>CM068374.1:57607520-58225020 GCA_034769895.1 Magicicada septendecula
TTAAAGTATTTAACAAGGAAAATATATTCATAACAAATAATAATATAACTGGAATTTTTGTAATCATAAATATAGGTACTAAATATTGACAACGGAAGACGTTTCTTATAAAAAAGAATATTATTTCTCAGCTGAATTTGTAAATTTATCTTAATAATAAAAATTTACCTTGAGATAAAAGTTTGAACTCAAAAGTGTAGAGAGGCGCCAATTTTTTTTAAAGAATTTAAAATGCAATCGCACAGAATAATGCAACATAATAAAGTTTGAGAAAACAATGTTCATGTTTTGTATGGTGGAAGTACGTTAAGCGAAACATATTAAAACACTGCTTGGAAAGAAAGACTCTATAGTATTTCCTCTTCTTCTTGTTTAGCACTACAGCCCAACGTGAGCCCTGGCTTCCAACACCAATCTACTCCAATGTGCCCTATCCATTGCCATCTCAGTGTAACCCTGCACATACATTCTTCTGAGGTCTTCCAGCACATCATCCAACCGTCTTATCCTATGTCGACCCCTCTTTCTACTTTTATACACCTGTGACCTCAGGACTGTCTTAGGCATACGCTGATCATCCGTCCGGTCTAGGTGACATAGTCATTGAATTTGTTGAGCCTTTACGAAACTTACAACGTTTTCATACTTCAATAGCTCATCTATCTCTTGGTTGTTTCGTCTTCCGATCTCATCGTCTTCCTTAACCGGGCCATAAACACGTCGCACAAACTCTAAAGTATTTTTTGATGAGAAAACAATAAATAAATAAATTTATAAAAGGAGACTAAATATTAGTGTAAACACTTTAAAAAGTATGAAGTGTCTACTTACGGCGGTAGGGAAGACAATAAATCCAATAAGCAGGTCGTAAAATTTAGATTTTCAAATAATTTTAAAGTTTATGAAGTGGCGGGCGAAGTTTAACGTTGAACGAGTAAAGGGAGTTCTCAGTTTTAACTCGACCGTTTGTAATTTGTCTGCCTGTCTCTCCGCCTTTGTCTATCTGTCTGTATATTTGGGATATGTCTTACGATAACTGTTGAATGGATCAACCGATTTTCGTCAACCTTGACATGCGTGTGCTTACTTTCACCCCACATATCTCTATTGTTTACGATTGATCCCCTCAAAGACAGGGGACAAAAATGTGAGGAATTTCTCTAAAATATTTCAGTGATGGGTTAGTGGCGTTAGACCTACTAGTGTTTTTGCCTCAAGACGGTTACCCATTTGTAGTGTAGTCGCTTTTTAACAAAAAGTATTATGGAAGAAGTCCGTCTCACTAGCAGACCTAACGTTAAAAATGTAGAGAGTTAAAGTTAGATAAACGCAAAATCGATTTGAATATGAAATGAAAGAGCATTTTAAACAAAATCTGAATATGTTAAACAAAATATAGTGTTCAATTTTGAGGGTTTCAAAATTTTGAACACTGAAACACAATATGAACATCAAAATAAAAAAA
This sequence comes from Magicicada septendecula, assembly GCA_034769895.1. Lineage (NCBI taxonomy): Eukaryota > Metazoa > Arthropoda > Insecta > Hemiptera > Cicadidae > Magicicada > Magicicada septendecula. The sequence continues at coordinate 57,608,986 of CM068374.1, forward strand.
AATTTTATCCCTGCACGGTATTAGACTAAAGGGGATTTTAACCTGAATCCGAACGTAGCGTTTACCCTGAAAGTTACTTCTAGTTTTAGGTGCCACACGGGACAACAATTCAAGTCAAAATTTTAAGAAAAGTGAAAATGTATATGTGTGGTATCAAGTTATTAGGAATTTTAACAGCGCCTGGTCAACAGACCTGGTCAGCGCCTGGTAGCCACATCGTCAGCGTCTCCTCGGACAGCTCTGTTCGCAGCAGACTGTCGTAGGCCCTAGAACCGATCACTAGGCTGCCCCAGACGTGACCGCCATTCCCCGCTGCCCTTCCGCAGTTCTGGACAGTAGGGTGCGATCCTTTAGGTAGTTGTCCAACATCCGCACGACGTATAGAGGTAAATAACAACAACAACAACAACAACAACAACAACAACATACAAAAATAATAATCTCATATCCTGTGTGGTGAACGAGGACCGCGGGGTGGAGAACTCAGAGATCACTATGTCTAGTGACGTAAGCATTATGTTAGGGTGTTTAAAAAAGTTAACATAAGAAATGTATTATTATTACTATTATTACGGCTGAACAATGTTCACACATTGTCCGAAACTAAAGGTTACAGAACTGACTGAATTCTTATTTTCCACTGCTGCTTATCCAGCCAAAGATCAGGAATTTCTCTTTCCCTCAATATAGTCTAAATTTCCTTCTTCCTGGTGGGGTCTATTCCATACCTCCTTGGCAGCCTTTCCTGTGCCATCCTTTTTTTGTGTCCATACCATTGTAATCTTCTGTTTGATTAAAGTCAAAAATTGAATTTTTCACATACATTCTGTCCTTAATAACTTCAGTTTTAACTTTACCACGTCTGGATACTCTTGCCGAACGTCTCCAAAAGTCCATCTCTGCTGTCATTAATTTTGTTCTTGTGTGTTTACTGGTAGTCCAAACTTCTGAGCCGTAAGTCACGATACTTCTAACAATTGTTTTAAATATTTTGGTTTTAGTTTCTGCTGTAATTTGCTTATCCCTCAGGATTCCATTTAATGTAGATATTAGCCATCTTTACCAAATTAATTCTGGATTGTATTTCTTGCTTTCCACTGGCTGCAATTTTCACCCCTAGTATTCCTCTCTATATGAAATCTTCCCCATGTTTTTCTCCAATATCAAGTCTTGATGAAGGTCACCTATTGCCATTTATTTTGTTTTATTCATATTTACCTTTAGTCCCCATTTCTCATATTCCTGTATCAATGTTCTAGTCATGTACTCTATGTCTTCAAAATCTTGAGCCAAAAGTGATTGGTCATCAGCAAACAGTAATGAATAAACTGTATCACCATCAAGTGGAATTTCCATGTTCCTGCATACTGTGTTCCAAGTCTCTATTGCTTTATCCGTATAAATTATTTTTAAAAGCGTGGGTGATAGACAGCATCCCTGGCGTAAACCTTCGGTCACTTGAAACCCTGCTGACCAATTTAGTAAAAAATGTACTGGTGTAGTAAAAATGTTAACTTTTTAATAATACATAGTGGGTGATTTTATAATATAAAAAATGTCATGTTTGCGTAACGCTATGTTTTATAACTTTTTAGCTATAGTCTGTTTGAATGTTCACTGAATAAATTAATCTTAAAAAGTTGTTGTCGTTATCCTGACCTTATCAGATAAAATACCAGATCGGTAAGGAGCTTTACAGCTTCACAATGCTGACACAGGAAATTAAACAGAATTAAGAAAGGAAGCGGATGAAAGGAAGCAGCGAGTTGGTGGGCGGGGAGCAAGGATTGGAGGACTCGGCAAACAGCTAAGCTTAGTAGTGTAGCTTCCGCGCACTTATCTGAACAGAAACGTCCTGGATCTTGTAACGGAGAAACTTACGTAACCGGATTACAAGTCACTAATTTTTAACGACGACTGAATAATTTTTAATCGGAAAATAAGTAAACACATGGAAAATGTAATTATTTTTTCTCTTCAATTACAACCAGTATAATTCAGTGCAAACTATTCGTGCCAGTACGACCGCACCAAATCCTACAGTATTACACCGTTCGTTTGTGTTAAAATTGTGTATATTTCTTTACAGAAACCATTTAAAACAAAAAACTGTCAAAATTATATACTGTAATTTTTACTTACCTATTTACTCTAAATGTTAATGTTTACTCCATGCGTGTAGAAACACACTAGCTTCGACTTATAAAGGTCGACGCTGCTAAACTTGCTGTTGTAAAGGGTTTTTAGTAGAGCTTTGTGTTGAAGAGGTCCTGACATTACCTCGAATTGTAGAGGTTCAGTACTGTGGCCACAAAGTCACAAAAATTCGAATTATCAAGGTTTCTTTTAAAACATTGTTGTATATTTTCAGTACATTTTTCTTTAATTTTATTTTAGTAATCACTGCCGGGGGTTACTCAAATAACTGTTCCGTTTCAAAGTTTCCACTGAAAGAGAAATCCCCTTGAGGCTACCCTTTCACTAGTGAAAGTGTATTTTGGCTAAACTCGTCACCCTTATAAATTGTAAATAAGTTTCACTTGGTAAATAACTGCACAGTATAAAAACAGAGCAAAATATCCGAACGATTATCAATCCCAGAGGGTTGCAATACGGCACATTGTCTGTGACGGGCTCGTCGAATCGTTGACTCATTGTAAAACTAGGTAAAGTAGTAAAATAATTCATAACTGTATCTAAAGAAGTTTGAAGAAACGTTTCAGTATTCTATATAAAGAATAGAGTGTCAGGAGAGTTCAAAGGAAATAAATGTAATTGTTCTGAGACAGAAAAATACAAAACTACTAGTAGTATTGTGACAAATAATAAACCGAAATAATCATTTTGTTGTATCAAGTAATCTACTTACAGTGAAGTAAGTTATTCTTTTGTTGGTATTTTTTGAGTTTCTTAATTCATAATCAGGCAACGCACTCCTAAACTCTATTTGCTTAACCACTCAAACGAATAGCAAACTGTCGATTTTATTATCACAGTACAGTTGGTAACAACATATTCGAGTTATAAAGGTAAAATAACTTGGAGTTGTATTTGTAAAGTAAAGAGAAATGAAATACATTCAAGAAATTCGAGTTGTCGAGGTACGACGGTTTTTTCGTGAACCACTCAGAATCGTCCCCTTCCCCCTCCAGCTTTCTAAGCTTCATTGAATCTTGCCTGGCATGAGCCAGGCACATCCCTAAGCTGCGGCTTGCCGACGCTGGAGTTGCAAACAGCGTCTGCCATCATAAAAGATAGACAGCACAGAGTTTTTTTAAAACCCAGTCAGTACCTAATTTACTGTCTCGGCTGGGCCTGAAACCCCAGGCATCGCCTAATGTGCAAGTGCCTAATCGCGCGAGTCTTTCGCCCTGTAGTTACGGACGACTCGCCTCCGGGCAGTCGAGCACATCAGCGCCCCTGCGGGCGATGCCTTAAGAGGGCCACGAAGATGCGCCTCATGCCTGGTGACTGGCTGGAGCAATATTTTGCACCATCTGCCCCATGTCATCATAGCGACCTGTTTCGTCTTGCATCTTTAGATGGGAAAATACTTAGGAAAGTTTATAGACCATTTGGGAAGACGGAGAGTGGAGAATAAGGTACAACAGAGAGCTCTATTGTATTGGTATATGATAAGGTGTATAGATCGGCTGATATTGTGACATCAATTAGGCTGAGATGAGCAGGACATGTACAGAGAATGAACGAGGAGGATGTTCTTAAGAGGATTAATGAAACGCACACCAGAAGGAAAGATAGGACGTGGAAGACCTAGACTATGATGGACGATGGAATTCTAGAAGATGTGAAAGTACTTGGAGTGAAAAGTTGGTGGACATTGGCTTGGATAAGGATAGGGAAGTTCGGAGGAAACTTCTGAGGGAAGCTGAGGCCCACGGTGGGTTGATAATGATTATGATCTGCCCCATGTCATACACGCCCGTCTTGTATTCGTGGGCCGCTCCTTAACCACCGAGCTGTACTGTAAGAAACTGGCGTTCATCGGATTGCGGCCTGGACAACGCCCACAAAACAGGGCGCGAGACGCCCCGTTCAACTTCTATCTGTCTGTCTAGCAAAAATGGTGTCTTGTAACCATAAATATCGGGGACGTCACTAAAAACGCTTTTAGCGCTGAACCTGTACGGCTTGTTGCCTTCCTTTCTTACATATAAAATTTACACGAAGTTAATGGGATTTGAATTTTTCACAGCTGGTGTGGTGAGTGGAAAAATACATTGCAGCAAAAAGTGCCATCACTCTGGCTCGGCGTACTAACCTATAAAATTCTTATCACCCCATGACATACATTGCTGGTAGCAGCGTTATCTCGTGAAGTTTTGCATATTTAAGCGTTGAAATCGCAAAAAGAATTATGAACTTAAAAACACGTTCATAAGAGCCTTTTTTTTGAATAATTTCTTCATTAAGAACGGTTTTGCGGAATAAAATGTGGGAAAACACGAAGATCAGTTAATTATTGCTCTGTCATTTCAGTAATATTTAATGTTAATTTCGATTAACCGTTTACAAGTTTGAGCGTGCATCGTGCATTTGATAAAGGTGCATCAAAGGCAGAATGATTCGAGGTGAACCAAAACACGGAGATTTGTTAACAGTAGTTTTATTTTGATCTTGTCTGATTACGAACAAGAATATTAGTGTGATGTATACTACATAAATTCCAGATGAAGTAAATGTTATTCTGGATTTTCAATAAGAGAGATTACGACGAGTGTTTAACTAATCGACAAATACTCTAAATCGTTAAAAAATCGATAATTTTTATTATCACAAAGAAATAAAGCCCTGAGTATTTTTATAATAATTATCAAGAAAGCAGGAATGAGAAGTCCGTGCATGCTAAATTAATCGTGATTTGGTATTCGCAATCTGTAGTTCGTTCCACTTTTTGAACTTTGCATTACCGCGTTGGCGTCCTTTCTTCAACTCTGACCCAGATGCACTTCTCATTCAACGAACTTTTACCTACGCTTTTCACCGATGCTGGAAAAACTACACTCAAACGGTATTAACTGAATTCGATCAAACGACTGAAATTGATTTGATTCTTTAAGCTTTCACGGTCGGGACTGTCCGGGCCGTTAGGGTGTGTGTGGTCTTCTATTATTCGAAACAGAGGTTTCAGCCTCGCCGTTGGAGGCCATCTTCAGTGTTTAAAAGGAATTAACTTCGTACTGACAAGATGTCGGTCAGTAAGGCTTAGTACTGTGTGAGTAATGAACGGTGCTTTATTTATTTTCATCTACACTGAATGGTTTAAGATGGCCTCGGTTTACTGACCTATATTTTTTCAGTCGTTTCAGGAACGTTTCACTGAAGATAGCTTACAGAGGTGAGGCCGAAACATCTGATTATAATACTCATCATCATCTTCACGGATTAAACCAAGGATTGTTTCTTCCAGTCTCAAATAGGCAAAGATTAGAGCTGATCACTCCAGCGTCTCTCCCTCTTCTTAGAGTTCCATAGTTGTTTGGGGATGGGGCAGTCATCCATTCGGCAAAGATGTTCCCATCAATCCACCCGATACTGTGAGATCCTGTCGAGTATACTCGTAATATTCAGTTCCTGTCGTATATCTGTGTTTCTTCTATAATCATGGAGAGTATACCCTGACACGTGCCTGAAAAATCTCATTTCAGCCGCTTAGATGCGACTGGCCTGGCCTTTCGTTAAAATTCAATTCTCAATTCGATAAAGAAGTTTGGGAAGAGCCATCGCGTTGTAGAATTTTAGGCGTATTCTTTTACTTGCTGACTCAAGGATTCGGCCAATGATCCCGCACATAATGTTGAAAGTATGCAACTTATACAGAAATTATAATACTAACATGAAAATTTTAGCAGACCACGGACTTACAGCCGGGAAAATAATTTAAATATTTAAAAGGAAAAGTTACAACTAACAAATCCACACACGCACGCATACACACACTTCTGGTTGTTTGTCATCATCATCATAGTCATCGTTTTAGTAAGGACTGAAGGAAGGTCTATCCAAGCAGATAGACTACAGCTTGTCACTACAACTCTCTCCGCACGTCCCTCACCTCTTCATCCTTTCCCCCTATAATTCAATAGTTGCTTGGGGATGCGGCAGTCATCCATTCGGTTAAGATGTTGGAACCGTTTTAACAAACGGACCGTGGTCAGTTGCGACACAGTGGTATAAAACCGGGTCAGTTGTGACTGAGGTAGAAATTTAAACCCGGTAAATTGTAATCAATTGCATTTTCATGTTATTATTATAATAATACAGAAATCACCGTTATAATTCTATTCATTCCTATCCTAACCTAACCTAACCTAACCTAACCTAACCTAACATGACCTGACCTGACCTAACCTAACCTAACCTAACCTAACCTAATGTAATATGACCTAACCTAACCCAACGTAACAAAAATATTAGAAGAAAGAGGTTACTCGCGCAAATAAAAAGTTGCAGAATTAAAACCCCATCGAAATTCAAAATCGCGACGTTTCTAAATGACAGATTCGGTCAGTAAGTGGAAGTACGGGGTGTAATTGACCGCGTAAGATAGGTAAGAACTTTGTTCCGTCGCAACTGACCGAGACCGTAACCGATAGTGGTGAGTCCCATAGTGTACACTCATAATATTCAGTTCCTGTCGTAATCTACGTTCCTTTTGAGATCTTGCTCTTCAATATTGGGCAATCCTATCAAGTATACTGATAACATTCAGTTTCTGCCGTGTATCTACATTTCTTCTGCGGCAATCTTGAAGGGTATAACCTGCACCGGCCTGGTAAAAGAAATCTCTTTTAGGCCGGTTGAATACGATTGGGTCGGAACTGACCGCGGCCTGCTGTCATTCGTAAATATAATCCTGTAACATGGGTATTGAATTTTATGATAAAATAAAGATTGTCTGTCCGTCCTCACCTCTTTCTGTCCGTCGTTCTGTCTGTCTGTATGTATGTCTACCTATCTATCTATCTATCTGCCTATCTATCTATACATCTGTCTGTATATCTACGTTACTGTTTGTTACGTTAGGTTAGGTTAGGTTAGGTCAGGTCAGGTTAGGTTAGGTTACGTTACGTTAGGAATAATAATAGAATAATAATGGTAATTTCTGTGGTATTATAATAACAAGAAATTGCAATTGATCGCAAAAGAACGGTTTTTATACGATTTGGTCGCAACTGACCGCTGTCTGCTGTCATTCTTAAATACAATCCTGTAACATCGGTATTGAATTTTATGATAAAATATAGTTTGTCTGTCTGCCTATTCGTCCGTCCCTCCGTCTATCTGTCGTTCATCTCTCTCTCTCTCTCTCTCTCTCTCTCTCTATCTATCTATCGTCAAAGTCGATTCTCAGTCATATTTCTATATGCGAAGGTGGCCATTATGTCGAGTAGAAATAACAGTCGTGCTTTCTAGATTATATTTTGTACGAGGCGAGATAACGAAGGGAAGTTGTGTTTGTTCCGTTGGCAGATGAGAGAGAGCCAGGGGTCATATGTACTGTGTATTATATTGGATTAACAAGACGAGAGAGAACCCAACACCTACATGCGTGCGCGACAGTACAAACAAGATTATACGTGAGAAATATGTCCAATTGTAGTGTCCTACATTTTTGCTTCCTGATAAAAAGCTAAACGTGTCTCCTTCTTCCTGCTACCTGTTAGCATCGTGTCCAGTCTTTCCGTTTGTATTTTTTTTTCTTCAAGCCAACGACAATAAATGCCATTAATTAAAAAGAAATGTAGCTCAAATACAGTAAAAACTTGTTTAACCGAACGCGGCTTATTCGAAACCCGAGTTAACCGAAACGATGTCAGAAGAAAAATTATGACAATTGAAAAAGAATAAATGCTGGAAGATCGATGAAGAAGAAAAAGAAGAGGAAATTTACAAAAACTCGGTAGAAATGGCTAAAGGAATTCCAGGGTGTGAAGAAATAGAAGAAAGTGAAATTAACGTATGGCTAGAAGCAGATAATGCGGAACTACAATTGATTGAACAAAAAATTGTGGAAGCTGTGATAAGACCAGAGTCTGAAGCAGACGACACAGACCAGGATGTTCATGACACAGACACAAAACGTGTGACACCAGTCGACGGATTTAAAGCCTTGGAGGTAAGAATATTTTTTATATTTATTAATCAATTAACTTTACTGTCTTATTAATAAATGACAGATTCAATATAGCAGCTTTATTTTCATAGGTAGCTTTACGTTTCGTGGAGTAGGGAGAACAAACAACATCATCAGACATATTACTTTTATACAGGTGGCGTGACAATGCAGCGCGCAAACGCTGTGAAGAAAAAATTACGGGTGTTCTTAAGTAAAACTATGTAACTGTGAACAAAGATTATAGTGTATTGAATGTTTATAATTTGAACTTTTACAATTACATATGTTTTTACTGATAATTTTGTGCTCTTCATAAACGCAAATAAACTCCATAGATTATGAGAAAAATGTGTTATCCGAAATGGCTCCGCCCCCTTTAATTTGGTAAAAGGGTTCGACTATATACCGAATACGTTGTCAGATAAAGATCCCGAGCTGTTAACATTCTCCAACTTGTTATTGAAAAATACAATACTTTTCACTTGATAAAAATTCTTTCCTTGCCGTTGTAATTAATTACTATTACAGTAAGATCCAAAAATGTCCAAAATATTGGGGGAGAACTATTTCGAATAAACCGGGTGTAGTAAATCATAAGCAGCAACTTCGTAATAACTAGTAGCTGCTCCTGGAGGGGGGGGGGTTATGAGACTATTTTCTATTTTCTCAAGAGATGAGACTATCTTCTCGCGGAGAATATAATTTAAATTTTCAAATTTTTAATTCAATTAAAACAGTTTCTTTTTTAATTAAAATATTGTTTCCGAAAGTGATATAATTTTATAATAAATAACAATATCCTATTATAATCTACATGAATTTATTTTTAATAAATGTTAAATGTATTTGAGTTTTAAGGCAGAGTCGGGGGGGCGTGAAGACAATCTTCAAGCCGACCAGGAAATTACAATTCCTGAGACCGCTGAAAGACACAAGAGATCTGTTTTCTTCGTGCGGCGTCTATGGTGTGACTTGTTCGTGTGGGAAAGCGTACATCCGCATCACGAAGCGCAGCGATAGCACACTCGTTTGTGAAAACAGTCGCGTTACTGTCGTCTGATGCTAGAAACAGAACAGGTACTATTCCATGCGATGCGACGACGCAAGTTATCGCATGAAAACTGATGGCCATGTTGCGTTATGAGTCACCCCACCTAGTACGTTACGATGACTAATGCGCGTCGCATGCGATGCGATGACGGACGAATAGCTCGAGTCAGTTGGTGTGCGATCGTTCAAGAATCGTTGTGGATTTAAAGGAACAAGAATTAATAGTTGAAACAAATTTATGGAAGTAAATTTCTCCTTTTAAATATTACTGTCTTATTTAATTAACAATTTATGAACATTTATGAACTACCGTATATTAACTAACTCTATATTATTAACTATATTATATATTATTAACTAAATCTATGATTTTTGTTAAATATAAAATACGATACATATTTTGATAAATGTTAGACAACACTGTGGAAAGCGCTAAAATTTCGTTTTCTCGGTTCAATCAAGACCTATACTTTATAACAAAGGACTAAATGATTATGAAATGTATAATAAAAGGGAAGAGTCATGGAAAGATGTTTTCGTTGCCATGGAATATGGCCTACACCTCATGCCTTCTATTTATAGGATGAAACCACCCGCCATCTACGACTTCTTAACTTTTACACTCTTTTTAAAAGCAAATATGCAGTTAATGCCTTTTTCTGCCTCCTAGATAACATTACTTACGGAAAACAGAAACTATACTAACCAAACATGACTGAACCCCACTTAGTCGTAGTCTGTGTGGGGCCCCTTCCGTTCCGATGACGTACGTCAGGGGATCGCGCGTGATCGCATACTTCCATCCGTTATGGCGACGCATGTCATTGTACTCGGTCTGTTTCTCGCCTGAGGCAGTCGGAGAAGTCTGCGGTGGGACTCGGCATAGCTGATCATCGCGTTCTCTTTGAGGAGACCAAGATCTTATTCTCGGTGAGTGGATACTACGCTCGGTTGCATATGGAGTTCGTTGAGTCTATAAGCATGGTTCTGCTACTATGAACCGAAGGGGTGAACAGAGAGGGCTCTGTTAAATAGGGGGGCTATGCCTTAAGGGGACCATGGATGCGCGCTCGAGGCCTGGCGACTGGTTGGAGCATAATAATCAGAGATGCCCCCCGTCATACATGTTGTCATGTATTCGTGAACGACCGCGCTGCACTGTTGGCAACTGGCGTTCATTACAGTCCGGCCTGGACAATGCAAACAGGGTGCGAGAAGCCCCGTGAATCTTCTGTCTGTCTGTCTATTAAATAGGATTGGGCGTGCTGTGCTTATGATTTCACAGATGCTTATGATTGATCCATGCCGTTTGCCAGCTTGCATCGTGCTGGCATCGGTAGCTTATATAAAGGGCACTTCTTCGAGCCGAAAACATGGTTTGCCTCAGTACTCGAGTATTTACGACGAACGTCTGCCGAGTACATTTTTATCATTGAAGATAGCTTCCGTTGTAGAGGCCGAACCGTATGGTTCTCAAAACATAAGACCGCGGCATAATATCCCGACATTTATCCGCTTTAATAATGTTAAATGTATTCATTTATTAAAGCGAAAACCGGTTCAGGTTATAAGGTAAAACTTTTACGTTTTTACCCATAAACGTTTTGTGTTCCGAGTCGTAGTGAATTAATTATATTTAATTTAAACACAGACACCAATGAAGTCACTAATTACCAGCTTTAATTAATCACCATTAACAATTTGTAATCAACTCGTACAATAATGCAAGTTAAATTTGTTCACATGCAATAACAATGTCAACTATTCAGAGTTCCGCACTTAGTATAACACAATAATCACTTTTCACTAACGACTCGGTGCGCACTAAAGAAATCACTCAATCTGGAAGGTACTTGAGTGCGGTGTTGACTGGAACGCTACACCTGCTCGACAAGTCCAGAAACGGGCGGAAGGACGCTCTGGACTTTTCGAGAGGGTTACATCGTTATAATATAATATATATTCTAAGGATTATGTCTCTAGAAAGGCAAGAAGCGAGAGACAAACTAAATGTAGGTTTAGATGAGTAGGGAACCTGTACTTGCATTTACTGCTTCAAGTTGTACACAGACTTAACTGTCTTGTTTTATTTACCTTACTTTTGGTTCGGTACTTGTGAAAAATAATCCCCATTAAGAGTTTGTAGTCTGTCGATTGTTATTCGGGAAAAGAACTAACATACCCCTAAAAAAATAAGAGTCCATTCATCTGTTCCAGTGCAGTTGATGTTTGGTGGTAGTTTTTATTTGCTAGTGAAGAAGCATAGATAAAAAGTTTATGTAATGAAAGCGTAACTGGGTCAAACGTTAGGGGAGTGTAGAAAACTCCAACATGACAAAACGACCAGACCAACAAACTACGTTGTAATTAGAACACAAAACATCTAATGACGTTTAATTTTTCATACAAGTGCTGTTGAATGCAGGCATTAACTATTTTATCCACAATGATTTGGTTGAGAACATTTTTAGTTAACACTATACTGTAAGTATTTTGAACAAAGTGGGCTTCATTTATTATTACGTATATTTTAATATTAGATAATTATTCAGTTATGAGAAAAAAATAACGAAAATCTCGATTTCTCTACTAATTCTTTAGTAATGTAATAATATAACAATTGTATAGCACACAATCATACAAATAAACACTAATAGTTTAGACATCCGCATTTGGGTTAATTGTTTTAGTCTGACAACATGCTAGATCCGTCTGGCATAATGGCCTCAGATTTAAAACACACGGATGTCACTTTCCCCCGAACATCATAAAATGGCTATCGCAACTCCTGGATGGCCGAATGGGACAAATCCGAGTCAGCCAGCATCTCTCGAATGATACCGCATACTGGGTCTCGAATAGACATCACCAGCGAACCATCTTACAACTACAAGAAGTGTTGGAGCCATTCTTGGAATACTGTAACACTTGGAGAATCTCCGTGAACTCGGACAAGACCCAACTTTGCGTCTTCAACCTCACAGGACGTAACATGAGACACTTCTTTAGAACTCCAGTCCGTGTTGGCCCTTCACACATAATCCCGAAGCGTGACTGCAAATATCTTCGAGTCACCCTTGATACCACTCTGACCTGACGACAGCACATCAAAAGAATCACTGACCAAGTCCGAGCCCGTCTCCGATCGCTGCGAATCCTCAGTAGAAATGACCGCTGCTCCACTGAACTACTCAGCAGGATCTACACAACATGCATTATACCCATCTTGACTTACGCACACCCAGTCCTGCTGACGGTAGACTAAACCAAACTAAAACTCTACAGGATTACAGAACGAAGTGCTTTACGCTTGATATACCGCCGACCTCTCCGCACCAGAACCTCTAATAAGGCTTTATATGCCCTAAACACAATTTTCCGTGACCTAGACACTTTCCTACACAAACTCAACTGGAAATACTCCACAACTGCCAAAACACACACCGCTCTACAATCTGTCTTCACCCCGGAGAAGGCTCCCCGGACCCGAACGCCACTTGCCTCGCTAAGCTGAACAAATAAAATAAAATGAAATAAAATAAATAAATAAATATAAAACCATATTCAACTCCTCCGCACCGTCCTACAACAATGTCAACTATTGCCAAGAAAGAAGATAATAAAATAAAACAAAATAAAAATAACTATCTCCCAATAACGTAATCACCTTATCTTAAAACCTAAAATCCTGTCTCCCGCCGATCCTTTGACGCCACTACGACGATTCTCACCACCTTTAGCGTCACTAGCTGCTCGACAATGGCCGCTATAGTCTATAGGTTTTGGCTCTAAACACCCCCCCCCCACACCCTCTTTTAGAGGCTGCTCTCACGTTAACTCAAACACACTCTCTACGCTGGTACCACGAGCGGTATGCGTTGGCGTGCGAACCAAACCCACACAATTTTACCCACACGGCTGAAGGGAGCTTACTCCAGAACAGCCCGAGAGGTTTTCACTTGGGCTTCTCAAGTGACACGGATAAAACATGCTAGATTTTCGCGATTTTTAAAATTTGTGATCTCTTTTTTGGGCCGTGGGGATCCAAAATTTTGAAATATCTAAAACTTAACACTATATTTAGAAGTTAGTTGAAATTCTCTTAAATGTGATACCTCACATGAATTCTTGCGATATTATCAAAATGTTTACCACTTTTGGGCGATGGCGTACAAACATAGCCTGTTTTGAAAGTTTCAGAGTGAGCACTATGTGCAGTTAATTATATAGAAGTGATATCAGTGTAGACAGTGGGATAAAATTCTATGCAAACCGGATTAAAATTACGGTAACTCACACTTAGTGGCTCCGGCCGTCTGGAATTGTACATCCCCGGTTGCATAGTCCAGCGAGGGGCGGATTAGAAGCTCGTGGTGCGCTATGCTGCTATTAGACTGGTACCCCTCCCCCGTTTCAAAATTCAACCTTTAATTCATTATTAAAGGGTCGGATCCATTATTAATCCAGCGTTGGCAGGGTCGGATTAAATGTACTTTTCTGTCATAAGTTTTCAATCTCGCATTCTATAAATTTTCTTCCGCATACTGTGATCAGTCTTGAACTTCCCTACGGGTGGACAAGGCGCGCAGCTCCCCGAAGCCTCGTCTTGGCAAAAAGCCTTACATTCCAATTATAAAAATGTTCCTCACATACTGAAACAGTTTCTTTACGACTGTTTTTCTTCAATAATTTAAGGAAAGAGTAAATATTAGGTGCATTGCATGAATAAAGAATTTTAATGTTATACGAGGGTAGAGTGATGAAAATTTCGTGCCTGTTTTAGCTTTTAAGGACTCGCTTATCAATGCTTTAAAACAAATTAAAATTCAAAAAAAGGGAATCTTGATTGGGATGCTGAAAACTACGAAATTCTTTTTAAGGGTGGGAACACAAATATTGTTTTGACTGTCACTTAAAAAGAAAAAGAAAAAGAAAAAGAAAAAGAAAAAGAAAAAGAAAAAGAAAAAGAAAAAGAAAAGCAATTCTGTATTTTAATTTTCAATTTAATTTTTACGACTTTTTATTCCCAATAAACGAAAATGATTTTGTAATAATAAAATTCTTTTCTTAAACCAAAAATGCGTTTAAAAAATCATTTTAATTTTTTATAATATTTTATAATAAAACAAAGAGAGATGTATCTGAATATATGAATAGGACACCGATGGCAGATTGCTTAACGAAGTTTGGCAATACAAGCCTATTGGACAGAGAAGTATAGGAAGCGTTGGCAGGGTCGGATTAGAAGCGCGTGGTGCCCGCTGCCATTAGACTGGTGTCCCCCATCCCCGATTCAAAATTCAACCTTTTATCCATTATTTACACTGATAAATGGCATACACAGTTTCGAAAGTTTACAATTATTTTATTAAACTCCCAAATTACATCAAATATTTAGCTAAATAGCGACTACAACGATCATAGTAGTACTTAAGCTTAGAAAACACTAATCGATCCATTTTTTCCTTGATTTTGTCTTAACGAAGTCTTGTATAATTTCTTCTAAATCGAGCGATTCAAGTATCTCGCTTTCAATGTTCAACCTTGCTAACGAAGATAATCTTTCATCTGCCATAGTTGAACTCAACATATCTTTAATACATTTTAATACAGAAAATTACCTTTCAGATTTGCAGTTAGCTGCAAATCGTAAAAAAGCAGACGATAAGCAATGAATATATTCAGAAATGCATCAATAATTTTATAATCAATAATCCAGTTTAATACTTCGAGCGGACAAACTGTAGTATCATGGAGTATATCATCTTCATTCGAACTATTTGAAAAAAACCTCTTTCTTGCAATTTTGTTCGTGGCGCAGAGTGCTTTGATTCTGTTAGAAGATCGAATAAACTTTATTAAGAGCTTTCGCTTGATTTTCCAACTCGACACTCTCCATGGTTAAGAACTGCATAAGAAAACCAAAAAATTGCGTAATGTGATCATAAGCTTTGCTTCGCTTAGTCAATTCAGCTGGATGGTGATCCCTCTGACAGCTGAGTCCCTGGTGCCCGTTTCTGCAGCATACCCTAGCGTAATGGATAATCCGCCACTGAGTTCAGCGTGTGCCAGAAGCCTCAGTTCAGACAGATCGGAATGAGTTCGAGTCGCCTCGGCCTAGGCGCGGGGGAAAACGCGAAGCGCGCAAGTGCTTCCTTGCGGCACCTATTCGTCTGTTAGTGTGGTAAGCAGCCCACTGTTCCGAACTACGCCAGTACGGTTCTTACCTCCTGCGGATGAATCCTTAAGGGCACTCGTAACCGGCAAATCGACCGAAAAATCGATTTTCGTTTTTTTTGTCTTAAAAAATCTTCAACATTTTCTGAGTAATTTGATTCAAAATTTATGTGAATAATAAATTTTTTATGATTTAAAAAAATTGAGATCGTAGGAAAAGTTTTCTCAAAAGTGCTGATAATATTACCAGTTTTGTTTTTACAAATCTGTAACTACCTTACAACAAATCTTAAAGAAATGCAGCTTATACCTTTGGAAATGGAATGTCAATAAGCACGTCAATGACACTACCAATGTTTGTCATAAAGCCAGTATTTTCTAATCTGAGTCGTCCTAATTTGTTAAAAAAATGTCTTTACGGCAGTACACAGAACGCAAACGAATCGCTGAACAATTTGATTTGGAATAGTTTGCCAAAAAATATATTTGTTGGACTAGATACTTTGGTTTTGTGTGTACATGATGCTGTGTTGACCTTCAAATTTAGGTAATATAAGTAAGTGTCAAGTGTTACAAAAATTAGGGCTCAAACGAGGATCAAATATGATTAAGTTAATGGAAAAAAATGACTTGTAAAGAATCCTTAAGGCAGAGACCTCAGTAGACGAACTGATGAAAAAGGTTAGCCAGTCAACTAGAAATGTGAAGAGAAAACTAGAGGAACAAATGGACATAAATAAAGACGCGGAGTATGGAGCTGGACTATTTAAATAAGGTAAAACAATAAAAATCTGTTTCAAAAACTTTAAATGCGTTTTTCTGAAAACGTATTTTTTTTAACAAGTGACCTGTTATTTAGAAACCAAGTGATTTTTTATGGCTATTGGTTTAATGGAACTATAACTACGCTACTAGAACATCAGTGTTTCACTGAAAAATAAAAACATAAAAAAATTATAAGTGTGATTTTTGATGCAAATTTTTAGATAAAAACATAATAAATGATAAAAAATCAGGAAATTGAGGTAGCTTCATAAATGTAGTAGCGTTTGTAGAGAGAGGATAAAGTGCTTACCAGCGTGCTAAAATTTCAGACTTATCTCTTTTATAGGTTCTGAGTAATGGTCTCAAAGTTGATGAATATAACATGGTAAACATAGGCGGTTACGAGGGCCCTTAAGGCAGTCACGGACCCCCCCCCCCGAGGTGGAACTACGACTGAAAACTAAACAAAATCCTAAAATCGTGGACGTCATATCGTGCATATCGTGTGTACCCGGCTTCCTAACCCCTTGTGCTGTGGACGACCGCGCTGTACCGCAGGAACGTGTCCCTCTCGTACTGTTACGACGGTCACACGGATGAACCAATGAAGTCACTGATTACCGTCTTTAATTAATCACAAATAGCAATTTGAAATCAATAAGATACTATCATACAATAATTTAAGTTAAATTAGTACACACACAATAATAATGTCACCTTATACAATCGTCGCGTCGTAGTCATCCTTTACGGCTTAGGCTAGTAGCCTGTTCCAGTCTCAATGGAAGTCATCCAACCATCGCTTACGGGGTCTTCCCACATTTCTCTTCCCTCTTGGATGATAGTCAAGGGCTCTTCTTGAGAATCTAGTTGGATCCATTCTCTCTACGTGTAACCGCCACTCCGTTTTGTACCGGGAGATTTTCTAATTTAAGCTTTCAGCTATGCCTAGCTCCATTCTGATATGATCATTTCTGATAAAATCCCTGGTGTGATCATTTCTCTCCTGGTACCAACACTTTACAGCCCTCAAGAACCTTATTTCCGTTCCTTGTATTCTAGATATACCTTTGGCCTTTCTAATCCTAGTCTTACTACCATACAGTAGTTGAGGTACGGGTATCACATTATAATATTTCAATTGTGTCCCTTTCCTT
The DNA here is from genome assembly GCA_034769895.1 of Magicicada septendecula. Taxonomy (NCBI): domain Eukaryota; kingdom Metazoa; phylum Arthropoda; class Insecta; order Hemiptera; family Cicadidae; genus Magicicada; species Magicicada septendecula. The sequence goes on from CM068374.1 coordinate 57,626,275, forward strand.
GTTTTCTTCTTTAAGTGTTTAATGATACAGCCACAAAGCGACTGAATGGGAATAATTTTGCTTTCGACCTCCTTATTATCTTGATACGTAATGTTGCACTCTAGATACTTGAAATCTGGCACCTGTCTATTGGTGAGTTCTGAATGACAATCTTTGTTCTAATATGATTTGCCCCAGAAAAAAGCCATGACTTTTGTTTTAGATAAGGTGTTGCAGTTGCAGATCACCGAAGGCTAAAGGAAGAAAACCTTGATTACAAATTACCTGGTCCTCCAGGTTTGGGGGTTGTGCGATGTGCTGGTAGCCCATTCACGTCAAAATTCATATACTCATAAGTTTCAAAAGAATAAGCTGGATGGATTTTAAGGTCACCGACTCAGCTGTGTTACCTTATACAATATCGCACTAACAGTAATTTTCCTGGCGACATACCAACACAATTTGCGTAGTTAGAAGAGCTCGAACAGTCTCGAGGCTACGTGGGTACCCGACCTTGACACAGGCGCCGCACGCTGGGCTAGTCAAGAAACGTGTAGAATGACGCTCTCGACTTTCGTTACGTAATTGTCGTAGTGGTCTACGCTCCATGGGGACAAGACCCTCCGCACAACTTCTATGTTTCTGTGTGTCTGTCTTCACGTTGTTTGTGAAACGGCAAGACGACTTCTAAGTTCCTTATGCCGCAGGCGTACGACCCCGCAGTAGGGGAAGAGACTGGCGTGGCGCTCAACACTCCTCGACCAAAACAGGACATAACCCTCTTCGCAAACGCTGAGACACCCCATTCGTCTTCTGTATCCCATCTACAGCAAGAAATGCTCCTGATAGTTAACCAAACTTAAGATAAATGTATTAATTAAACTATAACATGTTAGATACACCGAAACAAAGATTAATGGCAGAGTAACCAAGTATAAGTTGCGCGCGCATTACAATCGCTGCAAAACTATGCACTTTCTCATATCCGACACCGACACCGCGGCTTCCTTTCTTAATTCTGTTTAATTTCCTCTTAACTATGTAGGATCCGCGCTCTACCGACAGCTAGAGCAAGTAACTGTGTACATACTACCGCAGCGCAGGTAAAGAAAACAACCAACCAACGATCTCATTAATAACTACTGTGTACTCCCGTAGGTTGTGCGCAAACACATCGATTCCTACTTCGCAGTAATCGATATCCACTTTCATCTCTTTATTCAGACGTGTTTACTTCTTAACGCATTTGTTAGGCCTTCCATTATTACGTTCTTTAGGTATATAAGGTAGTTTCCTTACTTACATTAACACAATTTTGACAATAATACAATATGATATAGGCCTACAATACTTTATATTCCATTAAAGTGGCTCGCCTGTTTTAGAATACGGTCACTTATCACTATTTTTGTTCTTATTGCCTCCTTACTTCGAAATCCCATTACCTTTGTTTTATAATGAAAATATCCATTATAAATGGATATTTTCCTTTATAAAAACAAAGATAATGGGATTTCGAGGTCAGAAGCCAATAAGAACAAAAATAATGATTACAGATCGAATACTAGAACTGGTGAGGCACTTTAATTATCTGGGAAATGATATTGGTTATGATAGAAATATAACAATGATGTTAAGTTAGGTAAGTTTCAGAGAATCTGTGGAACAATCAACCGTATTTTTAGAAACAAGGTACGTCGAGATACCAGTGGCGGCTGGTATTATGGATGCAGCGTTGCACAACCACCAATATAAATTAACTGAACTATCAAATAATAGACGAAAACATTAAGCAGTTAAAAGTGTTATCAATTTCAACAGAAAGCGTATTAGTTTCTATGCGGTAAAGCTCACGTACATTTCAAATGTGGCGCCCAGTCTGTTGGTTGTAGGCCGCTTATAACTTCAACATTAGATGGCAAAGCTACCCAAACATATGGGAGGACGTGCGTCACTCTTCGTGAGTTGCCCTATGTTCCCAATGTAAGCTAGGTGGTTGCAAACCTTCCGCAGCGCTCCACTAGTAGCGTTGTAGCGCATCCTTAGTTGGTCATAAAATCAGCACAGCCTTCTTGGTTTGTAAGTTGCGTCAGATTTAGTGTTTACGTTGGTTCAAGGTAAACCTTGTCCGTTGTCTGAGTTTATAAAACTATAGTAATAGTTTTGTATAACTGTGATTGTGATAGTTTAACGTATTTTAATCCCTCCCCCAACCGCTCAACCAACTTTTCCAACTACCACAATGTAGAACCAGAAACCGCCACTGCGGGATACAAAATTAAAGTTTCAGAAAGATATGGCAGTTCGTGTACTCTCATATGGGTGTGAATTATGGACAACAACCAGAAAAAAAAAGATAGTAAAACGGAGGCCTCGGAAGGGCATTCTTAAGAGGAGTTAAAAGGTGTTGTAAACTTGACCGTATAAAGAAAGATAAGAGAAAAGTTACAAGTTTTTAACTTGAATGAAATATTAAAAGATTACAAACAACGGTGGAAAGAATACTTAGAACGAATGTCAGATGTAAGACTGGAAATACAAACGTATAAGACACAGGTGTGTGGGTAGACCCAGGAAGAGATATCTGGAGGATTTTTGAAGGTGGAACAGGCAGCACCTTGCCTATGTCGTGTTGTGAAGATGATGATGATGATGATGATATTAACACTGTGATATGATATAAAAGCTAATTCGTGGAATTACAAATCGCTATAACAAAGTCGCTGAATATCGTTTATTAGGAAGAGGTTCAAAGGAAGGGTGCAGGTCTAATGTGCTTCATAAATAGACTGTACAGGTTGCGAGTGCGTGGGTGCCCGTTATAAGTTTTTTCTCCTTAATACAGGCCAGACGTGTGACCTCTGACCTATTGTCAGGGAAGTGCATAGCTTCCTATGCGCCACTGCACAATTTTACTAAAGCCTTTGACACATAACATACAGAGCGCTCTTATAGGATATGATTTAACATTATTTATTTCATGTGCACATACAAATTAACTTAGTTTGTTAAGACAGGAAAGTAGCATTGCCCTTTCATTAGTTGTTATCTACTTCATCATAGTTGTTATTCCCACTTTGGTTATACAATTGTATAACCCTACATAAATATTTAATATTCATTCATTTTTTGTTGATATTTAGTTATTTATGATTTATAGGGGAAGTTGAACTTAAAATTGTTTACTCATGAAATTATTGATAGGCTATAATGTAATATAATTCGTATTTCAAATGTAAATTCAGTAAAAAGCCTATGTTTTTTTTTACTGAATAAATGTGTTTGTAGTCTAAGTCTTAGTCTTACTGGATCCTCTTCTACCGTGAGGTGTCGAGGAGCTGCAAAGAGATCGTCACTGTTCCCTGTGGAGAGCAAGCGCGCTCTTGCCTGATTCCAAGGGATGTCCCTGTCCTCCAAGAAACTTTGCATATCGTCTTGCCATGTCGTACTGGGCTTCCCTCTAGATCGTATTTCCTCGCCAAGTCATTTCCAAAAATTTCCGTCCGGCTTTCTCTCTTTGCTTTCTTTGAATAAGAGTGGTCTCGAGTGTGCAGATTATTGGCCTACAGCACCCATAGCTTGGTGGAGGGGATGCCTCCTGTGCATCCAAGCCTACATGGAGTTGCTTCAGCTGCCTAACATCATGGTTCAGCCTACTCCCTGGGACGTGCTCTTCCACCAACCAGGTTACAAGTTCGGAAATAGAATGTAATTTCCTACAATTCTGTACTCTGAGCTATGGTTGTACCGCCAATACTCGGTCGTCAGAGCCTCGTCAGCGGTAACAGGGTGCGCCGGGTGTAAAGACATCGCTCGGGAAGGTGACGTTGACGGTTGTACGGGAGAGGCTATTTGAGACGCATCCCATACCTTACACCTCAAATGTGTTTCTAAAGACGATGATTTTAGTTTATTTTGTAATCGATTAGTTATACTAAAATCTTTGAACTCTATCATTTAACGCATACTTAGAGCTGTTTATCTACTTTTTAAATTCAATTTGAAAACATAAAAGAACGTCATTTACTTGAAATTTACGAAGAAGAACATGAATAAATTTTAGGTGTAAAAAAATGTATTTTTATTAAATATATTAACCACTCGTGCAAAATTCATGCAAATTATATACAAACCCCAACATGTCTTAATGAAAAAGAAATGACGCCCAACGTGGAACTTCAGTTACTACAAAAAACAAAAATATTCAGCCAGTAACAACAAACTAGTTTAAAGACAGCTATTTAATGCTGTATTTAATCAGCAAAAGATTCATGATACAAAGGTAAGTAGGCCTATATCCACCCAGTGCCATATTAAATCATTCCCTTTCTTCTTTTGATACAATTGTAAAAGGGCAATAGACATGCGAGGAATCCTGTAAGAGAGAGGTGTCGTAAGAACACTCCTTACTGTTGCAGGAATGGGTCCTTAAACCGAATACTTCTTGAGCTGCAAATGTAGTGGTACAGTACAAGCAGTGGCGGCTCGTAATTCTGACAGTTAGGGGTTCAGTGTCTGAATGTTTCTACTAAGATAAGAGCAATTACCACATTCCAAGTAACACACGGAGTGGGTCGCAACATGAAGAAATAACTGTTGACAACTTTAAGTAAGCCTAATATTAGGTTGTGTTTATATTATTTGTAAATTATTCTAAAATTATATAGTTACAATGAAAGGCTAGTTAAATGCCTACCTTACTATGGAATTACATGTTTTGTAGATACAGTAATTTGTTTTAGATTCAATTGGTAAAAAAATATGAAATACCTGAACACCGAACACACAAAACATACCAGCACGCACTTTAAAGGTTATACACGCCTCTTAGAAGTTATAATTATTTAATGACTAAACACACTTTATTTTCAGAGTACAAAGACTTCACTATTTTATTTGATTTTAAGACTTCACTGCACACCTTTTCATTGCATACTTAATGAAACAGGGTAATCTGACACAAAACTGAAGGTAAACGGACAAATCATGTGTGGTAAAAATCATAATAATGGCTTCTTTTTTAACTTCTTTGTTAGGATTCTGTCCTGTTCTATGACAACGGTCCTACATGCTGTCACTCCATTTATTGGCCGACCAGTGGCCCTCTTTGAGTTTGGTTGGCTATCCCTTGCTTTTTGACCAGCCTTGTGTCATCCATTCTTGATATGTGTTCATTCTATATTCTTCTTTCCGCAATCCAAGAATTAATATCTGTTACATTACACGTTTCTCTAATACTGTTGTTTGGCAACCTATCGTACCTTGTCTTTCCTAGTGCCATCCGTAATATACTCATTTCTATAGTTTGTTGTTTTCTTTGAGTTGTTGCTGTATCTCTGGTCTCTGGTGCATATGATATTACTGGACGTATTATGCTTTTGTAAACCCTAGTTTTTACTTTTTGTGTGAGGTATTTATTATTCCATATACGGTTATTTATGCATCCAACAATTCTTCTTGCTTTCATCACTTGATATTCCATTTCTTCATCTGCCCTATTGTTACTTGTAAGCCTTGTTCCTAAGTTGTCTATCTGCATTACTTGTTCTATTCTTCTGTTATTTTTCACAAGCTTACACCTTAATGAGTCACGTAAAAATGTAATTAATTTCGCGCTATTAGAATAACGTTGTCTGCATAACATATAATATTAAACACACTTCCACCCATCCTATAATAATAAAATAATGTCGAATGGCGGTATTATGAAAATGTTGACATTCCCGATCGTGGTGGTTCGGCCCTCGTCGGAACTATTCGTCTCTGTCGCTAACTATTCGGTTTAGCGACAGTGGACTGTAATTTAGTGTATAATTATTTACACCCTCCAAAGCTGTCTACACAGTCAAAGAGGTGCTGAGAGCTGTTTTGCACCTCGAGCAGTAACTGGTAGCGAGCAATTCGCCTATAACGCTAACCGATTATTGTTCAGTCAGCAAGATTAATTTCACAAATCTAGTTATTTTAATATGAAACCATTCTCTCAACGAATCCTTAAACATATTTAAATATTTATGGGGTGCACTGAACCGTTGAGCCTTATGGACGAGCCGCCACTGAGTACAAGCAGTGGAAGCGAGAAAGGTATTGGTTAGCAACTCAGAATACAACGTTATTAATGAATTGATCTTGCTGAGAATAGATTTTCACTTTCTTACCCGTTTTGCGAAGCTAAGTGTCACGGTATGTTGAACCGAAACCAGATAAAAAACAAGCGGTTTTATTGTTTCTCTATTCTATTGAGTTCAATTTCCTGTAGAAAATGTTAACTTTGTAGTGTAACTGAAACAAAAAAAACCGGACCATCGGGAAACACATGTGAACAGTAAGTAGTGAGCAGAAACATACTTTTAGGTTACTTAAAGTTTCTTCTTGGCCGATGTTTATTTTGATTATTCCAAACCAATAAATACCAAACTTCTTTGTAAAGTTCAACAGAACAGATGCAGAGGAAACCGGTCAATGGCACGATTATGGCCTGTTTGTTTGTTTCTTTCAGTATGTATTCTACTGTATTACTTCCAGTGGGTCCTAGTTTTTGTTTAACTAGATTACACTGCTATTATGTTTTACTCAAATGAACAATTTAGTAAATACAAGAAAGGCAACAGGAAGCAGTTTGTATACTGAAGCACTATTGTAATTGTTGAACGAGAGAAAAGCGAGATTTGACTCAACTGTTTAGGATTTGTCCGTCTGTCTACCTACTTCCGGTTTGGAGTATGTCTCACGATAACGTTTGAACGCATCAACAGCCGATTTTCATAAAAACTTGCATGCCTACACTTTTACCTTCCAGAAACCCATATCGTTTCGTTTTTGAGGATGAAGAGGGTTAAAAGTGAGAAAAATCTTAAAGACCCATATAGGGTATCAAATTAAAGGGTATTTTGTCCACAGTCTAAGTGTAGTGTTCATTTTTGAAAATGTCAAATTTTTGGCGTCAGGCCCCAAAAATTCAGTAAAAATTTAGATAGAATCGCAAAACTTCAGTGGGGTATCAAATTAAAGAGAATTTTAACTAAGATCTGTATGTAGTGTTAAGTTTTAAAAATTTCAAAACCTTGGGAGTCAGGACAGAAACGAGATCAAAATCTTGACGAAAATTGTGAAAATCTAACAGTGCGTCAGATTAAATCCAACAGTGCGTCAGACTAAATCTGACAGTGCGTCAGACTAAATCTAAGAGTGCGTCAGACTAAATCTAACTGTGCGTCAGGCTAAACAAAATTTGTAAGCCAAATCCGAATGTTGTGAATTTTTAGTGTTTATTGCATGATACGTTCTCTACAGTTATTGCATTACTAAGAAAAAGAGTAGAGGTTTTTTTTTTAATTTTTAGCATAATTAAAAAAACAATCTAATATATCAATTTTATGTAATAATAAATGTACTTGTCTAAAATAGTGAGCGAGTTCTGCAGATCAGGCTTACGAGTTACAGAGTTACAGTGTTACTAAATCTAGTATACTGAAATTTAATATTAATGTTACTACTATCCAAACTGTTCTGATAATAACGGACAAACACGCAAGGTTATTATTCACTTGGTTGTGTAGTTGTTTCTACTACTAACAAATGAACAATATATAAATTTCAATCAAATATATTGGAACTTACCGTCTGCGGCTTTCCAGAAACAGCGTCTTTATAAATTTACATGTTTCGGGACCCTTGTCCCATCATCAGAATTTAAAAGTAATGTGTATCATATCACGGAAAATTGTATTCTTAACAATTTTACGGGGACAAACTCATATGGTACCCAGGGAGAAATGTAAATTTATAGAAAGCGGTGGTTTTCTTTAGAAGTAAGAAAACATTAAAATATGTAGTAAAGAGCGATAGCTATTCAAAAGACGACCTTGCGTTGACGCCAGTAAGTCGGCTAAGAATTTATATTTTGTCACGGACGGGTCGGACCGTCATAAAACTGTATTGTTTGCTTGGGTGTAAGAAACATTTACTAAGGTTGTAAAAGTTAAGTGGACCTAACAAAAGAGAGCGTATGTGTGAAATGGAAGGTGACGCGAAGTTTCATACCACGTGTTCACGCGCATTTTGTGGACGAATAGCGGATAGCGTCATTTTTTGCGCGGGCTGTTCCGTTAAACAGATTGGGTAGTTTTGAATTTAGCGGTAAGTCAGACCAATAGGCGTGTAGTTTGTCGATATTGAGTGTGGGTAGTTTTAGCGAAATATAAAAATACGGAGTGTAAGAAGTTAGGGCAGTCAACGGAGAGATTACAGATATTAGACTCGTATTAGTTGCAATAATAATTTCTCAGTAATTTGATTAAGTATATTTCAATCGCCACGTAAGTCAGTCACGGTAACGCGATATTAAGTATTGTGAAAGCTACATATTATAAACATTTAATAATCGTTTACAAGAATAACGTGCAGAGAAATTAGAGAAGATAAGTTAAAATCGGGTAACATATCCAAGTTTTACTTAACACAGCATCAATCGTTAAATCGAAATACATTGCGATTTAAATGGGTGAAGCGTCATGGTGCGGGACAGTCGATCAATAAGCAGTTATTAATCTGGTGTTAGACGCACTTAGCTTTTTAAAAGAATATACTGTGTATTCAACAAGTGTATTAGCATACGGCACATGTGTAGTTATCACTAAGTTGTCAAAGTGAATGGTGTTTAATACTTGTGAACAAGTGTATCAATTAGTGCAAAACTAACAAGGATAAGGGCTCAACGATTAACGTCGGCTACCCGCCTGGAACGTGTAGAATTGATTACATCGCGGCGAGTGGATTCAACATGCAAGTAAATAATAAAATGAACACTTATTGTACTATTGTCTATTAAATTTAAATGTATGTAACTCATACTTGGTGACTCAATTAGTCAAAGAATTCATAGCCAAGAAATAAGCACAAACAAATTTTATAGCAAACTTATTAAAGGTAATGATCTACAAATTTTGTAATATGCAAATACAAATTAGTTATTAAAAACTTAATTAATAACGTCAAATTGTGTTTATTTATTACTGGCGCCCTGGGATAATTTTTAAGAGTCGGTACACTAAAGTAATTGTTACATTCTGTTGCTGATAATTAGTATGTTATAAATATTAATATTGTCATTGGGTAAATTAGCTTGATAAACTCTTACTTTTCACATGCTCGTAGGCCGAGTGTAGTATGTATAATAGTAACGTGAACTTTTATTAAGGCCTATTTAAAAGTGTATTACAATCATTTAAATATGATACACTTGTCAAAACTTAAAACAGACACTTGTTTGACAAGTGTATCATATTTAATTGATACACAATTACTTTCAAATTCTGATGATGGGACAAGGGTCCCGAAACATGTAAATTTATAAAGACGCTGTTTCTGGAAAGCCGCAGACGGTAAGTTCCAATATACTTGATTGAACAACACGTGGCTTGGTACTAAACATTTAGGATTTATTCCTTTTAAACATAAATTTCAAGCTAAACGTATTTTTATTTCATAGTTTTTGCGCTTCAATAAAAATGTGTAAATATTGTAAACTTCATGTGTTTTATGTTTGCGTTTAAAAACCACGTATTTTACCTGAGATCTGTTATGAAACTGTTAATTTTAAAGTCGCAGAATTAGTATTTTCAAAACATAAATAAAATTAATAGTAAACAACTATGAAGACAGATAGTTGATTTCAGAGAGCTTTTTGCAAATGAGGGCTCCTACCACCCAGGATGCTTCACTTTGCCGATCCAACCACCAGTGAAGGGGGGGGGGGTTCAAAAAGACATCCATTCAAAGTAGAGTGAGAAACGTGTGATACTACGAGGTTGACCTCCAAACATAATGTATCGCATCTGTTAGGATATTATACGTGAGGGATTTTGCAGTCAATTATTGAAGAGAATGTTACAAGAAATTTTTTTACATGAAGTCTGTTTACATAATCACTCGGCTCTGCACAAGGAGAGCAGACATTTGGAAAAATGTTAACGTCCAGCAGGGTGTCATCCTAAAAGAAATTGTAACCCAAATGCGGATCTTCCGGACTTTTATTGTTTACTGTATGACTGTGTGCTCTACAATTGTAATATTACTAAAGGAGTAGTACAAAAATAGTGTTTTTCTATTATTGACAAATAGAAAAATAGAATTTTTCTCATAATTGACAAATTATATAATATTGAAATTTGTGTGATCATAAGTGTAGCGTACTTTGTTCAATACAGTGAGCGAGTTCAGCAGTCCAGGGAGGCGTGCTAACCATTAAGCCCCTCAATTTGACTAGCGAGTTTTCTGTGTGTATGCCACAAGTTCAGTTCATCAATGAACAGACAATATGCAATTCTCTCCCTTTGTACATGTTGTTGACCTATATGCTACTGAAGTGCTGACACGCTAGTCAAATTAAAAAGCTATAAAGTGGTACAGTTATAGTGTTAGTACATTACGAGGGAAGTCTGAAAAGTCAGTGCAAAATTTCATAGACAGCGCCATGACTAAAAGCTGTTGACATGGTTTTAAAGTACAAACATTGAAAACACTAATTAAAAATTTGCACGAAGGTATTTCAAGTAGTATTGTTTTGACAGTCGTTTGAAGTACACAATTCTTGTCTTATTTGAAAAATGAAAACAAGTGAATTTCCCGTTGCGATTAAATATTACTTTTTATATAAGAAAACGCTTGCCAAAATAAAAGCTAACCTCGATGAACACTTTGCTGGATCTCCTGTATCGAGCAGAACGATTTATAATAAGTGGTGTGCCGACTTTTGTTGTGGTCGAAAAAGCACGGACGATGCTAAACGATCTGGAAGGCCAAAAGACGCTTCTACCGAAGAAATGATTGAAAAACGTTCGTGTTGCTGTACTGCAGAATCGTCGAGTAAAGCTGCGTGAAGTAGGCGAGATGTGTAAGACGTCAAAAGAACGTATCGGAGATATTTTTCACGACGGATTGCATATGAGAAAGCTTTCGGCGAGACGGGTGCCGCGCCTACTCACAATTAATCAAAAACGGAAAAGAATGACCATTTTCAAAATTATCTTCTCATTTATATAAGATTTAATGGAGTGTGAATAAGAAATAAGATAAGTAAAGAGTGTAACCAATAATCACCGTACGCGGTGGGTTAACCTACAAATTTCCCTCGTCTGGGAACCACAGCGCTGTTCACGGACTTCTTAGGTATTAAAGAGAGGAGAATTCAATAAAAATTTCTGCTCTTCTCTTCAACACAGAATAGGCTTGAGCGGAATTTTCGAATTACACACTATACACCTAATTTTCACTCACATTAACACAATTATATTAAATAGAGAGGAAAGGAGATATAATTAACAATATTACAACACATACTAAATTAAGATACATAAGAAATTGGCACATTAAATAAATAATCAGAGAAGATAATCAGAGACGTACGTAGTAGGTATATTATAAATTGACGAACCCAACAGTGGGGCTTAACCTGAACACAGATGGTATATTATAATACCATCATAATAAGAGTGTTATGAGAACTTCGGCTTGTCGGACTGTAAGCAGATTGCTCTGTGGAAACGTTTCGGCCGTGCCTTCGACAGCCACCTTCAGCGCAAAGGCTGACAAAGGTTTCATAGTCATAGATCACTGAACTGTGGTTAAGGCTAGTGGGTGTGAGTAGGACACCCATATTATACGAGCGAAACGTTTGCACACAACAACCTTGCCTTACAGGCCGGCAAGCCGAAGTCTCATAACATTGAAGCCGGCCGTGAAAGCCTGAGACAGAATTTTGAAAGAGTGTTTGGAGCTGTTTCAGCACAATCCTTAAGAATGTCTGTGATCATACATATCCGTCAACGAAACATGGATCCACTGTTATATGCCAGAGACAAATGAACAATCATAACAACGGGTCTGGTGGACCCAACAATGGGGACTGGTGGAAGTGCTCCTAAGAAGGCGAAGACGGTTCCTTCTGCCAGCAAGGTTTGTGACGCGCACAGCATAATATTCGTCAACTATCTTGAAAAAGGAAGAATAATAACAAGAGAGTACTATGCAGCTTTTTGAAGTCGCGTAGCCCCTGAGTACGAAATGTAGCAGACGAGAGAGGGTGAATGGCGAGTTCCCGGCGCCAGAAAACTGGGACCCATCGGCTAAGGGAAGGGAACCCTAACAGAAACATCCCTGGTCCTCCAGGTTGGGGGTTAGGCGGTAGGCCGGTAACCTACCTCAGGAAAAAAATACCACACCACGGAACCTTCAAGAAAGCCTCGGATTGGACGGAAACAACGGCAAGGACTACGGCAAAGAAATATGGAACACCGCTAACACGGTACATAAAACTCCCAGCGTCTAAGGTGGGCTGGTCACATGGCCAGGATGGGAGAAGACAGAATACCACAAAAACTACTGAATATCAGAATCCACGAAAAAGACCAGTGGGAAGACCAAGGAGAAGATGGGAGGATGCGATGGATGAGGATGAAAAAGAAATATTGAAAGTGCGTTCCTTTAGGAGCATGGCTACCGACAGGAGAGAATGGGGGAAAAAATTGAAGGAGGCCAGAGCCCAACAAGGGCTGTAGTGCCATAGGAGAGAGAGACTATGCAGCTTTATTGGATCAGTCGAACAACGAAATCAAGCAGAAACGACTACATTTCGCATAGAAAAAAGTGTCCTTTCATCATGACAATGCTCCCGCTAGAAATGTTCAACTGCAATAGCAAAAGCCCATGAATTACGCTACCTACTGCTTTGCCATCCAGTGTATTCACCTGATTTGACTCCTTCGGACTTGTTCCTGTTTCAGAACACGAAAAAAATGGCTCACTGGTAACAAATTTACAACTAATGAAGAAGCTGAATAGAATAGTGATGCATATTTTGCTGAGTTGCCGAAATAATATTATTTAGAAGCCATACAAAAAAACTAGAATATCGTTGTTAAATTCCTTCCCCGGCTGTTTGCTCGTGGTCCATTGTTTTCTACTAAAACGGACGATTCGGCAGTTCTATCGAGTGCCATCATCAGTGGCACTCGATTTTACACTCGAGTTACACGTTAACGTAACTCGATTTTACACTGATGATGGCAGTCGATAGAACTGCCGAAACGTCCGTTTTAGTAGAAAACAATGGACCACGAGCAAACAGCCGGAGAAGGAATTTTTAACAACATTGACTCCGGTCGTGGAAGCCTACGAAATACAAACTAGAATATCGATGGGACAAGTGTATCGAGCTAAAAGGGGACTACACTGACAAATGAAATGCAATTTTCACACCTCCCTCGTAGAAGACTACAAAGTTTTTTATAGTTTTTTTTTTAAAGAACTGATGTTTTTAATTATCCACCGCGTTAAAGCTATAACTTTGCATCGCGGTGTCTTATATAACCCAACGAATAAGCCTGTTTTTAATGTTTTAAAAATCGCCTTCCTTGGAAGCGTGAATAAAGAGATAAAACTGTACAAAAGCAGCGTGAGTTTCAGTCGCTTAATACGGATTATAGCAGGTGGAGGTGTGCTTTTCATGTCGGGCTAAATAAACACACTCTTCCCATTCGTTCACTCTCCCTAGTTTTGATTCGGTACTCGTGAAAGAAAAGCCCATCAAGGGGGTCGGTTGTTGTTTGAGGGAACGAGCTAAGTTTTCATGAGCACATTGCAATCACCTCTCGAGATCAATTATTATTCTAGTTCGGCGATATTTTTTTCTAGTTTTCAGTTCATCAGTGTAAAATAAGAGCTTAAAGTTTACCGAATCATTGTGCATCTGGGTCAAAGTTGAAAGAATGGCAGTACGCCAATGCGACGATTCAAACAGTGAACAAACTATATGCTTTCAAATACCACTTTATAATTACGTAATTTAGCAAACAAGCGGGAGACAGATTGCTGCCTTGCTTGATTGCTGATAGAACGTGCAGTCGATAAACTTGTTTATCGTTGTTTACAATGACTTCATCATTGTAAATATATTATGCGATACCGGAATATATTATTCTGCCTTACTATAATGAAATGTGGTTGCAGGCAATTAAAAAATGAATATCTTCTCTTCTTCTGTCCTTCCAGGCTTAGGAAATCCTGTTTGTTCCATCTAATCCTCGGTTTTGCCACGCTTCTTCTACCTATCGAATGATAATTCGAAACCTTCTTTGGGGTCTTTTCTTTCTGCATTTTTGTTACATTTTCTTTCCACCTTTCTTTATACGTTTCTGCCTGTAGTGCAACGGACTGAATTCCTCTGTAACGGGTCCTCTTCGCGCCCTATCTTCGCCAACACTGCCTTTCTCTGACCTACGAAACTTCATTTCTTCTGCCTCCATCTATCAGAGACAGCGTTTCCCAAACTTTTTCCGCTCACGGCACACTTCAAATAAATAGCCAGAAGCCGCGGCACACTATCTCCCTCCACTACCCCCCCCCCCGGCCAGCAGTACCTTTCCGTGATGTCTTGAAAATCACATGCAGCTTAATATACCATAATAATGAATGTTACTTACTTACCTCAGTACTACTTGTGGTTTCCCAGTTATGTCAGTAGATGTTTCCAACTGTAACGCAAGTTTATCAAGAAACTTTGATTTTTTGTGACTTATAAAATTACAAAAATCCATTGAAACACTTGCTTTAAGACTGGACTATTAACTAAGTAAGCGACCAACTTTTTGATATATTTTTTTTTGGTGAGTTAGAGATTTTATTCTATTTTATATTTTCATTATTCTAACAAAATTTCGTGACACACCCAGCCGGGCGTCGCGGCGCACTGTTTGAGAAACGCTGTTCTAAGATCTTTTTCCTAGATGTTCAACATTTTGAACCATAAAACAGTTGGGAACTGCCATTGTCCTACAAAATTTTAGGCACATATTTATCTTTTAATGTCTTATTATTAAGAGTTCTTATAAATGGAACACATATCTTTCGAAATGTATTTATTTTGTTTCTGATGCCTCTGTCTTCTTCGTAAGAAATGTCGCAGCCTAAATACTGAAACCGTAAGACTTGTTCTAAAGTCGTATGGTTTTGATGTCAGTTTTTGTACTATGGGATAGTTACCAGAAAATGCCACGGTTTAATTTATTCATATCAACATCATCACCACTCAAGGACTAGGCCTTAGACCTGTTCCGGAACCCATCTCTTCTTCGGTCTACCGACATATCTCTTCCCAGTAGGGTGATAACCCAATGCAGCCACAGGTAGACGGATATCAGGCATGCGATTCACGTGTTCACACCATCTCCTTCTGTGGCCTTCAATCTTCTGGTCCAATGATACAATGTTTAAATCGCGTCTAACATCCTCGTCCCTTCTCCGATCCAAGAGAGAACAATTTTGCGTCTCTTTTAGAAATTTCATTTCGGCTGCATAAATCCTCTGCACGTCCCTTTTGATTTAATTTTTTGAAAAAGATTTTTTTATATTATAAAAGAAACTTGACTCATAAAGTTTATAGGCAGATAACAGTAACTTTCCCTCAGTGTCTTCTATTGTAACTTGTTGTCTGCAAATAACAACGTATTTATGTAAGCTATGTGTTGCGATTGATCTCTATATCCGAGTTCATCTTAGTTTGTCCCAGTCTCTAATGAGATCGTTTACATACACATTAAACATTGTTAATGTCATAGTGCATCCTCGTGACCAGAGGCTAACATTCCGTTTGTCAGAACTGAGCCTACCCGTTTTAGAGTTACACTGCAACAAACAAACCATATACCACTTAAACACAATGCAGTAGGTTAAACAAAAATAACCACGAGTTTCTACGTAATACTATATCACATAAATACAGTACATCAGACAGTAACAGTTAATTCTTCATTCAGGACTGACACCATTATTTCTTTCCGTTAAAGGGGCTAAGTGTGTAAACTACAGTACACTTATTTGGAAACATTATTGGCCGGGCCTGGAGTCTATGCTGACAGACGTTTCGACCTCACCATCGGATAACATCATCAGTGTCTCAACAACTGGCACAGTGTTCGTCAGTTCACCCCGGTTATGAGGTAGGTTTAAGAAGGCCACTTATATAGACTTTCATACCACCACCGACATACGGTGGAAAACGGCATCAACCAATCAGAATCAAGTCCTATCTAATTGGTTTTATGAGGACACAGTATGCCAAATCCTGTTTAATAGGATGCTTTCTCCTCTTTTGTTCATCGCAACGGAACCATGTTTAAAGATCTCCACGGACTCCATGTGCAACCGAGGGTAAAAGGTACTCTGCTAGGATAAGATTTGGTCTCCTCAAAGAGAACGCGATGATCAGCGGCGGAGAGTGCATGGTCGGCCACCGCAGACTTCTCTGGCTGCCTCAATAGACTCTAGACCACGGTCTAACATCCCAGCCAATATTGTTTCTAGCTATTTGGACGCCGGCCTTAAAAACCTTAGGCACTTTATACACTTTTTTTTTAGCGGGGGTCCTACAGTCATCATCTTCAATAGCTCGATCTCTCATGCTTTCTCTAATTCCTGTTCTCCATTGTGTTGTCAGCCTTCCTTTTCCTCTCCTGTTTTGTTTTGGTGGTGTGTAAGGCAATGCTTTCTCTGGCCATATCGCTTCTTCTCCATCCTCATTACGTGACCATACCATAGCAACTGTCTGGATTGATTCTTTCTGCTGTTGTAAATACGCGCCCTGTTTTCCTTCTTATATCTTCGTTTCTAACATGTTGCATTCTATAAATATTACACGCTCTTCTTAAGAACCCCCGTTCCACAGTTTCTACCATATTTTTCTCTTTACCTGAAAGTTGGCAGCATTCGCAGCCATAAGTTAAAATGGTCTCCACAATAGCTGTGTAGATTGTCAGTTTAGTTTGAAGTTTCATTTTGTTCGACCAAAGTAACGAGCTTAGCAAATGAATAGTCTTTTTTCCCTGTTGTATCATATTTTCGATGTCATTTTTGTTGTTCCATCTTCAAAAATAATGCTTCCCAAATATTTGAATTCCCTACGCTTTCCGATTCTATGGATTTTCAGATCTGGGTCGTCTTCTTTCATGTCTCCTATTTTCAGATATTCTGTTTTAGTAGTGTTTATGTTTATACCCCTTTCCTCGTACTCCTCTTTCAATTTTCTAAACATATAGTCTGTGTCGTCCTCTGCACTCGCTATAATTCGTCGGCAAATAGGAGAGTTGTTAAGCAAGGCTCATCCATTTGAATTCCCATTCCTGATGTTTTTCTTCTCCAGTTACTGATGGCTTCTTTGATATATATTTTAAACAGGGTAGGTGACAAGCTGCACCCTTGTTTAAGCCATTTTGTGGTAGGAAACAAATCTGACAGGACATTTCCCATTCTCACGAAACTCTTTGAGTACTTGTATATGTTCCAGACAGCGCGAACATAAATTTTACTCAGGCAAAACTTTGTTAATGTTTCAAAAAGTCTTTTTTTAAGGGTACAGTGTCGTAAGCTTTCTTTAAATCGACAAATATGAGGTGAGTAGACAGATTGCGAGACTTTTGTTTTTCTAGTATTTGTTGTAATACAAATATGTTGTGAATACATGATCGTCCTGCACAGAATCCAGACTGCTCTTCTATGTCTTCTACATTCGTTTCAATTATATGTTTTAGTATTCTGCCGTACAATCTCCCCAGTGCACTTGTCACACTTATACCTCTATAATTTTGACATGCCTTCTTATCACCCTTTTTTTACGTTACATTTGTCTTATCTAAGTTACATTTGTTAGAAGTAATAAGCACGGAATTAGATCTTTATATTATAAGTCCACACAATGGGACCAGTTACAGCCTGCATGCAAGCCGTCTAGTTAATTCTTGGAATTCCGCTCCTTAAAGAAGCACGTTATTTTTCTTTTGTCATGAAGACGTTCAAAGGAAGAACTGAAGGTACGGTGAATATAATCCGCTTTTCAACTGGACTGTGTAGGCGTGTGCTGTATGCACGTTGTACGCTTCTCGTTAATGCAGCCCAGACATGTGACCCCTGACCTCTCACTCTCTGTCCCTCTTTCAGGGAAATGCACAGCTTCCTGTGTGCGCCAACTGTATATCGTTTCGTACGTCTTTATTACAGGACATACACTATGATGTGCGCAGTACAATTTGCTCAATTGCAGTATGTAAATTAATTTATATTCTTATAATATATTATTACTGTCGTCTCTCGTTACCAGTGTTCTTTATTAATAACCAATGTAGCTTCCTTTGCAAACGTATCAGCTGTATAAAGGAATTTTAGTACTTACAAGTATTCCAGTCGGTGATTTTCTTAGTTTCTCATCCGAGATGCATTTCGGAACAGTTGTGTTCCGTCTTCAATCGGAATCATTTAGTAAACTTACATATATAAAAAATTTCCACTCAGGTGAGCGTCGTCGACACAGGTACATAAAACATAACACTTAAAAACACATAAAAACACAACACTTGAAAATTTAAAAAATAACGTTAACATTACAACGAAAACAAATTCAAAAGGACGATTTAAATAATCGTAGCTGGCCAGCATTTGGTGCCCGGACGTCACACGGAAGCCGACTAACGATACCCGACGCGTGACCTTTGTGCATACTCTTCGAGGTAATCTAATATTTTAAACGTAACCAAATCCCTATAATCCTCTTTTCTGTTAAGCAGTGTTTTTCACCGGATCTTCGTTTGTATTTGTAAATATGGTATTGCTCGTATATTTCTGATGCTTCTTTGTTTGAGCTATAACTTAATACCTCTAATGAAGTGTTGAAATTTATGTTGTGTTGTGGGTGGCTTTTTAGGTGTTGCGCCACAACTGACGAAGGTTTACGGTGATTTCTGGCAGCATGTTCATTGAATCTTTTACGAAAGGTGCGGTCGGTATAGCCGATGTACTTCTTATTGCAAACTTCTTCCCCTGCATTGCAAGTAACCATATAAACGCCTTTGGCTTCTTCTTTTGGCGTAACCTGTGTTTTCTTGTATCAGCTGTGTTTTCACGTAGATGAGAAGGAAGTACTGGAGGAAGTGGCTGCAATAGAGGCATTGCCATAACTTACCACACAGAAGCGCTATCTTGTAGCAAATACTTTAGACGTCTAAAGGTATACTTAATTGTCCTGAGAGGCCGGCACTTCAGTTTAATGAATGACGCCGTGGTAGGTGCGTCAAGTTTACATTCGGAGCTCATTAAGATAACATATTTTGTGGTTGTGTGAACTTTGGTTTGTAAGGCCGTGGTCCAATGTTGTTTTGTGCAAACGTTTTCTCATAACATTGAAGCCGCGGCCCTGAAAGCCTCAGACAGAATCTTCTGTGCTTGTTTATCATACCTCAATAATTAAGTCAGGCCAATTCTATTTGTGTTTTATATAACCCACTGGAATAAGATTCAACCAGCGGAAATGAAATACTTAATAACAGTAAGGGGATGTACAAAAGCAGACCGTATAAGAAATGATATATATGAAAGGATTTGAATATGTTTTCAGTTAGAGAAAAGATAGCGTTGTGTAGAGAAAAATGGAAAAGCCATTTGCAACGACTGGGTAGTACCCGCATTCCACGGTTAGTCTATAATTACCAGCCACATGGCGTTGGACGACCGGTAGCAAGGTGGCGAGAAACATGAGGCCGGAACAAGAGAATGCTCCTAACCCTTGAACGGTTGATGATGATGATGATGATGATGATGATGAAATAACCGTTTGGTTTTCTATTCTCAGGACGTGCCCTATCCATTTCAATCTTTGTATGTCAATAGAGGACGTTATGCTGAGCTCATCATATGCTGCACTATAACTGTGAAACAGTCTCCGAAAATCTAAATAAAAATAAAATTTGGTTGTTTTAAATTCTTCTTCTTCAACACTGTAGCCAACGTGAGCCCTGGCTTCCAATACCAATCTTCTCCAAAGTCTCCTGTCCATTGTTCATTGTAACGCCTTAGAACCATTCTTCTGAGATCTTCTAGCACATCATCCAACCACCTTATCCTAGGTCGGCCCCTCTTTCTGCTTTCATAGACATACGCCCTCAGGATTTTCTTTGACATACGCTGACCGTACATCCGCTCTAGGTGATCTAACCATTGTAATCGTCGAGCCTTTACGAATCTTACAATGTCTTCGTAATTTAATAGCTCATGTATATTCTGGTTATTTCTTATTCTCCATTCGTCATCGACTTTGACCGGGCCATAAACATGTCTTATGATCTTTCTTTCAAACCTTCTTAGTGTATCTTGTTACCTTTTTTATCAGTGTTCATGTCTCGTCTTCTTAAGTAACAACCGATCTGATAAGTGTCTTATATTTTTATTTTTCTGTTGTGACTTACGAATTTGCTTATCAATAGTCTGCTGGTGGCATAATATGCCCTATTTCCTATTTGGATCCTGTCATGCATTGTCGTGTTTATTGCTCCCTTCATTATCTATATCATGTTACCCAAGTATCTGAACTCAAATTAACTGCATCAATAATCCTTTGGTAGACATTCAAACTGATGTACACAACTTCCTATATTGCTTGTAATATGGGAATCCCACTTCCCCCATATTACAATCATTTTTTGTCAACAGGAATACGGTATTGTTAGACGTCTCGTGATGGCTAGGGTGAAGCTAGGACCTGTTCCGCAGGTGAAAAGAAAGAAATGGAATGAGGTCACCTAGAGCGAATGGATGATCAGCAAAAATCCTGAGCGCAAAAATCTGTAAAAGCAGACAGAGGGGCCGTCCTAGGATAAGGTGGTCGGATGATGTGCTGGAAGGTCTAAGAAGAATGGATGTGAGTGGTTAGGCTGAGAAGGCAATGGACAGAAAGCTGCAGAGAAGGTGTTGAAAGCCATGGCTCACGTTGGGCTGTAGTGCAGAAGAAGATACTGTGTTAAAACTTGTTCATTTTATTAAAAACTTTAATAGTGTTTTCCAATATTAGATTTCTAGTTGCGAGTGTCTGTTGAAACTAATCGAATGTGATGCTAATGATCAACATATACGTTAATTTCACCTTGTAGTTTGATGTAGTTTAACGGCATTATGTACAATCTCAATCGAGGTCTCCAACCCCTCTCAATGTCAGCCAATTTATTCTGTCCTAATATTTATTGTCCCTAAATGGCTAATGATAACTTTCTCTGTACAACTCAATGCGTTATAGTAGAAGTTACTTTTTGCTTTGCCCATGTTGCCCAGCAATTTCCGGCAACATGGGAAACATGTGATTTTCCTCTGTAAATCACATTTGTAAATAGTACAATATGTAAATCTCCACTATAAAAACAAAGCCAATAAGAGCAAAAATAATGTTTAGCGATAGAATTCTAGAACAGGTGAGCCACTTTAAATATTTGGGAAATGATATTGGCTATAGTAGGAATTACGATGTTAATTTGGATAAGAGCCAGGTGATCTGTAGGACAATCAACCGTATTTTCAGAAACAAGGTACGTCGAGATACAAAATTTCTACAAAAGTTCTACAAAGTTGTGGCAGTGTCTGTACTGTCCTATGGGTGTAAATTAGTGTAGAAGATTGGTTTATGAATCCTGATCTCACGTTGCGCTGTAGTGGTAAAGGAGGAGGAGGAGGAGGAGGAGGAGGAGGAGGAGGAGGTGGTGGAGGAGGAGGAGGAGGAGAAGAAGGAGAAGAAGGAGCAGAAGAAGAAGAAGAAGAAGAAGAAGAAGAAGAAGAAGAAGAAGAAGAAGAAGAAGAAGAAGAAGAAGAAGAAGAAGAAGAAGAAGAAGAAGAAGAAGGAATGAGGAAAATATGGCCAAAGCTATCGCTGCAGTCAAAGAGAAAAAATAAAACTTTTGGAAACAGCAAATCATTGTAAAGTTTAATATCTACATTTTAAAGATTCAGTTTAGAGACTGACATCTTGGCAAAAGAAGCTGCATCAAAAAACCTAGGAAGAAAGTCTTTGTAGATAACAAACCTAGGAAAAGGTTTTTTATGTGAGACTTTATAACTTCTTCACCGTTTCTCGTGATCCTTTATTCGTTTTGAACTAACCGTCCGACTGTCTTCTAAATTTTTTTTTTTGAGTATACATTTCTAAACTCTCCCGCTTTCCTTCTTAGCCCTGTTTAACGTCTCCGCTAATCGGCCACACGAATACTTGTTATTTTGGCATGCCTCCTATATAGCATTTGTTTTCCCAAAATGGTATCTGCAATTCTGTGCCTAATTTCTTTTTACACAGCGGCGCACCAAAGGTTGTTGTAAGTGCTACAAGATCCCCCTCCCCCAAGGGATAAAGGTAAAAGGAAAATTCAAAAATTAAGAAAGGCTGTCCTTAAAAATGTCGTAGTTGATTTAGTCATATTAGTCGAATTAAATAAGACTAACTAGTTGTGTGAGTACCAGTGGCGTCCTGGGGTGTGAGTTGCAGATGGGGGGGGGGATTAGCTGTTGGATTCCCTGTTTTCCTAAGGAGATATGAGATATTCAGGATTATTCCTATTCAATTATCATCATCATCATCATCATCATCATCATCATCATCATCATCATCATCATCATCATCATCATCATCATCATCATCATCATCATCATTTTCATCATCATCATCATCAGCAGCAGCAGCAGCAGCAGCAGCAGCAAGCATTAGTGACGTATCTAGAATTTGGTCTGGAAGGGGGTTCGGTATCGGGTCCGCTTCATACAGAAGGAAAACAAGTTAAGACTAATCAACATTACTATCTTTAAAGTGGCTGAAATCATTAAAGTAAACGGTAATAACACAATAAAAATAGGCGTTATTGAAACACAAAAAATGTTTAGAAGATACTTATTGACTGAATTGATTTATAAGTTTGTATATATTTAAAAAGAGTTGCTACTATATTAGCGTACATAGCTGAAAAAATAATAAAACAGCCTAAAAATAAAGACATTAATAAAATTCGTTAACTTTTTCGACCCTCTGGAGGGGAGTTCCGGTCCCTTTCGTGTCCCCGTAAATGCGTCCCTGGCAGGCATTAAAGCAAAATTGGTTTGTTTCAGTCCCCACTAGAGCTGTTCCCTCCGGCGCTTCTTCTAGCGCCGCACACCTCTCCGTCCTTTCGGCTTATAATTCCACAGTTGATTCGCGATGCGGCAGTCATCCATTCGGTTAAGATGTTCGAACCATTTTAGCCGATATTTGGGAATCCTAGGGTATTCTCGTAATAGTCCTGGCGTTTGTCTGCATTCCTTTTGCGATCTCGTAGAGTATATCCTGCCACGTGACTGAGGAATCTCATTTCGGCCACTTGAATATGACTGGCCTGGGATTTTGTTAAAGTCCAATTATCAGACGCGTACAGAAGTGTATGGAGAGCTGTCACCTTGAAGATCTTTAAGTGTGTTTCTTTACTCGTTGCTTTTAGAGTTCTCCTGACTGTCCCACACGGTTGCCTGAACTTGTGCAGCTCTTCTCTGCGTCATTATTTGTAATTTAAGGCACATAGCCCAGAATGCAAAATTACTGACCTACCATCCACAACAATTTTCCTCGTGTGGGATCTGCTCCATGGAAGGCCATCCCATGTAATTATCTAAACATTAATTTATAAGCCTTATTTTAAAACACGCAATTGACTTAGATATGGGGCTACTTTAAGTGATTGTGGAATTTTACTGAAATGTTTAATAGCTCTGGGAAGGGAAATTGATCTACCTGATCCCCCCCCCCGTAGTTACGCCACTGGTGAGTACAAACATCTTCAGTTGTGTAGGCCGTACACTGAAGCGACATTTTGTTTCGCGACAGAACCGTTGTTTTGGCGCATGCATTGTGTCGCATACCGTCGCAGATGACTCTACTTACATTAGGATCTATAAAGCGCCACACACTGGCTATGACATTATCTAGAGGTGCTGCGAGGCCCTTCGCGACCAAAAACGAAGCTCCTTCAATTTATGTCTCGCTAAAAAACAGCTTGCGACATTTTGAACTGCGCATGCGCTGGATGCTCAAAAACAGCTGACGAGAAATTGTTTGTCGTGAGCCAATGTGTCAAGGCTGTCTTCACCAAAGCGACGCTTTGCAACACGGTGCGTCAAAACGGTTCTGTCGCAAAACAAAATGTCGCTCCAGTCTGCGGTCGTCCAGGCTACAGCCGTGTTACTTGGACGAAATCTCTTCGTACGTGAGTTTGGGTATTATATGTACCCGACCCTCTAAAAAGAAACATTTTCCTTTTCTGTTCTAGGACACTATCCTGGAAGTATTTCACACACTTCATCGGGCTATGCCAACAATTTTTATAAATGATGGGGAAAGTGGTTTATGCACCGCTGCCCGTAATATGTCAATAATAATACTAATAATTATTATTAAGGCATAGTTCGATGTGAAATCCATCAAGAGGAGGCAAAGATTGAGAAAAGAGTAATACAGGGATGTTATCTGTCTCCAACGTTTGTTTAACTTGTACGTCCAAGAAGCTATCGATAGAGTAAGAAAAGACACCCATCTCGGAGTAAACATACACGGGGAAAAAGTGGACGTGCTTAGGTTCGCAGTGACTGCAGAGAGCAACGAAGATCTACAAAAGATTCCTGACACAATGGATCAAGTAATGAAGAATGAATTCAATATGAAAATAAATGAACAAAAGATCAAAGTCCTAGTCTGTAGTCGGAAGGAAGAAGATGCAGTCAGAATAAGTCTTGGAAAAAATGTTCTCCAGGCAGGTAAAAATGTAACTATCTAGGAAGTAAAATCATAAGTGATGGACGCAGCAGTAAGGAAATTATAAGCAGAATTAACCAGGCTAAAATTGCTTTCAACAAACAGAAAAACCTCTTCACTTCAAACACTATCAGCCTAAAAATAAGGAAGAATCTAGTAAAGACATACGTCTGGAGTGTTTCCCTATACGGGAGTGAATGTTGGACAATTGGAGAAAGTGACAAGAAAATACTCCAAGCATTTGAGACCTGATGATACAGAAGAATATTGAAGATAAGCTGGAGGAAGAAGATAATGTGAGGAAGTCTTTAGAAGAGCTCAGGAGAAGGAGAGCTTTCTATGAAATTTAAAAGGCAGAAGAGCTAAGTTTATAGGGCATATACTACGACACAATGGGTTGGTTAAGAGAATAATAGAAGGAACAATTGAAGGGAAGAATTACAGAGGACGACCCCGTTTAGACTGTATGAAACAGCTTATGGTCGATATGAACTGCACATCATATTGTGAGTTGAAAAGAAAAGCAGAGAAGCGTGATGAATGGCGAGCTGTCGCCAACCAGCCTATGGGCTGCTAACCTAGAAGAGAGAGAGAGAGAGAGAGAGAGAGAGAATATTAATAATAATAGCAATTTTAACATCTGTACAGAGTACGTGTTTCTTTACTTGGCTTGTGGTAAAATGTAAACACTAAGTGCCGGTAGGTCCCGCTTCCTACACAGTGATCGTAGGAAATTAAACAGGATTAAACAGGTAGAAAGCGGTAGCGGTAGCGGTGTTGTCGGCATCCGATTTAAGGAAGCAGAGAGTATCGTCGAAGTCGTAGAGGACGCGTCTTGCTGTAAGGAGAGAGAGAGAGAGAGAGAGAGAGAGAGAGAGAGAGAGAGAGAGAGAGAGAGAGAGAGAGAGAGAGAGAGAGAGAGAGAGAGAGAGAGAGCTGAACTACAAATGCATCTTTCTCTCCGTAGTTATTATGTACGTATAATGGTTGTGAATTAATACAAAACCTAGACAAGTGAAAGCATCCGTGATCTTTGAGATGCGGTTCTCATCGTGAGGCGAGGATTCTCATCTCTCAGTTACTATGAATAGCATTTAGCTGCATGCAGTGGTATTAGATCATGGCCGGCTCTAGTAGAAGGCCGGTGTATTAAACGTGGCAACACTGAAACAAGCTGATATTTGTGGCCGGCTAGACGATCTCTTAATTTATGTATTTCAATAATCAAATCGCGTCATTTTTAATTGCCGGTTAACAACAGTTTTATAATTCATCATTTTTTGCAAATTAAAAGTTTATTACGTAAAATACTGTTATATTATTTAAGAAATATAATGATTAATTCATTCATATGATACGAATTCAGTAATTCGAACAAAATTAATTCATTAGGCCTAACACTAATTTACTAATTTCTTCAGCTTAAACGTATAGTACTAAGTGCTCACAGACTTAATTTAGATTTAGATATAAATAGGCCTACTCATGATTTTACTAATGCTATGAAATTAAAGCAAAATATAACATGTTCAGTTAAGCTATGCTTATGGGCCCCAGACGCAACGTTGCCACGTTTAATATTCCGGCCTTCTACTAGAGCCGACCGTGCATTAGATGAATTATAATGGCATCAAGGGCACTAATCGTACGTTAAACAGAACAAAATAGTCAAGTTGTTAACTAAATAAAAATTTATATTTTCACTTTGACATGAAAAAGTCAAATTGATATAAAATTTGTGCAAAAAAAGTAGAAAAAATTTTGTTTTGTTTTGAATAGACTATTGCAGGCAAAATCGAATTGACCGTCGGACAAGAGCTCTACTTCCCGCCGTCGGAAATGGTATTTGTATAAGGTTCACGACCGTAGGCTACCGCCATCCTCGTTTACCTGGACTTTGGACCAGCTTGCAGTAAGTTGCTAATGTTAATTGTAATAATTATTACAAGTAACAAATTCAACTAACTTCAAGGTCGAGTTACGGTGGCTCCGAATGGAACCAATTACATCGTAAAAAAAGCTTTATTGTAGATAAAATACTACGTAGGGACAAGATGGCATTACCTTCCGGTGAAATGCGACTGGATCATCGTCGCTTTGCCAGTCGTATGCTCGCACCGCAGTATCTGCACCTCACGGTGTCTTTGTCTCCTTCGTAGAAATATCCGGCTCGTGCTAAAACACTACGTGCAATAGCATTCGATTGATACTTGGAAATGTAGTGTTTAGTGTTACCAATACGGTACACACTGTAAAAAGTACCGAGTCTGTCTGTGTACGACGACATGACAACAGGCGAAGTGAACGAGTGCAGCTAAGTGCAACGAGCTTTTATACTGTAATGGGTGTGGTTTTTACTCCCACCACCTACCTACGTTCCTGGGATTTGAAGCCACCTGTTTACTCATTAGTTTGTATCTACTATATGGTTATTGAGTTCAAGGTTGTCTGTTGTATGCGTTTGCTTCGATCATTTATAATATATAATATGTAATTTATATTGCAAGTCTATTTAAATTGCTTGCAAGGTAACAGATGTGTCAATACGTACGTGTTATATATGGATACAATCAAAAACCTGATTCAAAGCTTATTACTCCCAGTTAGTTAAAATGCATTTGGATTTATTGCTATCAGTACGTTACGCTGAATATTCGTGGATTGCCATCCTCTTTTATTTGGACTTTGGACCATCTTCTTAACACACAATGCTTATATTTGTGAATAAACACAAGTATAATCATAGTATGCTTGAAGGTAGAGTTACAGTTGGTCATTAAAATGACCTTTAATGTTTGTGTGTGATTGTGTAGGTGTTAATCTCTTTTACCAAAACTTCACGTCCTCACTTCTCGATTAATTTTTCTTCTTTTGACGCGTCTTTTCCTTTACTATTACGTCGATGTCTATTTCGTATGTGCATTTTCCATTGGCTAGTGGTATCTCGTGTCGTACAGCTAAAAAATATTTGCCTTTAGGTTGTGCTGCCATATCCTCGTCCGTGTATATTCCAGCGTAGCACTTAGGTAGAAATACAGAAAATTCATTGTCTTCTTCTTCCGGATCTAACAAATCGCACACTACCGAAGCGCCGAACTGTGTACCAATATTACGCATAGCAGTTATGTGATATTTTTTGTCTATTAACAACTCTTTTAGTCGCAGTTGACGCATGACCATCTGCTCGTTTTTTCCCCAAATTATGGTGTAACCGAATACTTTGAGTATAGATTCCGTCAAATGAGTTAACCTTAAACTATTAAGGTTAATTAGTTAACAAAAACTAATAATACACAAAATTATAATTCATGTTAATATAATAAAAAAATTAATAATACAGAATAATTAATTTACACATTATAATAGAAAATTAATAATACAAAATTAATAATACGCAACCGCGTGCGAAGCCGTAGGTAACAGCTAGTATAATACATAAAGTTACAACTCCTCAAGGTTGGGGGGAAGAGGGATAGCTAGAAATGGGATTGGAAGTATCAGAAGTATCAAAGATATACAAAATTTGTTGGAGGTTGTAAAATTTACTTACAACCTCCAGAATTTCTCCGCGCATTTGGAGTTTCAGCGCGTGGGGTAGCTCGCGCATCGTCGGGAGGATCGATAGAAGAAAACAGTGCTCCTCGTCGAAGACGATATCATCTGATGTTGTGTCTGAAATAACTTTTCTTTTCTTCGACGCCCTGTTTTCTCCCAATTCTCCGGTAGTGGGGGACTCAGCACTTCGTGGGCTTCTGTTAAAAATAAAAAGGTTTATTCCAAGTTCGGTTTCGATATACCACTATATAATATATATAGTAGTAATGCAATAAAACAGTACACAAAATAAAAATTCTACGTTTTAAAAACACATGTTACAATATTAGGTATCAACCGTCCATATGCTTGATATTTGTGATTAAAAAAATTGTGGTGCAAACTGTCACGAAACAAGCAGAACGATTTCATATCAACTTGGCGTTCACAAAGAGTATAATTGTTAAATATAGCAAGAACACACACACACACACACATACATATATATACCAATATAAAACACATTACTAATTTTATGTTGGTGGACACTTACGATTTCGAACTTAAAACTGGTATCAGGAACGATAATGCCTCATAATAGGGGCAGTTCTTGTGTTCCTCCGACCCTGACGATTCCTCCCTCCTTTTCAATTCTTTTTTAAAGGACCGCTTCAGATCCTTCCACTTTTTGTATAATTCTTTCGCTGAAATTTAAAATGTTCATTGAAATAACTACTTAGGTAAAATAAATCAAACAATTAAAAATATTAGTGTGTTTCCAGATATTATTTAGCCGCGGTTTGTAATTTGATTTGTAGGTATTCACAAGGGTGTCATATTTGAGGGTACATTTTACTGTGACGGTCGGTTTAATTTACCGCTGTCGAGAGCAAATTTAGAAATGTTTTGCTGATTATTTGTATAAGAGTGAAGGAATCAGATGGGCAAAACACAAAAGTGCATTCTTAATTGTAATCGTTATGTTCTCTTACTTTTATCGTTAGCCTGTTCTTGAGTAATATGAATTTTTGATTGGTTGTTCGTTTATTGAATTATGTAGTGTAAGATAAAACGAATGTTATCGCGATAGGACAACATTAAAACTTTTGTTTTAAAAAGTCTTTGTATTTTACTTTTTTGATAGAATTTCTGTACGTTTAATAATAGAAACGTAAATAAACGTTCTAGGTATAAATAAAACAAAATTAGTAAAAGCGGTGACCATTCACTTACCGGCTGCATCTTTCTCTTCTGACATTCTCACAAAATTTTTGTCTACCCAAGTGAACACTTCGACCCACTTTTCTAGTTTTTTATCGTTATCGGTGTACTCTTCAAAAGAAGAATCCCATAGTGCCCGTCTTTGTTGAATAAGTTTTATAAATTTTTTTAGGTTTATTATTGTAGGCCTACTGTTCATTTTAAAAAAGTAAATATAAAATATAAAAATTAAGAAAATATAAAAAATATCTATAGGCGCAATATATAAAAGTAGAATGC
This sequence comes from Magicicada septendecula, assembly GCA_034769895.1. Taxonomy (NCBI): domain Eukaryota; kingdom Metazoa; phylum Arthropoda; class Insecta; order Hemiptera; family Cicadidae; genus Magicicada; species Magicicada septendecula. The sequence continues at coordinate 57,655,916 of CM068374.1, forward strand.
AAAAGCTAAAAAAAAATACTAATGTAAAAATATGTAAAAAATATAAAAGTTAAAAATTGTGAACTTGACGAGTACGATACGAGGAGTTGAACTGTGGAGCAGATAACGAGACGCCCGGTATTTATTTGCCGCTCGCGACTCATCGACTTTGTTCTGAAGCGTTTGCTACATAAAATGAAAGCATTGAGAGCATCTTTACGTTAAAACCAGTTTAAATGTTTTTGTATTTTATAAAATGTTTTACGTATAGGCCTATTTAGTTCGATATAAACAAATGCGACACATTTAAAATGTTACGCTTATTTACATGTGATTTTGTTACCGTATTTAATAAAATATTCAATATCGACCACGTAAATGTTAAATTACTTACACATACTGACTGAATTTGGTAGCTTACTTTGTATTTTATTCTAAAATTAGTTTTTGTTATTTTTCCGAGAATAAATTTCTTTTTCTTCATAGCCTTATAGCCTTGTTATAGGGTCCAGTAAACAATTGAACCCAATTTGACATACATAATTTTAATAGTTTACATCAACATCATCTTCCATCACCAACGATGGTTTGTTTCTGTCTCAAACAGCTAAAGAGCTTAGAGCTGGTCACTCCAGCGCGTTTCCTCGGACGTCCCACACCTCTCCGTCCCTTCGGCTTATAGTTCCATAGTTGTTTGGGGATGCGGCAGTCATCCATTCGGCAAAGGAGTTCCCAACAATTCAGTCGATACTGGGCGATCCTGTCGAGTATACTCACAATATTCAGTTCCTGCCATATATCTGCTATGATCATGGAGAGTATACCCTGCTCCACGTGCATGAGAAATCTCATTTCAGCCGCTTGGAAACGACTGGCCTGCCCTTTAGTTAAAGCCCAATTATCAGACCCATAAAGAAGTGTGGGAAGGGCCATCACCTTGTAGAGTTTTAGGCGTGTTTCTCTACTTGATGGCTTAAGAGTGTTCGCATGATGGTCCCGCACATAAGATTGAGCTTGTGCACTCTATCCACAACGCCAAGTGACAATCAAGTGATATGTGCAAATGAAAAAGACCTGGAATGTATGACAAGCAAAGTGACGGAAGAGTATAAAAAATGGGGATTACTGATGAACATAGAAAAAAGCAGTATAATCTTAGAAAACAACGAACGTATAAAAAAAGCAACAGCTACAAATACTTAGGAATACACTTTAATGAAGAAGAAACTGACGATGTTGAAATAAAATGAAGAATAAACAAAGCAAAACAAATAATTAGTTCATTGAATAAGATTCTATGCAGCACAGAAAATGGAAAAGAAAGGAAGAAAAGAATATACGATAATATGGATAAAAGCACTTTGATGTGCGGATCGGAAAATGGAGAATAAAAGAACAGGTAAAAAGAAAGTTAGAAGCTAGAGAAATGGATGCGTTGAGACGAGGTGCTAGAAATTCAAGGGTACAGCGAATACGAAATGAAACGATCAAAGAAGAAATGGTCGTACAAAAGACAATCATCGACTGAATTGAAGAAAAACAACTAATCTGGTACGGACACGTACAAGGAATGGGACAAGACCGACTACCAAAGAAAACTATGAGCTTGGTGCCTAGAGAGCACAGAAAGAAAGGAAGGCCCAAGAAAACACGGGCAGAGGGCATAAGAAGATCAACGAGCGATAGATGACTAAACGACGAAAACTGCAACGACAGGCAACAATTGAGATTAGGCGTCAGACAATGTCGTAGGACGTTTTGACCCCGAATTAAAAAAAAAATTGGTGTTGGTGGTGATAACGAATATGGCGATTATAATATACCTACATTATGAATGTACATATATACACATATAGAAATCTATGACTGTAAGTTTATAAGTACTTGCGAATGTTCGCGCATGTGTATGCCTGGTTTTGTCACTTAGTGAAGCAACTTTTAGTTGTAGAATTTTGGGTTCGAAAACTAAGTAAGAAATACTTGTAACAACTGAACTACTAGATGGAGAGAGATTGTGGAAAGTGAAGGAGAAAGAAGGAAATCATTATCGCGCAAAACATGACTGCCGTGGCATGTTCCAGCTAGAATAGGACGGAGTGGTTTTTTTCGAGTTATATCCCAAGTATACAATTAACGTTTGAGCTTCCCAAGGGGTAAGAAGAACATCGTGACCTCAGTCTCTGGAGTGCCAAAGAATGGAGCAATGGTTGCCGACTACGGTTGTCGACTGCGTTAAGGGAAACTGCTTTTACCCCAGAGAGCTCACAGACTGTTACCTTGCTGCTTTGTTACATGTAATATAAAATTTACACAAAGTTAATGAGATGTGAATTTTTCACAACTGGTACAAGTGGGAAAGTACACCGTTGCTGTCAACTGGTGTCATCGCGCAAGTTGGCAGACAAAGTGTAAAATTAATATTGTTTCGTTGATTTTACATTGTTAGTGGAAAAGTTATCTCATCATCATCATCATCTTCATCTTCACGGATCAAACCAAGGATGGTTTGTTCCGGTCTCAAATAGGCAAAGATTAGAGCTGGTCACTCTAGCGCTTCCTCGGACGCACCTTGCCTTGGGGTGAGAAATTGCCCCTTTAGACGGATGGCCTTCCATTGGTCAACGACGTAGGATGTGGGAGGCAAGGAGAAACCATCACATTAAAGATCTTTGTGGATATATCAACAGGGAAAACTGGTCTCTTTAGTTTGGTAATACAGCCAGTTTATGGGAGAAAGAACACCCAGACAGAAAATCGGGCTGGACGTTAAGCCGGAAGGTGGCAGCCCCACCATACGTCTTACCCTGCGATATGCTAGTAACATATCCAGGGGACATATTCACTACTAAATTGCCTCAAACAAGGAAGTTATATCGTGTTTTGCAAATTTTAAATATATACCTAATAAGCGCAAAAAACAACCCCACACTTCTTGAAACGAGGAAATGCAAATGTTTTAATGTAATTAACTGGTTAATGTTTTGTATAATTATTTTGTGAAGTCGATGTGAGAAAATTACGTGTAGTCCTAATTTTATTTTACTTGACACATTTATATTACTGATCGAGGAAAGTGAGTTCCTAGTTTTAACTCGACTGTTTGACATTTCGGCAAAGAACGTAAGCTTTCACATTATTTTGTGAAGTCGATGTGAGAAAATTACGTGTAGTCCTAATTTTAATTTTACTTGATACATTCATATTACTGTACGAGCAAAGTGAGTTCCTAGTTTTAACTCGACTGTTTGACATTTCCACAAAGAACGTAAGCGTTCACGGCCAGTATTTGAGTGTGAAACAACCGCCGTGCCGTGCTGTTAGTCCTCGGTCGAACATTATTAAAATTATGGTTGCTATCAAAAAATCTGGTGCTTCAGTGTTGTTCACAATCTCAGTTTCTCGCGGGACTTACTACCTCTTTCCCGCCACACTGAAGAAGGCCGCCGTCGGCACGTCTGTTTTTGTTCTTCTGTGAACTTGTTGAGCTCTATGTATATACTGTGTAGTTTATGTTCATGGGTTGGTATCAAGGACCAGCTTTCGACAGCTGCCATAATTTTTATAATGTTGGACCACGACAATCGTTTGACATTTGTCTATCTGTCAATCAGTCTGTCTGTCCGTCCACTTGGAGGATATATTACGGCGACTTTTGAAAGCATAACATTAAAAGATAAATTAAAAAGAGTTATTATTTTTAATTCGGGGTCAAAACGTTCCACGACGTTGTCCGATGCCCAACCTCCATTGTTGACTGTCGTTGCAGTTTTTGTCGTTTAGTCTTCTATCGCTCATTGAACTTCTTATCCCCTCTATCCATGTTTTCTTGGGTCTTCCTTTCTTTTTGTGCTCTCTAGGTATCCATCTCATTGTTTTCTTTGCTAGTCTGTCTTATCCCATTCTTGGATACGTGCCCGTACCAGATTAGTTGTTTTTCTTCAGTGCAGTCGATGATTGTTTTTTGTACGCCAATTTCTTCTTTCGTATTCGCTGTAGCCTTGAATTTCTAGCACCTCGTCTCAACGCATCCATTTCTCTAGCTCCTAACTTTCTTTTTACCTGTTCTTTTATTCTCGTTTTTTCGATCCGTACATCAACATGCTTTTATTCATACTATCGTATATTCTTTTCTTCCTTTATTTTCCAATTTCTGTGCTGCATAGAATCCCATTCAATGATCTAATTATTTGTTTTGCATTGTTTAATCTTGATTTTATTTCAACATCGTCTGTTCCTCCTCCTCCTATGGCGCTACAGCCCAAGTCGGGCCCTGGCCTCCACCAATCTCCGCCTCCAATCCACTCTATCCACTGCAACCCTCCTCCAGTTTCTTATCCCCATGTCTCTCGCGTCCTCTGCAACGCCATCTTCCCACCTCTTCCTCGGTCTACCTCTAGGTCTCGTTCCCTCCCATGTACCCAGCTTGGGGTTCCTGCCATCCTCCATTCTCATAACATGTCGGGCCCAACGCAATTTTTATATGCTTATAAATTTTGAGACTGGTATCTCTTTATATATTTGATACAGTTTGTTGTTGTATCTCAGTCTCCATGAGCCATTTTCTTGTATTGGGCCTATAATGCGTCTGAGGATTTTCCTTTCAAAGGTGTCTACTATGTCGACTGTTTTCTGTGTGATTGTCCATGCCTCACATCCGTAGCATAGCACCGGTCATCGTCTGTTCCTTCTTTATTAAATTTTATTCTTAATCACTTGTAGCTGTTGCTTTTTTATACGTTTATTGTTTTCTAAGATTAAATCTGTCGTTTCTTCTCCGACACACAGAATAGTTTTTTCTATGTTCATCAGTAATCCCTATTTTTCATACTCTTCCTTTAGTTTGCGTTGATATATATTCCAGGTCTTCCTTTTCATCTGCACATATCACTTGATCGTCTGCAAACTGGGGGGTGTACAAACATGTGTCATCGTCAATTTCACAATACCCATCCCTTTGCATTGTTTCTTCCAATGGGTTAGAGCTTTTGCAACTTGAAAAGCGTGGGGGAGATGTAACAGCAGCCCTGTCGTAATCCCTTATTTACTCTGAACGCTTCTGATACTCTATTTTCCACTTTTATTGTGGACGTTATATCGTTCTGCAAGTTTTGACACAACCACCGACACCAATAACACCACGAAACACCAATATGATGAGACGATCCAATTAGAGAGGCAAAGGAAGGGGGTGACATATTATAAACATAACTCTGATACGTGAGTTTAACTCACCCTGCCAACATTCTTGGTTTGTTACGTTGAACTGTATACACAGAATTCAATCTATTTTGTTACGATAAGAAAAAGGAATAAGTGAGTGAAGAAGACACAGTGTGTGTGTGTGTGTGTGTGTGTGAGCGCCCGCGGTTCCAACCGCTTTCTGTTACATTATGTGACCCGCTGGATCAATTGTTTGTTTAAGATACACTGTGAAGTCAACAGATATTTTCGTTTGCTCCAGATAAGTCAGTAAAATAAGAAAATAGTAAAACTTTTGTTTGTTGGTTGTGTGTTGTTCAGCTTAACACAATAAACGAGTGAGAGAAACTTTATAAAAATTTACCTCATACATTCTAGTAACTATATATCGTTATTATGATATTAATATTGATGACTCGTTGGGCACTTGGTGAAACATATTAATACAAAAAAGTTTTTAAATTAGATAAACACTTGGTACGTTTCACAGTTTTATTTAAATCTGACAGCTGTTTCAGCTTATCAAGCTATTGTCAAAGAGATCAGTGAACAAGTAAACAAAGGATGTTAGGATGGTGACCATATGTTTTAGGGCTTGTATCCAGACATGTGTGGGGTGTGATGATGGAGGAGTGATTGGAGAAGCTATGGGAAGGTCAAGTGTGTGTAAAAACTAAATATAATCTGAACACAAAATATAAAAGTTGTTATTTAGTTTAGTTAATTTTGTATTCAGATTATATATAGTTTTTCCAGACACTTGACCTTTCCTTAGCTTCCCTTACACGCCCTAAAACATATGTTCACCACCCTAACATTCTTTGTTTAGTTGTTCACTGGTCTCTTTGACAACAGCTTGATAAGTTGAAACAGCTGTCATAGTTAAATAAAAACTGTGAACGAACCAAGTGTTTATATAATTTAAAAACCTTTGTATCGTTATTATGATGTAACAAAGCACTTCAGATGTTACTGAACGAGTGAAGTGACTTCTCAGTTATAACTGGAGTGTTTACTATTTGTCTGTCCATCTGTCTAGCTGTCTCAGTGATAGTTGGGGTACTCTCACGATAACTTTTGCATGCATCAACCGATTTTCATAAAACACGGTATACGTGGACATATCTTTAATCTACAGATTCGTATTGTTTTTGAGTCTGATCCACCCAAAAATATTGTTACGCTATTTCAAAATGTTCTACATGTTTCTCGGGTATTCCCGCAGCTGTAATGCGTACGTGACACTTATCATGCGTAAGTACATGTTACGTAATGCGGAACGTCTCGTGCGTTCGGTGGTGTCGTTCAACCAGCTTCTCGACTAGCCATACCGGTGCCAAGGCCGCGCTGAAGTATCCTCTAGAATTTTCACGTGTTTGTTAAAGACGCATATTATGGAACCCTGCAGACTATAAATAACCTGCCGCTTAGTTGTCAGTGGTATGTCGGGCGATTTACACAGTGCGTCGCAAGTGGAAAGTGAAAAGTGAAAAATTGATTATAGCGCGGAATTCTTTATAGTTGACATTATTATTGTGTGGACAGATTAACTTGAATTATTGTACGAGTATAATCTTGTTGAATAACTTGTTGATTACAAACTGTTATTATGATAATTAAAGCTGGTTTTTAGTGACTTCGTTGGTGTCTTGTATTTTGTTTTCCACTGTACCATACAACGATCAGTTAGACCGTCGTAACAATATGTTGGCATGGAGCAAAATATGGGGGTCAAAATTTTGAAAAAAAATCGCAACATGACGACGTGGGGTATCACATTAAAGAGATAATTTAGCTTCGTTCTGAATATAAGTTCAGTTTTGGAAATTTGGAAATTTTATGGCATCAGAGCCAAAATGTGTACAGCAATTTTGGGAAAAAGTGCACAAATCCACGTGAGTAGCAAATTAAATACAGAATATTAGCCAAAATACGAATATAGTGTTCAGGCTTGGAAATTGATAATGTTTTTATTGGACATCGTAGTCCAAAAAAGATTAACATTTTGGAAAAATTGTAAAAATTAATGCCGAAAATCAAATGAAAAGGAAATTATGTCAAAGTAAATCAGAATGTAGTGTTTTCTTTGAGTACTTTTATTTTTGAGGGCACCAAAATTTAAAATTTCTTACTAACTTCTGTTATTTTTTTTTAGCTTATATGTGACCTTGTCTTTACACACAAATGAATGCGAGAAGTTGCGACCACAAATTGAAATTTAGAACGTCCCTGTGAAACGATGAAGATGAAGTATTACCAAAATGATTAAAAACCGGGCTTGGGCTGCCTGTTGCTACACAACCGCAACTTCGTTGGGAATGTTTCGAATCCCACCCTCGGGGTTCTTCTTCATGTCCAGTGTTGTAAGACAAATTACGGCGGATTCGGCCAAACGATACCCGACAATTTTTTCGGGTAAGAGTAACAGTTTCAGTCGTTGTTTAGTAAATGGGAAACAACAGGAACCGAACTACTCAAATCCGTGATCAATATATCACGTGAAAATTATGAGAGAAGCACACACTTCCAAACACACTTATAGGATCGCGGAACTGTCGGGAGCACTACGATAGTTTTCTTGTTTTTACAAAAACGAAAATATGTTTGGAAATTAAAGAAGTAACGAAAATTATTTTGTGAGCAATTTAGTTGAGCGAGCGAAGGGAGTCTCAGTTTCGTCTCGACCGTTTGGCATTTGTCTGTATCGGTATGTCTCACGATAACACTGTCTGCAAAGACGTCTCTTTCAGTTGCAGACAGTGTCTTCGCAATATATGCCCCAACGAAGAAGCTTGTCAGGATCTACCATACTTCAGGGCATAGTCCAGTGGGGTTAGGGATACCGTAAGGGTGATTAATGCGGCGGCTCCGCTTGCCTTCCGCATCCTATGCTGATAGGCTCATCGGCCTTTAAGAGTGGTTTACCACTCCAAGGGCAAGAGCGTGTGACCTACCTTCTGCCCGTCTGCCCAATACCCGCTTCTGCCCGCTCATGCACCTTCCGTAGAGGTTGTTGGCACTTGATTAAAGGGGATCTCCCTATCCTAGCCGATATTCATTCCCTGCTGTCGTTAGGCGCTTGTTAAACAAACGTTGCTCCCTCTTTACCGCGGGGAGGTGAACGTCAAGTTTTTCCCTTCTATAAGTCTAGGATGGGAATACATTGTTGAATGGGAAAAAGATAGAGGAAGTTAGAGAGTTCACCTACTTAGGAAGTAAAATCGCAGAAGACGGAACAAGTAAGGGAGAGGTTTTGAGTAGAATCGGGCAGGCTACAGTTGGATCTAACAGTAAACGGAAATTATTGACTTTTAAAGAAATTTTCCTGGAAACAAGAATGAGGTAAGAGGTAAACAGGGAGCGTAGCTCTATATGTATGTGAGACGTGAAAAGTTGTAACAGAGGAAAGGAGAAGACTTGAAAAATTGGAAATGTGGTGTTACAGTAAGTTACTGAATGTAAGGTCGATCGACAAGGTTAGTGATGATAAGATTCTGATTAGAGTTGGAGAGACAAGAAGTTTTGGCAAAATATTGTGAAGCGAATGATTGAATGCGTCACGAGAATTTGATAAAAACAATGATTTGAAGGTTAGATTAAAGGAAAAAAAGAAACAGGAAGACCGAGACTGCAATAGGCTATACGAAAGAGATTATTGGTGACGTAAGTTGTAATTCCTATGAGTAGATGAACGGAAAGCACAGAGAAGATCCGTGTGGAGAACTGCTGGAAACCAATCCGCGGATTACTAACTAAGGAAGAAAGGAAAATTTTCTTGACTCTCTAGTGTGTTTGGGGACAGGATCTACTTATCTTTTTCTTCTTTTCCTCTTCGAGGATTAGGTTATATAAATCTGTCCCGGCACTCATCTCATCCTCGGACGACCCACGTCTCTTCTATCAATGACTTTTATAGTTCAGAGCCGCTTCCGGCAATTGATCCTCTGTCATCCGTTGCAGATGATCCCACCATTGTCTTCTGTAAATTGAAATAATTTCATTTATGTCCTTTACTTCAAGTTCTGCTCTGATATCTTTATTGTAGCAATGTATAATTTAAAGTATTTCGAACAAACTGCATTTCAGCACTCTGAATCTTGGCGCATTCCTTTTTCGTCATGACCCACGCCTCACTCGCATACATCGACGTGGGTATTGCAATTATCTTATAAAATTTAATCCTTGTGCTGTGTCTTGTTTTGTTTCTAAGATTTATACGAATCGTACCACAAATATTCCCAAATTTATTTATCTTCTCGCTTATATCGTATTCAGATTCAAAGCTGACTGCACAGCCGAGATATTTGAAACGGGTCACTATCTTAGTCCTCACTGGGTATTTACCTTTAAAGGCCATGGTTTTAGTCTTTCTTACTGAAACTGTCAGAGAGTACTCTCTTGTCACTTCGTGTAATTGAAACATAGCTCTTTGTAAATGATCCTCATTTTTTTACGTAGGAGCTACTTATTTAAACATATATTTATTTATTTGTTTTACAGTTGTTAGAGTGAGGTATTTATTTATTTTAGAGGTTACTGTCATTTAGGCTACTTAGACAGAGAGAAATCCTAAAGAAAAAGCGCTCGTGTGTAGGGGGCGTGATGCACAATTTGCATGTCCAGAATGGCAATTATACTGCAGACTGCGTTTTGTGCTGCACTTTGTGTTCTGCCCCAGTGGCAGAAGAGTCAAAGATCGTGTGTCTGCATTGTGTTGGATTAACTAACAAGGCGGAGAGAACTCTCTCTCTCTCTCTCTCTCTCTACACACCTACGTGCGACAGAGAATAAAGCAGACTGCACCTTAGAAATATTTCCAATTGTACAGTCCAGCGTTTTTGCTTTGAACGGCTCCCCTAATAAAAGGAAATATCTACTAAGAAGTAGAAGTAACTAAGAAGTAAGAAGTACTAAGAAGTAAGAAGTTCCGCCTACTTGTAAGTGCTGTTCCCGCTTTTTCTGTATTTGTTTTTTCCTAACCGGTTATTCATATATAACTACAAGGGAAACAACGAAAAATTAACTAAAATATAAATACAGTGCTTATGTTATAACAATGTAACAACATGATAATATAACAATATTATACAACAACAATATAATGTTGTATAGTATTATAAAAACACATTACTACTAACAATATATATTGTTACGCAATACGGAACGTATATAACAATGTAACAACATGATAATATAACAATATTATACAACAATATTATAATGTTATATAGTATTATAAAAACACATTACTACTAACAATATATATTGTTACGCAATACGGAACGTATATAACAATGTAACAACATGATAATATAACAATATTATACAACAACAATATAATGTTGTATAGTATTATAAAAACACATTACTACTAACAATATATATTGTTACGCAATACGGAACGTATATAACAATGTAACAACATGATAATATAACAATATTATACAACAACAATATAATGTTGTATAGTATTATAAAAACACATTACTACTAACAATATATATTGTTACGCAATACGGAACATTCTCGTACAATGGAGAACGTTGTTCTGTTGTTCTACACGTATCTCGCCTAGCCCAGCAGGTGCGTGTTTCTTCAAGACCGCAAAAAGTACACTCTACAGTTTTCGAGTGCCTGTTGACGCACATTATGAATTATTCTGGAGCACTTATGGTACCTATTTAAACATCATCAGCTGGCTTTGTAGATCAGTTTATGTCGGACGTTTTACTTAGTGCTTCACAAGTGTTGACTAGTGAAAAGTGGTTATTTTGCGCGACTCTATTAGTTGACATTATTATTGCGTGTGCAAAAATTTAATTTTAATTGTGGTAATTGTTTTAATTTTAATTGTGGTATAATCTTGTCGAAAAACTTGATGACTACAGACTCTTATTTGTGTTTAACTAAAGCTGGTGATTAGTGGCTTCATTGGTGTCTGTAGTTTGTTTCCAGTGTACAATACGACGATCCGTGAGACGGTCGTAGCAGTATTGTTAACATTAATGTAGCTGGTATAATAATGTAATATAAAAATAAAATAACTGTTATAATACAACGATTAGTACAATAACTATAAGCTAGAGTGCATTTTCATATTAAGTGCTTGGGATAGATTATCTTTCAATACATCAGATAGGAGGTGCATCAGTGACGTAAAAATTAGAATTGCACAAGAGTAGGGGAATTTTTAAAGAAAAGTTATCTTATACCGGCCACAAATGTGCCCCTGGAAACGAGGAAGAATTTTATAAAGATTTTTATTTGGAGTATATACACGTTTTTTCTCGGAAACCTAGTTTTGAAGAAAATGGAGAAGAGCTAAAGAGCTACCTTAAAGCTTTTGTGCTGGAGGAGGATATCGTGGACGGAAAGAGTACCTAATGGCGTGGTTTTGAAGGTATGGGTGAAAGTATGTGTGTCTTTTCTTATGTATTTTCCAGCATTGTCTCATCTCCAGTGGCAAAAAGATCACTTCGTACACATGTTGCACGAGTCCATCTTAGTAACAGTCATCAGTAAAAATCGTGTGAGCACTTGCTCACTAATTTGTTTGTGCTTACTGAATAATTTGATCTACTTAATCGTTAGATCAAACTACTATATTGAAACTATAATACAGTAATAAACAATAGTACTGATTTTTAGTTTATCATTTAATAATAGTCAGAATAGTAGTTTCTTATTGAGAATATGGTGATTACTATATTTTTATTATTTGTACATACGTTTATTACAAAATTTGATTTTTTCATATTGTTACGCTATTTTCAGAACGTTCTTCCTGTTTCTCGGCTATGCCAGCAGAACCAGCTGTAATGTTGCGCGCGTACGTGATTCTTAACATGCGTTAACGAGGCTGTTCCAGACTCACCGGTCAGCGCGCACTGTGTTCAAACCCGCAGGTAATTACGCTCTAGTATTTTCTAGTAGTGCTGATGCGTATTATGGATTATTCTGGAATTTCAGCAGGGTGTAAATATAAGCATTTACCGACGCTAATTTTCAGTTTAAGTGGCGATTTATTCAAGTGATGTTCGAGTCTTCGGGCTATTACTCGGTGCGTTCAAGTGGTTATTAGTAAAAAGTGATTATTGTGTGGGACTCTATTAGTTGACATTAGTACTGGTGTGGACGAATTAACTTGAATTATTGTACTAGTATTGTTGAATAACGTGTTGATTACAAACTGTTAATTGTGTTAATTAAAGCTGGTGTTTAGTGACTTTATTGGTGTCTTGTATTTCGTTTTCCTCTGTACCATAAACACGATCAGTGAGACCGTCGTAACAATATTTTGGGGGGCTTAACGCCTTTGGATGCTCTTCTGGCAAAAAGAGACGGGAAAGAAGGAAGCAGACAGACAGAGTTGAAGAACGAGAGGAGGAAACAAAAAGAGAGACAGAAAGAGACATGAGAAGGAAAGTTAGATACACAAACAAACAAAGTGGAGCGATTCAACCAGACCGACGACGTACAACGTATTTAATGTTCGTGCCGATTTTGGATTAAGACATGATTAAAACCAATTTAAGTTGTTGCAGTAAAGAAATTAAAACGAAGACGATTAAGTTATCGACAAAACTGGAGATAATAACGGAGATGGACGATGGAGACTGCAGCCTGAGGCTATTCGATGCCGCACCACCACCCCTCTGAACTAACCCTTCTTCGAACACAAGCTATATTGGTTTAATATCTTATGCATTATTAAATACTTACTGCAGACCTACTTAAATTTTTTTTAGTTTTGTTGTTATTACGATGATATATAATATGTATAATAAAGTTCAGTTCACGTTATTGATTTACAATTTGTTTACAACAAAACGACTATCCGCTCGGAAAGCGTGCAGATAATCTGTGTCATTATTTAATATACTAATAACGGGTTTATTAAAAATGCAAACATGATGGCGCTGGATAAAACGAAGCATTCTCGTATCACACACACACACACACACACACACACACACACACACACACACACACACACACACACACACACACACACACACACACACACACACACACACACACACACACACACACACACACACACACACACACACACACACACACACACACACACACACACACACACACACACACAGGCTCATGTAATAATATACATTACTAATAGTGATCACGTTATTAAATTCAGGGATGAATGAAACGGATTTTACGAACGTCAATTATGTCACAATCCAGTTATTCGCTATGATAAGCAGAGCTGGTTTTCCAGATCTGCGGAAGAGAACTGAAATGTCAGTGTTCCTAATTACGTACTTAAATACGCAATTAGAGTCGCCGTTCTTCTATAATGAACACATTGGACAATAAGTTTGATAAAACTAGGAAAATATCATCATCATCTTCACGGATTAAACCAAGGATGATGGTTTGTTCTGGTCTCAAATAGGCAAAGATAGAGCTGGTCACTCCAGCGCTTCTTCGGACGTCCCACACCTCTCCGTCCACACGGCTTATAGTTCCAGAGTTGTTTGGGTATGCGGCAGTCATCCATTCGGCAAAGATGTTCACACCAATTCAGCCGATACTCGGCGATCCTGTCGAGTATACTCAGAATATTCAATTTCCTGCCGTATATCTGTGTTTCTTCTATGATCATGGAGAGTATACCCTGCCACGTGCCTGAGAAATCTCATTTCAGCCGCTTGGATGCGACCGGCCTGGCCTTTCTTTAAAGTCCAATTCTCGAACCCATAAAAAAAGTGTGGGAAGAGCCATCACCATGTAGAAGTTTAGGCGTGTTCCTGTATTTGCTGACTCAAGGGTTCGCCTAATGGTCGCGGATTTAAGGTCGAACTTATTCACAACGTCGTTACTTGCATTATAAGACACACTGTAGCCCAGGTATTCAAAATTGCTAACTTGTTCCAGGACAGTACCATCTCTAATAATTTTTGCCGGTACGGGATCAGTTCCGGGAAAAGCCATCAACTAGGAAAATATCAAACGGGAAATCTGTACGTCTACATTAAAGACGACAACAAACAAAACCGACAGTTCTGAGTAATGTGTCATCATCATCATATTTATTTTTCTTCTTCTTTTTCAGCAAAGGTTAGACCAAAAATAGTTTTTTCCGGTCCCAAGCAGATAGCCTAGAGCTGGTCACTCCAACGCTTCTTTGGACGACCCACCTGTCCGCCCTTTCGGCTTATAATTCAATAGCTTTTGGGGGACGCGGCAGTCATCCGTTCGTTTGAGATGTTCCGACCATTTTAGCCGATATTGGGCAATACTGTCGTGTGTACTCGTAACATTCAGTTCCTGCGGTACGTATGCAGTTCTTGTACGATCTAGAAGAGCATATCCTGCAACGTGGCTGAGAAATATCATTTCGGCCGCGTGAATACGGCTGACCTGGGATTTCCTTAAAGTACAATTTTCAGACCCATAGAGAAATGTGGGGATTTTTAGAATTGGAGGACAACTGTAAATTATTGCATCACACACACGCGCGCGCGCACACACACACACACAATATATATATATATATTCAATCACTTTCTGCTACAGTCCGTTTCTTGATGTATGTAATACATTTAATATTTATAACTAAATTTACCTCAAGATGTTATTTTTCCTTATTTGGTACATGTTTCGAGAGTTCCCGTTCTCTCATCTTCAGCTTCGCGATCTTTTGTCTGGTGAAGTATTTGTGTGTTGGCTGCTGGATGCTATTAAAGTTGTTTGTTGGTCTTTGGTATTTTAAAGTTGTATTATTGTGTGTGATTGTGGTATATGTATTTGTATTTTGTGTATTTTCGATGTTGAGTGCTTTGAATATTGTGTCATGTTTTGTATTGATTTGTATTTGTTCTGGTATTAGTTTGTTTTGTGTTTTATGTTTGTATATTTGTAAATTTTCCCAAATTTTCATTATGGTGCCTTTGTGTGGTATATGTTTTATTAGTGACACATTGGTTATTTCTGGGAATTCATGTCCTGTGTTTATTGCATGTGTGGCTAAATTGGATTTATATATTTCTGGTTTTTTGTATGCGTTTAGGTGTTCAAAATAAAGTTTTTTCAGCTGTTTTTTTGTTTGTCCTATGTAACATTTATTGCAATCTTGGCATTCAATTTTGTATATACCGTTAGTTGTTGTATTATCTTTGTTGTGTGAGCTATTTAGATTTTGTAATTTATTTTTATTAGTTTTGTATGCTATTTTTATATCTGTGTTTTTAAATAGTTTTGTTAGTTTTGTCATTTTATTATTTATGTATGTGAATATGGCCCATTTTTTGTTGTTGTTATTTTTGTTATCATTTTTGTTATTATTCTTCGTTGTTGTTATCTAGAAAATTTAATAGTAGAAACAGAATTTGCCATTAACCTAATAAAAGACAATATACAAGAAGAAAAAAGAACAGAAGCAACACATATAATTAAAAAAAATAATCACTAACGAAATGAAAAACAAAGATAAACAAAAGAAAGACAATAAAACAATAAAAGAAATTAAAAATAAAGTAAAGAACAATAATTTAATAATAACTAAAGCAGACAAAAGTCAAGCAACAGTAATCATTGATAAAGCAGACTACATAAAAAAAAACCGAAGACTTCATCAACAATAATAAATGCATACAACTTAGTAAAGACCCAACAGAAAACTATCTTAAACAAACAATAAAACTAATAAAAACAACTAAAAACATTTTCAACAATAAAAACACAGACATATATATAAATAATAATCCAGAACCACCTAAAATGAATAGCCTAATAAAAATACACAAATTAAACAACCCAATACGTCAATTAATCAACTTCAAAAAAGCTCCTACATACAAAATAGCAAAAATAATAGCACAAAAACTAAAAAATAACCATCTAACAAATAACCATCATAACATAAAAAATACATACGAATTAATAGAGAAACTAAAAATAATAAATATAAATGAAAATACATTTTTCACATCATATGACATCACAAACATGTACACCAACATCCCAATAGAAGAAACAATAGACATAATAATAAACAAACTTAAAGAACAAAATGAAAACAAACAATATATAACCGAAATAAAAAATAGCCTCCAACTAATACTAAAACAAAACTACTTTGAATTTAATAGCAAAATTTATCAACAGCAAGAAGGTTTAGCAATGGGATCACCATTATCAAGCATAATAGCAAAAATATTCCTACAACACATAGACACCAAATTACAAAATATTATAAAATCACATGACCCAAATGGCATATGGATAAGATATGTAGATGATGGGCTATATGTATCAAATAACAAAAACACAAATGCAGAGAACATACTGAAACAAATCAATAACATACATCCTAAAATACAATTCACAGAAGAAAAAGAAAAACATAACAAAATCAACTATTTAGACATAACCATCACAAGATACAACAACAACATACAATATGCAATATATAGAAAACCAACTTCCACTAACATCATTATACCTAACCATTCTGACCACGCACCACAAACTAAAATGGCAGCTTTCTATTCGCTATTTAACAGAATGTACAAAATTTCCCTAAACAAACAAGAATCTGACAAAGAAAGAAATATAATATACCAAATTGGTTACGAAAATGGATACAATAAAAATACTGTGAACAAAATAGAAAATAAAATCAAATATAAAATAAAAACTGAACAATTAAGAATGAATCATAATGAACAACACATAAATAATAACAACAACTACAAAAAATGGGCCACATTCACATACATAAATAATAAAATGACAAAACTAACAAAACTATTTAAAAACACAGATATAAAAATAGCATACAAAACTAATAAAAATAAATTACAAAATCTAAATAGCTCACACAACAAAGATAATACAACTAACGGTATATACAAAATTGAATGCCAAGATTGCAATAAATGTTACATACGACAAACAAAAAAAATGGTGAAAAAACGTTATTTTGAACACCTAAACGCATACAAAAAACCAGAAATATATAAATCCAATTTAGCCACACATGCAATAAACACAGGACATGAATTCCCAGACATAACCTAATAAAACATATACCACACAAAAGCACCATAATGAACATTTGGGAAAATTTACAAATATACAAACATAAAACACAAAACAAACTAATACCAGAACAAATACAAATCAATACAAAACATGACACAATATTCAAAGCACTCAACATCGAAAATACACAAAATACAAATACATATACCACAATTACACACAATAATACAACTTTAAAATACCAAAGACCAACAAACAACCTTAATAGCATCCAGCAGCCAACACACAAATACTTCACCAGAAAAAAGATCGCGAAGGCTGAAGATGAGAGAACGGGAACTCTCGAAACATTGTAGCACTTCCCGCTGCTGGGCCCCGGAAGTGTCCAGCATACACACAAATAACATAATATAATATCTAAATCCATCAAAATTCTTAACACACTTTTTCTGTGTTGTAACTTATTTCTCAAGTGTTTCTATAATTAACATAATTCTATAAAGGGAGGAGGTGCAAGTAAAAGAAATTGTAGAAAGCATCAATCTGTGAGCTGAGCCGGATGCGACCCGTTTATTTCAAAAACATTACGAGCCTCTAAAATTTACCTAATTATGTGCCAGTCAGCAACGGTCAGTACTTAGCTAATTTTTTTTTGAAAAACTGAGTATAGAAAATGTTAAATGCTAAATATGGGGCTGTCGCATAAATCAATACTAGTTTACAAAATGGTGTTCAGCGTACACGCTGTGATCTACTTATAAATTTCTGACACTGTTGTCTATCACAAAAGTTTATAAAATTGTTTCTGACACTTATGATGAGTAACTAGTTTGTCTCGCTTCGCTTTGTGTTTATGCAGCAACTGCCACCGTAAGTTATTAAAGGTAAAAATATTACTTGGCAATCCAGATAAGTCCTTTTGCAACCTGCTGTATCTGGTCGCTACGGCTGCGTGTTCCTCAGTACCTGGTTTGAACCACTACTATGTCTCCGCTGGAAGATCGTGTAAAAACTGTACGAAGTTCGTGTTCTCGTGTCTTCGGTCCGGAACGTCGAACCAAGTTCTGAACTGAAAGTTTTCACATCTTTTAGTACACTTTATACCCACATCGTTCGATTAACACGCACACATGCATTCATACAGTGCGTAGTTACAATTTACAATATTACAAAATTCATTACAAGGTTACGACTTCAAATTACATATATAACGAGTACTGACACTGAACTTTACATATCTTAGGTCTTTTCATCAAGTTGACTGACTGAAATTTAGTTTTAGGTGAGGCTGACTATTACAGACAAGATACGTCTTGGTTGGTTATGGATAACAATCTTTTTACATCTATTACAAGTTTTCTTCTTTTCGTTACAAACGTAATATACAAAATTATTAGCCACTAGCATTTACGATAGCTTAAAGACAATCTTAGTTACCTTGGTTACTGAGGCTCCCAAACTTGACGAAAGTCCGGGGACGGGCCGCTCTGCTCACAGCGTTTGATGGGAGACTGACGAGATTTAACAAGGCAAACGATAGGGTTAGTAAAAGGGAGGGCGTGACGTCAGGGCGTCGGACAAGGTACAATTCGCGGATTGTTGCATTCGACAGAAGACGAATAATTGCAACAACATGTTCCAAATAAGGAAAAATAACATCTTGAGGTAAATTTAGTTATAAATATTAAATGTAATATATTGCGACAATACAAGCAAAGGCTGTAATGCGCATACATAATATATTGTAAATATTTTAGTTAATTTCAATAATATATAATAGACAAGCAGGTGTGAGATTGGAAGCTGGTTTTCAAGCAGGAACCAACAGGCAAACATCACGCGATTACCACTGCATGTGTGTATACAAGTAAATAATGTGTGTGCGTGAAGCCTGTCTGATCTTGAAAGTTGCAATCTCACCCCTCAAGTAAATGACAAATTAAGAAAATAATTAATTTTAAGAAAACCATAAATGTTAGTGAGAAGGTAAAAACTTCTAAAAATATGTAAAAATCGGACACGAGTGCAGTGCGAATTGTACGTAATTCGGACAATCAATGCGAGTACAGTGCGATTTTTAATGCATCATAATTATACTAGTAGTGTGAGCATCATGATAATTGCACATCTCATAAGTCATTAAATGAGACACTATTTGAGCAACGTGAAATCCGCGTTAAACAGTGCGATTGGCAAAAAAGTGCAATTATGTGAAATGAGACGAAAGTGGGGGGTGTCACACCATGTTTCAAATGTCGACAGGCTGATTCCTGAATCGACAGGTGCAGTTTTCTGTGTGGATATAAATAGAAGCCCAGGAGAGCTAATTGCTCTCTCTTAACAAACCATAGTCGCGGCGGTACGCTATGTCGGTCCGTAACGCGAATTTTTTTAACTATTTTGGACGAAGTTAGATTTAAAATCTAACATCAGTACGATGTTGTAACTGAACTTATAAAGTATCACGGTAATGTTTTTTTTTATTTGAAGTAATAAAAACAATAATAAAAAAATACCGTAACGAAGAAATCGTGGGACGTCAACAAGCAGTCGACATCTAAGAACATCAACGCCTGACAGAGTACGAGAGCACGACTAACAGAGGAAGGAGATGCAGAAGACTGGAGACGTTTCTATAATAACGGCTACAGATCCAGAGTAACATGTCATCATAGTCTACAGCAGTCAATGTACCGTGGAGGACGAGAGACGAGAGGACGAGCAGTGAGGACAAGAGGACATCCAGGAGGAGAACACCGAAGGAATCACTGGAGGACATGGGATAACTACAGAAATTAAGGTGACGAAAAACCAATACATAATTTTCAAAGAGAAAGACATTGAGAGACTCTAAAAGTCAAAACAATTTTTGTAAACATAATAATAAGTATGTAGATATAAATAAAATTCAATGTAATTAATATGTAATAAAAAAAAAGTTATTTAATTATTTTTCGTAATGAACATAACGTAGAGGCATTGAAATTAGTAATTGAATCATTTAACTTTTCTTGATAAAAGCACATAACATAGAGTCATTTATAGTAATAAATTAAATGTGCTAAAATGATTTTTTTTAAAGTATTAAGAAAGATAGAATAAGAATGCAGTAATAACTTTTAAATAAGCACACATTTAGACTGAGCAAGCAAGAAAAATTAACATATTGACGAGAAGTCTGTATACAATAAATAATATAATATTTATAAGATATGTTTATAATAATTTAAGATATGTTTGTAATGTTGACACGAATAGTAAAGACACTTTGAAACCGTCGATAATGAAGATCACATGGCGTATTAATTATGATTTTCGTAATATTATAATATTTTTGTTTGTTTGTTTCAAATAATAAATGAAGCATATTACAATTCGTAAAAAAAGAGTTACTCTTATTATAATTACACCTACACCCCAATTATTCAGACACGTTGTTAGTAATGGTATAGAGAGTGTATGAGTTAAATATGTACAAATTAAATTGCACAGAAGGGTTAATGTGGTACATTTTGGCGTCCCAAAGAACGTGGGGCCCATTCAAATAAAAATTGCATTGTTACATTTTGTCGCTTCCAAAGTGGGGCTATTCAAACACAAAATAGATTTTTATTTGAATTATCAAAAAAGTGTTGCATATTTTGGCGCTCCAAGATCGTGTGGCTCCACAAATTTAAATTATTAAATTAATTTGTTGCAATATATATATAATTAGAGAATTTCCTCAATACTGAGGTTTTTCCTACCTGTACGCTACTAAGACAAATTACATATATTACATATTGAACATATTAAACATATTACATTATACTCTTCACCAGTGGTTCCCAAACTTTTCAGTCCGCGGACCCCCCCAAAAATTAAAAATGTTACGGACCCCTTCTGAGTTATGAAATGAAACAAACCGTAAATATGATACATTCTTATATTTTAATTAAAATATATTAAAATCAAAGTACTCTTAACTTGCAAAATTATAATATTAATTATATCAAATTTAGTTTAATGCTTTTGAACAATTAGCTCTGTAATATTTCTTAACTTTGCCAACCTCGGCTCTATCTTTGCAGCCACACGTGTCGAAATCCAGCTACTTAGGCGTAAAACCAGCTACATGGGAAAACATTTTACTTAGATACAGTGTTTGTACGTGGACTAAAACAGCGCGATCAGTTCTGCGTTGATGCGGCGCTCTAGTCAGTTCGGCTGACAAACAGATCTGCTACACAACATGATTATTAAAGCCATTAGTTTGAAATTACTCTTACAATTATAATTAGTTTGAGCAAAAACAAACTACTGGACTCTAATTGTTTTAATATTCTTAAATTTAGATTTTAGACCATAAGAAATCTGAGAAAATTACTGTATATTTTTTTTAAACGTGTCCGCGGACCCTACTTTGCGAACCACTGGATTTAACCATTAAACACATGTAAGGAATTTCCCAATACGCCTCCTTGACATTCGTTCTCCCCTTCTCCACTTATCTCTGTCTTCAGCATCTATAAAACTACCTGAAAAAACTTACCCTTTCCGGGACGGGACCGGACCCCCCCGAGGGTCGGTAAATTTGGCGAATTTTTTTAATCTCTTAATTTTTACGCCGTTTATTATTTTTCACCTGTGTACGCTAATATAGCAGTAACTCTTTTTTAAGTGCATAAACAGGTTTATTACACAGCATCAGCGTATACTTTTGAAATTTGTAATATAGGAAAATCAATTCAGCCAATAAGTAGCTTGTTAACAATGTTTCAATAACGAGTATTTTTATTGTGTTATTATCGTTTACTTTAATCGAACTAAATTCAGGATGTTATCACGCGTTTTTCAGCCACTTTAAAGACAGTAATGTCGATTAGTCTTAACTGGTTTTTTCTTTTGTATGAAGGCGACCCGCCACCGCACCCCTTCTCAAAGCCAAATTCTAGATAAGCCACTGACAGGAAACGTACTATACGAAGTGCGTAGTAAATCAAGGACAACAAAGAGCCTCCAATACAAGGCACTGGTTCTCCCAATGGTATTGTATGCATGGACAGAAACACTGCGAATGCGCTGGGAAAACTTGAGAGGAAAATATTGAGACAGATGTATGGACCAGTGTAGGTGGGAGGTGTCTGAAGAAAACGAACTATACCTAGTGATGAGTTACATAACCTGTTACACGACTTGACTATAATTAAGGATAAAGATAGGGCAGCTTAGATGGGTTGGTCATGTTGTCAGGACAGAAGCCGATGACCCTGTAAATCGCCTATCTCTGTACGACCTAGGTGGCAAAAGGAAAGTAGGAAGACCAAAACTGAGGTAGAGAGATGGGGTAATATTAAAATTCTTTTCCTTAAAACAAAAAAGCGTTTAAAAAATAATTTGTGTTTTCTGTAATGTTTTATAATAAAACAAAGAGAGATGTATCTGAATATATGAACAGAATACCGGATGGCAGGTTGCTTAACGAAGTTTGGCAATGCAACCCTGCTGGACAGAGAAGTAGGCCTATAGGAAGCGTTGGCAGGGACAGATTAGAAGCGCATGGTGCCCTATGCTGCCATTACACTTGCGCCCCCCCCTCGATTCAAAATTCAACCTTTTAGCCATTATTTAGACTGATAAATGGTGTACACAGTTTCGAAAGTTAACAATTATTTTATTACACTCTAAAATTACAACAAATATTGAGCTAAATAGTGATTATAATGACCAAAGTACTTAAAATTAGAAAATACTAATCGATCCATTTTTTGTTGATTTTGCCTTAACTAAGTCTTGTATAATTTCTTCTAAATCGAACGTTCCAAGTGTCTCGATTTCAATATTCAACCTTGCTAACGAAGATAATCTCTCATCTCCCATAGTTTTTTTTTTTTTTTTTTTTTTTTGGAGATCTGTAAGCTGTTCGACTGAGCGAACATTTAACAAATTGGCTGACAACACACACAGAATTATGGAGAGCTGACCATTGACAGTTCTTCTTGTTTTTGATAATAGATTAAAGAGGTAACAAAATACAAAACTAAATGATAAAAACATGTAAACAAATGAACAAAAGTCACTTTCACTTCCTGCTGGCATGATACAATAATTTCAAATATTAAACACTGGGCCCATAAGGCAGATATACAGGTTGACATTAACACGTATGAATGACACGAATACAAAAACATACACGAACAGATATCACAGACAGTTGAACCCATAGTTGAACTCAACGTACATTTAATACAGAAAATGAATGATCTTTCAGATCTGAAGTTAGCTACAAATCGTAAAAAGCAGACGATAAGCAATGTATATATTCAGAAATACATCAATAATTTTACAGTCAATAATCCAGGTTAATATTTTGAGCGGACAAACTGCAGTATCATGGAATCTATCATCTTCATTCGAACGATTTGGAAAAAACCTCTTTCTTGCAATTTTACTCGTGGCACAAAGTGCTTCAATTCTATTGGAAGATCGTTATTCAAATTATTCGAGTAAACTTGTATAAGACCTTTCGCTTGATTTTCCAACTCGACACTTTCCATGGTTAATAACTTGGTAAGAAAACCTAACAATTGCGTAATGTGATCATAAGCTTTGCTTCGCTTAGTCAGTTTAGCTGGATGGTGCACCCTCTGACGGCTGAGTCCCTGGTGCCCGGTGCTGCAGCATACCCTAGCGTTATGGATAATCCACCACTGATCGTTGGTTAAGTGAGTGTATTTCCTGTGGAAGCGAAACAGACGGTTTGCCTATTACCTGACGGAAGAAGAAGAAAGTTTTTTTCAAAAACACAGTAATTTTGTAATGAGTGTCTCGTGATAATCTCACACCATGTGTAGACTATACGTTTTCTTTTGCTTCATACGTAAGCCTACAAGTTCGTGTCTGTCATTGTCCTCGTTTTTGAATGCGGTCATCCTACAAGTTCATTCAGCATCCTATTTTTCCGTAAGGTTACCATGCACGTCGTCCTTCTTGACAATAATGAATACACAGTGTTTTCTTATTTTTTTCATTATTTAACATTTATAACAGTCTGGTCTGGCAAATTCACATATTATTATATGGTATTAAATCCTTTAACAAAACGTGATAGCCTATACGATTCTGAATTTTGTTCAGTTTTTGCGCCTCGCCCAGTGCATTGTCTTGTGTGTGTGTGTGTGTGTGTGTGTGTGTGTGTGTGTGTGTGTGTGTTCGTCTGTCCCCGAAGGTATTTGTTCCGCTGCTCCAGTACTGTTTGAGTGTTGCATAACAATGGCAATTGTGCGTGCGTGCCTGCGTGCTTGCGTGCGTATTTCAGTCTAGACATGTGACCTGTGACCTTTGTGCAGTCGACATCGGAACAAGAATAAAAAAAGAAGAAGTGAAATTCACTTAACATGCAATTTCATGAACGTTGAGTTTTTCGCGGTCACTCCGTTGCATTCCTTTACATTCATTCTCTCCCCCCATCTCACTCGCTCAGTCTCTCTCTCTCTCTCTCTCTCTCTCTCTTCCCTATACTTGTCCCTCTCCTGTTTTATATGTTGAAGGGTAACGGCTTAGAATTTGTTATACAGTATATTCCGGGTCATGAGGCCACCGGTTATTAGGGGCAGCCGTTTTATTGAGCCAATATTTGAAATACAAAAACAAAACACGGTTACCCATTAAAAATTGCTTCGCATAATAGGTCCGGACCGCCGGTTATACGGTCCAGTAATGGCTGAGTTTTCTCTTCTTAAACAGAAGTAATTAGCATCCTTTTTTTTTAGTACGTAATTTACACGAGTAGACTAGTGAGGGCGACGACAAACCACAACAATAGAGCGTATTGTTGTTTAAGAAAAAGAATTTTAATATTACAAAATCATTTTCATTTATTGGGAATAAAAAGTCGTAAAAATTAAACGGAAAATTGAAACACAGAATTGCTTTACTTTTTCTTTTTAAGCGACGTCAAAACATCATTTGTGTTCAAGCATTTAAGAAGACCTTTCTTAGTTTTGAGAATAGCAATCAAGATTCCATTTTTTGAATTTGAATTTTTTTTAGCATTGATAAACGAGTCCGTAAAAGGTAAAGCAGGCCCGAAACTTTATCACTCTACCCTCGTAGAACATTCAAATTCTTTATTCATGCAATGTACGTTTATAACTCTTTGCTGAGTTATTGAAGAAAAACGTCGTCAAGAAACTGTTTCAGTAAATGAGGAACAGTTTTACAATTGGAATGCAAGGCTTTCTGCCAAGACGAGGCTCCGGGGGGCTGCGCGCCTTGTCCGTCCTTAGGAATGTTCAAGACTGATGGCAGTATGCGGAAGACAATTTGTAGAATGCGAGATTGAAAACTGATGACAGAAAACTGCAATTATTATTTGGTGTTCTGCCCTAGGCCAGGTCTTCAAATGATAAAAGCTATCCAAGCTGTTCTATCGCGTGCCAGTCTTTTCGTTTCTTCGTAATACTCTCTGACTTTAATGCTATCGATTAACTTCATTTCTACTCCCTCTTCTTTTTTCTCCTTCTATGACAACCTTCATGGCAGTTGTAAGCAAGCAGTCTCTTCTTAAACAATTACCTAACCAATTCCTTTTCATATTTTCTATTACCTTCAGGATTCTTCTCTCTTCTCCTATTCTTCTTAAAACTTCATCATTCCTTACTTTATCAACCCACCTCACTTTTTCCATTGTTCGCCAAACCCACATCTCAAATGCTTCTAATCTTTTCTCATCCTCTTTCCTCAGTGTCCATGTCTCTGCAACATATAAAGCAACGCTCCAAACATAAAAAGTGCAAAAGAGAGGAAATTTAAAGGAAACGACGAACTGTTGTTTTATTGAGGAGTCGCAAGTAATGGACACGTGGCATTCAATGTTCCAAATAATTCGGGATTAGAGCTCGTTTTTGAAAGTCGCCTAGCCGTAATTACTGGCGTTTGAACGTAAAATACAAACTGTACCCAGATTGTCAACCACTCGAAAGAGATTTGAAATTGTTTGTCAGTGATGTTACTTTACGATCATTTTTTTTATAATTTTTATGTTCATTACATAAGACACTGTAAATTGTTTTTTATAACATTTTTATCTTCTTAACAAATAGGCCTACAGCAAAGACCACTTTATTTACCACATTCGACAACAGATTTCGACGGAATCAATTCGTTTGACCAACGTAAAACGGCAGCTTATAAAAAGCAACCGAATTGGCGAGCTGATAAACACATACCGGCTTGTCGTGTTATCAAAATTTAATGTCACATACTTGTAGATAACCTTGACTTCTATATAGACTGTGTAGTTCAGTAGGTTTTGCTGGTCTGTGTGCAACAGAGCAGCAGGTGAGCGTACTGTAAATTGTGCGATTAATCACAGCTCAGCTGATAAGCCGACGACCTTCTTGATAACAGAAAACACCGAACTCCTTATTTTGCGTATTTAACTAAACAGTGGCGGCTGAATTTTTCTCTCGTTTGAACGTTGTTGTCCAACACACACTCGCGCGCGCGCGCGTGAACGCACACTATTGATACTTTACTTACTGAGCAAATAAATTGCCCATTATCATTATCAGGTATGGTTCCGTATGTGTGCAGTAATTGCATTCTTGTAATATATGGTTGTCATATTCGTAGATAGCTTAGAGGGGCTGCATCAACTAATGAATAGAGTGACAGAAAGCAGCCGTAGATATCGTCTAGACATCAATGTTAATAAAACGAAGCTAATGATTGTAACTAAGAATAAGTTCAAAAACTGCAACGTTAATATAAACCAAAGGCCAGTTGAACGTGTAAGCCAATTTACATATCTTGGTACTATAGTCAATGAACAATGGGACCACTCTCAAGAAATAAAGAGCAGAATTGGAAAGAGAAGAAAGACTGAGTACTGAGTACACTAGAATGAGCAGTTTATTCAAAAGTCACGATTTAACAATAAACACAAAGACGACACTTCTACGCTGCTACGTACTCTCGGTCCTCTTCTACGGTGTAGAATCTTGGACTTTGACTGAAGCCACAACTAAGAAATTGGAAACTTCCGAAATTTGGCTCTACCGTAGAATACTGAGCATTTCATGGCCAACACACATAACTAATGTTGAAGTTCTTAGAAAGATTAAGAAAGATAGGGAAGTTATTAACACAGTGAAGATAAGAAAGCTTCAGTATCTGGGACATCTCATGAGAAATGAACAGAGATTTTACTTATTGCTACAGGGAAAAGTACTTGGAAAGAGAGGAGTTGGGCGACCGAGAATATCATGGTTTGTTAAATTTAAGGACCTGGTTTGGCGCGAATACAACTGACTTATTCCGTGCAGCAGTGCAGAAAGTTAAAATAGTCTGTAGATATCCAACATCCGAAACGGATAGGAACTATCAGAAGAAGAAGATAATATGGTTCTGATAACGCCGAAATAGACACCGATGTGAGATCACAGAAGTTAAACACGCTAGTCCACATTGACTAGCACGTGTCTTTTAGCTCTGAGCATCAGTGGATCGCACTTTTTACCAATTCGTATTTTAATTCGTGCGCTTACAATAGTAAGTGGGAATTCATGGTAGCAACTAGTAGAATCTAGTTTAAAATTATTGAGTTGTGTAGCTATTAATGTATGACGAAGTGTGTTAGTATGCGAGTCCCTAAGTTACCACGGCCTCCTTCAACATCGATGAAATCAGCCGAGCTGTTAGGCCGTGGTCCATAGTTGTCGTTATTGGCAAACGTTTCGGACCCACCATCGGAGGCCATCATCAGTGTCCAGATTGGCACGGTGTCCGCCAATTCACCTCAGAGGTATGCGGTGTCAATTTACTGGACAGCTAGCCGCACGAGCTGTCCAATCAGCATCCGAGACAGAAGAGGGCAGTTTTGAAGACCTTGGTCGGACGGGCGAAAAGGATCTCGACGAGAAGATCTGCAGGCCGGTGTCGCAGGAGACTGTTGATTGCTTCACGGTCTTGCCCTACATTCACGGGGTTACGGACCGTATTGCCGGGCTGTGAGTACCACCTACAAGCCAACCAATAAGATACAACAATTCCTGAGACCGGTGAAGGACGCAAGGGATCCGCTCTCGTCGGGAGACAAGTGAAGACCACTGCCTGACAGCTCGGCTGATAATAATAATTTCAACAAATGTGTTAACGTCGGTATAGGTGATTATGCAGTGGACCCACGTGTGATATCCTCTAAGCTGCGAGCAGAAACGGCTCGTTAGAGGGTCAAGCTTTGTGATATACTGCTTCGACGTCTGTGGCATATGAGTGACGATTTTAGTAACCCGCATATCGATGCCTATGCAGGCTGAGAGAAGCGAGGGCAGAGGTCTGAGGGCACGTCACAGGAGACCGTGTTTCCCCTGGTGTGTGGGACTCTTACCCACTAAATAGTCCACCTCTAATTCAGGCATTCACATCCATCCTCGAACCACTTAGCGTATTACTTCAGGATGGGGAGCCTATTGCGTCTTTATCGGGCTCCTTCTGGTTGTCCCTTATCTTCTACTGGCCATTGGAAATAATAATAATAATAATAATAATAATAATAATAAAAAGAAGTAGAAGAAGAAGAGGAATCAAATAACAATAAAAGCGTCAACTTATAATTATGAGTAACATAGTTATTTGACATTGAATGGTTTAAATTATTGTCAGTTATTTAATTATTTCCCCAATTAAATTGAAAAAATAAATTCTAATAATAATAAAAAATAATATGGTATGTAATAATAATAATAATATGCTAGTGAATGTCTAGCATTGAATTATAATCTAGACAAATACAAATATTAAAAAAAAGCGAATTATTAGGAAAATATTAGGCCCACGAAAAACTTCAGAAGGTTGGAAATGAAGAAGTAATATTGAAATATATCAAAGTATAGAAAATATAACAGAAACAATAAGAAAAAGAAGACTATTATTTTTTGGGCATATATATGTAGAATGGACGACAATACGTTAACAAAGCAGATCTTCAAATATCTGTGGGGGAAGAAGTCAACATCAAGTTGGATTGAAGAAGTCTAAAAGGATTTAGAAAAAAAATAGTATATATACGCAGCAGAAGCAATTGAAAGAGAAGTTTTTCGGGCAAAAGTGTTAAAAATTGAAGGAGTCCAGGGTAGTAGAGAGAAAAACGCAGGTTCAAAGTAGACTGAAGACAGGAAGAAGACACACAGTGAAAAGATGAAAGAATATTGGAGAAAAAGGAAAGAATAAAGAATTGAAATTGGCATGTGGTCCTTAGATGGCAGAGACAAAATAATAATAATAATAATAATAATAATAACATGAAGTTGAAGAAGAAGAAGAAGAAGAAGAAGAAGAAGAAGAAGAAGAATCAAATAACAATAAGAGCGTCAACTTATAATTATGGGTAACGTAGTTATTTAACTTTGGATGGTTTAAATTATTGTCAATTATTTAATTATTTAGTTCTGTTAATTTACTATGCGGCAAATAAATTGAAATTATTGCCGTATTAAATGAAAAATATTATATTACATTAAAATGAAAAAATTATAATTTTATTGCCTGGCAACAAAATTATTTTATTTTTAACAATTACCATTGTTTCAAAAAGTTTAAATAAATTTTCAAGTACTTTACTCTTGTTAAAACGTAAAAGGTTGCAGGTAAACTACCCCTTCCCCTTAACCGATCTTCACCAAAATCGAAAGTCATTGAGACCTCTACAATTCAGGGAAGTATGCAAACCATTATTTGATTCTGTTTGAATTTGCGGCTGTTATCGTTTGCCATAGAAAATACGCTTGATAAAAAAACGTTGCAGGTAAACTACCCCTTCTCCTTAACCGATCTTCACCAAAAACAATAGGTCTTGAGTACTCTACAAATCAGGGCTGTATGCAAAACATTATTTGATTCTGTTTGAATTTGCGGCTGTTATCGTTTGCCATAGAAAATACCCTTGTTAAAAAAATGTTGCAGGTAAACTACCCCTTTCCCTCAACCGAACTTCACCAAAAACAATAGGTCTTGAGAACTCTACAATTTAGGGCTGTATGCAAATAATCTTTTGATTCTGTTTGAATTTGCGGCTGTTATCGTTTGCCATAGGAAATACCCTTGTTAAAACATAAAACGTTACAGGTAAACTACCCCTTTCCCTTAACTGATCTTCACCAAAATCAACAGATCTTGAGAACTCTACAATTCAGGGCTGTATGCGAAACATTATTTGATTCTGTTTGAATTTGCGGCTGTTATCGTTTGCCAAACAAACAAAATTACCCTTGCTAAAAAAAAACCGTTGCAGGTAAACTACCCCTTTCCCTCAACCGATCTTCACCAAAAACAATAGGTCGCGAGTACTCTGCAAATCAGGACTGCATGCAAAAAATTATTTGATTCTGTTTGAATTTGCGGCAGTTATCGTTTGCCATAGAAAAAAAATCTACAGATAGACAGACAGACAGACAGACAGACACACAGACAGACAGACAGACACACACACAGACACTTTTCGGAAAACGACTTTTTTTCATGTTTTGAGTGTAGTAGAATCAGAATCTGCAATAATCTCGAACACGATTTTTTTTGCCATCACCATACTTCCATTCCTTAAGGAATATGGAAGTAAAAATTACTTTAAATAATGTTAATAATAATAACAAATTAGTAGAAACCTCAGTCAGTAACCGATTGTAAAAAATGATATCGATTATACTGTTGTCGATGTTATTGAATGCCAATAGCGAATGTCCATAGAAACAAGAAGATGGAAATTAGATGGCAGCACTGGTTGTAATCGTACTTAATTATGTATTTACAAAGTGAAATTAGTGCTTCTGTTAATTAGTTTTTATGTATAAGCAGTTAATGTGCCACGGCGCGGTACCGTAGGCTCTATCTATACGCGATAACAGTAGTTACATTAATGTGATTACGTAGACATATAATTTGTTGGAATAACTGCATAACCTTGCCGTATAATCGAGGTGACAAACAACTGCTATCGGGTGTCAGGATGGCCGAGCGGTCTAAGGCGCTGCGTTCAGGTCGCAGTCCACTCTGTGGGCGTGGGTTCGAATCCCACTTCTGACAAACCCGTTTTTTTCCTTGTTTAACAAACAGGCACTGCCATTACCTTATAAAAATCTGTTTATTTATCCGGCCTTGCTTAGTTTTTCAGCGCTATTTCTATCGTTCCTTACATTATTTGATACTTGGATACCTGTTTATTTTTTTTTCATATTTTTATCTTCTTCACATTCATATCTTAACCTATAAAACGTAAACTAGAAAATTAAAATGTGATATCTCTTTTAAAGTGTTATTGGTAATATCTATTTTAGAACGAACTGGGAATTTTTCGCTAAAAGCATGAACCTTCGACTTCTTATGAGATATACTGTATTAAAATTAAATGTCCTACACCATTGGTTCCCAGACTTTTCAGTCCGGGGACCCCCGCAAAAAATAAAAAAATTCACGTACTCCTTCTGAATTATGAAATAAAACAAACAGTAAATATGATACTAACTCTTATATATTAATTAAAATGTATTAAAATCAAAATTCTCTTAATTTACAAAATTATAATACTAATTATATCAAACATAGTTTATTGTGAACAATGAAGCTGCTTTTGAACAATTAGCTCTGCTCTGTTCACTGATTGATAATTGGAATATTAAATCACTCTCGACATCAAGTTTATTTCTTAACTTTGCCAATCTCGGCTCTATATTTCCAGCCACACGTGTCGAAATCCAGTTACTTAGGCGTAAAACCAGCCACACGCAAAAACGTATTGCTTAGATACAGTGATTATAAGCAACATAGAGCGCTTATACGTGAACTAAAACAGCGAGATCAGTTCTGCGTTGATTGTAGATCACACAGTAATACAATAAACATTGAAAGTCGAAACATTCTGATTTGAGTTCGGATTCCTTTTAGAATATCACCCTGTTGGATTTTCATATTTTTAAAAATTTCTCATCAAATTTCTCAACAGACAACGGCACTCTTCTAATCACTTCGGCGACAAACAGATCTGGTCCACGATTATTACTAAAGCCATTAGTTTGAAATTACTTTCATAATTACAGTTAGTTTGAACAAAAACCAAAGTACTGGAATCTTCTACTAATTGATTTAAGATTCTAAAATTTAGATTTTAGAGCATACAAAGTTTGAGAAAATTACGGTATATTCAATTTTTTTTTCAAGTGTCCGCGGATACCACATTGGGAACAACTGTCCTACACAATTGGCCCAGGCGGTGTATAATTAGTTGCAGGAAGTTTTCCCTTTTCTGAAACAAGGATTACGCCTAAATTATGTATACTACATATATTTGCACTAATCCCGCAGGTTGACCTCATTTTTCCACTGCCTTGCGCATATCATCCAAATATATTTTAAACAAGTTATGTGAAAGCTAACAACCTCGTTTAGTGGTGTAACTAGAAGCTTCTCCTTACGGGGGGGGGGGGTGAGACTAGCTAGCTTTTGGGAGGATGAGACTTTTTTATGGATGGGAGGAGGATCAAACTTTCTTCTGAGGGAAGGATCGAGTAGCTTGAAGTTTGGACACCCTATTTTTCTCAGGACAAATGAGAAATTTAAGATTCTTCTCATATTATTTTATTTTATAAACTCTTTCTGTCCCAAAATTTCTTGAGTAAACCCAGGTGACGTATATTGCAAACAGGTACGTTATTTACCATCTGTTGAGTGACTGTCATCATTAAGAAAACTCATCATCTTCAGCAAGGATTAAACCCAAAACGGTTTGTTCCGTTCGGCAGCAGATAGACTGGTCACTGGTCACTCCAACGCTCCACACCTCTCCGTCGTTTCGGCTTATTTTCCTTGCGACAGTTTAGTAGCTAATATGTCCTCTGAATATGTTACTGGCATATCGCTTGGTAAGATGACGGTGGGGCTTAACGTCCAGCCCGATTTCTGTCTCGGTTGTCTCCCAGAAAACAGGCCTAACCGGACTTACCGGTCTAAAGGGACCCGTTTTCCCGGTACGCAGTATTACAGCCGACTGAATCCAACTAGATTCACGCCTGTAATAATCCATAGATAAGCCGGTCCAGGATCATTTCCCTTAGGTCTTAACTTGGTACTGGTGGCTACTGCTGTCCTCCACGAGGAATATTTATCGACCTTCCGGTCTAGATCCGTACGGTTCTGATCAACAGGGGCACCTCTTATAAAATGTGGCACTTTACCACACAGTACGGCCTTGATTGGGGAGGCGCTGAGGGCTTGTTTGGGAGTTAACAGCACTTCATCCAACCCTGAGAACTTGTGGGAACTAGTGCCCAATCATCCGGTACAACAGTATTTCTCTCCAAATTACCCCAACCCCGTTAAGAAAACTCTACTTTGTCAATTTACAAATAATATAATCCACACTTAAGACCAAGGTGATGGCTTTTCGTGGAATTGATCCCGTACGGGCAAACGTTATTATAGATGGTACTGTCGTGGAACAAGTTAGCAATTTTGAATCCCTGCGCTACAGTGTGTCTTATAATGCATGCAACGACTTTCTTGTATACCTTCAACGATGCATACGTTCAACTTACGTGCGGGACCATCAGGTGAACCCTTGAGTCAGCAAGTAAAGGAACACACCTAAACTTCTACAAGGTGATGGCTCTTCCCACACTTGTTTATGGGTCTGAGAATTGGACTTTAACGAAAGCCAGGCCAGTGGCATCCAAACGCCTGAAATGAGATTTCTGAGGCACGTGGCAGGGTATACTCTCCATGATCATAGAAGAAACACAGATATACGGCAGGAACTGAATATTGTGAGTATACTCGACAGTATTGGCTGAATTGATGGAAACATCTTTGCCGAATGGATGACTGCCGGATCCTCAAACAACTATGGAACTATAAGCCGAGGGGACGGAGAGGTGTGGGACGTCCGAGGAAGCGCTGGAGTGAACAGCTGTAATCTTTGCCTGTTTAAGACCGGAACAAACCATCCTTGGTTTAATCGTTGAAGATGATGATGAATAATATAACTCTTTTTATTTCAACAATTATTTATAAATTATGATTAGTTCCAATATATAAGTGAAAGATATGAATGGCGATAATTCTGCAAGTATCTGTGCTACTTGATTGTCCACTCCTTACAACGGTTTTCACGTGATCCCTTGAACATAGATTTTGGGGTTTGCTGAATATTTATTTAACCATCTACTACCATCTCTCTCTAAATCTCGTTAGATTTCTGAATTACCCTGTGCCCTCTTGCAGAAAGCCTAAGAGATATGGAAATTAAATTGAACGATCTGAAAATAGAAGCCAAACAAGTAGGCTTACAGATAAATAACAAAAAGACCAAGGAAATGCGTATTAACCATGGAAATAATTCTGATTTGATACTAGACGGAAGAGTTATAGAAAGGGTTGAGGAATTTTGTTGTCTGGGTAGCAAAGTTAGTCAGGATGGAGGTGCTCTTAGGGATGTGATAAGTCGTATAAATAAAACAAAAGGATCATTTGGACAGTTACGACCAGTATGGAGATCACGCTATATACACAGGAAGACAAAACTCAGAATATTTGACTCAAATGTCAAATCGGTGTTGCTGTATGGATGTGAGCCCTGGAAAGTAACACAGGACATCACCACAAGGTTACAGACTTTCATAAACCGTTGCCTGAGGTACATAATGAGAATTTGGTGGCCCAAGACCATCTCGAACAGAGATCTATGGGAGGCCACAAGTCAGAGTCCCATCCAACTACAGATAAAGAGAAGAAAATGGAGGTGCATCGGGCACATCCTGAGAACACGACTAGAAAATATCGCTAGATAGGCACTGGATTGGAATCCACAAGGTAGCCGCAGACGTGGAAGACCGAGGAACACCGGGAAGAAAACTATGGAAAGACAGCTGGCTGGTGTCAACAAGACATGGAGGGAGGTGAAGGTCCTGGCAATGGACAGAACAGGCTGGAGAAATTTCGTCGAGGCCCCATGTCCCACCTAGAAATTTAAGGACTTAAGTCAAGTAAGTCAAGTTTCTGAATTACGCTTCCACGTGAAATATTCATTGCAGCCTAAAACAGGAAACACCCAAGGTTCAAACTACATATAGCGTAAAGATACAAATGGATTGAATATCAATACTTTATAAAGTGATTAAGGGCAGAAAGCAACTAATCCATAATGTGTGTGACGTAAATGAACTGTGACGAACCCGACTACAGTAACACCGGCAGAAACAAAGCGCTCGGATCCACGTACACAATAATTTATGCAATCACAGCAGACAGGATATTATCTATATAATCACGTGCCGTATTAATCAGGAACAGGAAATGCAAACACGATATGCATCGTTAGACGGTGAGCGTATAATATTTATGTATTTATAATGTGACGGTATGTTTATTGGACTGTATCCGGGGGGGGGGGGGTGAGGAGAGAGATAGTTGTTGTTGAATGTGTATCGTGTAACGTTTTATCTATGTGGGTGGGTGAGTGGACGTTTAGCGCTCCCTCCCTATTTTACTCTCCAAAAGTGAAATTGCTGTTTTTTGTTAGCTACATAAAAAAAAATGAAATACGTAGCCTAGCACTTGAGGTTTTTAAAATCGGAAACTGCCGGGCTGTTGTCGCCGCGGTCGATTGCTTACAACGTGATACATATTGTTACTATGGTTTAGTGATCGTCGTATGGTACAGTGGAAAACAAAATACAAGGCACCGATAAAGTCACTAATCACAAGCTTTAATTATCACAAACAGTTTGTAATCAACAAGATAGTCTCTTACAACAAATCAAATAAAAATTGTTCACACTAAAAAAAATGTCAACTAATATAAAACACAATTGTATTACAATTGTCCCGCACGATTGTAAAACACATAACACTTCGCCACAATACTACGAACCGCGCTGTGTAAATCGCCACTCAAACACACTGTTTAATCGCCCGACAATAACTAACTGCTAAGCCCAGCTGTCGTCGTTTAAATAGATAGCAGAATTGTTCCAGAATAGTCTATATAGTGTAGCATCAACATTAAAGGTTAGAGGTTAAGGTTAGAGCGTAATTCATAGCGGCCTTGACACAGTGCGCGCGGCGTCGCGAATTCTGGCACAGAGAAACTAATAAAATAATCCGGGAATTTGTTGTTAAATCTAAATTGGCAAATCTAATCCGTGAAACCCTTACGGACACAGCCTCAAAAATAAAATTCATGGGAGAAATATCTCAGCCGTTCAAAATAGTTACAGGTGTAAGTCAGGGTGATGGTTTATCCCCAATTCATTTCAACTGTGTTCTGGAGAAATTAGTGAGAATTTGGAATGAAAAATTAAAGGAATACAAAATATCATCATGTTGGGAAGAAGGAACAAACATATAAACTGTTTGGCTTTCGCAGATGAATTTGCTACACTTTCTAAACATCTGACATCTGCAGTAACACAAGTCAATATTTAGAGGACATGGCCAGTAGAACAGGCTTAAGAATTTATGTAGAAAAAAAATTTCTCACGAACATTAAAAATGGGCCAAAATTCCTACTAACCGATATTGGTCGGATAGAGAGAGTTAGAAAATTTAAGGATCTAGGAGAAATAATTCAGGAGAATGGTTTAGAAAAATCTGCTATAGAAGAAAGGATTCATAAGATGGAAAGAGCATATGGTATAACTAAAGATATTTACAATAAAAAGTGCATATCTAAAAATGCGAAACTAAGTCATTACATTACAGTAGTGAGGCCAGAATGCCTATATGCAAGTGAATGTCTAGCATTGAATTATAATTTAGACGAACTAAAAATATTGTAAAGACGAATTATTAAGAAAATATTAGGCCCACGAAAAACTTCAGAAGGTTGGAAATTAAGAAGTAATTACGTAATATATCAAAGTATAGAAAATATAACAGAAACAATGAGAAAAGGAAGACTAGTATGTTTTGGAGGTTTATATAGGATGGACGACAATAGGTTAAAAAACAGATCTTTAAATACCTGTGGGGAAAGAAGTCAACATCATCAAGTTGGCTTAAAGAAGTCAAAATGGATTTAGAAAAAAAAACAATATAAACGCAGGAGACGCAATTAAAAGAAAAGTTTTCGGGCTAAAGTTTTAAAAATGGAAGGAGTCCAGGGTAGGAGAGAGAAAAACGCAGGTTCAAAGTGGACTGAAGACAGGAAGAAGAGACACAGTGAAAAGATGAAAAAATATTGGAGAAAAAGAAAAGAACAAAAAAAAACTGAAATTGGCATGTGGTCCTCAGATGGCCGATACAAATAGAAAAAAGTAAAGTAAAATAAAGAAAATAAAGAAGTCGGCAATCGTAATGTATTAATTAAGAATAAATAGCCGGCGTAACGTGACCACTCACATCTCTATCTTATAGAGATCACTGGCGAACGGTTAACGAAGTATCGACAGATTGAGAAAGCGGACAGAAAAACAGGCTGTGAAGTAGATGTTTATTACGTTACGAAGGCTATTGCGGCCGGAGTTATATTGATACAAGAATCTATATCCGGACTGTTTGGCCGCGGTCTATTGCTCTGTTCTCTCATTGTCTGAACGTTTCGACCATCCACTGAAGGCCTTCTTCAGTAGAAATATATATACATGTGTTCAGGGTCGGATTAGAAGCGCGTGGTGCCCTATGCTACCATTAGACTGGTGCCCTCCGGATTCAAAGTTCAACCTTTTATCCATTATTTACACTGATAAATGGCATAAAAAATTCTAAAATTAACAATTATTTTATAAAACTCGCAAATTATAACAAATATTTAGCTAAATAGTGATAATAATGACCACAGCAGTACTTAAGCTTAGAAAATACTAATCGATCCGTTTTTTTCTTGACTTCGCCTTGTTCTAAACTGAGCGATTCAAGTATCTCGATTTCAATATTCAACCTTGCTAACGAAGATAATCTCTCATCTCCCATAGTTAAACTCAACATATCTTTAATGCGTTTCAATACAGAAAATGATCTTTCAGATTTGCAGTTAGCTATAGGAATCGTAAAAAGCTGACGATAAACAATGTATATATTTAGAAATTCATGAATCATTTTACAGTCAATAATCCAAGTCAATGTGATCCGAGTCGTAGTGAAATAATTGTATTTAGTTAAGTAACGGACACGTCATGGACAACGAAATCCAAAAATTTAACTCAGCAAGACGAGCTATAGGCCAAAACTACAAATTCACAATATTGAAGGATAGAAAGATCGTTACGCACATAACTTTCAACAAAACATGCCTCAACAAATCAATTCCACCAAAATACGCACAAATCAAAATCAATCACAACAATCAGGCCGCTCAAATAACACAAAACGTTGCACAAAGGACATACATAAAAGAATCCATAAATCAGTTATACAAGAAAAAGACGCTCTCAACCGCAAAGCACTGACGCTACACCTACAGATCGCCAACATATAAGGACACAATTACATGACTTCACACACACACAAAAAAAAATGTGTTCCGAGTCGTAGTGAAATAATTATATTCAATAATCCAAATTAATACTTTGAGCAGACAAACTGTAGTATCATGGAATCAATCATCTTCATTTGAACGATTTGAAAAAAACCTCTTTTTCCAATTTTACTCGTGGCAGAAAGTGCTTCAGTTCTTCTAGAAGATCGTTATTAAAATCATTCGAGTAAACTTCTATAAGAGATTTTGCTTGATTTTCCAACTCGACACTCTCCATGGTTAATAACTACGTCTTCTTCTTCTAAGTTAGCAACCCATAGGCTGGTTGGCAGCAGCTCGCCATTCTTCACGCTTCTCTGCTTTTCTTTTCAACTCCCAATATGATGTGCAGTTCATATCGACCATAAGCTGTTTCATGTAGTCTAAACGGGGTCGTCCTCTGTGCTTCTTCCCTTCAGTTGTTCCTTCTATTATTCTCTTAACCAACACATTGTGTCGTAGTATATGCCCTATAAACTTAGCTCTTCTGACTTTTAAATTTCGCAGAAACCTCTTCTCCTCCTGAGTTCTTCTAAAGACTTCCTCATTTTTTATCTTCTCCCTCCAGCTTATCTTGAATATTTTTCTGTAGCACCAGGTCTCAGGTGCTTGGAATATTTCTTGCCACTTTCTCCGATTGTCCAAGATTCACTCCCGTATAGGGCAACACTTTACACGTATGTCTTTACTAGATTCTTCCTTATTTTTAAGCTGATAGTGTTTGAAGTGAAGAGGTTTTTCTGTTTGTTGAAAACAATTTTAGCCTGGTTAATTCTGCTTATAATTCCTTTGTGCTACGTCCATCACTTGTTCTTTAACTGCATGGAGAACATTATTTCCAAGAGTTATTCTGACTGGATCTTCTTAATAACTATGTAAGAAAACCAAATAATTACGTAATGTGATCATAAGCTTTGCTTCGCTTAGTCAATTCACCTGAACGGTGCCGCCTCTGACTGCTGATGCCCTGGTGCCCGGTGCTGCAGCATACCCTAGCGTTATGGATAATCCGTTACTGACAGTGTTCGACAAAGGGTGGAGAGCCGAACGTACCCCTAACCGAGGTAAAAGCAACCCCGGTTGGTTGCTTTTATGTCCAAACAGCCCGGACATAAATTCTTTGATCAGTGAAATAGATGGTTGATTGTTTTCGTAATAACTAAAGCCGTGTTTGTGCGCAGTCTTGAATAAACAGTCAGGTCTGCAGTATGTGGACCTGACGCTGTAAACCATACAGGTACGGACAGGTACGTAGACATCTAGGATAAGCGATAGTGATAAGGAACCGTGTTACATTCACATGTTTGTTATATATACACGTAATCCTTTGAGAACCGACAGGGTGTTGACGGAAACTGATCTTGAAGGAACACACACACACACACACACACACACACACACACACACACACACACACACACACACACACACACACACACACACACACACACACACACACACACACACACACACACACACACACACACACACACACACACACACACACACACACACACACACACACACACACACACACACACACACACACACACACACACACACACACACACACACACACACACACACACACACACACACACACACACACACACACACACACACACACACACACACACACACACACACACACACACACACACACACACACACACACAGAGAGAGGCTTTTTATCCTCCATAAATTTCATGTGCCTATCGCTCTTTTCACCTTATCTACTTTGATTTCTTTCTTTCTGGCTATATTTTTTTCAGACAACGCAAATAGCCAACACATGCACGACACAGTTATACTCACACGTATGACGTTAGTTCTTTATCAAGTTTTTCAGTCGGCCCCCCTTCGGAGGCCATCTTCAGTGTCGGAAACAACGCTTGGGAAGGTGTCACCTCGGTCTGTACCTGAGTACTCGGGTGGATTGGCGGACATCTCGCCAAACGTTTTTTCCGACACTAAAGATGGCCTCCGATGGTGGGGCCGAAACGTCTGTCTTTAATAACAGTCGACCACGGCCTAACAGCCCGGCTAACAATAACAATAACAGTCGACCACGGCCTAACAGCCCGGCTAACAATAACAATAACAGTCGACCACGGCCTAACAGCCCAGCTAACAATAACAGTCGACCACGGCCTAACAGCCCGGCTAACAATAACAATAACAGTCGACCACGGGCTAACAGCCCGGCTAACAATAACAATAACAGTCGACCACGGCCTAACAGCCCGGCTAACAATAACAATAACAGTCGACCACGGCCTAACAGTCCGGCTAACAATAACAATAAGAGTCGACCACGGCCTAACAGCCCGGCTAACAATAACAATAACAGTCGACCACGGCCTAACAGCCCGGCTAACAATAACAATAACCGTCGACCACGGCCCAACAGCCCGGCTAACAATAACAGTCGACCACGGCCTAACAGCCCGGCTAACAATAACAATAACAGTCGACCACGGCCTAACAGCCCGGCTAACAATAACAGTCGACCACGGCCTAACAGCCCGGCTAACAATAACAATAACAGTCGACCACGGCCTAACAGCCCGGCTAACAATAACAATAACAGTCGACCACGGTCTAACAGCCCGGCTAACAATAACAGTCGACCACGGCCTAACAGCCCGGCTAACAATAAC
The DNA here is from genome assembly GCA_034769895.1 of Magicicada septendecula. Classification (NCBI taxonomy): domain Eukaryota; kingdom Metazoa; phylum Arthropoda; class Insecta; order Hemiptera; family Cicadidae; genus Magicicada; species Magicicada septendecula. The sequence goes on from CM068374.1 coordinate 57,697,250, forward strand.
AGTCGACCACGGCCTAACAGCCCGGCTAACAATAACAATAACAGTCGACCACGGCCTAACAGCCCGGCTAACAATAACAATAACAGACGACCACGGCCTAACAGCCCGGCTAATAATAACAATAACAGTCGACCACGGCCTAACAGCCCGGCTAACAATAACAATAACAGTCGACCACGGTCTAACAGCCCGGCTAACAATAACAATAATTCTAAGAATTAAATTACGTTTTTATCGTGTTGAAGTTGTTGTATAAAGTTTCTGCTGAGTCTGATAGTCACGACCAAGTTGTTTAACCAATGGTGCAAAAATATTAAAGACTGTCACAAACGAATTGGCGTTTGTGATAGTTGTGTGAAGATAGTGTTTTGTGTACCATGAATTTTCATCACCACTGGGTACAAAGGTAAATAAAGAATACTGTTCATTTTGCTACTTCTGTGAAGCTGTTCGTAGAAAACTACCAGATTTAGGACAATAATTTATGAAAATTGCACCCCTCCCAATAATACACTAGCATAGACGTCATTGTTAAAGAATGTTAGAAAAAAAGGAAATAAACTGCGCTGACACCACAACAGCTGTATTTGCCAGGTATGTCCCAACGCGATCTTTCCTCTTCACAAAAATGAACAGCGGATAATGTTTAAGACATAAAACAATGTTTTGAACATGCCTCAGTCTCCAAAATGTTGGCTCATTTTAACAACATTGACACTTACGTACTAATGAATGTAGTCCGTACAAAATAGTGAGCGGGTTCTGCACCTCAGGAAGCGTACTAGTATATTGTTACGCAATACGGAACGTTCTGGTACAATGAAGAGCGTTGTTCTACGGGTTCCTCACTTAGCTCAGCACGTGCGTGTTTCTACCAAGGCCGCACTGAAGTATCCTCTAGAGTTGTCGAGTGTTTGTTAAGGACGCGTATAATGGAACTCTGCAGGGTATAAATACACAACAGCTGCCGCTTAGTTTAGTTTACGTCGGGCGATTACTGACTGCGTCACAAGTGGTTATTAGTGAAAAGGGATTATTGTAGCGGGACTCTATTAGTTGACATTATTATTGTGTGTTTTAATTTAATTTGAATTGTTGTACGATTATAATTTTGTTGAATAACTTGTTGATTACAAACTGTTATTTGTGATTAACTAAAGCTGGTAATTAGTGACTTCATTGGTGTCCGTATTTTGTTTTCCACTGTACCATACGACGATCACTTAGACCGTCGTAACAATGTAATTATTTAAAACAATTAATTCTGAGAAGAAATCAATGATTAGATATGGGAATGGAAAATAATATTATTTCTGTAATGCCATAAAGTCTCTAATTTGAATTTTATCTAATTTGTTCTCACATGGATAAATTTACAAGTAAATTGTTTATTAAAAGTTAATAGTTACTAGTGGACGTGAAAATCTGTAAAATGCACAGCTTTTACCTCTGTGCGAAATTAATCATTGAATCCGGTTTGAAAAAGAGTTTTTGCAAGTGCGTCGTTAGCCTGGAGAGGTGTGTTCGCAATAACTTAAATTTTATACAGTTTTACATAAGAAAAGTGAATTTGCGTTTTTGTTAACGTATAATTTGTAAGTATGAAGCTGTTAACAATAATAGGAGGGCGCCTCGTCGGCTGCAGTTCGCTAACCTCTATAATTGCTGGCTTATCGCGGGTAACCTACAAAGAACCGTTTGTAAATAAAATAACATAACAGAAAAAATCTAATAAATATTAACTAAATATGTAAATTTTTCTACTCTCTACATACTGAAATTATATATCTTGACAAAAAAGGATAACATACAATATAAATTCTAAGTGGTTTTAATAATTTATATGTTCATGATAACTTCATTTGTCTCTAGTGCTACATGTTTCACTGTGTGATGGTTTTGATATAAAATATTTTAATTTATAATACATTTTATTCTTTTGTTTTCTTACCCCAAGTGCTCTTGCACTCACAGTTTCTGCAGACTACCACAGTTGTTAGTTGTCAAAACGTGACAAGACTATGGTTATTTCTTTTTTTTTATTACACGAACAGGCCAGCCGTGGACCACGCGAATATCATTTCCTTTCTTCTCCTGCCAGAAGGCCCTCATTCGCACACTAAGCACACATTCCACTGGCCACCCATTTCACGTCTTCTTCTCGCCGCAGAGAATCTCAAGATTTTGAATTTTGTTTCTGTATGTATTTCTACCCATACAGTCGTTCAAAGAGATATCCAGTTTCATCATATCCTCCTTGCGTTGTTTAGTGTATCCGTTCAGACTGGAAAGTTGCCAAATATAGTTGAAAATTTGTTTATTTAATGTGGACCGATCCAACCGAACCATATGTCCAAGGAATCTCAGTCTTTTCCTTCGGAAATCCTAATTGTCTTACGTAACGGAGCAATTTCAAGCCTAATATTTTAGTAACAAATTAATTACGATTGATAACAGTTGCTCTGACATCGACGCGTGACGGTTTACATGAGGGAACTTTAGGTGCACGTGAAATCCTGGGGGGGGGGGGGATAATATCTGAGTGCAATAACTCACGGTCTCACATGTACGGGGTGCAATTTGCTTTAAAAGAAACCGCCAAAGAAATAAAATAAATGTTCCGTTTCTGAGCGGTACAAACGATTTGTTTAAGTAGTGTACAGTTAAGTTTAATTTTAAACATTAGTACACGGGTATGTCTCCCGTTTCGCTCTAATTCTTACGTTCTGTCCGGGATCTTCTTGTTTCTGTTTAGTTTCAATTGTTTTAATTCATTTTCCTGATTTAAACTAGTGCTCATTCTTTTAATCAAATAAGAACAATTATAAGAATAATATTTATAATGCAAGTTTATATCGCTACATTAACTATGTACAATGAGTTTCATCGTTCCCTGTTGTCATTATTTTCTTTCTGACCATCAGTGTACTGACCCCTGTGATTTCGAATAATTCTATCACTGTATCCTTCACCAGTGACCCCATGACGGATTCTACACGTATACTGTGGAGCAGCCCTCTTACTTAGTTGTCATAAACACAGGTGTAAGTGGGAATCCCGTGAGAGAGAGAGAGGGAGAGACGTGCGTTGGCTGGAAGTAGAGCATCACGTCGACCATAAGGTCTTGTTAACTGACAAATCCTAACGTAACAGCTTTATAAATAAGTAATCGATAGCACAGCAGGCCAAACATGCTGCCCACGTACCCGGTAACAGCTGCAGTCACCTGCTCCATAGTAACGAACTGTTACACACACACGCACACGCGCGCGCGCACACACACAAGCGGAAATTGTAAGAATATAAGGCACATTTTTAAACGATAACACTCCTGTGTATTACTTTGCTGGATTTATTATGTGTAAACTTTACTTAATTATATTGGCGTGTAGGCGTATGTGAGTCTTTAGAAATCAAATTTTTGATAATTAAAGTTAAACGAACATTATTTTTTGGACAGTTATATAGAATAGACGATAACAGTTAACAAAGCAGCTCTTCAAAAAATATCTGTGGAGGAAGAAGTCAACATCAAGTTGGATTAAAGAAGTCCAAAAGGATTTAAAAAAAATGATAATAATATAAACGCGGAAGAAGCAATTGAAAGAGAAGTTTTTCGGGCAAAAGCACAGTGGTCATTTTCATTATTCTAGTAGATAATAAATAGCCGTTGCAAATTATTATTTTTAAATCGGTTTCATTCAACTTTAACTGTTAAATAATTTAAGGTGGCGACCCCTTGCCATAGTTTAAAACTGAAAAACCAATAAATACCTTGTTAACGTTTTTATTTCAAGATTCGAACTTTTTATATTGTATGTTAAATAACATTAGTATATAATTTAATGTTTATATAATATAATAACAATAGTAATATAAATTAACATTATACACGACAAAAGTTTTTAGTTAAATAATGACAAAAAATGTACTAAAAAATATACATTTTATATGCTACTGTGTAGAAAATAAATTAATAATCGCTCTCAGAATCATCAGAATCGCTACTTGCCGATAGCGAAACATTTACTATTTGCGGCTCTTGTAGCAATATTAAAACCTCTTTAATCAAAGGTTCTTTGTATGACCGATTCCCTGTACACTGTGATAATGATGATATAAGAGGATCCGATGAAACTAAAAGGATGTTTAATAAATCTCGCATGGTCTTTTCTCGAGAAAACTTTCTTGTATAAAACTGACGATACAGTCTAAAATGTTTGTTTCGAGATTCCAGTGCTTCCTCTGAAAACATTCCAATAGGAAGAACAGCTGCCTTAATTATATCAGATCCATGCAGAAGTATGCGGTGGATGCTCGATGGCATGTAATACCACGGATAAAGTTGTACAAACATTTTAGCTGTATCCTTTGCATAATCACTGAATGCTTCAGAGTTGATGGCAAAGCCACATGATATTGTAAGCTAAATAACATAAAGACGTTTTAAGAAATCTTCATTAAGGCCTGTTATAGAAGATGCAAGAGAAAACTCGCGAAAGAATCTGCGGGCAGTGTTTCCATCATTAGTTGTACCGAACCCCGGCTTAGGAATATCAATCAGTAGGCCTACATTCATCTCGGTTTTTAGAATATTAATTATTCTCGTCTTTCGTTCCTTGATCTTCTGCTTATCATTTCTATCACGAATCTGCCACTTTTTTAATTCGAGACGATAAGAGATATGTAAGCAACATTCTAGACAACGTATCCATGCATGAAGATTTGAAATTCCGTACTCAAATAAATGAGGTTTGACTTCAAGACTCCAAATTTTTTCGAGTTGATTCATCATCTTCGGAGTTGCCCCACAAATACCACATATTTGTGTGCATGTGTCGCTGATGACTCCAAATGTCTTTCCGTCAATCGTAGTCATCTTTAACTCATGTTTCACAATTATTACAGTATTTAGGAAAAGACAGTTTGTAGGCTGGATCTCATTTATTTGGTTGTCAATGTTTTGGTTTTCTCTTTTTGTTACTTCCATTGTTTCTTTTTCAAAGATCAGCTTAATGGGTCTACAGTATCTCGTTGATGAAGGACGTGGATTCTGCCATAATATATACCCATTTTCCGTGTGTAACTGCAGCGGAGCAATACATACAGCAAACAAATTTGCGTCACTCTTGGATGGATTACCCGCTCCACTATACCCTTGTTTGTAGGTGGACTGACCAGCACTACCGTCACATCTCCATTTACAAACAAGAGTCACACCTTGCGATAACTCTGTCATATTTTGATTTAAAACTTCTTTTTGCATTTCTACGATTCTACTTGCCGTATGATTGAGGATCGCTTGCAAGTTCACTTCTGCAGATATATCCGACACAAGAATATGTTGTTCATCTGGATAGCATTTCTTTTTTGGCTCTAGTAAAGAATTATAGCTAGGGTATATATGAGCATTTCTAGATTTTGCTCCAGACTGCATTAATACATATGATCTCTTCGTATATCGACCATCAATACACAATGCGAGGGCCTCGTCTGCAGTATATTTTATAGCAATTGACCTTGGCGTCTGAAAACACTTTTTTATTGTAGTTGCTCTTGTGGGAGAATAGTCGGAAATTTCTTGCACGATTGTAGCAGCATCTCGTCGACCAGACATTTGAAGACTTTTCCGAGTCGCAAAAGTCAGTTCTTCCTGGGAATAATTTTCGAACAAAGGTGCAACTCTTTGTCTTTTTCTTTGATTGCTGAGCTCACTAAAATCTTTTAGAGGTCGACCCTTCCTGCCATTTGAAATGTTTTCTGGTCTTTTCGCAGATCTGGTTGTTTCGAAAAATACTATGACCTCATCAAGCCATCTGTTATGTCTTGCCTCAAATACTTTTAAAGTACGTTGACAATCTTTCCACATTTTGGCGACTTTACTATTGTAATTATCAATAACTTTCTTAACCTTGTAATATTGTTAATTTTCAGTCTCTTCTAAATCAAGTTTGTTCAAAACATATGCTAAAACAGACAAGTTTTTTGTTTTAGTACACTTTCTTCACGCCAAATATTGAATAAGATCCTTCTTGATATCGACATAGCAACTAAAACAATTAATATTTCCGACCTTGGCACTTATTGGCAGCCAGTTTTAGGTTAAATAGAAAGCTAAGAATTTTTTCTAATAAACAAACAAAAAAATCACTACGAATAAACGCGAATACAGGTTTACTTCACAAGAAAAGCAAAAAAAAAAAAAACTCATTTACATGTGCGATATTCAGTTCCCATTTCCTTACTTTTGGTTAAGAAATAAAAGTAATTATTACTTACAATGTAAGCATAAACATTCAACACAAATATATAACAGAAAATATTATGAACCGATAGACACAAACAATTAATATAACCTTTAATACGAGGCGTACTAAAATAACTAATCAAAATGCAAAACATTTCACACCTAGGTATGACGTCATCATACATTGTTGCGCTGGATTTGTTTACATCAGTTACAACAAAAGTATCGAACTTTAATGCTTTATTTTGACATGATAATGTCTTTTGGCTGGCCATCATTTGAAAATTTCTGTAACGCTGTAAACTGTAACGCATCACGCTGCATGACGTCATTCTTGCGTGACGTCATTGGGATTGTTGTAAATAAACGTTTGTTTTGATACGTCGCAATATATATAATGTGTTAAAAATAATATCACTGCAAACAATTAAACCAGATTTATAAAGCGTCCTGAAAGTTTAAAATCAAGTGTTAGCACAATTTACCAGCCGGGAATCGTTAACTAAAACCGCGACCGCTAACATGCTAACGTCGTCGCAGATTAAAGACCTAACAAGCAAACAACACTGCATAGCTGTAGATAGGTTATTGTCTCTAGTTAATGGTTGTCTTCGTATGTGATTCAGCTAACGATCCTGCATCTATTCATTAAAATGTTTGTCTGTACTGCATCGTAATTATTATTATGGTTACTGACTGACTGATTGTTTCTTTTGCGCAAATGTAGCGTTTAGTTGGCGGCTGAAAGACATTGTCATGCTCTTAAGCTTTTACCATTTGGTAAACGGTACTGTATTTTTATTTGATATTATTACTTCCTAGAATAGCTCAATCGACCTCTGTGAAACGTGTTAAAAATGGAAGGTGTCCAGGGTAGGAGAAAGAAAAACGGCAGGTTCAAAGTGCACTGAAGACAGGAAGAAGAGACGCAGTGAAAAGATGAAAGAATATTTGAGAAAAAGAAAAGAAGAAAGAATAAAGAATTGAAATTGGCATGTGGTCCTTAGATGGCCGATACAAAAAAAAAGTTAAACGAAGGTGATAATTTAAAGTGAACTGAATTCATTTATGCTTTGTAACTTTCAAACCTTAGGCTACGCATCGTTCGTACGGGTTACGTACAACGCGTGGAGTTCCCGGATTCGAAGCTGTACGGAAAATCAAAATTAAGTACAAACTAAACTGAGTATTGAAGTACAGTGTATACATTTTTGTGCTCAAGTCAAGAAATTAAAATCAAGCAAAAGAATTGAAAGCATAAGTGTGGTAAAGGGGGAAAATAACAATTTGTAAGCGCTGACGATGGTGTACAGCTGTAGGAAAAAAAATGTTATTACTGTATGAGAGTTTGAAAAAAATAGACAAGCTTACAAAAGAAAACAGGTTAACGATAGACAGATAGATAGAGACATAAATGGATATTCTTGGATTTCGTTGTCCATGACGTGTCCGTTACTTAATTAAATATAATTAATTCACGACTCGGAACACAAAGTTTGTTATGGGTAAAAAAGTAAGAGTGTTACCTTAAATTGAAGAAAACCACACATACAAAAACATCGACAAAACATGGATATCCTACACGTACACACAAAAGGCCGAAAATTAGACACTCTAGAACAACTGGAAATATACAAACACACGAACAAATCACACTCATTATTCGAACATGTCACACCCCACACACACAATATCGATCCTTCAAAAGTCGATACCGTCGCCAACAACAAGACGAATAGTGCTCCCAACGGCAGCCTCTGAAGATGCTTTTTAAAAGCGAAAACCGCTTCAGGCTATTAGGTAAAACTCTTACGTTTTTACCCATAAAAAACTTTGTGTTCCGAGTCGGAATTGAATTAATTATATTTATAAATGGATAGATAGACACATAGAAGACGAACCAGAGAGCACGAGAGAGAGGGGAGGGAGGCAGAGAAGAGAGAGAGATGAGAGTTGGAAGAGAGAGAGAGAGGGAGAGAGAGAGAGAGAGAGAGAGAGAGAGAGAGAGAGAGAAGTTAAGAGAAGTGTAATTGATGGAAAAGGAGAGTGAACGCTACAAATTCATGAATATTTGCTTGTAAGTATTGTAGTTTCGCAGAGCCAAGGAAAATAAATTATAAGATTTCTCATTCAATAATGGAGATGAGATGATGTTGAGGGTTATTGTGATGGGAACTCAGTCTCGGTGGAGATAAAAATTAATAGTAAATAGTACAGAAAAGACATCTTAAACGCAGGACCGAACGTGAAAATACACTACGCTGTTTATTGACAACGTCTGCAATAGCAAAAAATGTAAAATTTAAATTACTAAATAATATTTTATAGCCATTCATCGTAGGTGGAAAGAGCAGTTTATTTGAACGAAAAGTCTTGAAAAAAGTCTTTGGACCTCTACCAACCGAAGATGGCTATTGGAGAATTCGAATGAACCATGAACTGGACCAACTAATTAAGGGTGCCGACAAAATCCGGTTTATTAAGAGTCGGAGGCTTGAGTGTATGGGCCACGTAAAATGAATGGATGACAGAAGAGAAGGCTAAGATAGCTAAGAGAATTGCAGATCGGAGATCGGTAGGAAGAAGAATTAGAAGCAGGCCCAGAAAGAGATAGTTGGATGACGTGAAGGGAGGATTTGAGATTTATGAACGTGAATGGATGGAGACGGATTTGTAATGAAAGGGCGGAATGAAAGAAAATTATTGAGCTTGGCTCAATACTGGCTTGAGCACAGTGGGTTCCTGGCTAAAACCCACGCTGGATTGCAACTCCCGGAAAAGGAAAGGAAGGAGAGGATTGTCTAGCTACAGCATGCTTCAGAAAAGCTTAAAAGCGAATTAAAAAAGATGACAGGAACCGTTTAAAACGTACGAAGGTAGAAGTAAAATGGGGGAGGGGTTAAGGAAATTGTAATTGACACTACTATAAAAAAGTAACGGTGAAATAATTAAAGAAATACGCTAGTATGGTGAGGGCTTGTCTAACAGGTGTACGACGAACGGTTACATAAGAATGTATTAAAATATTTACCAGCAAGCAGAATAAATAGATGTTTTCACCTTGTGAGCTGCATTATATTAGGTGGGAGACGCTTCAGTGATACAAAAAGTAGAAGTCCACAAACAACGGGGTATTTTTTTTTAAGATCTCTTCTGGCGTTCAGAAACGTGTCCCTGGAAACCGGAAAGAAATTTATAAAGAGTTTCATGTCGAAACCTGGAAACCTGGACTTTGAAGTAAGTGGAGAGAAGCTACCTTAAAGCTTTTGAGATGTGCTGCTGGAGAAAGGCCTAAAGAATATCGTGGACGGAAAGAGTAGCTAATGATGAAGTTTTGAAAAGAGTGGGTGAAATAGAGCGTTGATAAGGAGACTGTGACAAGGAGAAGCAGTATGTTGGATGACCTGATATGCCATTCAAACAGGTTGACCACCCTGATCGAGGGAGTAGTGGGAGGGGAAAGACTGTGTGCAGGAGAAAATGTATGGGGTAAAAGAACGAAGACAGTATGTGGTGAGCAAAAGGCTATCTAAAGAAAGGAAGGATTTGTAGGCCCACCAACCTCTGGGTTGACACGTTTCTATGTCACACGAAAGCAGTGGAGCTGTGTGTGACAGAAGCGTCACAAAAAGTCGTTAGTGGCAAGTCCAGGGATCGGTTCATCAGAACGGCGCTTCTTTCATCATGCCAGTGTTTTTCGCACAAATCGGTGTTTAAAAGAGCAAGAACCAAAAAGAATGAGTAAAAGACTATTGGCCAAATGTCATAGCTCGTAACATTTATCATTAACTATTTTATGTCAAAATGTAAAATTTGCAATTTTAATGTTAAAAATGTGTTTTTCTCGTGCGATACACGACCAATAAAAGTTGAAATATCTATGCTTCTTTAATTATTTATCTTCCCTGTACTATTCTTTACTTATCTAAAGCTGTAGCGTTTGACTTATATAGAAAAGTTTAGGTTTTTTTAATTACGAAAAAATGTTAAATTGATCAGTTTTTATGATTTTCGGGGGGGGGGGTGATGTGCGACCAGAAGATATTAACCGATAATTTATTTTATTTTTTTGTATTTTAGTTATCTGTTCTAGGGGCAAGTTTTCCGCGATATAGCGAATCGAAAAACAAAATTTTTCGGCCCACGCTACTGTCTGCCTGTCCGTACCAGACCGACCATGCAAAGTGCTTCCTCCAGATTATGCAAAATATCATTTTACTGTTGACTAATTTTTATTTTATTTTACTTATTTGTCCTCCGCGGTATAGCGAATCGAAAAAAAAATATATTTCTCGGCCCACCCTAGCAGACAAGCAAGGAGGAGGTTACAAACCGGAAAATACACTCGACGCTGTAAAGCCTGTGTGACGTCACGAACTACTACGACAGCAGGGCGACAAGCAGATACGGATAGTTTCCTTAACTAGTAGGATAAGCAGTATCAGGAGATTAGTGAACCGTGTTAAATTCAAAGGTTATTATATATACTGTAGGTGTAACAGCAACGAAGCACAGAGATGAACACACAAAGCTGTACGTAATCCTCTGAGAACCGGCAAGGTGGTGTGTGACGGAAACTGATCTTAAAGGCACACACACAGTCAGAACGCGCGCGCGCACTCACGTGTACCCTCTACCAATCACTTTCTATATGTATATGTATCTATCGTCTCCCTTCTGTCTCGGCTTACCCGATCTATATCTTTCTCGGTTTCTAACTTCCCATCCGTCAGACATCAGAAATAATAGAAAAATAGGGAACTGTATAATGTAGACAGATATTGACGATGTCACAAAAAACTGGCAGATGTGTCTTCCAGAACATTTTATGATTGGTCACTCTACAATTGACAGTTTGTTGTTAGCGGACGATCAGGCTATTCTGTCGGACCCTGAAAACAGATTGCAGATGGGTATAAATTTGTTAAATCGAATCTACAAGGATTCTGGATTGCAAATATCCACACTTAAGACCAAGGTGATGGCTTTTCCGTGGAACTGATCCCATACGGGCGAAAATTGTTATCGATGGTACTGTAATGGGATAAGTTAGCAATTTTGAATACCTGCGCTACAGTGTGTCTTACAAAGCAAGCAACGACGGTGTGAATAAGTTGCATAAGTTCAACATTATGTGTAGGACCATCAGGCGAACCCTTATTTCAGCGAATAAAGGACCACGTCTAAAATTCTACAAGGTGATGGCCCTTCCCACACTTCTGTATGGGTCTGAGAATATTGGACGTTAACAAAAGGCCAGGCCAGTCGCATACAAGCGGCTGAAATGAGATTTCTCAGGCACGTGGCAGGGTATACTCTCCATGATCATAGAAGAAACACAGATATACGGCTGGAACTGAATATTATGAGTATACTCGACAGGATCGCTCAGTATCTGCTGAATTGTTGGGAACATCTTTGCCGAATGGATGACTGCCGCATCCCAAAACAACTATGGAACTATAACCCTAGGGGACAGGGAAGTGTGGGACGTCCGAGGAAGCGCTGGAGTGACCAGCTCTAATCTTTGCTTTTTGAGTCAGGAACAAACCGTCCTTGTCCTTGAAGATGATGATGATGATGTAGACATTTGGAATAGAATTGTAGCGTATGGGAACTGTACAGCTAGCTACATAAACAAAGCACTCACGTCCACAGAGATATTGGAAATACCGACCAAACACAAATAAATCAGCAATTATCATTTACACTTCTAAAGCAGGTTAGTAATTTTGAATACATGGCCTTACGTTATAAACAATGATGTGGTGAAGAGCTGCGCAAGTTTAACCATGTGTGTGGGACAATCAAGAGAACTCTAAAATCAACGAGGAAAGAAACACGCCTCAAGTTCTAAAAAGTTGATGGATCTCTCCACACTTTTCCATGGGTCTGACAATTGGATTTTAATGAAATCCCAGGCGAGTCGTATTCAATCGGCCGAAATGAGACTTCTCAGGCATTGTATGCGCTTCGTAAAAGAACTGTCGATAGGCCTATACGACAGGAACTGAATATTACAAGTACACTTGATAGAACTGCACAATATTGGCTAAAATGGCTGGAACATCTTGACTGCCGCATCCCCAAACAACTTCTGAATTATAAGCCAAAGGGACGGAGAGATGTGGGACGTCCGAAGAAGGGTTGGAGTGGTCAGCTCTAGTCTATCTGCTTGGGACCGGAACCACTTTTAGTTTAATTCTTTGCTGAAGATGATAATTTGATGATAATTTACGTTACTCAAGTACTCATTCAAACACAAAAGAGTAGTGTGTTGGGGGGCGGGGCTATAGAAACAGGAAGTGTGACGTCGCGATCAGCTGATGACGGAAGTAGTGACGTCACGATCCTGACCTACCTAACCAGCCAGTGACGTCACTGAAACAACAATGGGGTCATTGTTTTAGTAGCGCCCATTGTTTCAGTGTTGAAACAATAGCGCCTATTATTTCAGTAGCGCCTATTGTTTCAGTGGTGCTATTGTTTTAATGCCGACACAGGCTGTTGAGATAGGTCAGGATTGTGAGGTCGTTGATCCGGTCATCAGAGTAGATCGTGACGTCACGCTTCCTGTTTCGATAGCCCCCCGTACTTGATCGTGTGTACGTGTGTGTGCGAATTTGTTTCAATTCCGAACTGACGATGAGCTGTGAAGCTTGAAAGCGATAATCGGGATAATGTTTATATAGTGGTGTGCAACAGTGATCATTCTGCTTGTGATTTTAACCACTAACACAACTTTCTTCATTAAAATTCTGTTAAGATGTGCAATCGACGACAGGTAATGGACAACGACAATGAGGTAATAAACGACAAAAATAAGGTAAGTAAAGTTTTTAAATATCTTAAGTTAAAAGTTACATTGAAGAGGGTTTTAAGTAAAATATGGTTTAATAAACAATGTCTGGATAATAATGTTATCCCAAAATATGCGCAAGTTAAAATTAAAAATAAGAAAACAGTAGCTAAAAAGGTAAAAGAACAAAGCGAGAAGTTGTGGATAAAATTAGAAATTAGGTCACTTTACGGCTTAATCAATAGATATAATAGGGAATTATATGACAGGCATATAGAATTGTTAAGAATATACTTTTGTATGTACAGTTAGAAGAAATAGTATATAATTTTGGTTTGGGGTACGTAGAAAAGAAATTGGAAAATAAAAAAAAAAAATGGTAGGTACGTTAAATAAATTAATAAGAAAGAACGAAGTAAAAAAGGAACACCTCTCTAAGAATAACTATGAAAAAAGAGTAATAAACCTTACAGAGGTAACTTTCAATACAGAAGAAAAATAAATGTTAGCAAAAGGCTTAAAATACGCGCCGCCACCAGAATTAAATCAAGAAAAAACGATTATTGAATGCGAAAGCATAATACAAAAACTAGGAAATGAAAATGATAAAAAAAGAGTAAGGTGGGAAGTAGGGAATGTAGTAGATAAAATATTTAAGAAAAATTTATATAATTCAAAAAATGAACAAAAAATCAAATCAACTGTAACTAAACTAAAGAATAAAATAAAAAAGAATGATATTATAGTTACGAAGGCGGACAAAGCAAATACAATGGTACTACTGAGAAAAGAAGAATACATAAAGAAAACGGAAGAATTTATAAGTGAAGGACCATATGAAGAAATAAAGTATGATTATACAAGTAAGTACCAGTCAAGGATAAAACAAATGATGAAACAGATAACATTTATAGAAGAAAATAAGAAAAAGTATTTATTGGAAAGTAATCCAACAGCACCAACTTTTAAAAGTCAGGTTAAGATACATAAAGAAGGAAAACCAATTAGACCGATTGTTTCTTTTATTAATGCACATATTTATAAATTATCAAAGCAAGTTAGCAGAGTACTGAAAGAGAAATATGAATTTGGGACAAAATGCAACATAGAGAATAATGTAAAATTGATACAAAAATTAGAAAATATTAGAATTATTGAAAATACAAAATTGATATAACTGGATGTTAAGGACATGTTTACCAATATCACAGTAAATAAAGTTATTAAGTTAATAAACGATAATAATATGGGAGAATACAGGTATAAAAAGCAGTTGATTAACGTAATTAAAGAATGTGTAAATCAGAACTATTTTAGGTTTAACAATAAGTTTTATTTACAGAAAAAAGGATTACCTATGGGGTCTTCATTATCCCCTATTCTTGCAGAAATATACACGAATGATTTTGAAAAGCAATTAATAAGTTCCACTAAGTATAAAGACAATATAAAATTCTGGACTGGATACGTTGACGATGTATTAGTAATTTGGGAAGGAAGCATAGAAGAAGTGCATGAGTTTATAAATGAGGTAAATAATAAGGAAAAAAACTTACAAATTAAAGAAGAGATAGGAGGTAAGAAAATAAATTACTTAGATTTAAACATATAAATTAAAGACAATGAGAAACTACAGTTTGGGATATTTAGGAAAGAATCGTATTCTGATATAATTATACCAAGAGAGTCTTACCACCCTTATAGATATAAAATTGCGGCAACCAATTCATTTTGTTATAGAGCTCAGAAGTGTTTAAAAGAGACCGAATCAAAAGATAGGGAGTTAAAAACGATAAAAAAATTGTAAGGAATAATAACTATACATAGTGGATAAGGTTATAAAAAGTGTTAACATACAAAAAGCTAAAATAGAACCAGAACAAAAGAATTATGCAGGGTCATTGACATACATAAGTTCACATACTAGAAAAAGTATAAAATGTTTTAGTAAATATGGAGTAGATATAGCTAATAAAAATGAAACGGTATTTGATAAGATAAGGAAAAAATATAGAAAAAATCCCAGTATTACAGAAAAGCGGAATTTATAAATTAAAATGTAAAGAGTGCAACAAAGTTTGCAGGCTATTTGTTTCAATTCCGATCTGACGATGAGCTGTGAAGCTTGAAAACGCTAATCGGGATAATTTTTATCTAGTGGTGTGCAACAGTAATCATTCTGCTTGTGATTTAAACCACTAACACGACTTTCTTCATTAAACTTCAATAAACATATGTACACATAGAAAACTGTAGGAAGTGCATCGTTAGGAATTGTACAATCCGATTATCGAATGAGCCCAAAATAATTGAAAACAAGCAATATTTTATGTAACATAAACAAACCAGTAGCACCATCTAAGTCATTAACAAATAAGTAATAAAAAATAACAATTAAGCAATAAACAGCAATTTAAGATCACAAAACGTCCATTATGTCATATCAAAAGACCCACCTACTCGGAAACAACGATAGAATTGCACGACAACGCGTAAATAATTAACGGAACGAGAAGGGAAAACACCTTAATACCAAAATAGCAATAAACACAAAATTTACCCTGTTAAAAGATAGTAAAACCTAATACCAACCTCTTATAACTAAAAAGATGAAAAATATAAAAAACGTAATAAATAATTTTAGACAGTATAAAATTAATAGGCTATATACAAAAATACAATGTTTAATTAATGTAAATAGGTGGTAAGCCTGTAAAAGTATAATTAAGAAAAAAAAATCGTATATATTACAAAAAATAATATACACAAAAAATAAAAAATATACAAAAAATGTAATGATGAAAAAAAATACAAAACACGAGCGATATGTTGACACCTACAGCCTACATTACCTCAAACCAGGAACTCCACATTTAACTATTTAAAACAAAGGCACGTGCCGTCGAAAAAATCAACAAAAAAACGTCCCTACTCCAAACAGAGGGGTGAACTTGTTAATGGCATACTTGTTACGGATGCGAGGGGAAGCGAGTCTGTGTGTGTGCGCGTATGTGTGTGTGTGTGCATGAATATGTGTAGTCAACCCCAAGTAGCTCGCTGCTGAATACGCGAGAGAACGAAGTTAAGAGATATCTATGTACAAAAAGTAGCACGTTCGCAGGCTGACTACGCTCGCACAATAATCATAATCTATAAAATTGTGTCTTACGTTAATCATAGTAATTGAATTTGTATCCTTCTTAGCCATACTAACTAAAACGGTAAAACCCACCTTTATTACTTGTAGAACAGGCATTCTTTTTAGCTGAAAACAATAAAATATGTCAAAGTCGGATATAACGGAGTAAGCGTCATTAACTGTGTTTGTTGCAAAACCCATTAAAAAGTATAATTAAGAAAAATAATTTTGAACACACAAAATGCCCGCGAGTTTCCTTTCCCGCGGTGCATATAATATATCCACTATGCTAAGTGCAGCACGTAATTCAATTTATTTCAACTGAAGATCAGACTTTTCACCACATTCGAAATTCTGCATTGACGCATAACCACTCAAAACAAAAAGCACATTTACTGAGAATAATTTACAACACTTTCTTAATGCGTGTTTTCTCAAGTGTTATACATTCCAATAATTAATAATTAATCAATTAATTCTGTGAAGGGGTTTATTTAGAAAATAACTGTAACAATAATGTTACAAACTGTAAAAGATGAAATATTAGCAGTACTATTCAGCTGTGTCGGTGATTTTATGGTAAATTAGAAAGCCACCAGACTTACCGCAACCTGTTGGTGTTACCGGTTGGAAACCAATAAGACAGGAATTCAGCCCGATGATGTTTGGACCTGACAACAACAACAACAACACAGTCACCAAAAAATATGAATTCATTACGTAGAAGAATACCAAAAAAGCACAGCGCAGGACGCGTTTTCCCTCCGGAGCGCACTTATCGATGTCCAAAGAAACACATTGCCTTAATTTCGTGGGAAATGGGAACGAAAAATAGAAATAATTGTGCAATAGTTCGGTGTAATTGACCTCTATCTCACAGAGCATGTACAGAGTACCCTTTTTCTCAATCAGAACAGGCGAATGACCTCCATTCACCCTAACGGAAGTGAACACATTTCACTCTCATTCTCTCTTTCTCTCTCTCTCTCTCTCTCTCTCTACACACGATTACTGGTTATGTATCTAGCTGTCTCTTTTTCTCCATTACTACGCGTCTAAGCATGCTATTATTTGTACTAATATCCATCATTAATGCTGTTTGTGTAAACGCGTTTTCAACATTGTATTCGTAAAATGCAGTGGCATTCCTACGCTTCAAATATCACCATGTTTTATCCTTTCTTTGTACCAAGAGAGAGGGAGACCGAGAAAGCGAGAGAGACTGCTCTCTGTAGAAATTATAAAACTGAACTTAACCACAAAAAAGACAAATTTCAGAGGTGCACGTAACGTGATTTGCTCGACACCTACAAGCGAAATGATCATAAACACACATACACACACGCGCGCGCGCGCGCACACATGTTTATAAGCGAAACAACTTGAATTTTGTATGTCTACGGAACACAGTTAAAGGAATCTGTTATAAAAAAGAAATATAAAATTGTGTTAAATAAAATAAAAGTAACAACAGCGAGTTGTGTGTATGTTCGACTTACCGAATCCGGCTGATGTCCGTGAAACTCCTGTAGAAGTGATAGAAGCCGAAAATGTAGGGTAACAACACACGCGCAATCACGACAGTACTCTCCGAAGGAATACCACGTACAGAAGGCATACATGCTTGTGCTGCTTTATAAATACATTCCAATCCTCCAGACGTTTGTTGATGTTTGAAATAAGACACATGGCCTTAATTTCGTAGAAATGAGAACGAAATAATATAAACAATTGTGCAATAGGTCGGTGTAATTGACCTCTCTCACACTGCGCGTACAGAGTACCCTTTGTTCTCAAGCGGAACAGACGAACGCAGAAAGGGCCTTCCCACGCTGTAAACAGAAGCGAATTCAACGCTTTGTATAAGGTTGTGCAATAATATGCCCGCACCTATATATTGTACAGATTTACTGCCTTGGCCTCAGTTAGCAGCTGGACACACTGCTGAACACAGCTACGTATTTTTGTTGGTGATATTAACTGTGTTTGTTACAAAGTGCCCGTAGACATTGACGAAAACTAGTACGTGTTTAACCTAAAAAAGTGTGCTTTAATCGAATTAAGATCGCGTATTCCAGAGTACAGGACCATGGCAGTATACGCAACTCGTACAATCGCGCTTAACGGGAGTGTAACGACAATAAAGTATAACGATTTTGAGAGGGGGTGGACTCGGTATCCGTATTGTTGGAGAGAATGGCGGACGTTATTCCGGAAGACGTGCGCGCAGAATCACGCGATATGGGGGACAGTTTCAAGTGGTACTTGGCCGTACGCTTCTTATTCAAAAAACTCGTATCCGATCACGAACTGGAGCAGACGGGAGTGTTTCGTTCGCGTACGCAACTCGTTTTACTCGGAACGGCAGGAGACGTGGAAGACGTGAAAGATCAGTTCAGGTAGTGCGTGGAAAATTACTGGAATCGGTATCAAAGTTTACTCGCGAAGGTAGCGGATGGGTCGAGAACGGGATCGTAGTCGTCGAAGTGAACTTGTTAAAATATCGTCCTTTGGCCGGAACCAGTTACATCCCCACTCCGACAAAATTATTAAGGAAGAAAGCGTTAGTGAACGTGTAAGCGTTAGTGGTCCGTTATAGCCGGATCACATCTGATCGCTACTAACCCGTACCGCGTGTCTCACTACAGACAGTACGAAAACGAGCTGAATTTGGAGGGGCTCGACTATCCGGTGCCGGTGACTCAAATTTAAAAATTCGAAAAACAAAACGGGAATATTTCGGTGAACGTGTTCGGTTATGAAAGCGAAATCACCGAGTCCGGATACAGAAAAGACGAAGTGTACCCTATTCGGATAACCGAGCACAAAGGTAGGACGCACGTGAATCTTTTATTACTGGTCAACGATGAAGGGGTCAAACATTGTTATCTCATTAGACACTTGTCTAGTTTGTTGAATACTTTAACTAAAAGTAAGTCGTCCTCGTTTTACTGCAATTACTGCTTGCAACGATTTCGTAATAATACGGATCCTGAAAGGGCGCGGAAACGGATGAAAGAGCACGAGGTACTATGCACACCGCACGGAGCACAAAATGTCGAACTCCCGACAGGAAAATACAGTCAGATGTATTTTAAGGACTACACGAAGTGTCACAGAGTAGCGTACACGGTTTACGCGGACTTTGAAACTCTTCTTCGCCCCGTGTCAGGATGTAGGCGCGAAGAAGACACATCGCACTCGCAGGAAATCGCGCATCACGTATCGTGCAGTTTCCGCTACGTGATCGTCGATTGGACGGGGAAAGCCGTGAAAGAACCCGTCTTGTACCGCGGTGGTAATGACGTAGTGGAGACGTTTCTCCGGACTCTGCGCGAAGACGTGAATCGACTCGAACGCGATTTCAACAGACCCCTCCGCATGACCGAAGCCAACGAACGCGATTTTCAAAACACCATCGCGTGCCATTTGTGCAAGAAGAGTATCGAGCGCGACGCGGGCGACTAAGTGCGAAACGACGATCACGTGACGGGCGAGTATTTGGGAGCCGCGCACAACGCGTGTAATTGAAACTATAACGTGCCGCAACACGTTCCCGTCTTCTTCCATAACCTGCGCGGCTACGATTGCCACCATCTCATCCAAGCGTTCGGGAAATTCAAACACGACGAAATCAAGTGTATAGCCACGACCAGCGAGCGGTACGTGTCCGTGTCCCTCGGTCCTCTCCGGTTTCTCGATTCCACGCAGTTTATGAACACGTCGTTGGAGAAGCTGGTGAAGAACATGCGAAAAGACAAATTTAAAATATTACGACAGTGCATGTGATCGGACGGAAACGAAGACGAAGAAGAAGAAGAACGCGTTGAAATGCTGGTCAGGAAGGGGGTCTACTCATACGAGTACACGGCGGACGAAAGTAAGTTCGAGGACGTTTCTCTGCCCGGGCCGGAACACTTTTACAACCGTCTAGCCGAGACGCTCGTGTCGGACGAAGATTACGCGCACGCGCAAAACGTTTGGACGGCTTTCAGGATGCGAACGTTAGGCAATACTCATGATCTCTACTGAAAACCGACGTGTTGCTGTTGGCCGACGATTCGGAAACTTCCGCGAAACCAGCCTGGAGCATTACGAGATCGATCCGTGTAACGTATACTACGCGCCGGGGCTCGCGTGGAACGCGATTTTAAAAATGACGGGAATTCGACTCGAACTAATTCAAGATATAGACATGTACCTGTTCGCAGAGAGCGGGGTAAGAAGGGGTACCAGGATGGTGCCCAACAGATACGACAAGGCCAACAACCCTTATGTACCGGACTACGATCGCGAACGGAAAAACAATTACCTCCTCTACCTGGATTGTACAAACCTGTACGGCACCGCGACGAGGCAGCCGTTACCTCACTCCGGATTCCGATGGCTGGAACGTAAAGAAATCGACGCGTTAGATTTGAGTACGGTAAGCGCGGAAGACGAAATCGGCTACATTCTCGACGTCGATCTAGGTTATCCCCACCGTCTGCACGACCTACATTCGGACTACCCGCTGGCGCCGGAACGCAGAAAAGTCGGTGAGCACGAGTTGTCCGCGTACAGCAAACGTCTGAAGAATTTCAATTTGCCCGCCACCGGCAGAGAAGTATTCCCTGTCTAACGCTGCCACTTAATAATTCTCGTTTAATTGTGAAATTTTCAGCTTACGGAGACATTGTATGTTGAAACATATTTTTCTCTGATAATGATTCAGTTTTCTATTAAAATTTAATATTTTTGTACACTCTCTTCACGCCGCTTTTCGCATTTTTTGTATGCAAACGAATAAAGGCAACAGATTTCCACAAACGAATCTGCTTTACACCGAAGGAAAAAAAGCATATTATATAGACGACAACATTGTAGCATATTATTGTATACTTAGAATAATGCATACAAACAGGTCCGTTAAGGATGAAACTGAGGTCTATCAAGGGGTGTACTAAAATAAGAAATAGATTGTACTAGAGGAATTGATTATGCATCCAGTGACCAAACCTGCGAAGAACTACTTGGAAGACTCATACGGAAAGGGTTGAAAGAATGACCCGTGGAAAAATTCCGACGATGGTTATGAACTCCCGGTCAGAAGTAAAAAAAGGGGTCGGTAGAATGAGGATAAGATAGTTAAGCCGAAACAGGCTGTTAGGCCTAACCCTAAAAAACAAAAAGAAAAAGGTATAAATGAATATGCATTTTCGATAGAAGCTGTTATCCTAACAGTTTGGGTGCTATCGAAAGCATGATATAGATGGCTCCATATGACGGTTAAGATCAGACACATACCACCTGCCACTCGGCCACAACTAACAGAATCCGAAATTTCAATACGTTTTTTAGTCACTCTGTTATGAACAGGAAATCAACGTAAAATTTTATTTATTACTAGCGTAGTGCAAAATACTGTATACAAGTCGAGTCTGGTCAGTGTTTATTAAACAAAATAACTTAATTCTTTCCACATTTGAGCTGTACAGGGAAAGTGCTGTAATAAATAAATTAAAACAAGCAAGTAAAACGGTGACAACAGGAAATGACAATGTTCGGAATACATTCAAATTCCGGGCGGGATCAGCTATGTGTGGTCAGGAATTGGGGTTGAAACTGATTCTGATAATGTTCGGCGCACATGAACCACGGTCTGCTTTTGTGAACTGACGACAAAGCGTTTACCGTTCACGTGTAGGCAGGGATAGAGTCGTTGCGTACATGGTCGTGTATGTGAGTTTTCTCGTGTAGAATATGTGTAGGTTTATGATGTCAGTATTATTTATTCGCGCGTCAACGCCATGAATATTTTCTGATTCCCTCTATGAAGTACAATTCTGGGAAAAATTTGTTTCAAACAAGCTATTTCAAGTTTGCGTTGACGTTTAACCTATAACGCCTAGTCATCAACCAAACCTTATGCTTTCATTTCTAATAAGTATCTTAATTAACACTAAAAATGTTAATAATCACGCCGCGGCGTGAGATTTTCAAGTTGCGTTGGCATAACGGAAGACATTGAAACGGAACCTCCTCTTTTAATTCCGCAATAATAAAGTTAAGCATATTTTGAAGGTGATAGTGTATGGCTTTCGTATTGAATGTTAACAAAAATGATCTCAGAGACAAATCTGAATCTTCTATATATGGTAAGAAAGTAACGTTTACAAGGAAACTGAACCTCGATTTTCATAATATGTGAGTGTGTGCGCGCGCTCTCGTAGGCGAGTAGGTGTGGGCGTCTGAGATTCTTTGTGCACGCACAGATAAATACTCAGTATGAGAGAAAAGAGTAATCAAAAGAAAGAGAAACACACAAGAAAAATATCTAATGAGACGGAGCTACATGGACAGAGGGGAATGACATTTCACGTAAGTTCTTATTTACACTGCACACAGAACAAGAACAAACAGAGCGTCAGGGTACATTTTTAACTCTTGAACCACACATCACGTTTCCATCGTTGGGAGCAATCAATGAGTCATTAAGACATGCAACCACTTTTTGACTGGTCAGTGTCGGCGCTGTTCAAAAAACCGTTTATCAGGAGCATTCAGAATGCACTAATCAGTCATACATCCAAATCTTTTATAATATAACACACGCACACACACTTCATATTATAAATTTTTATACTTATGGTAATTAAATTTAACGTTTCATTGGCTCTCGCTTATACCAACTCCCCTTTTTGCTTAAATAATCGAACAGTTCTACCGGTCGCAACGTTTCACATTTCCTTCGAATAGTTATAGTTGTTCACATATCGTCTATTCTGTTTTCAGGTACCGTCACAAACAGTAATAGACACCATAGCTATTGTAAAGGCGAATTACGTAATTCTCTTTTACGTAATTCGTGTAAAAACAGTCCTCCATCATTGTTGGTTAATTCTCGTATTTCCTTAATTTACAAGTTTTCCCAATTATTCATTTTCCATTAGTCTTACTATCCACCACCTCAAAAGCACATGATATTCTGTGTGCCATTAAATGTGATAGGTTTATTTTCATAGTTTTATTGAACGTACACCCTGCGCTTGTAAGGTTAAAGTCTATTTTTAATAATGATTAAATAAAATAAATGAGTATACCCTGCCACGTGCCTGAGAAATCTCATATCAGCCGCTTGGATGCGACTGGCCTGGCCTTTCGTTACCCCAAACGTAAAGAGGTGGAACCCAACCTAAACAGGTGGCGCCAACACACACACACACACACACACACACACACACACACACACACACACACACACACACACACACACACACACACACACACACACACACACACACACACACACACACACACACACACACACACACACACACACACACACACACACGCACGCACGCACGCACGCACGCACGCACGGACGCACGCACGCACGCACACTCACGCGCGCGCGGTCAAGTACGACGGGGTTCGAGCCAGGAAGCATGACATCACGATCTACTCTGAACAGATCAACGACTTCACGATCGGCTGCTCATGACCTACGTCAACAGCCAGTGACGCCATTGAAACAATGGTGTCATTGTTTCAGTAGCGCCAGCCATTATTTCAGTGGTGTCATTGTTTCAGTGGCGCCATTGTAAACAGGTGGGAACCAAACGTAAACCTTTGGGCACCAACCGTGACCAGGTGTGCACCAAATGTGAACAGGTGGGCATGAAACGTGAACAGGTGCCCAACAAACGTGAACAGGTGGGGATCAAACGTAAACAGTTGCGGACCAAAAGTAAACAGGTGGGAACCAAATGGAAACAGGTGCGGAGCAAATGTAAACAGATGGGAACCAAACGTAAACAGGTGGGAACCAAACGTAAACAGGTGGGCAACAAACGTGAACAGGTGCGCACGAAACGTAAACAGGTGGGCAACAAACGTGAACAGGTGCGGAGCAAACGTAAACAGTTGCGGACCTAAAGTAAACAGGTGTTCAGGCTTGTTAACAGCAGTGTTCAGTCTTGTTAACAAAAATCGTACTACCATAGGACTCAATCCAACGTACGTCTATCGCCGGACGAGTTCAGAGATAAAGCACCGCTTTCATCTTTGATTATAGCAGACAGGACGAGTCGCTCAAGTCTTCACCGGTCGACGTTCAACTGGAATTCGAGTCCTCGGAAAATTTCCCCGCAGAAACCACGGCCTTCTGCATGATATTTCACGATTCGCTCAACGTATACCACTAATGACTTAAATGGTGCTACCTGGTTTGTTTATGTTACAAAAAAATATTGCTTGTTTTCAATTATTTTGAGCTCATTCGATAATGGGGTTGTACTGGTATTAACAGGGTATTTTCCCTTCTCGTTCCGTTAATTATTTACGCGTTATCGTGCAATTCTATCGATGTTTCCGAGTAGGTGGGTCTTTTGATATGAGATAATGCACGTTTTGTGATATTAAATTTGCGGTTTATTGCTTAATTATTTTTATTACTTATTTGTTACTGACTTAAATGGTGCTACCTGGTTTGTTTATGTTACATAAAATAGTGCTTGTTTTCAATTATTTTGGGCTCATTCGATTATCGGATTGTACAATTCCTAGCGATGCACTTCCTACAGTTTTCTATGTGTACATATGTTTATTGCTTAATTAGTTACGCGTTATTGTATAATCCACTTGTTAGAACTGTTCCATCGTATCACTGTGAAACGGTATGGTGCAATACATATTGTGTAATTACATCATTAGTAGAACAAGAGTGGGATTGTCCGTCTATATAAACGAGGCTTGTTAGCTAACCTGTTCAGCCTTATCTCAACAGTCACGAGCGACGCATCGTCCAGAACTCGAGCTTGACCACGGCATCGAACCCGAGATGTTAGAGACCGAGACCGAAATGACGAGACTGAAATGAACGAGACCGGGACTAAAATGAACGAGCGCGAATTATTTTGCAAAAAATTCGCCACACACACACACACACACACACACACACACACACACACACACACACACACACACACACACACACACACACACACACACACACACACACACACACACACACACACACACACACACACACACACACACACACACACACACACACACACACACACACACACACACACACACACACACACACACACACACACACACACACACACACACACCGGTCAAGTACGGGGGGCTATCGAAACAGGAAGCGTGACGTCACGATCTACTATGATGACCGGATCAACGGCCTCACGATCCTGACCTACCTCAACAGTCTGTGTCGGCATTAAAACAATAGCACCACTGATACAATAGGCGCTACTGAATCAATAGGCGCTACTGAAACAATGGCGCTACTGTTTCAACACTGAAGCAATGGGCGCTACTAAAACAGTGACACCCCATTGTTGTTTCAGTGACGTCACTGGCTGTTGATCGTGACGTCACACTTCCTGTTTCGATAGCCCCCCCCCCCAACACAGTACTCAAAAGTGTTAGCTGAAATTTCTGTACTATAAATATAATGTATCTCCCTTTAGCAAAGTAAGTCAGGTTGGTCGAGCGATCTAAGGCGCTGCGTTCAGATCGCAGCCCACTCTGTGGGCGTGGTTTCAAATCCCACTTCTGACAGCAAATTGCTTCTGTCACTATAGGGTACTATTATTAAAATATTGTATAAAAATGTTGATTTGAATATTATTTTTTAGAGATTTTGTTCCTATTAAAACCAGCTGAATATGGTGGTTCTATGATAGTTCAATATAGCTCATTCAGGTAAACTCGTGTTAGACGTTTTTGTGGTGACGTAATGATGTGAATCTTCAGTAACAATAATATAGTCACTCAACGTCAATAAAAGTATAAATAGTACACGGAATGTATGAATTAACTTAATTGATAAATAAATAACTACTTAGGTAACTAATGAAGTGGAAAAAATTAAATACAAAGTAAATGTTTTGTACACGATCTGTGTAGGTAGTATTGATAGCAGCATAAAGAACGTAGTGTTAGGACGGTCTACTGATCGTCGTATGGTACAGTGCAAAACAAAATACAAGATACCAAGACACCAATTAAGTCACTAATCATCAGCTTCAATTATCACAATTAAATAGTTTGTAATCAACAAGATCGTCTCTTACAAAAAATCAAATAAAAGTAGTTCACACGCAAATAAAATGTCAACGAGTATAAAACACAATAGTATTACAATCGTCCCGAAACGAGTATTAAAACACAATTATATTACAATTGTCCCGCACAATTATAAAACACACAACCCTTCGCCACAATACTTCGAAACGCACTGTGTAAATGCCGCCCGACATAACACTGAACTAAACGCCGCTGAAACCTTCTATTTATACCCCGCTCAGACACCAGAACATTCCACATACTATGCGTCAGCGCTACACTAGGATGTAATTGATTGCGGCCTTGACACATTGCGCGCGGCTGGCGACGTCTAGAAAAGTCTCGCGAACGCATGTTGAAATCACGTACGCATACAACATTACTGCCGGATTCCTCTGGAACATTCGAGAAACACATAGATTGTTCTGTAATGTCGTAACAGTATGTTAATTGAATCACCATGCTTAACGACGATGATCTGTGCGTAAATGGAAATGTTTACAAGAATTGTATTTTTTCTAAATACGAGAGCCACCAATTTCGAGTAATTTGAACACCATCAGATACAAAGGATAGTTCACTTTAATTTTAGTTTCTTGGGGATTGTTCCAATTAAATGATTCAAAAAGTTCGTAAACATTAATTTTCCACCGCGACGATACCATGTTTGAACGATGAATCTAAGCGGACTAAGCCTTCTATTGAATAGCTTCTGGAATGCTGTGCTCCCAAGCCAATCAGATAGCACTTGATGCTGCTTTCCAGCTTAGATCGTGCCGTTACAAAAGCTTATAAAATTGGCCTTCTCAGGCAAAACACATAGTTCCTCATCTGTGAGGTGAATTGGCACAGATCGTGCCAATCTAGACACTGATGATGGTCTCCGATGGTGGGCCGAAACGTTTGTCAATATCGATAACTGTGGTCCACGCCCTAACAACCCAGTTTATGATGATGATTATGATGATGATGATGATGATAATAATAATAATAATAATAATAATAATAATAATAATAATAATAATAATTTCAACATAGTTATTTAAATCTGATTCAGTATACACATTTTTTTTAGGCGCTTCATCGTATGTTAATAACCTCCAAAGACCATGAGTTCCATTATAATATATTTCTCGTTATCGATAACAATAACATTACGATCAACAAAAGCATTATAATTATTGATACAATATAATCATATCGATTACCTACTATTCCTACTATACTATCACCGATCATAAAAGAACTCTTCTTCTATTTTCGAATATAAAATGAATTTATCACAATTCGCTCTCAGTAAATCGCTAAACCTGAGCAATCGGGCTTACAATCTTATTAAGTTTATTTGGACTAACTATAGTCTTCATGAGAGTAGAATTCTCTACCTCACATCTCTTTCTGGTCTAGCAGTCTGTTCCAGGCTTACCAACAGTTGGTCTCGACGGTGTATTTGACGGAACCTATAATTATTCATTTTAGAAAATGGAATGTAAACGAATATAGAAGACGTAGAAGAGCAGTCTGGATTCCGTGCAGGACGGTCATGTATTGACAACATATTTTTATTACAACAAATACTAGATAAACGAAATTTGCAGTCTGTCTACTCACCTCGTATTTGTCGATTTAGAGAAAACTTATGACACAGTACCCTTAAAAAGACTTTTTGAAACATTAACAAAGTTTGGCCTGAGTAAAATTTATGTTCGCGCTGTCTGAACTCAAAAAGTTTGGTGGGAGTGGGAAATGTCCTGTCAGAATTGTTTCCTACCACAAAAGGACTTATACAAGGGTGCAGCTTGTCACCTACTCTGTTTACAATATATATCCAAGAAGCCATTAGCAACTGGAGAAGAAAAACATCAGAATGGGAATTCAAAGTATGAGCAGTGCTTAACAACTCTCCTATTTGCCGACGATCAGGTAATTATAGCGTGTGACGAGGAAATCAAAGACTATATGTTTAGAACATTGAAAGAGAAGTACAAGAAATGTACCAAACACTACTAAAACAGAATATCTGAAAATAGGAGAAATGCAAGAAGAAGACCCAGATCTGAAAATCCATAGAATCGGAAAGTGTAACGAATTCAAATATTTGGAAAGCATTATTTGAGAACATGGAACAAAAAAAAAAAAGACATCAAAAATAGGATACAACAGGGAAAAAGGCTATTCGTTTGCTAAACTTGTTACTTTGGTCCAACAAAATGAAACTTCGAACTAAACTGACAATCTACACAACTATTGTGGAGCCCATTTTAACTTATGGCTGCGAATGCTGGGAACTTTCAGATAAAGAGAAAAAGATGATAGGAACTGTGGAAATGGACTTCTTAAGAAGAGCGTGTAATATTTCTAGAATGCAACATGTTAGAAACGAAGATGTAAGAAGGAAAACAGGGCGCGTATTTACAACAGCAGAAAGAATGGAATCCAGACAGTTGCTATGGTATGGTCACGTAATGAGGATAGAGGAGAAGCGATGGCCAAAGAAAGCATTGACTTACACACCACAAAACAGGAGAAGAAAAGGAAGACTGACAACACAATGGAGAGCGGGAATTAGGAAACGCATGAGAGATCGAGCTATTGAAGATGATGACTGGAAGGATAGGGAGAAATGGCGATCGAAATGCGGGATGGGGCATAGACTGTAGGGCCCCCGCTAATAAAAAAAAGAAAATGAAATGTAATTGTCTCATTCTAAAACCTATGTTAGGATGTTGACAGTGAAACAATAGTTTCAACATGCAATTACAATGACACCATGATTATTCAACATTAATTAAAGAATAAATAATAATTTAATTAATTGCGTAATTAATTGTCGCCACTTACTCAACTACTGCAATAGAAACTCACAACTAAAACTTAAAAAGTTAAAATGCTTTACTGGGATTTTAATCAAAAAACAGAAAAGTACTCAGTGACTGTTCAATTTAATCCTGAAACGAACTGTGAAGAAAGCAGTCTTGAAACACCTGAATAGAATGAGATTTTATAAACGAACGGTTAGGACGAAGTAGAAAATAAGTAAAAAATACGCAGTGAACTGACCTGTGAGAGTCTTTGGTGTGTTTTGTTGTGCCTCCTCCAATCAAGCCACGTTCCCTCTTAACAAAACTTAGCAAACTTTATTAGAAGCAAAGCGATTCAGCCTGTTTTACGGAACGGGATGTGCGCGTGCGTGTGTTCGAAAGATATATAGATAGATAGATGGATAATTAGATGGATAGATAGACACATAGAACAATAGCGAGAGAGAGAGAGAGAGAGAGAGAGAGAGAGAGAGAGAGAGAGAGAGAGAGAGAGAGAGTGAGAGAGTGAGAGAGAGAGGAATGGGAGAGATCGAAGACAGACAGACAGAACGAGTGAACGAGTGTCTACATCTGTCGTTCTACTTATTCCTTTCAGACTAAGGCCGCCCGCCGACATTTAGTTTCGCGACAGAACCGTTTTGACGCATCGTGTTGCAAAGCTTCGCTTCGGTGGAGAGAGGCTTAAGACATTGGCTCGCGATAAAACAATTCCTCGTCAGCTGTTTTTGAGCTGTAAAAGTGGCAGTCCGTGGGTTCGTGACAGGCATTATTTTGCATCTATTTCAGTTTCGCCCATCGTGGGCCACTCCTGCCGCTGTGAACAGTCCTTTCGGCCTCTTCGCTGGAGGCCATCTTCAGTGTAAGAACGATTCGGTAACAACTAACACAGTTACCATGATTATTTTGCCACAGTACTGCGGTTAACTGGCGCAGACCGTGTCAGTTACCAAATCGTTCTTACACTGAAGATGGCAACCTGTGGAGAGGGTGAAACATTTGTTCGCAGGGGCAGGAGTGGACCGCGGCCTAATGGCTCCGAGGCAAGTCAATTACATTCTAACACAGTTGACGCCAGCCGTGAAAGGCTTAGATATTATAACGCCTGTTAACGGAACGTTCTTGAAAAGGTTCTCGTCCATTTGAGACTGTCGTTTTAAACGCTTCTCGATTAGCCCAGCGTGCCTCGTCTGTGTTAGGGCCGTCCACTCACGTAGCACTCAAGTACCTTACAGAGTGTTCAAGAAAACTCGAATACGCATTAAGTTGGAGTAAGGATTTGCAGTAAGGATGGAAACCTATTCTCGAACTCCTGTGCGACCTATAAAAGCGAGATCGTCTGCCTTTGTCACACAGTTTGCGTCGAGCGACTTCCTTAGTGCGGATCGATTCGTTGTTGCGGCTAAGCGGAACGTGTTTACTGTGCTATAATTAGTGTGAAACTCTATTACTTCACATTATACTTGAATTTGGACAAATTTAACTTGTATTATTGTACGAGTAAAATTTTGTTGAGTAGCTTATTGATTGCAAACTGTTATTTGTGATTAATTAAATGTGGTGATTAGTGACTTCATTGGTGTCAGTATTTGTTTCCACTGTACCATACGACGACCAGTGAGTGAGACCATCGTAACAATATAGATTAAGGACAATACAGTTAGACAGTGGTTATTGCAATAGAAACAACATATAGAGAGGAGTACTGAAGACGGAACAGGTTGTAAGCCTAAATCCTGAGATGAAGCAGAAGAAGAAGATGATGAAGAAGAAGAAGAAGAAGAAGAAGAAGAAGAAGAAGAAGAAGAAGAAGAAGAAGAAGAAGAAGAAGAAGAAGAAGAAGAAATTTGCGCGTGATCGTCTGATGAGCATAGAAGAAACACAGATATAAGGCAGGAACTGAATATTATGAGTAGGCTATACTCGACAGGATTGCTCAGTATCGTCTGAATTGGTGGAAACGTCTTAACGTCTTAAGGCACGGTTTAAATTGGAATACCTCGGTCTGATTTTAATTTAAATCGGCGCCACCGCGATTTGTTTTTAAATTTGTCAGTGCGCTACGCTTGCTGGATCGTCGGTCAAGGTCGCTGTGGCAGCGGCGTCGACTATCGATATGACGTGCAGCGAAGAAATTTAGTAATCTATATCAGCTGTTACCGTGACTTTGCAATTCGCTACCGTTTGGCGGGGTACGGTGCACGAGTCCTTCTGTCTCATTTCTACCCCATTCTTGCTGATGTGAAGATCTGGTCCGGCGGTGATCTATTTATCTTTCTCATGCATTCGTAGAGGCTAAAGCGTCCCAGGTAATTATCTTATATAACTATTATTCAATAAAGAAGGGGCATGTGTTTAATTAAATAGGGAATGTTACGTTTGTAACTTAATTGTGTGTTTGTTGAGCGTGGATGGGTGTTACTTCCGGCAGAGATGTGAGCACGTGCTGATAAAGTTTGAGTATTTCAGTACTTAAAAGATTTAAATTGAATTAATAACCCACAAGGTAACTAGTACAGTAGAACATGAAGGTTTAGACCAGACAAATCTTTGTAAACTTAAATTAATGTAGACGTTTTGAATACTTACACGTATTGATAGAAACTGTAATGGTAGACTCACAAGATCATGCTTGATATTGAACCATATTGCCGGCAACTAAAAGTCAATTTGTGTAATTCGTGATCCGTGTGCGTGAGTGGTGAAAGAGATTGTGAGATGAGAAATATATCGGGGTTGATGAAGTTCCGATGGCATATTATAATTATCATTTATTATCAGGGTCCTCGCCCACTAGCCGAGAGTGATTGATTCCGGCGTGGAACCTAGATCTTCTCCACTGGCAGAGCAACTCACCTAAGCTCCATCGCCGTCAGGCCGACAGAGAAACGCATGATTTCGCATCAAATTCACATCAACCCAGCTCATGACGAATTCTTCACCACAGATCAACACCCTCGCCTTGCGTACATCATCTACCTTCAGATCACAGGTGGGATCAAACTATTACTTATTTAAACACAACTTAGAGACAGCAGTGGGCACCCGTGATGTTAAAAAGAGACAATTTGTTAGACGAATTCGCCGCATGCGAATCAGTTATTCACGTTCTTGATTGTTGACTTTAGAATGCTTTAATTATATTGTATTAGTACATAATCTAAATACCAATTGAATACAAGTATAGTGCCGTCTAAAAAGGCGTGTTCACACTTCAATAGTTATAACTTAATTAAACAAGATCTTGCACTGGCAAGTCTGGCTCTGCCATTATGCAGTGGGTTGTAATCATACTACTCTAGTAGATTCTATTTAAATGCAATTGATCATGGATAGGTAAATGGATCCTTAATGTAATTGTTAGAAAATATATGTGATGAATTGAGTAGTAATTCCAAGTTGTAATTAAAATTTGTGAAGGCATTTTATACATGCACTGTTAGGAATGATTGTATCAGCTGAGGTCATGTTCATGCAAGACTTACCTTGTTCTTTAACTTAATGTTTTGTCTATATTGTACGAAGGGTGTATAACAACTTAATGATTTATTAATGCATGCATTTATGTATTTCTGTAGATGTATATTTGATGATGTAACTAAATATTCAGAGCAACTAGTACTTAGAAATTTTTTTTATATAGCTTGGTGATGTATTGAAATAGCCAGAGCTACTGTGACATTATTATTTAATTGTATATATCAATCATTTAAGGAGGTTTTTAACATGATTTCACATACATACTTATATATTTTCATGATGCTCTGAAGTGCTGTAACTTATTATCACACATGTAAAGACTTGGTTATTAAACACTAATAAAAATGGTTGATGTTGAAACCATAGTTTTAATTGCAAGTTCTGTCACCATGGGCCCCGCACATTTTATCTTCCGTCTAGACATATCGTCTAGTTTAAAATTTTAAGTAACGCCCCTCAAACAAAAAAAAAAAATTACAAACTTTTGGGGGACGTTCCACGAGAAAGCGCTGGAGTGACCTGCTCTAGGCTCTTTAGCTATTTGAGACCGAAACAAACCATTAATCTGCAATATGGTATTGATCAATATCATCTGATGAACAAACATCATGTTAGGGAGGGCCTACTTGCTATTAGTGATATTGCTCATAAACTGCTCAGTTAAGAATGACAAATGTAGGGTGGGAATCACAATGGCGAAAGAAAAAATTAAAGTTTCAACTACGCGTAAAAAGTAGTTAGCGTGCATTTTGTCTTACTCGTTATTATAGTTAAACGTGAGGATAATGATTTATAGCTCGCTGGATTGTAACCGCTTTGATATTGCTGTATATTTCTAATGGACTGAAATAATATTATATGCTTGTAGAGTATTTCGTTCCCGGCTGTACAGAACATCTGAGAGCACAGGGAAATTAGCACGTATGGAATACCAAGCCGCTTGTTACTGCCTAACGCCGAGTGTTTATGATGTTTACGAGCGTGACCTAGTGTTTCCAGTGTTCTCCGGTAGAGAGCGCTGTCATGCGCATGCATACCTCGGCGGTTGTAAATCATCGTAAACAAACGGTGGACTGAGTCTGAATTTATATATAACGGCACAAAGTGCATGTGCAGAGTCTGCTGGCCCTGTGAGGGTGAATTTATTACCGTATGCAATTACTTTGCGTCTGTTGTCTCACCCGCGTTGTAAAATGTGCTGCGCATAGAATTTATTTGATTACTATTATCTGTGTGAATAAGAGACTGTATGATAAGCTGTTCAACGTGTCTGACCATGTTATCAGACAACACTGTGGGTTCGTTACAAGATTAACCACATACATTTATTATATCCATCCGTGTGCGAAGGTGTGTTGAATGAGCGAAGCGAGATCTCAGTTTTAACTCGACCGTTTGGCATTTATCCGTCTGTCTGTCTATCTGTCCGACTGTCTATGTGTATTTACCTGCCTGTCTGTTTGAGGTATGACTCGCTACAACTTTTGAACGCATCAGCCGAGTTTCGTAAAATTTGAAATGCGTGTCCACATTTTCACCCCACAGAACCCTATTGGTTTTAAGATTGACCCCCCCCAATAGGGGGCGGGAAGCGAAATCGCGAGGGCGCTAAATTGTAAAAAATTTGCTAAAGCCCATCTGAGATATCAAATTAAAGGACATTTTAACTACAATCTCAGTATATAGAATTTCTTTTAGTCTATATAAAACCCTGCTGGATTTTCACAATTTTGTCAACATTTTTTATCTCTATTTTGGGCCTCGGGTTTAAAAATTTTAAAATTTCTAAAGCGTAACACTGCATTCAGATGTTAGTTGAAATTCTCTTTAATTTCATACATTACATGAATGAATAGATTTTTCCGGTTTTATTGAAATTTTCACCTACTCTTGAGTTCTGAAGTCCATAGACTTTGAATTTTTGAAAGCTGAACACTATAGTTAGACTGGGGTTAAAATTCCCTTTAATTTGATACCCCGCATGAATTTTTTCACAATTTTCACTTCCTCACATTTTTGCCTGCCGCACCTTTATTTTGAAGAGATTAGTCTTAAGAACAATAGAGTTCTGTAGGGTAAAAGTATAGACATCTCCAAATTTTATGGAAGTTTTCTGAGGCCATTTTAAAGTTATCTAATACATATCCCAAATTGACAGACAGCAGAAAGACAGGTAGAGAGACGGCCAGACAAATGCCAAACGGTCGAATTAAAACTAAGGACTCGCTTCGAATCGGAGATGAGTTACTTGCCATCTGGTAAAGACTGCACACGAAGAGATAGACTTTACAGTGAAGGCATTCGTAAAGAGCTGATCATTTTTAATATCGAAGATGGTATTGCAGAAAACAAACAAAAGATGCATTGCTAATCTGAATAGAATGCCAGATGGCAGGTTGCCTAAGGAAGTTTGGCAATACAACCCTGTTGGACGACGAAATATAGGAAGGTGTAGGAAGCGTTGGTGAAGCGGATGCATTCCTTTGGGGCCGGAACAGGTGATCCGCCTAGCCCTGATAGAAGAAGAAGAGAAGACTCGCTCCGATCGTTCAAAAAAGCTATCGAAGTACATTAATTTCCAAAATTGAACACTTAAAGTACAAAGTAAGTACATTAGTATGGAACGAAATAAACTGTTTTAGATTCCAATGTCGTGATAACGTTTAAAGTGTGAGGGGGGGGAGAGATAGAAATTTGTTATGTCCTATATTACTAGTATGTTACCATAATTATAATGTATCACCATGTAGCAAAACAAGTCAGGATGGCCGAGCGGTCTAAGGCGCTGCGTTCAGGTCGCAGTCCACTCTGTGGGCGTGGGTTCGAATCCCACTTCTGACAACAAATTATTTTTACAAGGTGTGCTAAAATAAAACCAGAACTTTGTGAATAGTTTGCCATCCGGCGTATAGAGCGCGCTGCGGCTATCGGTACAAGTAGAGACTATTTTTTTTCTTAAAACAAACTGCCATTCCCCTGTTCTATCAGGGGCGGATCCAGCAAACCACATGGGGTGGGGGATATTAAAAGTTCGACTATTCTTTAACGATCTAAAGTATAAATGATAGGAATGAGTGAAGATAAAAATATAGTGTTATTCTTATTATTCTTCCGGAACTATATAGGCCGGATGACCCTTGGATTCCGCCACCACTCGCCTCCAGTTCTCTCTCTCTCTCTGTTGCAACGTTCCTCCAGTTTTGTACTCCCGTTCTTCTTGAGTCTTCCTCCACCTCATGTATTCATCGCCTTCTGGGTCTGCCCCTTCTTCTTGTTTTTTCCATGTCTCCATTTATCACTTGCTTGGGCAGTTTCTCATGTGGCATTCTCTCCACATGTCCCAGCCAACCTATCCTCCTTGCTTTTATGAAGCGCACTATATCTTCCCACTGCAAAATTTCATCAATTTCAGTATTTTGAAGGTGTCTCCACTCTCCTGATTCCAGTACTGGTCCGTGTATCTTTCTCTCTCAAATAGTCTCAACGAATTTATTGATACAGCCGTGAATGGCCATGCTTCAGCTCCGTAAGTCACGACTGGTCTGATCAAGCTGTTGTAGATTATCACTAGTTGTTATTACCAACACACACACACACACACACACACACACACACACACACACACACACACACACACACACACACACACACACACACACACACACACACACACACACACACACACACACACACACACACACACACACACACACACACACACACACACACACACACACACACACACACACACACACACACACACACACACACACACACACACACACACACACACACACACACACACACACACACACACACAGTAACGTAGTGCGTTATTGTCAACGTTTACTAACATACAAGTATAAAATCATCACCATGTTTGTCAGTCCACTGTCCCTTTAATAATATTCACTTACAGTTTGAAATACACACTGCTCATTTAAGTTATGCATCAAACAAAAATTAACACGGTGGTAAGGTACAGAACTGAAACTAAAACGAAGTTCTATAAAGTAATGGCGATACCTGTTCTTACATACTCTATGCTAGTGAAACATGGACGATAACTGGGAAAGAAAAGGAGCATATACAGACCGGTGAGATAATTTTTTTAAGGCACGTGAGTGGTTATCGTCTAAGGGATCGAATGGGTGGTGGACATAAAAGGGCCGGACTGGGTATATTCACCATCAATGATAAGGTAGAAGAACGAAAGCAGCAGTGGATATAGCACGTCTACACAGAATGGACCACCAGAGGCTAGTAAAGCGCGCTGTAGACTACGAACCAGTTGGCAGAAGATCTGTGGTTAGGCGCTGGAAGAGATGGCTGCAGTAAAGACGGAACTGGCTATGAGGCTACACCGTGAAGTGACGACGACGACGAAGACGACGAAGACGACGGACGATAAGGTACAATTAGAATTTCAAACCATTTAAGACCATTCACAATCAACCAGAGTTACTTTAGGACCACAAAATAAGTCAACCACAAAATAAATTTAGGAATATTTGTGGTACGATTGAAAGAAATCTTAGAAATAAAACAAGACACAGGAGAAGGATTAAATTTTATAAGACAATTGTAACAACCACATTGATTTATGCGAGCGAGGCGTGGGTCATGACAAAAAAAGGAAAGCAGCAAGATTCACAGTGCTGAAATGCAGTTTCTTCGAAATGCTTTAAATTATACATTGCAAGATAGAATAAGGAATGAAGGTATCAGAGCAGGAGTGGAAGTAAAGGACATAAATGAAATTATTTCAATTTACAGAAGACAATGGTGGGATCGTCTGCAAAAGATGACAGAGGATCGATTGCCGAAGTCGGCACTGAACTATAAAACCAGTGGTAGAAGAGACGTGGGTCGTCCGAGGATGAGATGGGTGCCGGAATAGGTTTACATAACATAATCCTTGAAGAGGAGAAGAAGAAGAAGACTCACAGTCAAAAATAATTCTACAAATACAAGACGATGAAAAGATTTCGTGTTCAGTGACCATTAGGCGAGGGGTGGATTCCCCCGTCGCTTTTGGTTCGCCGCCTGTGTTCTATTATGAGCATAAGACTTGAGCTACAGCTGCAGGTGTCACCATTGGAAAAGCTACGTTGTATTTAATGAGTAAATGACAATGAAAATGATGAAGAACAAGATGCGTATATAAAATGTTGCTGCAAAAGAAAACGCACTACTATTAAACGAAAAACTTGGTGCTTTACAAGTTACCGTAACTTTTAGAAGAGCCGGTATGTAGATATAAATAATTTGTCAACATTGCGTACGTCGTTGGTATAATAATTGCATACGTCATCACAAATGTACTGTATCGCATTTTTAAAAACAAGTCAAGATGGCCGATCGGTCTAAGGCGCTGCGTTCAGGTCGCAGTGCACTCTGTGGGCGTGGGTTCGAATCCACTTCTCAAACAAATTTATTTTTACAATGTGTGCTAAAAAAATTGCCGGTACTTTGTGACTTGTTCGCCCACCGGCGTATGTAGATAGCTACTGCTATCGGTACAAGTAGCGACTTCCTTTCAACTGCCTCTGGCCCTTTCTATCAGGGGCGATCCAGCAATCAACTTTTTTCTTGGGGGGGGGGAAGAGTTGAATGGGGGATATGAAAAGTTAGACCATTCTTCAACGATCAAAAGTATAAATGATAGGAATGAGTGAAGATACAAGTACAGTGTGTTATTATCAACGTTTATTAACGTACAAGTATAAAGACGCATCCATGTTTGTCAGTTCACTGTTCTTTTAATAATATTTACTTACAGTTTTAAATACACTCTACTCTTTTAAGTCATGTATCAAACAAAAATTAATATGTTGGTAAGGTAGAGCGTTATAATGATAAATTGTTTTGAAAAGTAAAATTGTAGAACAAATCTCAGAATTTAACTATTTAGGCTATGAGCTGTCATATATAAACGAAGAAATATCAATGGGAAAATTAATAATTTTAACCAGATAACAGGAACACTCCAAAGTGCTCAAAAACACAAGGCAAGGAAGGAGTCCATAATAAAATTATAAATTCATGGCAGTTTCTAACCTCACTGATGGCTCAGAAACGTGGACAATATCTGCTAGACAAATATCAAGAATTCAGGCTACAGAAATGAAAATTTTGCTTACACAAAATTAGATATGAAAATAAACAACCAGGTAAGAGAGGAACTGAAAGTTGAAGAAGTAAACGGAATCATCAATAAGTATAGAGAAAGCTGGGCACAACACATTAGCAAAACAGGTAGTGACAGGTTCCCCAAGGTAGCCTTATTGTATCAGCCGAAAGGGAAGAGAAAACTGGGAATACACAAGAGAGATGGTCCGAGCAGTTTGGAGCCGGAACAGACTAAACAGCCTGAGCCGTGAAGAAGAAGAAGAAGAAGAAGAAGAATAAGAAGAAGAAGAAGAAGAAGAAGAAGAAGAAGAAGAAGAAGAAGAAGAAGAAGAAGAAGAAGAAGAAGAAGAAGACGAAGAAGAGGTAAGGTACAGTTAGAATTTAAAGTAGGCCAATTTTAGAGTAAAATCATGAAGCTACATAACGTGATATGAATTTATATCACATTCACAATCACAGACCATTCTACAATCACAAGACGACGAAAAACTCGTGTGAAGTGACCATTTGGCGGGGGTGGATTCCCCCATCCGCCCCCTGGTTCGGCGCCTGTGTTCTATTGTGAACATCTTTGAGCTGTAGCTTGAGGTGGTGTCACCATCGCACAAGTTATGCGTTCATTAATGACAAAGTTACTATGAGAGTGATGAAGAACTGTCATCATCAACATCAGCATCATCATCATCATCATCGTCGTCGTCGTCGTCGTCATCATCATCATCATCTTCATCTCCACTACAAGGATTATGCTGCACTGCCTGTTCCGGAAACCATCTCGTCCTCGGACTCCCCACAATATGATACCATGTGGGTTTTTTAATTCAAGGCAAGTTTGGGAAGGCGATCCTGCTGCATTATTCTCATATGGTTACACCAGTTGGTCTTGTATTCCGTAATTCTATCCTGTAATTTAAAAATTTATAATTCCCGCCTTATCTGTGCATTACTTATTCTGTCCACGTAACGTGCACCCTTTAACCAACCTGAGACATTTCATTTCTGCTGATGTAACCGTCCCTCTGTCTCTGTCTGACAGTACCCGTGTCTCACTCCTATACAGCGCCACCGGTACAGCTGTAGTCTTATAAAACTTAAGCTTAGTGTCTTTCCCAGTTTTGCACTTTGAGGTTCTATGGATTGTTCCAAATTTATGTTTGAATGACAATATATATGAAAACAATATGTATATATAAAATTTTTGTTCCGAACGTGTAAAAAACGTTTCAGATACAGTTATGTTTTAGTAATTTTGCTAAGGATGATCAATCAATAAAAGCCTTTTGTTGAACATTGTTG
Source organism: Magicicada septendecula (assembly GCA_034769895.1). NCBI lineage: Eukaryota > Metazoa > Arthropoda > Insecta > Hemiptera > Cicadidae > Magicicada > Magicicada septendecula. The sequence goes on from CM068374.1 coordinate 57,737,242, forward strand.
TAATTGTGAAATTCTTCAATATTAGAGTAACAGACGCACGTAGAACAGAATGTATTTAAGAGAATATTTAACAATTTAACAATTATGAACTCCATTCAGCAGACTGTACAAAATACCCCTAAAGACACAGGCAACATACAAAGAGAGAAATATAGTTTACCAAATTGCTTATGAAAATGGATACAATAAAGAAAATAAAATCAAATATAAAATAACATCTGAACAACTAAGAAATGATCAAAATTAAAAACACATAAATAATAACAACAATAAAAATGGGCCACATTCACATATATAAATAATAAAATGACAAAACTAACAAAACTATTTAAAAACACAGACATTAATATAGCATAAAAACCTAATAAAAATAATTTACAAAAACTAAATAACCCACACAACAAAGGTAATACAACAACCAATGGCATATACAAAATGCCAAGATTGCAATAAATGTTACATAGGACGAACAAAAAAAACTGGAAAATTGTTATTTTGAACATCTAAACACGTACAAAAATAAGAAATAAATAAATCTAATTTGGCCACACATACAATAAACGCAGGACATGAATTCCCAGACATAACCCTTGGCCCTTTCAACCACTGTCGTCATCCATATCGGTCCTGAGCAAGAGAGATGTTTATCCTCAGCTGCTTGATATCACGGAGAATAGTTTTCTATTCTCAGGACGTGCCCTATCCATTTCAATCTTTGAGTTTCAATAGAGAATGTTATGCTGAGCTCATCATATGCTGCACTGTAACTGTGAAACAGTCTCCGAAAATCTAAATAAAAATAAAATTTGGTTGCTTTAACTTCTTCATCTTCAACACTACAGCCCAACGTGAGCCCTGGCTTCCAACTCCAATCTTTTCCAAAGTTTTCTGTCCATTACTATTTCAGTGTAACTCCTCACATCTATTCTTCTGAGATCTTCTAGCACACCATCCAACCATCTCATCCTAAGTCGGCCCCTCTTTAAGCTTTTACAGACTTGCGCCGTAAACGTTATCTTTGGCAACGCTAATCGTGCATCCGCTGTAGGTGACTTAACCATTGAATTCGTTGAGCCTTTATGAATCTTAAATGTCCTCATGATTGAACGGCTCGTCAATCTCCTGGTTATTTCTTATAAACTCCATTCGTAATCTTCATTAACCGGGCCATAAACACGTCTTACGATCTTTCTTGCAAACCTTCTTAATGTTTCTTGTTCTTTTTTTTTGTCAATGTCCATGTCTGGCCTGCATAAGTAACGACCACCGGTCTGATAATTCTGACAGACCTGCTGTTTTTAATTCTTAAGACATGACCTAAAGATTTCAATCTTTGTATTTTTCAATGAACGATGTAATGCTGAGATCACCGTATGCTGCACTGTAATTGTGAAACTGTCTCGGAAAACCTGAATAGAGTGAAATTTTGTTGATTTAACTACCGTACGAGAAAGTTGAGAACAGTGGAATTTAAGAGCTCAGCGTAGGCAGTGGAGCAATTAGCAAAATGAATAGATGTTATTTGAACCAAAGTGGTTACATGGAGGCGTTTAAAAGAATTCTATTGAGACTAAAAAAGAGGAGAGGCAACAGTATCGAGTAATTTGAACACTGTCGAATACAAAGTTTATTTAATTTAAATTTTATTTTCTTCTTTGTGTAGCTAAAGCGTTTCAAGAAGTTTACGTACCTTAATTAAAAAACGGGAACTAAATAAATTATTTTCCAAACGTAAAACACTTTGGATGTAAAGAAAACGACATAGCTCGGAGCCAAATAAAATTAGTTTGGTTGTAATGTCGTATTAACCTTTAGTTCGGTGATATATTAAAAAATCTATATCGGTATGGAGAACCATGCATGACTTTCATGTTCTAAGATTTATATTTAAAGTCATTTAGTTGAATTCGGTTTAATAATTTCTAAAAAAAATATCGTCCACCCTCAAACCATTTTCACGATTTATAGATATTTTTGTTACTATAGGGTAGTCGTTTAATATAATGTTATTTCCGAGTCACATATTTTATCTATAAAAATTAGGTACTTTATTCTTATAAAGAAACTGAACTACGCAGATAATCATCCCTCCTCCTCGACCGATCTCCACCATTAATGATATATTTACACATTCATAGAATAATAGTTTTGTCATGTGTAATTTCTAAGGTATCTTATCCTTCAAAAATAAATATTCGTACTTTAGTTGATTTCAACAGAGCAATTTTCAAAAAAATCACCTCCTCCCCCTTCAACTAACCACTGCACTTAAAATTACCTCAGTTACCATTTTACAGTGGATTAATATGACTTTATTTTCGGGGCACTTATTTATAAAAATTAAATACTTTTCTCTTGTTAAAACACAAAAAAGCAGGTGAACTACCCCTCCCTTCTAACAGAACGACCTGGTGTTCTGGCAACAAGATTATTTTATTTTTTAACAATTACCATTGTTTGAAAAAGTTTAAAAGAATTTTTAAGTACTTTACTCTTGTTGAACGTAAAACGTTACAGGTAAACTACCCCTCCCCTTTAACGGATCTTCACCAAAATCAATATGACTTGCGTCATCTACACCTCGGGCACACATACAAAAATTATTTGATTTTGTTTGAATTTGCGGCAGTTATCGTTCACTATATTTCCTTACGGAACATGGAATAAAAATTGTAGCTGCTACCCGTAATTCTTATTGTCGTTAATAAAGTAGCATACAGGTGTGACAACACAAATATTATGTATCGTCCTATTTCAAAATAAGTCAGGATGGCCGAGCGGTCTAAGGCGCTGCGTTCAGGTCGCAGTCCACTCTGTGGGCGTGGGTTCGAATCCCACTTCTGACAACAAAATGTTTTTGTTTTTGTCTTCTCCAAAACTTATTGTTTTCTGTATCGTTTATTCTATAAGATTCTCCTATTATTCATTATAGATTAACTTTATTCCTGTCTATATATCGATAAACGTTTCCTAATTAGGGAGGTAGGTTTAAGGACACTAAGAATTTCACATGTCATGACTGGTAGATTCGTCTGTAAGAATTCTCTGCTTCTGTATGTAGTGTCTTAGCGTCTTAGTTTTTATACCAATGAAGTTGTTGTATATCTTCTTATTCTTAAAACTGCCCGTGTCTCGTGAGGGTACATTGTGATAGAAATAATCATATTTTTTTTTTTTGAACATCAGTTTTAAATTCTCGTTTCTTTTACCACGTTTCGGTGGAACACAGTTCCCTCACATTACTCCGACTCTTCAGAGTTTGATGATACATACCAATCACAAGGTACAACTGATCGTCGTATGGTGCAGTGAAAAACAAAATACAAGACACCGATTACGTAACCAATCACTAGCTTTAATTATCACGACTAAACAGTTTGTAACCAACAAGATAGTATCTTACAACAAATCAAATATAAAACGGTTCACGCGCAATAAAAATGTCAACTAACAGAGTACGGCACAATATTATAAAACACAAAACACTTCGCCACAATACTTCGAACGGCACTGGGAGAAATCGCCACTTAAACGCACTGTTTCAATCGCCCGACAATAACTGAAAACTACAAGCAGCAGGTATGGGCTATTTATAGTCTGCAGGGTTCCATAATAGCCTATGCGTCCTTAACAAGCAATCGAAAATTCTAGAGGACACTTTAGCGGGACCTTCCCACAAACACGCACATTGGGCTAATTGAAAAGATTGTCGAACAACGCTGTCGAATGTACGAGACTGTTCCGTATTACGTAACACTGCCATCACGTAACGTTACAGCACACAGTTGGGATAGTCGAGAAACACGTAGAACGTTCTGTAATATCGTGACAGTATTAACGAAAGACGTGACATTAAAAGCCGTATAAGACTGTTTGAAAATTCCAGAACAAAGAAACTGTCGAGAATCAGTAACTGAAAACCAATCGTATGCGCTAGTACACTTCGTATGCTAAACTACGGAATGTAACAGTAATAGGAAAAAATTAATAAACGACTGGAATATTAAGTCAGCGATAATGGTCAGAGAACTTCTGATAGGAACATACGTGGCAGCAGCTTTACCTGTGGAAATCTTGAACACAAAATACCTAACCCTACTTAACCTAACTACCAGTTAACAGCTAAAGAAAAATTAAGAGAAAACCAAAAGGTGAGGGAACATAACGTAATTAATAAATAAGTATTAGAGAAGGATGGGAGGAGAGTTCCTGAAGAGAATTCAAAGTTGATGGAAGACGTCGTTCTGGTTTGAAGTCCAGAGTGCCAACTGCGTGGTCGCCCCATCAAAGTGTAAGCAAAACTACTTTAAATATTTAAAAATTTCAAAAGAGTGCCACTCTCTGGTAGAATAAATATAATGTAGCCTAATACAAATATCACTCAAAGCATTGGTCATATACAATTGAAATAAAAATATCTCTTGTAGATAAATAATGTAACAAAAATATACATAAGGCATAAGTTATAAAAAAACATTATTCAAGACTTTTTCCAGCGAAGGGTTTATGAGGATCGGTCAAAAAATATAACACAAATTTTAAATTATTTGTGCCGACGTTTCGACAGCATTTATTGTCATAATCAGGATCAGTGTATGAATACAAAAGAAAATGTCAAACACAACAGATCAGTTATTTGAGATAACATGTTTGTGTATGTGAGTGTGTGCGCGTGTGCGCGTACGTATGTGTGTATCTTTGTATATGTGAAGGAGTTGAAACACTTTCTTTTGCATCATTAAATGTTTTCCTTAAATACAACGAGAAAATTATTATATCTCAGAACATAATTTACACAATACCGACAGAAATAATTTAAAATTTGTGCTGTACTTTTTGACCGATCCTCACAAACCTTTCACCGTAAAGATTCATTGATTGACGGTCACTACATTGTTAAGGAATTATTTAAGACTATTCTGTCGTTATTGTAAAATTACGTACTAAAATTACATACACAATTCGTTTGTAACTAAATCTTTAAGTTTCTTGCAGGATACTTATAATATCAAATTGTAATTACTTCTGCAAGTAGATTGCATTACTAATAATAATATTACTATTAATAGTAATCGAATCGATTATTCGTTAATTCATTTTGAAGCTTCTGAAGTTACTGATACAGCCAGTGAAACGTGCGTCAGAGTAATTAAAACGATAAAAAGTAAGATCCAGCTACTTGCAGAAGTAATTGTACTATAAAAGAAACAGTAGATAAGCTTAGTAGGTTTAAGAAATTTAAGAACTTTTGAAATTTCTCTGATTTTATAATTAACTATGTCATTCGATTTCTCTTTCTAATAAAATGGATCAATTTTATCTTCTGTTAAATGTATTTATTTATTTTTTCTTAAGCGATTTAATTACGGCTGGCGCCGCCTCTCGCATCCTAGCTTCCACTGGCGCCGGTCTAAACAGTCCTGTTCTGTAAGCCCTCATGTATTCATTGCATCTTCGACGTCCATTTTCCATTAATGTTTAGGTCTTCCTTTTTTTCTTCTAAAGGGGGGAGTTCATTCCCATACCTTCGTTGTCCATCTCTCATCCGACATTCTTTTTAGGTGTCCGAACCAATTAAGTCTTCTTGCTGCTAGTGTTTCTATAATTTCAAAGTCGGTTCCCATCGCTTGTCTTATCTTACACTTCTCACTCTATCTAGTCGTGTTAGTCTACAGCACCTCCGCCAGTAATCTATCTCCATAGCTCTTATTATGGATTTATTTCTTTTATTAATTTCCCACAGTTCCGCTCCATGTAGGTCTATACTTTCGACTATAGTTTTATATATTCTGATTTTATTGTTTTTTGTTATTCGTGGACTCCAAAGCAGACTGTTTAATTGTTTTGTTGCTGTCTTAGCTTGTCTTATTCTTACTTTTATTTCTTCGTTGATGTCACCACCCGATGTCATTGTTACACCCAAATACTTGAAGTTTTTAATATTTTTTTATCACTTTCGTTCCTAGTTCTAGGTCTTAACCTTCACCGCCTACTATAAGGTACTCAGTTTTTGAGGTATTTATTTCGAGACCCCATTTCGGAGATTCTTCTGCTCGTTTCCTAAGTATATAACTTTTATCAATTTCGTCCTCTGCAATTATAGCCTGATCTTCTGCAAAGTGTATTGTAAACATCTTGTTATTTTCAACTGGTACACCCATATTACGGCATTTTCTCCTCCATGATGTTAGGGCTTCATTTAGATAGATCTAAAACAAAGCCCGAGCTATGCAAGCCCTTGCTGATACTTAACTGTTAAATTTATAATGAGTTTAATAAAGAAAAGAAATTCTCTGGAAACCCAGGCGAAGTTATTTTTCAACACCCTCAACCACCATCCTCTTGCATAGTGGAAGCTACGGGTACAATGACTCACTATTAGTGAGGCCAACAGTTATAAACCTTAGTGTCGGACAACGCCTTTCTGGGCGTTGATCCTGTTAATTTCCTTACGGCGGTGTAGCTATTTTTACAATCAAAAAACTTGAAAGGGTAATTGATTCAGCTCGTTGATGATGAGATTAAAGGTGCACCTTCATAGCTTCATAGCGATGTCATACAAAACTGGCTGATGTGTCCACCAGAAAATTTTATGATTGGTCACTCTACAATTGAAAATTTGTTTTAGATCCATGTTTTTCGGTATCCTTGAAAGAAAGTAAAACCTTGAAACATATAAAAACTAAATTGATAGATAACAATGCACTGATTACAAAAGCGGATAAGGGGAATACCGTAGTCGTAATAGACAGAGACGAATACACATCAAAGGTTAATGAGTTCATATCAAATAATAATATTGTAATGATACAAACTGACCCAACAGCAGAGTTCGTCAAAGTTTTGAATAATAAAATTAACCTATGTACACGGCTGTTTGATAACGCCACACGCCGTGCACTAAAACCCATTAACGCAGAAGCACCACAATTTGTTGGCCTACCAAAAATCCATAAGACCAATATACCGATTAGGCCACTGATAAATTTCACAACTGCGTCGAGCTACAATGTCAGCAAAAAACTTGCAGTGAAAATAAAAAACAGTATAAAGATAAGTAATAAACATAGTATAAAAAATAACATTGACCTTGTTAACAAATTGAAAAGCATTAAATTACGACCTAATTATAAAATAGCATCTTTTGACATTGTTGACTTGTATACGAATGTCCCTGTTCAAGAAACTCTCACTATCCTTAAAGAAAATCTTATTAACGCCAAAATATGTAACTCTGAAGAAATCAATGATTTAGTTAATTTACTGGAAGTTGTACTTGACCAAAATTATTTTACATTTAACAATAATTATTACATCCAAAAAAAGGGTCTAGCCATGGGGTCACCTTTATCTGGTATACTAGCTGACATATACTTAAACCACTATGAGAATACATATTTGCTCAATAACGTAAATAAACTTTCCAAGAAAATAATATCATGTACACGTTATGTTGATGATACGTTTATAATTTTTAATGGCACAATACGACAAATAGAAAATATGAAATTATACATGAATAGTGTCAATAAAAACATACAGTTCACACTTGAGACGGAGATAAATAATAAACTTAACTTCCTCGACCTGACAATTACATGACTAGATGAAAATTTCAATATCAAATATACCGAAAACCGACAACCACGGATCTCACGATAAATGCTGAATCACATCACCCCTTTTCTCAGAAAATGGCAGCTTATCATAGTTTAATACATAGGTTACTTTCCATACCACTAGAAGACAAAGATTTTCACGAAGAACTGAACACGATCAAATACATAGCTAAAGCCAAAGGTTATAAAAGCTCAATTGTGGATAATTTAGTCAAGAAACACAGAAAAAAGAAAAACAACATAGAATTACAAGAAAATAATAGAAATAAAGTTAGGAATATAGCATCAGAATATGGTAACACCCTACCCAAAATTTTAAACAAAGTATTCAGTGGGATAAATATAAAAATGGCTTACCGAACTAATAATAACATTAATAAGATACTCTTACCTAAAGATTCGAAATCAGTTGAGGACAGGACGGGCGTTTATAAGATAATATGCAATGACTGTGATAGCTTTTACATTGGCCAAACTGGTAGACCTTTTAAAAAACGATTCAGGGAACACTTACCTAAAAAAGATTTAGTAAAACAGTGTCAAATTACGCGCGCCATCTGATGGACAAAAACCATAGTTATACTGATTTCACAACGAACTTTCAACCCCTCCATATATGCAGAAAAGATTATATGAATGCTATCGAAGAATACGAAATATATAAGGCTTACAAAAATAAAAAAACAGAAGAAGTCATCCTTAACGATCAACTGAATTTCCAGTCAAATCTATTATACGACACAGCGATAAGAATACAGAACAAGGTCCATAGTGCACGACATATAACAACATGAACACTGCAGTCGACTATAGGATGTCGTGGTGCGCACCACCGAAATCGCGTGTGTCTCAAGTTTGGGGATTTTATGTGTGTTTTTTATATTTATATTATATTTATTGTTATGTGTAAAATTGTATATAAAGTGTTTTTAATATTTTAATGATCGACGAACTTCACCAAGGGATATTCCTGATGATGGGGCATATGTTCCGAAACGCGTAGAATTAAATATAGAGAGAAGGCCACCAGACGGACAAGAAAAATGTAAACTATTTTAGAAAATTTGTTGTTTGCGGACGATCAGGCTATTCTGTCGGACTCGGAAAACAGATTGCAGATGGATATACATTTGTTAAATTGAATCTGCAAAGACTCTGGGTTGCAAATATCCACACTTAAAACCAAGGTGATGGCTTTTCGTGGAACTCATCCCGTATGGGCAAAAATTGTTATAGGTGGTACTGTCCTGGAACAAGTTAGCAATTTTGAATACCAGGGCTACAGTGTGTCTTATAATGCAAGCAAGGACGTTGTGAATAAGTTGCATACGTTCAACTTTATGTGCGGGGCCATCAGGCGAATTCGTAGAAGAAACAAAGATATACGGCAGAAACTGAATATTATGAATACACTCGACAGGATCGGCCGGTATAGGCTGAATTGGTGGGAACATATTTGCCGAATGGATGACTGCCGCATCCCCAAACAACTGTATAACTATAAGCCGAAGTGACGGAGAGGTGCGGGACGTCCGAGTAAGCGCTGGAGTGACCAGCTCTAATCTTTGCCTATTTGAGACCGGAACAAACCATTCTTGATTTAATCCTTGAAGATGATGATGATGATGATAACCTTCATAGCGTGCAGTGTTGCACAATCATCCGTCCTAATAGTCTTTGACATTTTTAAAACTCCGGGTATAGTGAGTCACCTTTACGACTCTGAGCAGCGGGACTACAGGGATTCCGTGTGATCCTATTAACTTCCTTGCGGTGATGTAGCTATTTTAACAATCAACAAACTTGAAAGTGTAATTGATTCAGGTCGTTGATAATGACAGTAAAGGTGTCATAACCTTATTAGCGTGCAGTGATCCACAGTCATCCGTCCTAATAGGCTCTGGCATTTTTAAAATAACGAAAAATTTTCACTAAGTGTATTTGCGCTCTGAAGTAATATCAGGTTTCACAAATAACATAATTTAAATATTTTAATTCCATATTTTTCGTATAAATCAATTTCAGATTATCAGTGGGAGTATACAAGTGCGAGAAAATAGTTTACACTTTACTGCTGCCTTTAAAGTTACAGTAGCACGATTCCACTCAATTCACCAGGGCATAACGAAGCATGACTGGATGTTGAGTCTAAACGAAAACTATAGTTTATTATTTTTATTGAACTATTCACTTTATGATGACGGGTTCGCTTGTATACGGGGGGGGGGGTCATAACCACAGATATAAGTCCAGATCCCACGGGAATTGTCTCGGAAATAGTCTGAGAGTTGGCTGAAAGTAGAGCGTCACAAGGACCATAACATCTTGTTAACTGACAAATCCTAACTTATTTATAAATAAGTAATCGATATATCAGAAACGCGCTGCCCACGTAACAGCAGCAAACATCTGCTCCATAGTAACGGACTGTTCTACACACACACACACACACACACACTCTCTCTCTCTCTCTCTCTCTCTCTCTCTCTCTCTCTCTCTCTCTCTCTCTCTCTCTCTCTCTCTCTCTCTCTCTCTCTCTCTCTCTCTCTCTCTCTCTCTCTCTCCATCTCTCTCACTGGCTTAACTACAGGTGGGGATCAAGAGGACAGATCATCGCCCCGCCCCCAGAACTATTAAAAGTTTCAGTGAAAATCCATATATAGGCCTGTTTCTAAACCAGTTCTTTACCATCCACCGGTAACACCAAAACTCAAACGTTACTACTTTTCTACATTCCTGATTTACTAGTACCGTTAAATAGCACATCCCACGCAAAGGTCTTCAACAAGTAGGCCTGGAGGTGCACTTAAATGTTGGGGGAGGTGAAGAGATTCCGGTTCTTGTTCAAGACAGTCCAGTGAGATTCTTGTTAAAGGTAAATATCCAGTGAAGACTAAGATAGTTATAAGCAACAGAATTTTAGAACAAGTGAGTCGTTTCAAATATCTCGTCTGTGCAGTAAGCTGTGAATACGAATATGATAGAAGAGAGAAGATAAATAAATTAATAATGAATATTTGTGGTACGATTCATAGAAATCTTGGAAATAAAACAAGGCACATCACAAGGATTAAATTTTATAAGACAATCGCAATACCTACGTTGATTTATGCGAGTGAGGCGTGGGTCATGACAAAAAAGGAAAGCGGCAAGATTCGGAGTGCTGAAATGCAGTTTCTTCGAAATACTTTGAATTATGCATTGAAAGATAGAATAAAGAATGAAGATATCAGAGCAGAACTCGAAGTAAAGGACGTAAATTAAATTATTTCAATTTACAGAAGACAATGGTGGGATCTTCAGCAAAAGGATGCCAGAGGATCGATTGCAGAAAGCGGCACTGAACTATAAAACATTGGTAGAAGAGAATGAGTTGTCCCCGAGGATGAGAGGGGTGCCGGAACCGGTTTATATAACATAATCCTCGAAGAGGAGAAGAAGAAGAAGTTAAAAACAGTCTTAAAGACAGTGTTAACTTGATGGCTGTAGTTAATAATTTCTGCCTTGTGTCTCTTATCAGTTGTTATTTTGATTGAAAGATTGGTGAAGGATTGTTTAAAACATCAAAACCCGGGGTATTGGGGCCGTGGTCGATTAGTTTTTTGTTGCTTAGATTGAGTCGTGGTTTATTTGTTGGGCCGTGGCTTAGATTCTTCTTGTTGCTAAACGTTTCAGCCACATCTCTGGAGGCCATCTTCAGTAGAAAGAAAGAAAGAAAGGAAACGTTCAAAAGATGACAACCCGGACGCTCTCACCTCACCTCACATGCTTACTCCTCAGCTGTTCTTTTTTCTAGTAATAACGGTGTTCGGAGATGTGACCGAAACGTCTAACGACAATAGTCTAGCCAGTCGACCACGGCTCAACACCCCTATTTTTAGCGTTTTATATAAGGTTGACTCCGCCCGTGATAGCCTAAGAAATAGTTCATAGATGAAGGACTTCACACTTTCCAGGCGTTATCTACCCAGCCAGCAATCCACCTCCGTGCCGAGCCTGTACACCGCTAGTACTGTCGTTATTCCCCTATTTAAATTTCACGTTGTAGTTGAAGCTGGTGTTGGCCTTTGTCTCAGTAAGCGTCATTTCCAGTTGTTCTGTTTCTCATACAACACAGCTATGTCGTCAGCAAAACGAAGCGTGTCGATCTGCCGCCCTTGCACCCTCACGCTGTTATGCTTGCAATATCGTATCTAGAATCATGCCTTGGGGGGGGGGGGGATTATATAATATATATATTATTTATTTTATTATAACTTAAATATCTTAATATAACCTTTATCAAAGGTAGGTTTGACCTAGTTGACCAATCTGGATGTTGTCCTAGGATAATTTTTTTTGCCAACGGTCTTAGGCCAAAAATAAGAAAAATATGTTATGAGGAAATACTTTCTACTCCTTTTTACAAACAACACAATTGTGATATCAAATCTGATATTTGAATAGGCCAAAATTTTAGTTATCTACAAAGTGATATTCTTATAATTATGTTACTAAGAGCTGCAAAATCTAAGGATATTTGATTTATAATATACAAAAGTATAAGATGAGACAACACAAATTGAAAAGCCACGTTTCAAAACAAATGTGATTATTTCTGTGGCTGACAGTTTTGTTGATGGATCGTGACATAAGGAACGCTGACATCCATCAACACCTGAAAATACCTTTTGTTACTGATGAGATCAAACGGTTTGCAGCTAAATATGAACAAAGGCTTCATAAACATCAAAATAATGAATTCCTGGAACTTGATAATGCTGGACTTGTTCGCCGACTGCGAAACCGTGTGAAGTGGTGGAAAGAAACCGTTTGAAGTGTTTAGAGATATATCTACACGTGAGATATGTGCGCCAATGGGAGCACACTGTACACACTGCTAACACAGTTGTTCAGTTGTTACAGTGAAATTACTTCAGCTTATACGCTATAACTAGTTGCAATGTTTGTAAATATATTTAAAAATTGTGTTTATACGGCTAAGAGGGCTTTGTAATACCGCTAAAATGACAGATTCATGTTTGTAATAGAACTATAACAGGTTGAGTATTGTATGGAGTCAGTTGAAAATCCTCGCTAGAATAGGCCCAATCTTACGTACACAAGCGTAACGCCATTTCCATGTTTTAGCGTTTCTTTCAGATAGTGAAATATGCTGGTTATTCGTCACTAGCTTATGCGAGTGATATTAAATTCCAAAAAATAAAACAATTAAATATTTTGATTGTATGCTTAAATATTTACATTTAATGTTTTATGTTTTAAATTGATACTAACAAAAACACAAGGCCAGTAAAATGCGCAAAAAAAAAAAATAGAAAACAATTTACATTTACATACTGCCTTTAAATGTAAACTAATATAGACGCTGTTACGTGCGGTGTGTATTAAATTGTATGATGAGCCGCTGGGCCATAACAGACGTAACACAAAAAATATTTCGACACCAATAACTGTAATGTTACATTGAATACAATAAATAAGGATAAATAAGGCACAATAGAAAATGATTAGTACCAAGCTTTAGTGAGCAGAATCAGTATTGGTTTATTTCAGTAGGATAAAGATTTGCCTCTTTATGTGTAAAAAATTAAGCCAGCCAGCAGAGTAAAATTAATGTCGGTGCATCAATCAATGTCAGTTTACAAAATGTTAATAGCTGGTACATGCTACCATGAACTCGTTAATTATAACAAAAATTTTTTTTGTGTCACATAAACGAATAAACTTGGTTCATATTCCTTTCTATCTGAAGTGTTACAAACTTGGAGTTCCAGATGTCCTTTAATTAATAATTAATCAGTTTACTTGAAAGAACAAAAGGGCGTGTCCTCTGGAAGCATGATGTCGCCGACGATGTCGTGCGAGGGCCTGTCGTAGACACGTGTTTCTTGGGTACTCTCACGAAGTGTCAGCCTGCGTCTCTATAAGTATGTGCAGGTTACATCAGCAAACGATAGCTTTCTGAAGAAAATCAAAAACTGCCGGTACTGTTCGACCAAGCCGATGAGTTTTAGTACAAAGGAGAAACGCGCATTCACTCTCGCAACACATAATTAGAAATGTTACAAGCTTACAGTATCAAATTAACAATACATATTTTTTAAAATTAACTCCTAAAGGCAATGCCTTGTCGCTGTAGCCACGTCACTCTATCCCTTGCGATATTCTTCATTTCCTCATAGGACCCACTATTCACGACACTCATTGTGCTGCGGAAGTATGCAGTTCTTGGTCTTCCTTTGGGCTTCTTCCCCACTACTTTGCCCTCAAAGATGTTAGTTAAAAAAGCACTATGTCTGATCACATGCCCTATCAACTTAATCTTCCTGACCTCTATACTCCTAAGCAGTGTTCTATTCTCATTTATTTCCTCTAAGATCTGTTCATTCGTCTTCCTATCTGTCCAACTAGTTTTTGTCATTCTCCGCCAAATCCACATCTCCATTGCCTGAACTCTGTCACTCTCCACCTTCCCTAAGGTCCACGATTCACACCCGTAAGTTAAAACACTCCATACAAATACCTTAACAAACTTTTTCCTTGTTTCAATACTAATATGGTTGCTTGTTAATAAGTTCCTTTTGCTCTGGAATGCTTGTTTTGCCAGAGCTACTCTCCTCTTATTCTCTGCCAGACACTTATTCCCACTTGTAACTATGCTACCCAGGTAACAGAATTCAGTAACGTGCTCCAATATTGTGTTGTTCAACATAATGGTTGATTTAATGTCTTCTCTTTTTTTACTTACAACCATTATTTTAGTTTTCTTAACATTTATCCTCAATCTCCAAGCGTGAAGAATTTTGTTAAACGTACCTAACATTCGGGTCATATCCTTTTCTGAGTCAGCCATCAGTACAATATCATCTGCGAAGCGAATACTGTGTGTAACAATACGTAGCTGATATTAAAGATTAAATATTTTTTCTGGCTGACTACAGAGCAATTTAAATTAAAAGGCCTTACGCTACAAAGAAGTTACACCTGGTTGCTTATGAACGAATTACAGCATTATACACCAAAAGATACACACTTCCACTACATACACACAATTGACAAATATGAATTCGGCACTGCCATTGATTCATGCAGGTTAAGTATTCATAGTTACCTTGGTATGTCAAGTTCTCAGCACAAAGGGCAGATTTGAAGAAAATTGGATACCTGACTCTGCTCACCCAATTGCGAGGTTGGACTCCATTAGCTGACTGAGCAAAAAAGGTCGACCGGCTGAGTACTGAATTAATTTTCGAAAGAAAAGGTGAGGGGTGACGTCGAACAACGACAAAAACAACCACCGGAAGATTACACCACCAACCCGATACGATCGTCACGGACGCATCATTGTTTGGATGAATAATAACGACATACGCGGTGGGGATGCCGAATACTCCAACAACGCTAAACAAAGCTCGAACCCATGACCGATTGCATAGTTTAAACGAAAGCCATCGTTTATTAATTTTATCGAACTATTGACCTGATGACTGACTGCGCTTTTATACTGAAGCAGCTCTCTTAAGTAGTTCACATAAACACAGGTGTAAGTGGGAATCCCGTGAGCGAGAGAGAGACGTCCGTTGGCCGGAAGTAGAGCATCAGTCGACCATAACGTCTTGTTAACTGACAAACCCTAACGTAACAGCTTTATAAATAAGTAATCGATAGCACAGCAGGCCAAACTCGACAATAACATGCTGCCCACGTACCCGGTAACAGCTGCAGTCACCTGCTCCATAGTAACGAACTGTTACACACACACGCACGCACGCACACACCGCACTTTTAAAGATATGAGTTATACATCAGTAAGCTTTGTGTGAGCAGCAGAACTGGTTCACTGTCTTGAACGAAAAACATTTACTTTTTGGATAAAACCAACATAAAGATTCATATAGGAAAAGCTTTTGTTGAATCAGTTCTGTCTTACGGCTGTGAGGAAAGGACGTTGAGAACGGGAATTATACGACAATTGAATGCCGTAGAAATGGATTATCTCCGTAGAAGTGCCGGAGTCTCAAGAAGGGAGAGAATAACCAGCGAGGAGATCAGAAGAAGGATGCACGCAGAAGACACAATTATTAACAGAGTTGAACGAAGAGGCCTAAAGTGGTTCGGTCACTTACTCCGACTGGATGAACAGAGATGGACGAGGAAAATATTTCAGTGGAGGCGCCCAGGCAGAGGAAAAAGGGGCAGACCTAGACTGTCCTGGTATGAAAACATGAGGAAGGCCATGGAACATCATAACTTAGCAGAAGAAGATGCACATGACAGAAATAAATAGCGGCTAGGCGTGGGTATGCGGCAAAGCCGATGAAAATCCCTTTTTGAGAAAGATAAAATCAACATCATCATTATCTTCACAAAAAACACGGTATAGGTTACCTCTGTTGTTTTGCCTCAGTTGTGCTACGTAATCCGTTTTAAATAAACTGAAATAGATTTTCTCAGTATACGCAGCTAAAGATTGGTAGGCAAATAAAGTTCAGAACTGTAAGAGTGTCGTTCTACGTGTTTCTCGGCCAGTCGAACAGGTGTGTGTTTCTGTCAAGGCCGCGCTCAAATGTCCTCTAGACATTTTTCGAATGCTTGTTTCTGTAACATTAGTCTGCAGCCCTGCAGGCTATAAATAGGCAGCAGCTGCCGCTTCAGTCAGATAGTTTATGTTGGGCGATTTGTCAAGTGATATCAAGTGGTCGTGTGTTATACTTAGTGCGGAATTCTTTATAGTTGACATTATTATTAAGTGTGGAAAATTTTCAGTTGAATTACTGTACGACGTTGATTAAGAATTTTTATTTGCGATTAATTCACCATCACCATAATCATCTTCAAGGATTAACTCAAGAATGGTTTGTTCCAAATAAGCAAAGATTACAGCTGGTCACTCCAGCGCTTCCTCGGACGTCCCACACCTCTCCGACCCCTCGGTTTATAGTTCCATAGTTGTTTGGGGTTGCGGTAGTCATCCATTCGCCAAAGATGTTCCCACCAAAGCCGATACTGGGCAATCCTGTCGAGTATACTCATAATATTCAGTTCCCGCCGTATATCTGTGTTTCTTCTATGATCATGGAGAGTATACCCTGCCACGTGCCTGAGAAATCTCATTTCAGCCTTTCGTTAAAGTTCAATTCTCAGACCCATAAAGAAGTGTGGGAATAGCCATCACCTTGTAGAATTTTAGGCGTGTTCCTTTACTTGCCGACTTGAGTGTTCGCCTGATGGTCCCGCACACAAAGTTGAAGTTATGCAACTTATTTACAACGTCGTTGCTTGCATTATAAGACACACTGTAGCCCAGGTATTCAAAACTGTTAACTTGTTCCAGGACAGTACCATCTGTAACAATTTTTGATTAATAAAAGGTGGTTATTAGTGTCTGTAAAGCTTCATTGGTGTCTGTATTTTGTTTTCCACTGCACCATACGACGATCAGTGAGACCGTCGTAACATATGTTGAATGATTTTTAAAAATAATTTAATTCAATTTAGATGACGAAAATCATATCATACAACTTTCTCTGTCTGTTTCTCTTTTAAACAAAATGGATGTTACATCTATTCTTTAAATTTCAAGTTCAGCAACCAAATTATCTCCTTGACTGATCAAAGAATTATATGTTAACAAAGTAAAAGTATTGTTTTTAGGTCAAGGATTGTAACAAAGAAACGTTTTATCCCTCGAGTGGATGTATCAAATATAATTTAATTGCCTTAATTTTTGAGGAGGTTGTCAAACATTAGTAGTCTGCTACGAAAACGGTGCAGGTAGGACATGGTAAAACATTCTCGCTATTTATAGGTCGTATATATTTATACTCAAAGTGTATACATTGTATTTACGAAGATGAAGAATTGTACGGTGAGGATCAACTATGCGTGTTTTATTTATTTTTCATCACTTCAATGATTAGGTTATATAAACCTGTTCCGGCACCCATCTCATCCTCGGGCGACCCACGTCTCTTCTACCAACGGCTTTTAGTTCAGTGCCGCTTTCGGCAATCAATCCTCTGTCATACTTGTCTCCTCTTAATCCCACCATTGTCTTCTGTAAGCTGACATGATTTCATTTGTGTCCTCTTCTTCGAATTCTGCTCTGGTATCCTAATTTTTTATTCTATCTTGTAAAGTAATTCGAAGTACTTTATTCTAGTGTAAAGTATCGTACTTCGAAGAAACTGCATTTCAGCACTCTGAATCTTGCCGCATTCCATTTTTTGTCATGACCCACGCCTGACTCGCATATGTCAATCTTGATATTGCAATTGTCTTACAAAATTTAATGCTTGCGCGGTGTCGTGTTGTATTTCTACTATCCTCTAATCCCCGTAGCACTAATCTCAGAGATTTAGCCGGGTAAATAGTCTACGTTAAATATTTCAATTTGTCGTCCATTTGATTTTGTTGTCCATGGCGTGTCCGAGTGTTATAACAAACTAGAATAAATTATTCAGGCGCGGAACACAACTATTTTATATGAAGAGTTTTTAATTTTTACTTCATTGATTTGAACCAATATTTAATATAAAAATTATTTAATTATTATTAAATTATATAACAATTATTAACAAATTTTATCTTAAATAATTGTGTTCACCGTCGGAATAGTTTATTATAATTAGTGAAATATTTCAACGACGTGCTATATACATCCAAGCTATCAATAAACTGTTGTCCATAAACATACTGTTACGTAATGCTGAACGTTCTACAAGTTTCTCGAATATTCCAGCTGTAATGTGTGTGTGTGCGTACACAATGCTGCTACTATGCGATGAAAGACAATTACGCGTCAACTATCGGGTCTATACCAGACCATACCGGTCAGCGTACTGTGTTCAAGGACACTGTTTCTAGTGGATTCTCGAGAGCGCCTGTTTGTTTAACAAGTCATCCAGAGTACAGATTATTCTAGAAACCAGTGAGGTATAAATACAGCCATTCTGCGACGGTCAAGTCAGTTATTGTCGGGTGATTACACAGTGCGGTTTGAAGTATTGTGGCGAAGTAGTATGTGTTTTCTAATGGTGCGGCACTGTATTAGTGGACATTTTTATTGCGTGTGAACAATTTTTATTTGATTTGTTGTAAGAGACTGTCCTGTTAATTACAAAACTGTTTAATTGTGATAATTAAAGCTGGCGATTAGTGACTTAATTGGTGTCTTGTATTTTGTTTTCCACTGTATAATGCGACGATCAGTTAGACCGTCGTAACGATACACACTCCACACGCGCGCGCGCCCGTACACACACACACACATACATAGGACAGTGAGGAAATATCAGTGGGAACCAAGCGGTATAGTAAGGAGAGAGAGAGAGAGAGAGAGAGAGAGAGAGAGAGAGAGAGAGTGAGAGAGAGAGAGTAGAAAATCTGAAAAAGCTACCGAATATAAAATGTATTCGACTTTCGTTGAATTGCGTTTAAATTTAACTACCCTTACTCGTCTCTATTAAATTATAAGACGCCAGTGGATGAAAGCAATGCCTACGCACAGTGACAGGCACGCGCGCACACAAGCACCGTTGTAAAGCAACTCCAAAACGAATAAACCCCACTTTGTCTGATAAACGGATTCAAATCCGTGCCACTCCAAACAAAGCTTCACGTTTACTTGTACAGCTTTCCCCTTCAGATTTCCCCTTCTCTAAAGAATTCACGTTATTTTTTAAAAATAAAAATCTCACGATATTCGGGTTTTCAAAAGCATATTTTTAACTGACAGACTATACTATCTTCATTAAGCGTGTTCTTGTAAGCTGGTCAGTAATCAAAATTGTGTTAGTATGTTTCTTTTAACCTGAAAAGCTTCTTCTATGTTGCATTTAATCTTTTATGGCTTGTATGTCACAGTTTTTTTTAACACGTTAGTTCTATTCACATAGAGTTTTTGTGGTCGTCAAAAGACAATAAATTGTATGTGTGTGTGTTTTTTAAACATCCATCAAGTATGCAATATAAAAATTTAAAACTATTGTATTATCGACAAACGAAACGTATGAAGACTAACTAAAGAAACTTCTACTGAAGCACTGAATTGCATATTCAAACTGCACTATAAATAGTCGTACTTAAAGTTATCGTGCAGATTACAGCATAGACATAAACTAAAGATAGAATCACAGATCTTCTTCTTCTTCTTCTTCTTCTTCTTCTTCTTCTTCTTCTTCTTCTTCTTCTTCTTCTTCTTCTCCTCCTCCTCCTCCTCCTCCTCCTCCTCCTCCTCCTCCTCCTCCTCCTCCTCCTCCTCCTCCCCCTCCCCCTCCCCCTCCCCCTCCCCTCCCCTCCCCTCCTCCTCCTCCTCCTCCTCCTCCTCCTCCTCCTCCTCCTCCTCCTCCTCCCACGTCTCCGAAAACGCCGCAGAACAGTGACCCGTCGGCTAAGGTGTGGTAACTCTAACAGAAGAGTGTTTGGTCCCTTTGGTTGCGAAACAGGCCACCATATAATATTGTTCGAGGCACTAAAAGCTCAGTTATGTAGATGAATTTATGTGTTGAAGGAGTTTCTAGATCACTGTTCTTTTTCAAGTTTGAGAACGAGAATATTGCTGTAAAGTGAGTGAGGAGGCGTTTGCAGTAAAATTTGTCTGTTGTTTTGAAATCGTCTCTGAGGAGTACCATACTGTCATTCTGGTAGTAATGCTTTATTCTTATGATTTTGTTTTACTACTACTACTACTACTACTACTACTACTACTACTACTACTACTACTACTACTACTACTACTACTACTACTACACAACAACAACAACAACAACAACAACAACAACGACTACTACTACTACTACTACTACTACTACTACTACTACTACTACTACTACTACTACTACTACTATTATTATTATTATTATTATTATTGCACTGATACAACAACAACAACAACCACTTCTACTACTACTACTACTACTACTACTACTACTACTACTACTACTACTACTACTACTACTACTATACCACTGCTGTTGCTGCTACTACTACTACTATTACTACTAGTCCGATATGCAAAGATTTTAAAAGGATCTTCGGACATTTACCATCATAAAACGGTAAATCTCAGGATATACCGGTAAATCTTAAGATTTACCTTACTTCGCACTTTTACAGTAAGGTATATACTTCTCTCGTTCAAACACGCACGAAAGAATACCAAAAGAATAACAGTTTAACAATTTAACAGTTGATCAATGAACATATATAAAGTGTAGTAGGCTGTAAAATATATTTAAATTTTCCTTTAATTGCGTCGAGTCGTTCGTTTTCTTCCCTTTTGAATTAAATAACGCCAACGTTTGAACTTTTCATCTTCATCTGCTCATTTTGAATAGACTACAAGTTTTCATTTATGTAAAATTTCATTGGTTATGTGTATTGAAATTGTATTTAGTTTATTACCGATTAAAGTAATATAAAATTATGGACTATTTTCTTATCGTTAGTGTCTTGAGTAGCTATGAATATTTTTTTTTTTAATAAAAAGGAACTATTTTATTATAAAATAGAAACTATTACGTAAGTACATAGAAAATAGCACTGTTAAGACATTCGATTTGTTATGGCATAGAATCGATTCATAGCAGCGAGCTACTTGCACCTGAGGCCGGTAACTGTTATCGTATACGTGATTACCTTAAGTAAAATGTACAGTCTTAACTGCAAACAAGTCAGGATGGCCGAGCGGTCTAAGGCGCTGCGTTCAGGTCGCAGTCCACTCTGTGGGCGTGGCATTCGAATCCCACTTCTGACAAAATTCTTTTTCTCGTTCTATGATAATTATAAAATAATAAAAATAAAATTGCCTAGGAATTTGTCTGGGATCAAGTTATTATTAGAGTGTATATTTCTAGGAGCAGACAACTGTATTTTGTTCATAAGTTTTGGAAAATGCAAGTATACGAGCATGATTGTAAAAACAACTAAAAACAATGAACATAGGCTGCCCAAAGTAGTAGGACTTCATTGTGGAAAACTGTTTAACAGACTCCAAAACAATGAACATAGGCTGGCCAAAGTAGAAGGACTTCATTGTGGAAAACTGTTTAACAGACTCCAAAACAATGAACCTAGGCTGGCCAAAGTAGTAGGACTTCATTGTGGAAAACTGTTTAACAGACTCCAAAACATTAGTGTTGTGTTTTCAACTGTGACAGCAAAAATGATTGTCGCATATGATTTAAGGGGCCTAGTAGGACCTGTTTATACTGTTTATACTTAGGCTGTTACGTAAAATTTAAAACTAGACCACTTGGCCTAGACGAAGCGAAAAATGTGCTGGAGCCCAGAGAGACAGGACTTGCAATAAAATACTCTTGTAACCAGTAACAATTTCTTATTAGTGCCAGTTTAGTTACATCCTTCAAAAGATTGAGTCTTAGTTTGATTTATATTACAAATTTAAATTATGTCAAAAGTTTAATTACAGCCTTCAAAAGATTGAACTCTAGTTTGATTTACATTACAAATTTAAATTATGTCAAAAGTTTAACTGGGCTTCTGGTCCCCTTAAGAGCATGTCTGTAGATTGATATAAAATGTCAGTTAGACTTGATCTAAAACCGGTGGAGTTGTTGTCGACTGGTTTAGTAATTGGAATGCTCCCACCTGTACTTTGGAAGAACTGACATGATATCCCGTACCCACTCTGCTATTAGTGTTGGTGGTGTTACTTGAGGAGTCCAGAAGTTCCAACTAGTTTATTCTGGGCAGACGTCTCTTGGAGCTCTGTAGGCGTAGTATTTCTGTACTTGACGGCTTCGGGAGCTTCGTGCTACACTGCTCTGCAGATGGTGACTGATGTCGGTGTCACCATCTTCGCATCTCCCTCTCTCCCGGCTGTGCGGGGACCCTGAAATCCCTTTACTAGATCACGCAGTCATATTAAGATGCAACTAGGTACATATAAACTAGGTACTCCCCTGGACCGTCAGATCAGCACACCTTGTTGGAAGGTTGAAGACGAAATGAGAGAGAACCACTCATTCTGCGAACCCACCATGGTACAGAAATTCTACCTGTTGCGTTTTGCAAAAGTTAACCTTTGGCAAACTGTATTCTAACAGTTGCGTCCCGTAATCAGCTGACAAGGTTGACTGGCTTACTAGATCGCGTCGCCGTGGCGCAGACACGCCCTTTACTAACCACGTTAGCTGCGCCAACCAGCGGCCAAACGCTTTGGCGGCACAGATCGTTCGAATCACGCTGGGAAAATTCAAACTCCGGCACAATACAATAGTGTAAACAGTATTATACGATTTGTTAAATAGGTTAAATCTATTTAATACGAAAAAATTACATAAAGAGTATTTTTTCCTTGGAAGTACTGAAGGAAGTGAAAAGCATGAAGATCGCTGTTTCGACAACATAAACCTGACAATTGTAAAATTTGGAAGTAGATTCCTTCATCCGAGACTTCCACAATTATTCAAAGAATCATAACATTAAAGTTTTCACAGTCGCAGTCACTGTACGCCAGAGCCTTGTGCTATTCCAATCACGCCACACTGCAAACCTGTTTTACCCGTAATATCATGTGTACCCTCCTTCTACGATCTTCTGGGTGTACACCGTTTCCATCATCTAGATGGAATCCAGTACAGCAACGTTTTGGGGGGAGAGACGATTACCAGGCCTTTCCACTGGCCATACCATATGAGGAGCTATGTTTTTATGGTGTATAAAGTTGTTTTGTCAACACTAAGTTTTTTCCTGGATATCTTCATTTTTAACGCATTGGAGTCTGGACACCCCCACAAGTCCTTCTCCAGAAGTTCATTTCCGCTATTAGGAGCCTTCGAAAGTTTTATAAATCATACGAAACTGGCTTATAAATGACTGTGGCGCCTACGTCAAGTGATTATGGAATTTCGATAAAAATTGTAATGGTAGGATTGATCTTCCCCCTGATAACCACCCAATTACGTCACTGATGTCACCCCAAATTACCTAAAAAAAAAACAACAACGAAAAGGAACTATAAGGTTACTAAAAGTGTAGTAATTGTAAGAATATGAGAAAGAGAATTTAGAGTACTGAAAAAATATGTAAAGAAAACAAATAAAAAGAAAGGGAATGGAAAGTAAAGCTGATAATATGGATAAGGTAATTATTTGTGGTAAACTATTTACAATCAGAAGGAGAAAGCAAAATTAAATTAAAGTAAATATAAAGTTAAATGTAAATGAACTACTGTTATAAATATAAAAATAAATCTAGCTGAAAGTTAAAAAACAACGACATGTAGGCCTATGTGAGACATGTCACTTGATTGTCGTCAAACTAATCGACGCTATATTATATATTCTTCTATATATCGAAAGCTATATTATATGTTCTTCTCCTTCTTCTTACACTTCTATTCTTCTCCTTCTTCTTCTTCGTCACGGCTTAGACTGTTTAGTCTGTTCCGGCTCCAGACTGCTCGGACCATCTCTTCTTGGGTCTTCCCAGACTTCTCCTCCCTTTCGGCTGATATAATAAGGCTACCTTGGGGAATCTTTCACTGGCCATTCTGATAATGTGTTGTTTCTAGCTTTCTCTGTAATTAATGATGATTCCGTTTACTTCTTCAACTTTCAGTTCCTCTTTTATCAGATTGTTCCCTTTGGAGCTTTGCGAGTAATATAAGTGTACCTTGGATACGCTACCAACCTTTCGCAAGGCAAGTCGAGTAGGGGCTGTCATCTCAAAGCTTCTCAACAGAGATCCTGCGTGTACTAATCCCCAGGCAGAGAGCTGCCTCCTCCGCTATTGTTCAAATACGAGGAGGACTTCGTACAAACCGTTGAGGACTCCATACTTGTTACTCCGGACATGGGATCACTATTATAATCCCCTAATGACAAAGGGATCAATATGGGTCAGGCACTGCCGGCTTTAGGAAAGGTTTCCCATTCCAAGGACACGAGAGTGCCCTGTACCTCTACCCGCACATCGCCCTCAAAAGAGGCCGTTGGCACTTGGTAGAGGGAGACAGCTTATACCGGCTGATACTCAGTCTCCATAAGGTGCCCATCCCCCAACACAAGGAGGTGCGGTTGGAAGTTTCCTTTCATCAAGGTTATGGGACCCAATTGGCATTTCTCATCCTCTCCAGTACTTTGGGGGACGTATATTTTTATTGAGAAACAAGTTCACTGTATTTTTCTTACTTAGGCGTTTCGATTTTAACTTTAGATTGGAAATTCCTTTTTATTTCACAGTTATTTGTTACTCTTTTTTTATTTTGCAGTAATCAGTTTCGGTCAAAAAATCAAAATTTTAGTTTTCGATCTTTCGACTTTCTACAGCGTTTTAGCTGTCACTTAAGTTCCTTTTATTTTATTGTGATTCATAAATAATTTTTATAGCATTTTTTTATGTCATTGCCGTCTACTGTTACCGGGAACCGTAACAATACATTTTTTTTACGTGTTTCAAGCTTTGTGCAGGAATATTTTGGTAAAATAGCGTGGCTGATGTTCACCAAATAACCCCAGTACTGAGAGAAAACCATGGTCTGGTTCAAATACCATGAGACTACGGCCTAATAGCCTGGGTAACAACGTTGTACTCCTTAGATCAATGTTACATTTTTATATTTACTATTGAAATACATTTATATTTTTTACATATATACTTATAAAATAACACAATGAAAAACTGCCATCGCAAAAACTACTAATTCCTAATCCTTTTTTGCGATTCCTAATCTACTAAATCCAATAATCTCAGCAAACGTCTGTTACACCTTGTAAGTACGTTAGAAAAGAAATTACTGCATGAAGACTGAAAAGAAAACCCACGCATAAAATCTTTAAATAGAATTTAGTTACAAAATTTAATAAGAACATTTCTGTTTTAATAACAGAATTTTCTAACTGTGTTCCGAATTGTGAAATAAATGATTCTTAGTAATTCTGAACGCACTAAAATTTAATAAACTAAACATGTTCGGCAAAACCAAGAGATTTGAACCGTAAGCATCTTTGTCTGTTTCCAGTTGAGACAGGTGCGTTTTCAACTGACTGTAAAGTAACTCGTGCCTATCTTTTACTGGAGGCGTTCACATCGAATTCCATTAATTCTAATCAGTTGAACCGCCTGTATCGAGTTATCCGGACAACAATAACCACATATCTGAGGGAAGTATTGTTACGACTTTGACACGGATCGTCGTGTTGGGCAGTGGAAACCGAATAAGTGACACCAGTGAAGTCACTAATTAGACACAAACAACAGTTAGAAATCAACAAAGCCACTCTTATCCAATAGTTCAAGTAAAACCTGTCCAACACACAACAATAAATGTTCCCTTATTACAAATTTTACAATATTACTTAGTACAGTATATTGTAGGCTTACTAATTAACACATTAATTAGTTTTCATGAAACCGCAAAAGTCACTACGGTTCGCATTTGTAATATCGCCAAGTCGGGTTGTCGGTACTGGATGTGGCCGTCATCGTCATCCTACCCCCTTGCGCCCTTCACTTCAAGAAAGGTTACTTTTATGACCACTAAAAAGGTGCATGTATTGTTAAGAGGTTTTTTTTTACAGTAGAGTTACTGTGGCGGTTCCATTCAGCGCATTAAGTGATATTTTAGGCCGTTGCATGTAACTTTAGTTGGTTAAAAAACATTAATTTTATCATTATATAATGACGACAGCGCACTATGTATTAATAATAATAATAAAAAATATAAAAAAATTAAATGAAGTGAAGTTAACAGTTGCAGAACAGAAATATTAATTTATATTCGTTACAGTTGTTATAAAATAAAATAAAATTATAATAATACAATGAAATTTCTTTTATTAATTCTTCTTAAATACACACAGGCGGA
This sequence comes from Magicicada septendecula, assembly GCA_034769895.1. Lineage (NCBI taxonomy): Eukaryota > Metazoa > Arthropoda > Insecta > Hemiptera > Cicadidae > Magicicada > Magicicada septendecula. The sequence goes on from CM068374.1 coordinate 57,763,696, forward strand.
TTAGAAGCGCATGATACTCTATGCTGCCATCAGAGTGGTGCCCCCCCCCAATTCAAAATTCAAACTTTTATTCATTATTTACACTGATAAGTGGCGTACACAATTTCGAAAGTCAACAATTATTTTATTAAACTCTCAAACAACAGATATTTAGCTAAACAGCGATTACAATGAGGATAGTAGTAGGCCTACTTAAGCTTAGAAAATACTAATCATTCCATTTCTTTCTTGATTTTACCTTAATGAAATGTTGTAAATTCAGTTGTAAATCGAGCGATTCAGGTATCTTGCTTTCAGTATTCAAGCTGGCTAACGAAGGTAATCTCTCATCTCCCGCAGTTGTCCTCAATATATCTTTAATGCGTTTTAATACAGAAAATGATCTTTCAGATTCGCAGTTAGCTATTGGAAGCATCAAAGGCAGACGATAAGCAATGTGTATATTTGGAAATACATAAATCATATTACAAACAATAATCCAGTTTAATATTTTGAGCGGACAATGTGCAGTATCATGTAATCTATCGTCATCATTCGAACGATTTGAGAAAAACCTCTTTCTTGCAATTTTACTCGTGGTCAATTCTATTAGAAGATCGCTATTTAAATCGTTTGAGTAAACTTCTATAAGAGCTTTTCCTTGATTTTCCAACTCGACACTCTACATGGTAAATAATTGCGTAAGAAACCAAACAATTCTGTAAGCTTTGCTTTGCTTAGTCATTTAGCTGGCTTTAGCCCCCTCCGCAGCTGAGTACCTTGGTGCCCGGTGCTGCAGCATACGCGTTATGAATAACCCGGCCACTGGATGTATGTACTGGGTAATTTATCATAAACAAAAGCCAAAGATCTTTTGACATGGAATCCATAGGTATGTAATGTCTTACTCGCACGTTTCGCGAAAATCGACCGTTATGTTTCAAATGTACTTTCGGCATACCACTATCTCACGAACCGCTCAACCAATCCCAGCAAACCAGGTGTCAGGTGATCGAGTCACTCGGCCCCCTTCCACCAATAGTACTGAGAATTTTGACAACTGACTTCAGTCGCCTCTAGGCTTTGTCTGCGTGAGGGTGTTTTTGCGCCGAAAATTTCTAAATTGCTCCACTAAAACTTAAATATCTCGGGAACTACAAGTCCGATCGCGAAAATACAAAGTGCGTTGTGATCCTCAGAACTAAATCTCTCCAATAACACCAATTTCGAGTACCAGAAGCACTCACAGAAAATAATAACAGCATTTGAACTCAAAAATTTGAAATGCCTCGACCTAAAAATCGCGATAAAACTCGAACCAAAAATTTCAAACCGAAAACCGGCAAATCCTATGCAGAGCGTCAACAGGCCTATCGTTTGAGACTAAAATCAAAGAAATCGGCCGAGAACTTAGAAAATGGCAACCATTTGAAGATTGACGAAACCCCGTCAGCGCCCAAGCGGCCCGCATCTCCGATACCTGGGTCATCCGGCGTGCCCCCAAAGCGACTCAGATCGAGCGTACGGCTAGCTAGCAAGAAAACAGACGATGAGAACATTAAGACGATGAGAGCTGTTTATTTAACCAACCCTTCATTCCTTCCCAAAGCGCACGTTTGCCCATGATTCCATGTCTACCGGTAGTCCCACGACTACCAGGTTAAAATTTTTTTTTAATTTAGTAATTGTGGTAAAATTAAACTAATATTTTGTGATTTAAAAATACATTTATAAAATAAATACTACAATAGTCTACTACAACTCTTTATTACAGTTAATGAAAATTGATTAGTGAATCTTATAGCCTCTGATGGTAGAATTTACGTAGTATAATTAAGACAGATTGGTTAATCAATGGTGGGTCCATCCAGTGATGACAACTCGCCAAGTCTAACTGAACCTGGCCGCTACGGTATACCTCACCGCCTCGCATTATCCAGCCACAGCCGGTAAAGAAATCGAGAAACGCGTGTGGGAGGGGGGCATCTCAAATTATCTAGAGTGTTACGGAATTCCGGCGCACAAAATGATCTCCAAAGTCTGCGTTGCAGCGTGTTAAGGGTTACATAAGCTCGACGTAGCACTATGAACAGATTTATCAGTATAACAGTGTGTGGAGAGAGTGCCAGTGTTTTATTACTTAGGTAGCAGAGTAACTGAAGATGGCAGAAGGAAAAGGGAGAGAGTCAAAAGGATTTCCCTAAAGAAGAGAAGCTTTCGGTGTAAAAAGAGTCTTCTGACTTAGTAAAGTGAGCCTCAGTGTCACGAAGACTTACATCCTAGAAGAATCGTACAACACTATGAGGTACAGATCTATGCTACAAAAACTGAAACGATGGCATTTCAGAGCAGGTATCATATAAGAACAAAGATAGTCGTGAATAATCAGATTTTGGATCAGGTTATTAATTTTAATTGCCTGGGTTGTAATATCTCACATGGAACTGATATTGTTTGGGATAGTAAGCTAACAAAATTCAGACGCGTCTGTGGAACGATTCATAGGTACCTGAAAAATAAAACACATAGATAACTCAATTAAATTTTATAAAAACTGTGGCCGTCCCACGTTTCTGTATGGTAGTGAGACATGGATTCTTGGTAAAAGGGACGTGCAGAAAAAGATTCAGGCAGCCGAAATGAAATTTCTAAGAGGGACGCAAGGTTGTTCTCTCTTGGAATGGAGAAGGAACGAGGGTATTAGACGCGATTTAAACATTGTATCATTGGACCAGAAGAATGAAGACCACAGAAGGAGATGGTGTGAACACTTGAATCGCATGCCTGATATCCAGATGAGATGAGGTTATCACAACCGCATCTCACACAGCCGTCTACCTGTGGTTGCCTTGGCTTATCGCCCTACTGAGAAGAGAGATGTCGGTAAACCGAGGAGGAGATGGGTTCCGGAACAGGTTTAAGGTCTAGTCCTTGAGTGATGATGATGATGATGTTGATGAAGAATAGAAGGAGAATATTAAGAAAAATTTATGGCCGACAATAAATAAACAATTTCAATTTAAATCTATTCATGTTTTACGTACCGAGTCACTTTATGGTTAATATAATTAAATTACCTTATTCGGTCCACCTTAGTGACACTAGCTTCTTCGTTCAATGACGCGTTTCGGGATGAAATCCCATCTTCAGATACACAATATCAATTCAAAACGTAAATGTATACCACATTTTGTGGTTATGTCATAATTTAAAATGTTTAAAATCTTTTAAATAAAATATACAAAACGTAACAACTGAATCGCTCGGAGCACTCGCATGCATGCACAGCGGTACAGCGTGCATGCATGCGAGTGCTCCGAGCGATTCAGTTGTTACGTTTTGTATATTTTATTTAAAAGATTTTAAACATTTTAAATTATGACATAACCACAAAATGTGGTATACATTTACGTTTTGAATTGATATTGTGTATCTGAAGATGGGATTTCATCCCGAAACGCGTCATTGAACGAAGAAGCTAGTGTCACTAAGGTGGACCGAATAAGGTAATTTAATTATATTAAACAATTTCAAATTTAGAATTAGGTAAAATAAAAAGATTTCTTTAAACGTTTCACAGGAACGCGGAAGGGGAGATTAAAGATTTGTGAACGTGTATTAAGAATAAAAAAGAGAATAATAAATAAAAAGAATAAGAGAATAAAAGTTTAACGACACAAATATTTGGGTATCTAAGAAACGTGAAAACAAAATTTGGATGTACACAAAGAAGAGTTAGAACAGATCTCAAGTACAGAGTATGAAACTTATTATTACGGATAAGAATAAGTATAGAAGAATAGTAGAGGAATTTAAGCTGAAAGAATAGATCAACAGAGCATGGAGTTGAGGTAAAATCATAGAAGGAAAGAGAAAGATCAGAAGTAAAAGAATGAAAGCCTACTGGAAAAAAAGAAAAGGACAAAATGTGCAAAGCAGTCCGACTTGAAATTAATCGAAAAAAGTGCAGGTTGATTAGCAGGAATTATGATATTTATGTTAAGTTAGGTATGTTCCAACCGTTAGGACAATTAACCGTACTTTTAGAAACAAGGTACGTCGAGATACAAAATTAAAGTTCCACAGAGTTATGGCGGTTCCTGTACTGTCTTATGGGCGTGAATTATGGACAGCAACCAAGAAACCAGACAAGAGAGTAGGGTTCCAAGGCGTTCTTTCGAGTAGGGTTAAAAGGTGTTCTAAACTTGAATGTATAAAGAATGAGACCGTAAGAGAAGAGTTACAAGTTTTTAACTTGAATGAATAATTAAAAGGTTACAAACAACTTGTAACTGTAAGGCTGACAATTACAAGTATCTAGTCAAGGATCTGTTGTTGGCTTCAACAAGACTGGTCAAATCTTGTAAAACATATAAATGTAGGTCTACTGGGCACCTACGTTGGAAAACCTTTGTAGGCAGAGCAGACAGTCTCTTGCTTATCCTGTGACGTGAGAAGAAGAAGAAGAAGAAGAAGAAGAAGAAGAAGAAGAAGAAGAAGAAGAAGAAGAAGAAGAAGAAGAAGAGAAACAGAAACAGAAGTAGAAAAAGACGAAGGAGAAGAAATTGTTAATTTTTAATTTGGTGGTTTCTTCTGTGTCTGCGAATATGTTATTCCTTTAGTTTTAGTAGAGGTCAAATTAAAAATTCCTTGAACATCTTAAGACGACCACACATGTTGCTAATAATCCAAATTTGATGAAGTTAATTCTCCGACCAAACATCGTAAATGGTAACCTGTTATCGACAATTAGTTTCAGATAAGTACGTTCACAAGTTCGAACGTTTCGTTCAGTACAAAACTAGCACGCCTCTACTGGCGAGACTGTCACCTTTCTGCAATAAAACGTATGAAATGCTACGTGACCAGTAATATCATGCGACACTCAGTTGGACAAATTCCAAGAAAAATTTTCTAAATAACAAACAGTTTATTTTCTATAAATATTCAACAGTTGTATAATTAAAAGACTCCGTAGAGAATTGTATATTAAACAATGCAGGCTGTGACACAAGTATACGGTATTTCAGCCATATACATAATAATACTTGCATGTGCAGTATCTGATACAGTAACCGAGCGACGGGGCAGCGGTACGGGTGAAAACTATTTTTTTTTTTTATTCCGACGGTTATCTGAAAAATTAAAAGTCCACGCGTTGCATTCTCCGTTAGGTACCCTGTATTTATCGTGGACTCTGTTACAGAATAATACCTGAGGTACGATGCAAACGGTTCCAGGTAAAAGGAATAACGGTTAGTATAGTGTGTTATTGGAGACACTCCGTTATCTTGTTTAGCGGCTTAACTTCTAAAATGTTTATTAAATTAATCATTATTATTTATTTTATTTTATTTTTAAATGCATATTTCCAGTATCCAAGACAAATTAATTTAATTATTGGACCTATATTACCTTATTTTGAGAATACTTTATTTTGACCTTACGTTGATTTTAAGAAGGCCTTTGATAGAGTTGATAACAATTTGTTGTGGCAAATATTAGAAGAACGGGGATACCCTGAACAACTTGTAAGAACTATGTATGGCCTGTATAATGGATGAAGAATAGCTGTCAAATATAATTGTAGAATATCTCAACAAATATTTGTCAATCAGGGTGTTTGACAAGGGCGCAGTATGTCACCTACTATTCTTTAACATGTCTAGTAACATATCGACTGTCTAATAAGGAAATGTAAACATGTACTGCTCTGTTCTGCACCCTACAGAATCTGTTTTGAAAAAAATTTGTTTTTAAACTCTATGAGATTTGCAAACAATACAATATACAAATCTCCACTATAAAAACAAAGGTAATGGCGTTTCGAGGTAAGGAGCCAATAAGAAAAAAAAAAAAAATGAATAGGGATCAAATTCTAGAACAGGTGAGCCACTTTAATTATTTGGTTATAATAGAAATTATGATTTTGATCTTATGTTAGGTAATTTCCAAGCCAATCTGTGGAAGAATCAACCTTATTGTTAGAAACAAGATACGTCGGGATGTAAAATTAAAGTTCTACAAAGTTATGGCAGAACTTTCCTATGCCCCTGTACTGTCCTATGTGTGCGAATTATGTACGACAACCAAGAAACAAGACAGTAAAATACAGGCCTTGGAAATGGCGTTCTTAAGAGGAGTAAAATGTGTTCTAAATTCGACAGTATAAAGCATGAGGCGATAAGAGAAGAATTACAAGTTTGTAGCTTGAATGAAAATTTAAAAGATTACAAACAACGGTGGAAAGAACACTTAGAAAGAATGTCAGATTCCAGACTATCCAAACAGGTCTGGAAATACAAACCTATAGGACACAGGTGTGTGGGTAGGCCCAGGACGAGATGGCTGGAGGATCTTTGTAGGCGGAACAGGTAGCACCTTGCCTATGTCGTGTTCTGAAGATGGTGATGATGATGAAGATTTTAACAGGACGTTAACATCTTAATCGGTATAAAACGAGTCTAGTTTTTACAAGGCAATACAACACGGGACAAAGTGAACCATCCCGTATAACAGCTTTTCAGCCACCATAAATTCAAATTAATTATATTTAGCAATGGGTATATTCACAACTTCAAAACACTAGTTTCTCTAATCGCGGTTTACCTCCTTTTACATGTCAATACACATAAGCAATATTTTAATATCCAACGAACGTATAAAAAACTGCAACAGCTACAAATAATTAGGAATAAACTTTAATGAAAAAGCAACAGATGATGGTGAAATAAATTCAAGAATAAACAAAGCAAAACAAATAATTAGATCATTAAATGGGATTCTATCGAGCACAGAAATTGGAAAAGGAAGGAAGAAAAGAATATGATTTGGAAAACTGTTAAAAATGAAAGTTAGAAGCAACAGAAATGGATGCTTTGAGACGAGCTGCTGGAACTTCAAGGCTAGAGCGAATACGAAATAAAACGATCAAAGAAGAAATGGGCGTACGAAAGACAATCATCGAATGCATTTAAGAAAAACAACTAACCTGGTACGGACACGTACAAAGAATGGAACAAGATCGACTACCAAAGAAAACATTGAGATGGATACCTAGAGAGCACCGAAAGAAAGGAAGACCCAAGAAAACATGGATGGAGGGCATACGAAGAACAATGAGCGATAGAGAATTAAACGATGAAAACCGCAGCGACAGACAACAATGGAGGTTGGGCATTGAACAGCGTCGTAGGAGGTTTTGACCTCGATTTAAACAAAAATTATTATCACTCTTATCAAAAAAAATAACTAAAGAAACATATGAACGACAAAAATACAGCGTCTAGTTTTTTGTAGAAATAATAACGGCTAGAGGTACAAAATTTGTATAAGAAAATTCAGTAAATTGCTTTTTCGTTCTAAGTAAAATAATTGTTAGAAATCATAAACGAAAAAGCGCACGGAGAAGTGGGTGCACAGACAAAACAGCTCGACGTAATCAATTACAGCACATTTTACCAGCTAAGTGCAGTGCAATTTGTTTTACAAGAAACTGGCTACAAAAGAAGTAAAACAAATGTACTCTATTTATTCAGGGATGTAAGGAAAACAGGGATGTTTTGTAGGGAAAGGTCGGCATCGCGTTGAAAACTCTTTGTTTAAACTGCATATTAAATCCAATTTGAAAACACACTAGACAGTGTTCCACGATTTGCTCTGATTACTTGGGGATCTGTAATGACCGTTCTTGTTCGTCTTTTTAAAACATTTGGTCTACGTGTATTACTTCCATATTCCAGAAGGACATGGAAGTATAGTGATGGCGAAAAAATCATGTTCGAGGTAAGGGTTGATTCTAATTGTACTACCCTCAAAACATGCAGAAAAATCATTCTCCGAAAAGTGTCTGTGTGTAGACATTTTTCTATGGCAAACGGTAACTACCGCAAATTCAAATAGAATCAAATAATTTTTTACACATGTGCCTGAATTGTAGAGGACTCAAGGCCTATTGTTTTGGTGAAGATCAGTTAAGGGGAAGGGGTAGTTTACCGGCAACGTTTTATATTTACAAGAGTAAAGTAGTTCATTTTTAGAAATAAAATATCCTGAAAAGAAGGTCATAATAATCCACTATAGAAACGTAGATGAAATATCTAAAACTGAAAAGGGTAGTTGAAGGGTGAGGGGGTAATTTTCTATAAATGAAAATGATAGTTCAAGGGGGAGGGGATAATTTTTTATATGTGTACTACGTTATCGGTAACAATGAAGTAGTTTGTTGTTAAAATTCCTTCCCGTGGTGTTTGGCTTTGATCTGCAAAACCGGACGTTTCGGCAGTGCCATCGACTGCCATCATCAGTGAAAATCGAGTACGCTAACGTGAGGTGGTATATGTTAGTGACCAGAGTACTGAGGTTAAGTCTGAAGAAAGAAATAGTTTCTATGGAAAATATTTCATTTCAAAAATGATTTTAAATATAAATATTAGAACATGGAAGTCATGTATGGTTCTCCATACCATTATTTTATACATAGTTACTGTATGGTCTCCAGATCACTGTATATGATTAAATAAATAATTACCTTATTTTATCCACTAAATGATCCATTAATCATTATTTTATGTTTGAAGTGTAACTAGTATGCTCCTGAGCTGCAGAACTTGCTCACTACTTTAAAAGAAATACTATTTAATATTACATAAACTTAGATATTAGATGAATTTTCAATTATGGAAAAAATGAGAGAAATCCCGATTTTTCTATTTCATTACCAATATAACAATTATAGAGGACACACTCGTACAATTAACATTAGAAATTCTATACATTCATTTTAGTCTGACGCCCTGTTAGATTTTTTCGAATCACTAATCTCATTTTTGTGCCTTTGAGTCCCAAAATTTTGAAATTTTTAATTCTAAACTACATTTATATCTTAATTCTGTTTTCTTGCCCCACATAAATTTATCCAATTTTATAAAAATTGTCATCTAATTTTTGAGCTCTGACGTCCTATACTTTAAAAATTAAAAAAAAAATAAACACTATATTTACAGTATGATTTAAATTACATTTGATTTGATACCCCACACGAATTTTTGGATTTTATCAAAATTTTCAACCCACTTTTCATGTCCATGTTTCACAGGCATTCAGGATCGTTGGGATACAATATTTATACGAGCATCTTTCCTCGTTTTATTTTTTTAAGCGTCTATGGATCGTTCCACAGATACCTCTGTGTCAAACGTTATCGTTGTAGTCATGATCGACGCGGTCCACACCGGAGTAGGATTTAAAAAACAAAATAGTCACCGGCCATGGAGGCCTACGTGACTATATGATAAAAAAGAAAAAGTACCATAATGAAAAGAAAAAACGGTATCGGCAAACATATATGACTTTCATGTTCTAGTTATTTATAAAATTATTTTTAATGCAAAAACTCAGAAAGAAAACAAATATATCAAAATGCTTTTGGTAAAAACGCCGAGAAAGATAATCAAAATACGAATTGTACCTAGTTGTTAATAGTTTAAAAGTAAAGAATTAATTTGATTAAATTGTCTTTTATTTAAACAAGGTGAAAGAAAGCTAATACCGCCGAGCGTTTGTTTTCTGTGACTTTCTGAAAACGAAAAATTATTTTGTTTACGTATCCGTGGTTACATAGCATGAAACGATATTAATATTTAATATTTTATTGAAATTTATAAGTTTTCGGTCGAATAAATTTATAACATCAATACAAAAAATTACCCCTTCCCCTTTCAACTACCCTTTTAATTTATAGATATTTCATCTACCTTTCTACAGTCGATTATTATGACCTTCTCTTTAGGATAATTTATTTATGAAAAAATTACTTACTTTACTCTCGTTAAAACGTAAAACGTTGCAGGTAAACTAACCCTTCTCCTTAACCGATCTTCACCAAAATCAATAGGCTTTGAGTCCTCTGTAACTGGGGCACATATGCAAAACATTATTAGATTTTGTTTGAATTTGCGGCAGTTATCGCTCGCCATAGAAAAAAATCTACACACAGACACTTTTCGGAAAATGACTTTTCTTCGAGTTTTGAGGGTAGTACAAGCAGAATCTGCCCTTATCTCAAACACGATTTTTTTCGCGATCACCATACTTCCATTTCCTTACGGAACATGGAAGTAAGAAGGGATTTTATCAAGGGAGAGGAGGGGAGAATGTATGTCAGAACATAATTAATTGGAGGTAGAAGAAACAAGGTCTAATGTTCCTATAAAAGTAAAAAGTTAACGTTTCCAAATCACTCGTAATTCGATGATACTTATAAAAATACAACGTGACATTGACTCTGCACGACAGCATTAATAAAATTCTCTTGAACGCCTACAGTTCAACAAACGAACGATCGCGTTCGCACAGTGCAAAAAAGAGGAGCTGAAACACTCGATTCAAATAACTCCCACTTTTGTTTGTTTAAGAAGCGCGTGCCCTAATTGGTACAAACAAGGACTGTTTCGCTTCATTGATTCCTCCCTTTCTCTATTTTTGCTGCTTTCATCATTTAGGCTTTCACAGAATAAAAATGTACTCGATTCGGATACTTTTAAGTCTACTTGTTTTAAATATTACCATAGAGATAAATCGTACTGACAAAGGTAAATAAATTTCAAGTATTTAATAATTAAAATTATTGTAGTTTAAAAATTTTTGAGTTATTTTATTCTTTACGTCTATGAAGTTTTCTGAACATTAAAATAACTTAATATCTCACGCATCAAAGATGCTACATAGGTACCTGAAAAATAAAACACGGATGGATACCCGAGTGAAATTTTATAAAACTGTGGCTGTCCCCACATTCCTGCATGCTAGTGAGACATGGACTCTTGGTAAAAGAGACGTGCAGAGGATTCAGGGAGCCGAAATGAAATTTCTGAGAGGGACGCAAGGTTGTTCTCTCTTGGATCGGAGAAGGAATGAGGATATTAGACGCGATTTAAACATTGTATCATTGCACCAGAAGATTGGAGACCTCAGAAGGAGATGGTGTGAACACTTGAACCGCATGCTTGATATCCGTTTACCTGTGGCTGCCTTGGGTTATCGCCCTACTGGCAAGAGAGCTGTCGGTAGGCCGAGGAGGAGATGGGTTCCGGAACAGGTCTAAGGCCTAGCCCTTGGAGTGATGATGACGATTATGATCAAATATGCTATTGAGAGTGTTGAACGGAAGGCTGCGTAGGAAATTGAATGACTTAATGGGGGAATAGCAATTGAGTTTTATAAAGGGGAAAGGGACACGAGACGGCATTGGCCTCGTTGTAACAGTCGCGGAAAGAAGTTTGGAAATGTATCCCTGCGGATACTTGACGGTCTTATCCAAGCGACCCAGATGAGATTTCTCAGCTACGTGGCAGGTTATACTCTTAAAGATCACAGAAGAATATACGGCAGGTACTGAATATTACCAGAATACTCGACAGGATTACCCAGTATCGGTTAAAAATATTTGGATGGACCGTCTTAACCGAACGGACGACTGTCGCATCCCCAAACAACTATGAAATTGTAAGCCAAAAGGACGGAGAGGCGTGGGACGTTCGAAGAAGCGTTAGAGTGACCAGCTTTAGTCTACTTGCTTGGGATCGGAACAGACCATTTTTGGATTAATCTTTACTGACGATGATCGTAATGACATTAAAATATTTCCGTTTTGTTATTTACGGAACAAAGTAAATAATTCTATACGATGTGTGACAAAACTCTTAAGAAATAGGAAAGTAATACAATATCGCTTCACAACTGAACGACTAATCATTACCATAGAAACTTGTAAAAAATAGCGAATAAAATGTGCAGTACTAGTGGAATACATTGTTAAACCTGGCCTGTTTGTTTCCCCTAACAACGTCTCTTAGAATTAGCATACAGATTATACTAAGTGTGAGGTTTACTAAATAGTGAGAGGTATTGGACTTATAATCTTCAATGAAATTATTTTCTAGACTGTTGGGCTGTGGTCGTCTTCTTGTAAATCCAAAAGTATCGACTGCATCTGAAGTCAGCGAAGAATGCGAGAGACCCATTGGCTTCGGTTGGCTTTACAACAGTCCGGACAAGTGTACATTGGCTCAATGAAACGCAGTAAGAGGACGCGCATCGCTAAACACAAACGGGCCTGTCGACAGGAGCAGTCGGAGAAGTCGGCGCTTGAGATGGGACGTCAGAAGAAACGTCCGCGCGATCTGCTTACCGGAACACAGGCGGGCCTGTCGACAGGAGTAGTCGGAGAAGTCGGCGCTTGAGATGGGACGTCAGAAGAAACGTTCGCGCGATATGCTTACCGGAACACAGGCGGGCCTGTCGACAGGAGCAGTCGGAGAAGTCGGCGCTTGAGATGGGACGTCAGAAGAAACGTTCGCGAGATCTGCTTACCGGAACACAGGCGGGCCTGTCGACAGGAGCAGTCGGAGAAGTCGGCGCTTGAGACGGGGCGTCATAAGAAACGTTCGCGCGAACTGCTTACCGGAACACAGGCGGACCTGTCGACAGGAGCAGTCGGAGAAGTCGGCGCTTGAGATGGGACGTCAGAAGAAACGTTCGCGCGATCTGCTTACCGGAACACAGGCGGGCCTGTCGACAGGAGCAGTCGGAGAATTCGGCGCTTGAGATGGGACGTCAGAAGAAAGATTCGCGCGATCTGCTTACCGGAACACAGGAGGGCCTGTAGACAGGAGCAGTCGGAGAGGTCGGCGCTTGAGATGGGACCTCAGAAGAAACGTTCGCGCGATCTGCTTACCGGAACACAGGCGGCCCTGTCGACAGGAGCAGTCGGAGAAGTCGGCGCTTGAGATGGGACGTCAGAAGAAACGTTCGCGCGATCTGCTTACCGGAACACAGGCGGGCCTCTCGACAGGAGCAGTCGGAGAATTCGGCGCTTGAGATGGGACGTCAGAAGAAAGATTCGCGCGATCTGCTTACCGGAACACAGGAGGGCCTGTAGACAGGAGCAGTCGGAAAGGTCGGCGCTTGAGATGGGACCTCAGAAGAAACGTTCGCGCGATCTGCTTACCGGAACACAGGCGGCCCTGTCGACAGGAGCAGTCGGAGAAGTGGGCGCTTGAGATGGGACGTCAGAAGAAAGATTCGCGCGATCTGCTTACCGGAACACAGGAGGGCCTGTAGACAGGAGCAGTCGGAGAAGTCGGCGCTTGAGATGGGACGTCAGAAGAGAGGTTCGCGCGATCTGCTTACCGGAACACAAGCGGGCCTGTCGACAGGAACAGTCGGAGAAGTCGGCGCTTGAGATGGGACGTCAGAAGAAACGTTCGCGCGGTCTACTTACCGGAACACAGGCGGGCCTGTCGACAGGTGCAGTCGGAGAAGTCTGCGCTTCAGATGGGACGTCAGAAGAAACGTTACGCGATCTGCTTACCGGAACACAAGCGGGCTTGTCGACAGGAACCGTCGAAGTATTCGGCGCTTGAGATGGAACGTCAGAAGAAACGTTCGCGCGATCTGCTTACCGGAACACAGGCGGGCCTGTCGACAGGAGCAGTCGGAGCTGTCGGCGCTTGAGATGGGACGTCAGAAGAAACGTTCGCGCGATCTGCTTACCGGAACACAGGCGGGCCTGTCGACAGGAGCAGTCGGAGAAGTCGGCGCTTGAGACGGGGCGTCAGAAGAAACGTTCGCGCGAACTGCTTACCGGAACACAGGCGGACCTGTCGACAGGAGCAGTCGGAGAAGCTGGCGCTTGAGATGGGACGTCAGAAGAAACGTTCGCGCGATCTGCTTACCGGAACACAGGCGGGCCTCTCGACAGGAGCAGTCGGAGAATTCGGCGCTTGAGATGGGACGTCAGAAGAAAGATTCGCGCGATCTGCTTACCGGAACACAGGAGGGCCTGTAGACAGGAGCAGTCGGAGATTTCGGCGCTTGAGATGGGACCTCAGAAGAAACGTTCGCGCGATCTGCTTACCGGAACACAGGCGGCCCTGTCGACAGGAGCAGACGGAGAAGTGGGCGCTTGAGATGGGACGTCAGAAGAAACGTTCGCGCGATCTGCTTACCGGAACACAGGCGGGCCTCTCGACAGGAGCAGTCGGAGAATTCGGCGCTTGAGATGGGACGTCAGAAGAGAGGTTCGCGCGATCTGCTTACCGGAACACAAGCGGGCCTGTCGACAGGAACAGTCGGAGAAGTCGGCGCTTGAGATGGGACTTCAGAAGAAACGTTCGCGCGGTCTACTTACCGGAACACAGGCGGGCCTGTCGACAGGTGCAGTCGGAGAAGTCTGCGCTTCAGATGGGACGTCAGAAGAAACGTTCGCGCGATATGCTTACCGGAACACAGGCGGGCCTGTCGACAGGAGCAGTCGGAGAACTCGGCGCTTGAGATGGGACGTCAGAAGAAACGTTCGCGAGATCTGCTTACCGGAACACAGGCGGGCCTCTCGACAGGAGCAGTCGGAGAATTCGGCGCTTGAGATGGGACGTCAGAAGAAAGATTCGCGCGATCTGCTTACCGGAACACAGGAGGGCCTGTAGACAGGAGCAGTCGGAGAATTCGGCGCTTGAGATGGGACGTCAGAAGAGAGGTTCGCGCGATCTGCTTACCGGAACACAAGCGGGCCTGTCGACAGGAACAGTCGGAGAAGTCGGCGCTTGAGATGGGACTTCAGAAGAAACGTTCGCGCGGTCTACTTACCGGAACACAGGCGGGCCTTTCGACAGGTGCAGTCGGAGAAGTCTGCGCTTCAGATGGGACGTCAGAAGAAACGTTACGCGATCTGCTTACCGGAACACAGCCGGGCCTGTCGACAGGAGTAGTCGGAGAAATCGGCGGTTGAGATGGGACGTCAGAAGAAACGTTCGCGCGATATGCTTACCGGAACACAGGCGGGCCTGTCGACAGGAGCAGTCGGAGAAGTCGGCGCTTGAGATGGGACGTCAGAAGAAACGTTCGCGAGATCTGCTTACCGGAACACAGGCGGCCCTGTCGACAGGAGCAGTCGGAGAAGTGGGCGCTTGAGATGGGACGTCAGAAGAAACGTTCGCGCGATCTGTTTACCGGAACACAGGCGGGCCTCTCGACAGGAGCAGTCGGAGAATTCGGCGCTTGAGATGGGACGTCAGAAGAAAGATTCGCGCGATCTGCTTACCGGAACACAGGAGGGCCTGTAGACAGGAGCAGTCGGAGAAGTCGGCGCTTGAGATGGGACGTCAGAAGAGAGGTTCGCGCGATCTGCTTACCGGAACACAAGCGGGCCTGTCGACAGGAACAGTCGGAGAAGTCGGCGCTTGAGATGGGACTTCAGAAGAAACGTTCGCGCGGTCTACTTACCGGAACACAGGCGGGCCTTTCGACAGGTGCAGTCGGAGAAGTCTGCGCTTCAGATGGGACGTCAGAAGAAACGTTACGCGATCTGCTTACCGGAACACAGGCGGGACTGTCGACAGGAGTAGTCGGAGAAGTCGGCGCTTGAGATGGGACGTCAGAAGAAACGTTCGCGCGATATGCTTACCGGAACACAGGCGGGCCTGTCGACAGGAGCAGTCGGAGAAGTCGGCGCTTGAGATGGGACGTCAGAAGAAACGTTCGCGAGATCTGCTTACCGGAACACAGGCGGGCCTGTCGACAGGAGCAGTCGGAGAAGTCGGCGCTTGAGATGGGACGTCAGAAGAAACGTTCGCGCGATATGCTTACCGGAACACAGGCGGGCCTGTCGACAGGAGCAGTCGGAGAAGTCGGCGCTTGAGATGGGACGTCAGAAGAAACGTTCGCGAGATCTGCTTACCGGAACACAGGCGGGCCTGTCGACAGGAGCAGTCGGAGAAGTCGGCGCTTGAGACGGGGCGTCATAAGAAACGTTCGCGCGAACTGCTTACCGGAACACAGGCGGACCTGTCGACAGGAGCAGTCGGAGAAGTCGGCGCTTGAGATGGGACGTCAGAAGAAACGTTCGCGCGATCTGCTTACCGGAACACAGGCGGGCCTCTCGACAGGAGCAGTCGGAGAATTCGGCGCTTGAGATGGGACGTCAGAAGAAAGATTCGCGCGATCTGCTTACCGGAACACAGGAGGGCCTGTAGACAGGAGCAGTCGGAGAGGTCGGCGCTTGAGATGGGACCTCAGAAGAAACGTTCGCGCGATCTGCTTACCGGAACACAGGCGGCCCTGTCGACAGGAGCAGTCGGAGAAGTGGGCGCTTGAGATGGGACGTCAGAAGAAAGATTCGCGCGATCTGCTTACCGGAACACAGGAGGGCCTGTAGACAGGAGCAGTCGGAGAAGTCGGCGCTTGAGATGGGACGTCAGAAGAGAGGTTCGCGCGATCTGCTTACCGGAACACAAGCGGGCCTGTCGACAGGAACAGTCGGAGAAGTCGGCGCTTGATATGGGACGTCAGAAGAAACGTTCGCGCGGTCTACTTACCGGAACACAGGCGGGCCTGTCGACAGGTGCAGTCGGAGAAGTCTGCGCTTCAGATGGGACGTCAGAAGAAACGTTACGCGATCTGCTTACCGGAACACAGGCGGCCCTGTCGACAGGAGCAGTCGGAGAAGTGGGCGCTTGAGATGGGACGTCAGAAGAAACGTTCGCGCGATCTGCTTACCGGAACACAGGCGGGCCTCTCGACAGGAGCAGTCGGAGAATTCGGCGCTTGAGATGGGACGTCAGAAGAAAGATTCGCGCGGTCTGCTTACCGGTACACAGGAGGGCCTGTAGACAGGAGCAGTCGGAGAAGTCGGCGCTTGAGATGGGACGTCAGAAGAGAGGTTCGCGCGATCTGCTTACCGGAACACAAGCGGGCCTGTCGACAGGAACAGTCGGAGAAGTCGGCGCTTGAGATGGGACTTCAGAAGAAACGTTCGCGCGGTCTACTTACCGGAACACAGGCGGGCCTGTCGACAGGTGCAGTCGGAGAAGTCTGCGCTTCAGATGGGACGTCAGAAGAAACGTTACGCGATCTGCTTACCGGAACACAAGCGGGCTTGTCGACAGGAACCGTCGAAGTATTCGGCGCTTGAGATGGGACGTCAGAAGAGACGTTCGCGCGATCTGCTTACCGGAACACAGGCGGGCCTGTCGACAGGAGCAGTCGGAGCAGTCGGCGCTTGAGATGGGACGTCAGAAGAAACGTTCGCGGGATCTGCTTACCGGAACACAGGCGGGCCTGTCGACAGGAGCAGTCGGAGAAGTCGGCGCTTGAGTTGGGACGTCAGAAGAAACGTTCGCGTGATCTTCTTACCGGAACAAACCGTTTTCGGTTCAATCATTGCTGAAGGTGATGATGTTTTGAAAAAGTAGATCAATATTTGCCGCCTTTGAGCATTTGGAGAAAACATTTGTTGGAGTTCACTGGAGCAACCTGATGGATATATTATTGTAAAACGGAATAGATTTGAAAGAGAGGAGGTCAATTGGAAGGCTGTATACTGTAGATATCAGAAAAGTATAGTAAACATTGGAAACGAAACAAGAAGGGAATTCAAAATTTGAAAAAGTGTAAGACGTGGGCTCTTGAGAGGTGTCAAGCGTGAGTCTTGTATGTATCCCACTCTCTTTAATATATACTCGGAAGAAACGATAAATTATTTGTAATTCACCCGGAAGAAGAAGAGTTATAGTCGGTGGAGGAAGAGTAGAGTGCATCAGGTTTGCAGACGATGTGGTGTTGCTTGCCGAGGGTGAAAAGACATTAGGCGGAATGGTGAGGGACTGTAATAGAACGTATGAAGCGTTTGGTATGAAAATGAATGTAAAGAAGACAAAATACATTATTACAAGCAAAATAAGCAGGGCTACATAGATTAAAATAGCAAATGAGGAAATAGAACAAGTTTTGGTTAGAGAGGACATTTGTTGTGGTCATGAGGTAAAATGAAGAATTGCCTTAACTAAGGAAGCTATTAATAGAAGGATAGATTGTTTTGCGGCCTAGTAGGCACAGAGCTAAGAAAGAGGGTGGTAAAGTATTTTGTTTGCAGCGTGTATAGGAGATACAGAATAGAAACTTGGACGTTGAGGAAAGAAGAGGAGAGGAGGGTACAGGCCTTGAAAATGTGCACACGGAGGAAGATGGAAAAAAACATTTCCTAGAATGAAAGAGAGACAAATGAGCTGGTGCTTAGAAGAATAGGAGAGAAAAAGGAGTATTAAATATGATCAGGGGCCGGACGAAAAATTGGTTGGGTCAATGTATGCGGCAAACACAAACCCCCCCCTTTTGAGGCGGTTATAGCCTCCTCTAGCGCCTGTTACACAGACCACCTACGATCGCGCCACCAAACGCTGGACGCTCGCTTTGTTTCTATTATCAGTCTCTGACACCACATAAAATCAGTTAACTCAGCGCCTCTGCAGGGAGCGTGCGCCAGGATGAACGTTTTGGGCGGAGAAAGAGCCACCGGTAGCCCCAATTAAAATCCCACAGAGGCGTAGACCGCCAGCCGCATTGCGATTTACCTTGCACGGCCTAAATAGGGGTAAGTTGCGTGGAGAGGGTGTGCTAATAGAGTTCATAGCGCTTTGCGCTTTGTTGTGAAAAGGCCCACCGGAACAGAAGTTGTTAAATCGCAAAATCGCAGCTGCTACTAAAGACGGGCTCCTATGTGCAGGTCAGGCGGTTTATATCAGGCGGAATCCAGACACAAACACACACACACACACACACACACACACAAACTTTGATCCCAATAACTACACTAGTTTTAGTTAGCAGAATTCGTTAGTGAAATGCTAAATAAGCTGTGGGCTTATAACATTGTCTCCAAGCCTGTGTGAACATACGGCGTACAACTTTGGGTAAGTGCTTCCACATCCAACATCGTTTTCAGGCCATGGTGTATTGAAAAGTAAGACACGTGAAACGGCTTGAAGAGCACACGAATCCTCTACTAGACAACAGCCTGCAGACAATACGATTATAATTAACATTAACTGCGCTGTATTTACATGGACTTTAAGACTCTAAATACATTGTACATAATTCATACCTAAAGTGTTCACGGCTGGCGTCAAATATGTTGAAATCTGATCTACTTCTCAGCGAGCTATTAGGCCGTGGTCCACTGCCGCCGAATAGGACAAACGGTTCGGCGCCACCAATGTCATCCAGCACGAGAGCAGTACTGCGATTAACTCGTGAATCCGGATACCACCGAAAATCCGTTAACCCGGCGCCTCTTAAGACAGCCACGTAGCAACTTCTGCCATTCCCCACCAGAGCTCTCGAGTGTTTTACAGTGAAGATGGCCTCCAACGGTAGTGCCGAAACGTCTGTTCCATGCGGCAGTAGTGGACCCATGGCCTAATAATCCGGAGAGAAGTCAGTCAAATTTCAACAGAGCATTGTATATAATATTTCATTGAATACTCAGACTAGTCGATATACTAGTCCTCTCTATGCCATGTATTCTGTCAACATTTATAGTTATTTTTATATATTAACAGATTGTATAAATTTTGTTTCAATTTATTGCGGATTTTTAATCTGTTCGACTAAGCGAACATTGAACAAATTGACTGACAAAACACATACATGATTATGAAGAGCTGACCATTGACAACTCTTCTTGTTTTTATTAACAGATTAAACTCTTCTTTTTTTGTTAACAGATTAAACAGATACACAAATTACAAGACTAAATGGCAAAAACATGTAAAAAAAAATGAACAAAAGTCACTTCCACTTGCAGCTGGTATGATACAATAAGTTCAAAAGGTCAGACACTTGGCCTATAAGGCAGTATATCTATACTGGTTGACAGTAACATTTAAAATGTTGGCATGAACACAAAAGATACAGATATTACCGAACAGATAACGCAGAAAGTACAATACAGATAATACAGAGTACACATTATTTGTTGAATCTGCAGGGTAAGTCTAACAATTTATGAATTTTTAGTCTGTAAATGTCTTCACTATTATCTAACAAATTAATTGCTAAGGCGGTATGATGCTTTTCTAATTTAGAGATGTGTTTCCTGCAGAGACGCACGATTTCTTCTCTCACGGCTGGAACTTTTAGGTCTCGGTGTGTAGAATTGTTGGAGACAAACCATGGAGCGTCGAGTATTGATCTTAAACTTTTGGACTGAAAGCGCTGTATAATCTCGATGGTACTCGTACTAGCAGTACCCCAAAGTTGAATACCGCAAGTCCATACCGGTTTAAGAACTGCTTTATATAATTAAAGTTTGTTGACAAGGAAGGCTTAACCACGATTTTCTGCCTATCAGTCAGTAGATATTTCTGACCTTGAGTTCAAGTTCAGTCTTCTTAGAGTTTATGAGTTTCTTCCACGTTAGTCTCCTGTCCAGGTGGATCCCAAGGTACTTAGTACTTTCAGCTTGGGGTATCGGTTGACCGTTAATTATTACTGGAGGGTAGTTATCCTTAAGTGTGGTGAAGGTAATGTTAACGACTTGGACGAATTGATTTTTATGCACCATTTATCAAGCCATAACTGAACGCTATTTAATGAATCTTGTAGGCTAAGAGATGGTATTGAGGGGTCGGAGTGTGTCGCTAGGATTGCTGTCATTGGCGTAGGTAGCAACAGTGGTTTCACTTCCTGACGGTAAGTCCGAGGTGAACATGAGGTACAGTAGACGACCCAGGACACTACAGATTTCATAAATAAAAGTTAAAAAGAAAATTGTTTTAGTTAATGTTCGTCACCATACAGAAACATTTTGAACAGTACTAGTTACTGCCTTTCATCGCCAAGCTTCCGTTTACCCTACATTTCGAGATATATATTATAACGTTTATTTTTTATTATTATTTTAATTTATTAATTATTTATTTAAATTCTATTCTGTATTGATTACTGTGAATGTATATTATTTATTATTGTACTCTTGAAATAATCTGAGTTGGTCTTAATTTCGGGGTGTCAACGTTTAAGTGACTTAGTTATTATGATTTGACCTGAATAAATAAAAATAAAAAATTGTATTAAGTTTTTTTTTAGGAAGTTTTAAATTTGACTGACAATAAATAAAACCACACTCTTCAAAATAGAAAAATTGAAGTATTTTGTTTTCTTAGTTTGTAACTATAACATTGCACAGACAATTACCATTGGTTATACTAGTTGCGTTGTGTGAAGTTTTTATTTTTATTTTGATCAATATTAGTGGATTCTTTTCACTACAGATATTAATGTTACGAAAATATCAAAAGTACAAAATAATTACAATATATTTGGGTCTTATTTAATACTAAATGTGGTTAGTCAGCTTAACAGTTGGCAACACAAATTTCTTAAAGATGGCAAGATGGCGGGACCTATGTTTACTACAGTTCTGTGTTTTTCCGATTCGAAGTGAACGAGTTGAAAATATAATAAATTGCTTAATTCTCTCAAATAAATGATTACCAGTGACCAAATTCACATAATAAAATGTGATTATACGTTCTAGTGTGTACAGTGATCAATAAAGTTCATCAGAAATAAGTGTCGTGATGGTTAGTGAAGTTCGGGTTATATTAATATAAAATTGTTTTTATCTCACCAACTAATAATATTTGTGACTGATTTCCTGTTTTTTACTATTTTCACTTTAACTAACTCTTCACTAAGATAATTCCACGGAATACACTGTTTCTTCTAAACACTGTATGGTTCAACCTAAACTGCCTTGGGTTCGATTATTAACTTTCTTGCTATGCATTACTACGGAGAGTATATCTGTACACAACCACGTTCAACAAACGAATGACGTTTTTTCTTCTCAATTTCGCTGGCGTCCCTGTCAAAATGTAAAAATTTCTGATTGGCTGGATTAGACTGGCATTGTTAACTGACCACCATGGCTTCTTGCTAAAATAACGAGTTAATTTTTCTTTCACAAACCCTGAACTTATGCAAAATTTAATTTAAAATACATTGGTAGATCCAAAATCTCTGTTTTATGCTGATAATTCTGATATCTCACAAGCCATATCTTGGTTGCAATATTAACTTACTAAAATACACTGTCCAAATCCACATACTATCTCCTACCTGAATTTACAAACATTTAACAATAAAAAAATAAAATATAATATGGGTTGCTTGCCAATTTCACTCCTAATCTCAGTTTACAAATGGTGAACATTAATTTACTTAAGTTATTAAACAAAATACATATTACAACATCTTTTAGTTATCAACATAAATCTCATTAATTGTAACATTAAAACTAACATTATGAAAACTGAAAAGCATAAACAATAGTATAGAATTAACACTTAAAAGTTAGTGTAATAGATTACTGTTAAAATATTTGAACAAACTTATATAGTGAAAAGTCAGTATGTGACGATTTCATTAATAAAAATATGTTAATTAATTAAGTTGATAATATATAAGCGGAGAAATTTTAAATTCTTAATAAAATCTCACATTGTAAACTAAATCTTATGGCAATCATTTAATAATAATAATATTTAATATAAGTCTAATAATAAAATTAAATGGGAATTGAATTGTACAGAAAGGGTAAAGCTTATTAATTATTCCTGCATAAACAGGCGCTGACCAGAATTAACTTGTTTTCTGACCCCTAAATAAACTAAGTATTATTGTAAATTTGTTATTATTTAAATAATTAAATAAGACCATTGTTACGTACTTTGATAACTTCTGCAACTAAGAATATCACGATTTAATTATTTAATCAACCGTAGTCCTTTAATTAAAATTAGAAAAACGGAACTACTTTTATGTAGCCTAGTAATTGTCTTGAGATTACTACGCTCCCCTTAACTATTTTCTGCCACTATGAATGGAGCGCTCACGCCGTAAGCAGCGTAAAGCGTTGTTTCGCTACGTGTATATATAAAAATGTGAAAGGCTTGATACAATGACTACTTAAATAAGTAAATTTGTGTGGTGATGACATCTCTCTATATTATAAAATAACGGACTATGTAATTTATACAGTATTACAACCTAGAAGGTGATAGTCAACTAATCTATCATCATGTGAAGTGTATAACAGTGAAACAAACTTTCTATCTATGTATTCTAACTACAAGAATTACGAAGAATAACTACAGTCGCCGGAGATGAATGTACCACACCAGGAATGATTTCACATACTTCTAGAACTTCACCATCACAGTATGATAAGGTAACGACTGAACTTCAAGAAACATCAGGAGGACCGAAGAACTAATTCTGCAGCAACTTCAGGAAACACACAGGTGACATGGAGGCTTGTCTTCCATGGTTAAGAGTTACAAAATTATAAACCCCAAAAGACAATTTAAATTATCATATTAAAGACTTTAAAACTTGTGTTTAAATGTAATAACATTAAAGACTTTAGAAACCTGACATTTTAGGTAACATGTAGTATAAAATCTAATAACGCTAGTTATAGCAAAAAGGTAAAGTTTAAACTAAAAGTTTTGTTGTTTTAGAAGATTAATAAAAAACCATTCTTCAAATGGTTAGAGTTTCAATATTGTACATGGGAAGGTGACCATTATTCATTTAATATATTTAATCCCGGATCCGTGGAATTAATCAATAAGATGTACATCATATTTTGAGGCCCCTTTGTAAAGTAGTAATTTATATATTTAATCATATAGTAAACTATATTGTTTGAGAACTTTCAATAGAGAACTTAATCACCAAATGTAATAAAGAGATGTCATCTAAGTACCGAGTAAACTGAGTGCATAAATCAACAGTCTCCCCTTCCTAATATCCTGCTATATAAATTGTTTTTTTTGTTGTGATTATTTTCAGTGCTTCACAACGAAGGCAGCCGGTATAATTGGCACATCCAATTATTACTGGTTCCCTAAGTTATAACTCAAGAGAAGAGGTTATAAGTTGCGCCACTCTGCTATTCTGCTGCTATTCTGCTGTAATTTGCTTATTTTTGCTAATTTGCTAATTTTGCGTAAGAGAAAAGAAAGAAGTAATTGCGTCCCGATATCCCACGCACAAAAGCTGTTGATCTATTCACTCATGTATTTCAATATGTGTCAGAGTTTTAATAAGATAAAAATAATAATTAATGTTATAGTAATATAGTATAAATAACTTTATTAGTAAGTATAATTTGTGTAAAGTAATATTAACATATAATCCCATGTAAACAAACCATGTCGGTACTTGTTAAAAGTCCCCTTCATAAATGTGCCACATTCTCGACAATCTCGGACGTGTAAGTTTCCTGTTGCCGTTTGTTTAAAATTGTCATTGTTTAGTTGAGTTTGACAATAAGCCACCCTCCTTGTGTGGTCTATTGTTATAAGAAGCGTGTCTGTTCATGTGTTAGTAACCGAAGGGGGAATCTTTTGTCGTACGCATATTCATGCCTGTGTGAAATTTCTCTCTCTCTCTCAAAGTAAAACGATAAAGGTTGTCATAACATTTTAAGTGTCTATTTGTAAAAAAGAAAAAGGAGTAAGAATACGATTGATTTATATTTTTATATTTTTGTGTAAAAGAAAAAGGAAGCGTTGTATAGCATTTAATGCAAATAGTAGAATAATTAGTTATAGCCACTCACGTTACGAAAATGGCTGAATTTAATCCTGATCTATTATTAAAAGATGTGCTATGCTACGAAGCACTTTTACGAGGTCTAAAACACGTGAATGTAACCGTGTCGGAGTTACGAAAATCATTACGCCAAACCGGATCAGATACACCCTCGCAGTTAGATAGATTGCGTGAACTCGATTATGACGGCGAACGAGAAACCTGTTATGCGAAATATAGGGAACTGATAGTATTATCTCAGAACCTTGAGGACAAGAAATCACCTACGGAATTTTTGCGCGTTACGCAAGGTATAGAACATTTAACCCGCCGGTTAAATAATTTATTAAGCTGGCCCGACGTCACCATAATCCCCGGCGATGTGCAGAAATTTGCGGAGGAGGCATTAAGCCAATTACCCATAATTATCAAAGACTTACGACGAAAATCAGACTCATCGAGAATGGAGGAAATTGAGCACTACTTACAAAAATTATATATCTCCCCAGTTCAATCCCCTACTTTAGAACACCCTCCCTCCACCTCGAACCCCGAATCACCCACCGTATCGAAGATACAACCGAGTCATGAACAATTACCTAGTAGAGAATTAAATACCCACACTATGTCAGAACCCCCACCGCCAAATGTTCAGCATATTCGCACTAGTAAATATGCGATTACAAATCCTAATGCAAACACCAATCTTTCGAAAAGTATACCTAACGTATGTTTTAATGTAGACCTCTACGGAAAGATTTCCCACCCAGTAGAGAAAATAATTAATGAAATTCCTTACACCGATGGCTTAAGCATCACGACTCTATTGACTTTTATCAGATATCTACTGCAAATAAAAGATCTACAACTATTGAGCGATTGGCAAATACTGCAGGTCATCTTACCCAAATGTAAACCACCTTTACGAGATCGTGTCCTCGAATCATTAAACTCGAATCTTCCGGTAGAAGAACTTCATACAAAGATAATCAAATATTTTATTCCCACTGGAATATATGAGGAGATAAAAAGAAATACCGTACTTCGAGTACAAAGAGCTCAAGAAAGACTGGCCCACTATATCGCAGATATCAGAGAATCTTCACGTCTACTGCAAGTCGACTGGACTGAAAAACAATTGGTCGATACTATATTGGTAGGCTTATCTCCTGAAGAACGCTCCCGTTTAGCTCTAATAAGTAGACCCCTTACTTTCGCTGACCTTGAACAATGTAGTGTGCACTCTTCAAATGTGTGGTATGCAGATCAGCATCGACATGCACCGGTATCCACAACACCACATAGAAAGGAAACGCAAGCCCTACCCTTAGATACAAGAAGTCTACGAGAACGACGCCCATTTCGGCGACCAACCTATGTTCATGGCCACGGTAAGTCCAAAGAGCCACCACCTAGACACGAAACCAGTGAGACCTCGCGTAAAGAATATATATGCTATAACTGCGGAAAACCTGGACACCTCAGTAGAAACTGTAAACGGAAACAGTATCATCAGAAAACCCATTATCCAAAAAACATGTAAGGCAGGGAGATCCGAAACCCTGTGTCTTCCGCAGCATCGTGAAAACAGGTAAACCCCTGAGAGACCACAAGTTAAAACAAAATACTAATAATAATAACAAAAGAAAATTAGACCCCTATGTTAGGAAATTTATCGATAAATGTAACTCTATTAGTAAATGTGATTACAATAGGTGTGAATTACCGTATATACAAGTTGACATTGGTGTTACATCCACCCTCGGATTAATTGATTCCGGATCCACGCGAAGTTTAATTAGTCAAGAGCTAGCAAATCAATTATTTAAACACAATTTAGTTAAACGCAGTCAATCAGTAAATATTAGATGCGCTACAGCTAATAAACAAAACTTAATGATAAAGCTTATCATCACTTTTAAAGTAAAAATTAAAAATCTAACGTGGTATTTTCCAATGTTGGTATGCGACGAATTAGGACCCGAATTAATATTGGGAGCTGATTTTATCAGTAAAACAGGAATAATTTTAGACATTCACGAGAAGATATTTTACTTTGGATTCGATCGTTCACGGAAATATAACTTGCATGATCATGCAAATAACAGAGAAAGTACTAGCACCACTTCTACACATATAAAGCATCACGAATCTGAATTAAGTCATCTGAAAAGTAAAGATAGACGGAACATACAGACTTTAATAAAACAATTCTCCAACGTCCTCACCCCAAAGTTAGGACTGACGGATCTGATAGAGTACAAAATAAATTTGAGTGACAACAAAGTAATACGTTTAGCCCCATACAAATTATCACCACCGAAATTGGAAGTGATGAGGAACCAAATTAATAAATTGTTAGAACAAGGAGTCATCGAACCCTCTACGTCATCTTATTCATCACCTGCGTTTTTAGTACCCAAAAGTAACGACAAACATAGATTAGTGGTGGACTACAGACAACTAAATAAACGGATAGAATTTGAATCTATACCACTTCCTGACATCCACAGTGCATTTCATTATTTTACTAAAGCAAAAATCTTTACCATTATGGATTTAAATCAGGCATTTCATCAGATACCCCTTTCGGAAGAATCAAAACGTCTTACTGCCTTTGCCGTCCCTTTCAACCTGTACCAATTTACAAGGGTACCTTTTGGTATATCCCAAGGTAGTTCTGTATGTAGCAGATTATTAGAAAAGTTATTTCATGACATAATATTTAAATATATGTATCACTACTTAGATGACATTGTTATCTACAGCGAGTCAATTGAGCAACATCTTAATCATCTACGTGAAGTACTAACCCGATTGGAGAAAGCTGGATTAACCGTAAATCCCAGTAAAGTAAATTTTGCTGTGACACAATTCTCATTTTTAGGTCACATCGTAAAAGCAAACGGAAAGGTAAGCATAGACCCAGAGCGAACCCGTGCCATCAGAGAATTTTTACCGCCGCGGGATGCGAAAGGAATAGCCCGATTTTTAGGAATGATAAATTATTTCCATAAGTACATCCCACATCTAGCCGAAATTGCAGCACCGCTAAATACCTTAAGAAAAAAGGGAATTAAATTTGAATGGAATGAGCAACACCAAACTGCATTCGAGAAATTAAAAGAAAGCATAATATCACCCCCCGTACTACAATTAGCCGACTTTACAAAACCATTTGTAGTGCAAACAGACAGTTCTAGTGTCGCACTAGGTGCAGTAATATATCAGGAAGTAGATAACTCAAGGTTACCTATGAGTTACGCTTCTCGCACCCTAACTGAGCAAGAAAAGAAATACTCCGCATACGAATTAGAATGTTTAGCAATAGTTTTCGCTTTTGAGAAGTTCAAACCATTTTTAGAACATAAGGAGTTTTTATTAGAAACTGATAATCAAGCGTTATCCTGGCTACTAAATCACCCAAAACAGTTAGGCCGTATCGGAAGATGGGTATTAAGATTAAATTGTTTTAAATTCAAAGTACAACATATTAGAGGCACCCAAAACGTAGTTGCCGATACACTGTCACGTATGTTCCAGCCTAGTAGTAATACTTACCAAAACAAGAGTAGAGAAACGCCGATTATTAATACTTTAATTACCGCATTTCCTCTTGCATTTACGGATTTAGCCCAGAATCAACAACAAGACCCACGTTTGAGTCCAATTATTGAACAACTTGAAAAAGGAAATAAGTCAGAGAAATACATATTAAGTAGGAGAGTATTATGTTGTAGAATAGCGAACGGAAAATATCTACGAATAATCGCCCCTGATATTATTAAACCTATGCTGATGGAATATTATCACTCTTCCACCATTGGAGCACATATGGGAATAAATAAAACTATACACCGAATTCGTAAAGAATATCACTGGGAAAATATGAACAGTGAGATCGCCAATTTTGTAAAAAAGTGTAAGTTGTGTGCACTCAGCAAACCAGCTAGAAAAAGCCAAATAAGTCAGTTAATCTCAGAGATTCCTGCTACCCCGTTCTCCAAAATTTATTTAGACTTTTCAGGACCCTACCCGCGTTCCAAATCAGGAAATAAAATGTTACTAATTTGTGTAGACTCTTTTAGCAAATTCGTCTGGATGTACCCCATGCGGCGAGCCTTAGCGACAACCACAGTAAGTATTTTACAGCATAGATTATTTAAAGAATTCGGTATTCCTGTCCATCTAGTGTCGGATAACGGACCACAGTTTAAGTCCAAGGAATTCAGGAACATGTGTTTCAAACTAGGTATAGAACATATTACCACTACAGAGTATCGTCCGCAAGGTAATATAGCTGAGAGGTATTTGCGAAACCTAAAATCTGCTTTAATTGCCTACCATGCTAACGACCATACTTCTTGGGACCAGAACTTATCCTGGATACAGTTCGCTTTTAATTCAGCATATCATGAAGGACATAAGTCTACCCCATTCGAATTATTGTTCAAGTATAAACCCAACCACCCATTATCCACTAAGTGGAAAATACATGAATTGTTACCTCTTGAAATTAGGGATAAAAATATTAGGAAAATATGGAATGAAGCGCGCGCTAATTTACGAACAAACTTAGCGAAATCAAGGAAATATCACGAGCGAAATAAAAATAACGAAGTAAAGTACCAAATCGGTAACTTAGTTATGTGTAAAACACATCCTACGAGTAGTGCAATCGATAAGACCACTTCCAAGCTATCATACCGATGGTGCGGTCCTTATCAAATTCACAAATATTTAACTCCAGTAACCGTAGCACTGTATGAACCCTCTACTCAAAAATATGTACGAAGGACACATATTTCTCAGATAAAACATTATCACGAAGAAGGTAATGGTAGAGTGCAAGTTAAATAAATGTAAAGAAAAAAGAAAGGTATATGTTTTGTACTCAACTGCAAAGGAGTACTAGAGTAACATTTAGCTAGCTAATGGTATAAATAGGTACGAGGCCTGATCACCCTTGAATCCTATTCTTCGAAAGTAGAGCAAAGTAAGAAGTCAGCTGACAGCAAATATGAGGAATAATTAAGTAACAAATTACTTAATGAGTAATTCTATCACTAGAATAACTCCCAACTAAAGAAAAACCCGGTAGTAGTCATAATTAGTAGTGTTAAGAAAATTTAGAATGTTAACTATATGTTTTATAATGTGTGAATTTTATGTACTGTTAGAATTAGTCTGTAAAGTATGATATGTAGATAGTAAGAATAAACAATTCGAGACTGACGTGTGTAACTCATAATTACATACAGAGAGAAACTGGTGAGAGAAATTACACACGGAAATCCCTAAACATACTCTCGGTATATTCAAAAAAAAAAAAATTATACCGGAGTCTGTGGCTAAAGCGGCGGAGTATGTGACGATTTCATTAATAAAAATATGTTAATTAATTAAGTTGATAATATATAAGCGGAGAAATTTTAAATTCTTAATAAAATCTCACATTGTAAACTAAATCTTATGGCAATCATTTAATAATAATAATATTTAATATAAGTCTAATAATAAAATTAAATGGGAATTGAATTGTACAGAAAGGGTAAAGCTTATTAATTATTCCTGCATAAACAGGCGCTGACCAGAATTAACTTGTTTTCTGACCCCTAAATAAACTAAGTATTATTGTAAATTTGTTATTATTTAAATAATTAAATAAGACCATTGTTACGTACTTTGATAACTTCTGCAACTAAGAATATCACGATTTAATTATTTAATCAACCGTAGTCCTTTAATTAAAATTAGAAAAACGGAACTACTTTTATGTAGCCTAGTAATTGTCTTGAGATTACTACGCTCCCCTTAACTATTTTCTGCCACTATGAATGGAGCGCTCAAGCCGTAAGCAGCGTAAAGCGTTGTTTCGCTACGTGTATATATAAAAATGTGAAAGGCTTGATACAATGACTATTTAAATAAGTAAATTTGTGTGGTGATGACATCTCTCTATATTATAAAATAACGGACTATGTAATTTATACAGTATTACAACCTAGAAGGTGATAGTCAACTAATCTATCATCATGTGAAGTGTATAACAGTGAAACAAACTTTCTATCTATGTATTCTAACTACAAGAATTACGAAGAATAACTACAGTCGCCGGAGATGAATGTACCACACCAGGAATGATTTCACATACTTCTAGAACTTCACCATCACAGTATGATAAGGTAACGACTGAACTTCAAGAAACATCAGGAGGACCGAAGAACTAATTCTGCAGCAACTTCAGGAAACACACAGGTGACATGGAGGCTTGTCTTCCATGGTTAAGAGTTACAAAATTATAAACCCCAAAAGACAATTTAAATTATCATATTAAAGACTTTAAAACTTATGTTTAAATGTAATAACATTAAAGACTTTAGAAACCTGACATTTTAGGTAACATGTAGTATAAAATCTAATAACGCTAGTTATAGCAAAAAGGTAAAGTTTAAACTAAAAGTTTTGTTGTTTTAGAAGATTAATAAAAAACCATTCTTCAAATGGTTAGAGTTTCAATATTGTACATGGGAAGGTGACCATTATTCATTTAATATATTTAATCCCGGATCCGTGGAATTAATCAATAAGATGTACATCATATTTTGAGGCCCCTTTGTAAAGTAGTAATTTATATATTTAATCATATAGTAAACTATATTGTTTGAGAACTTTCAATAGAGAACTTAATCACCAAATGTAATAAAGAGATGTCATCTAAGTACCGAGTAAACTGAGTGCATAAATCAACAGTCTCCCCTTCCTAATATCCTGCTATATAAATTGTTTTTTTTGTTGTGATTATTTTCAGTGCTTCACAACGAAGGCAGCCGGTATAATTGGCACATCCAATTATTACTGGTTCCCTAAGTTATAACTCAAGAGAAGAGGTTATAAGTATCCATTATAATTTTTCAACAAATTTCAATCATTATGTTTTTATAGACAAACCTAATATAGTATATATTATATAGGAGTGTGTACATTACAAAATGCTTTAATGCTGAGGGCAATTAATGATTTCTAAAACATATTCAAAATTTGTGTATGCTGGTTCACATTTCAATACAAAAAAACAAAAATCATCTACATCATAATTCATTACAAAAATATTTACTGGTTACTGGTCACACAATAGTTAAACATTCTAACAAAATTTCTTACTAATTGAAACAATTATATGGATGGTTCAGAACAAAAGCAAAAATTCTATGTTTCACAGCAATAATTAACCATGTCCCTTGTAGATCTTGCATTTATGTCAGTTTTTCATTTATAAACTTGTTTAGAGTTTACTGACTCTCTTTAGACTAATATACATCACTTTATTTATAATTAGTGTCACTTCTCACTTACTATATCTAGTATGTCACTTTTACTCAGACATTTTTTAACATTAAAGTGTCAATTTCACTCTCTTTTGTTTTCTTAGTCCTTCATAAGTTATTTGGGCAGATTACTTATTATTACACATCTCTGATATGTTACTAATATAAACATAATGAATAACTTAACACAAAACCTCTAACTATATAATAATTAATGAATATAACTTATTTTATTGACATTATACCTAACCTATCTGGTCTAGGCTCTGTTTATTTTGTACTTTCTTATTGATTTTGTACTTTCTTTTAGTCATGGTTCAAAATAGTTATATATTAATAATCAAGCTTTATTATTCAATTTTTCTATATTCAGTCTATTTAAAATGGTTTGTTAATAGTTAGGTTTATTAGAAAGGGTTTTTTGGTGATCATTGTGTGTTAAATCATAGTTTGTTTATGGAAGGTGCAAACTATCACGTTACAATATATATGTGTGTGTGTGGGGGGGGGGTGTTACGAATGTAATTCAATAACACATCGGTAGTGATTTTATCAGCGCGGTGGCAAAACGAGAAAAGAAAAAGCTCAACAAGAAAGTGGAAATGAAATTGATTCATAGCAGCATAGTGATGTCTGTATCGGAAGGGAACAAAGTTTGTCGAACGAATTGATATACAGACCGCACTGAACGGAAATTAAAACACCTAGTCTGTAAGATGAACAGTGTGAAAGACAAACGTGGAGTGTCGGTCGGGTGACGAATTCAATAGGATGCGATGTAGATGAAAACAGAAAACTGTTTTAATGTGAATATGCTTGTTAACTGAACGACGAGTTGAAAAATAAAAAACAAGTTTGTTTTTAACAAAATTATTTTTACGCTTGAATTTTATAAATTGCGGTTTTACAAATTGTTGGCAGAGTGACACTCGGGGGGGGGGGGGACGAAATTTATTATAAAACATTTAACTTTCCAAACGTTTAACTGCCGCTCACAGAGTTGCGAGATTCGGCGGAACGTGACTATGGTGTCTCGGGCAACATTATCTACAAAAAGGTCTGTAAATTGGCTTTTTAAAAACAATGACATTTATAGAATTTTCTCTTGAGGGGTGGACTTTTTGTAGCGCACAAGAAGTGTAAGTGTAATTTCAGCAAACCTCGTTGAAACACACAAACCTATTAACTACAAACCATAAGAATTACGTTCAACATAAGAACGACAAAAATGTGTAAAATGGGATACTGTAATGTTTTCCCTTCTTGAACAGTCATCAGGCTACCAGCTGCAAATATATTCGAACACTGATTTACATATAACAGAAAAAGTTTCAGTGCATCTAAAATAAGCTGACAATTAGATGCTTCGTAGACTTAGACGGCCGGGGTCAATGTTGTTAAAATTCATTTACGGGCTGTTTGGCAGTAGTCCATTGTTTTCAACTAAAACAGACGTTTCCGCAGTATCATCGACCGCCATCGTCAGTGTAAAACTCGAACGTTGCTACAGTACTGTACTGTACATTAGCAAAGCTCGAATTTTACACTGATGATAGCAGTCGATGGTACTGTACACTGATGATAGCAGTCGATGGTACTGTAGAAACGTTTGTTTTAGTTGAAAACAATGGGCCACAGCCAAACAGCCCGGGAATGAATTTTAACAACTGAGCTGACAATTGTCGTAGACCAAGCGGCTGGCTTGCTATTGGCCAACGTAAAAATCCAGTACTAAAAAATAACTTTTGCAGATACACCAGTCGGAACATGGGGAGAGCTATCAATGGCGAAAAGATCTTCACTTTACATTTCTCGGACTATCAAGTAATTACAGGCGAAATTTAAGACGAAATTATGTGATTAGGAAATTAGATGAAGAATAGTTTTACAACAACCTGACGCACGTTTCATAAAAGAGATCTGTATTTTCAGAGGTTCATATTATCAGCTTTGTTTCAATATTAATACATTGCAACAATACAGATATTTGCATATTTATCCAGGTAAATAGTTTGTAAATAATTAGTGTAAGGATAGTATGGTGAATAGTTCTGAAAATTTTGTGCGTGAAAGTACAGGCGTGTACACGCGGTAGCCTGTCTAAAGTGTACACCTGCCGGACGGAAATTTTTACAGTGTAAGTCACCGTATGTGTGTCTCTAATTCCATACTACGATAGGGAATTTTGTGTACGGAATTTGGGAACTAGGAATTGGGAATTTGGGGATTTTGTGTACGGATGAATTGTTCGTTTTTATTATTAAATCAGGTATTGACATGATTAAAATAAATAAATATGTGTTATACCTGTCACAAAAGACATATAACACTTCTAAAAACACTATTAGAATAAGTACATTTAAGCGCGTATGGTGATGCAAAATTATTGCAGACAAGTGCAATATTAAAGACATCATACAAATTGAAGTTAATTACTACCACAATTAGCTAGTAATTAACGAGTGTGTTATATGTTAATGATGAGTGGAGTGAAAAATTACGATGACAGTGGAACCACTCTCATAAAGATCAAGTTTTTGGTTATCGCGAAAATGGACTAAAAAGTGATCAGTAAAAAAGGACGCTACACAAGAATTGACAAAGTTTAACGTGACAAAATATCTGACATGTCAGTTTGCCGTCTACTATAAATACCTCCGGCAATTTTGGACGAGGGTCAGACTCAAGAAATCTTCATACGAGGACGGTAACTAATCCGTTTTGCTAATCGACAGACTCAAGCAAAGGTCACACGAGGTCACTATGTCCGTCTGCTGATCAACTTGACATCATCATCGTCACAATCATTTGCAATACACCACGATTGATGGAGGAACACAGGACCACCATCAACAACAGGCTATAGAATACTGAGGAAGCGTCAGCATCATCATCGTCTTGTCACCATTCAGGAGACGCGCGCGGACGCACACGCACACGCACACGCACATGCGATACTCAGGTGACAAATCAACAATTATACTTTTGGGTTAAACAAAGAGCTCGTAACAAAAACAGAATAGGAGACAATAAAGTAATATAAAGAAATATAACTAGTGTAAATATTCAAAATAAAATACGTAATTGTAAGTTGGTGTTAAAAATAGTTTTATTCTGTTTAATTTAAAAATTGGGTTTATCATTATAAAAATAATTATTCCTAAAGTAAATATTATTTTTATTAAAACATTAATAGCAAACCTTCAATTTTTATTTGGTAAAGTTAATATTATTTTTATAAATGATTTGCTATGAATTCAAATTTTAATAACGATAGACACGCAAACAATATAAAAGAATTTTATAATTTGTTCATCATATATGTTTAGATATTTATGACTATACGTTATTAATGTGTGCTGAATAGCAAAGATATGTTATGTTTTCACAGTGTAATCTTATAAAAGAGAATAATTAAAATTTTCTAGTTTCAAATTTTATTAATAAATTAATTTTCTTTGGAATATTTAATAAACCGTTGGTTGATCCTTTTCCAACGTTTTAATTAATTACTTCTAGTCATCAACGTCTCATTCCTCTTTGTAAAATAACTTTTATCGTGCAACCACATATACGGTACTTAACGCAACGAACGTATAAACATACTACGGCCCGGCCGGTGTTTAACACTTTATAGTTGCGTTGGGTACATGGTCAGAAGTGTATGCATTTTATAATACAGTACTTGTAACGATGGAATATATTACCTTTACTATAAATTAATATAAATTTTAACAAAAATTTTAATACAAATATTAGTTAATATTATTAACTCGTATTTCGTTATCCGTTAATTCATTTAGACACCACTGAAAATACAGATCGATTCTGTGAAACGTGCGTCAGATAGATATGTAAAACGACAAAAAGTAATAAGAATCTACAGTTCGATAAAACACATTATACAAGAAACTAGAGTTACTCACACAGAAAATATATATATATTGCAATGAGACAAACGTTCACACTATGTGTAAATGTATGGGGACATATTTACAATATGCCTTAGTTGGTGTCCTGTGCAAAGGGGTGTGAATGTTATAAGACAATATTGTCATTAAAATAAGTACTACATGTTAATGTAGTTTAAGACGATAATAAGCAGTAAAAAAAAAAACAGCAGTGCAGTGTAGAGTGAAAGTAATAAGTGTTGTGCGCGTAACGAATTGTGCTAAGATAATTAACACTAAACCAATTAACAGACACACTATAAGTCATTTGTATTAGTGTGCAAATTTGAATAACTATTAATAACTAATTATTTTATTATTAATAAATGTTAATAGCCGGTATAAGTGGTCACCGTACTACCAAGTGCCAACGGCTTCTTTGAAGGCGGATGAGCGGGTAGTAGGTTAGGGCACTCTCTTGTCCTTGGGGTGTGAAAATACCCCAGAAGGCGGATGAACCAGAGATGGTCAACGGTATAGGATGCAGAAGGCAACGGGAAACCACTGCATTAAAGATCTGAGGATATCCCCAGGCTTTTAGCATGATGGCTACGTCTAATGCAAAATATTCCGGAGTTTCAATTCCCCCATTCGGTTCTCCGGGGGGGAAGGTGTTGGATAGAGTCAATTTTGAAGAAGTAAATCCTATTGTCTACAAACGAAAAAAAGGATGCAACATCGGCACTTGGAATGTTAGAACATTACTGAAGCCTGGTAAAATGGAAGAGATAAAACATTCTATGATAAAGGCAGAGCTTAATATATTAGGTGTCTGCGAGACAAAATGGGCAGGATGTGGTGATTTCGTATCAGGTGATTTCAGAATTATTTACAGTGGAAAGGAAGAACCAGGAAGATTAAGAGGTGAATGGAAGAGTAGTGTCTTGCATACATGCCACAGTAGTGATAGATTACTGATGATAAAACATAGGGCAGAGCAAGTTGATTTGTGTATAATTATGGTGTACTTTCCAACAACAAGTAGTAACGATGAAGATATAGAATTAGTGTATGAACAGATTGAAGAGTTGCTCAAGATAATAAAGAAAGACGATAATGTAGTTATAATGGGCGACTTTAATGCATCTATTGGTGCTAACAGTAGTCAAAAATGTGCCGGGAAGTTTGGTTTGGGGAACATCAATGCACGAGGGGAAAGGTTACTTGAGTCTTGTGAGCAGATGAGATGATCGTCACAAACACATGTTTTGAAGTCCCCAAAAGACGACGATACACTTGGAAAGCACCGGGGGATATTAGGAGGCATCAGATCGATTATATTCTAGTCAGACAAAGATATAAGAACCAAGTCAAATCTAGTCATTCATATCCTGGTATGGATATAGATAGTGACCATATTCCCGTTATGGCCAAGTGCAATATTAAATTTAGGAAAATCAGGAAATCTAAACAAAAGAACTGGTGCT
The DNA here is from genome assembly GCA_034769895.1 of Magicicada septendecula. NCBI lineage: Eukaryota > Metazoa > Arthropoda > Insecta > Hemiptera > Cicadidae > Magicicada > Magicicada septendecula. The sequence continues at coordinate 57,800,818 of CM068374.1, forward strand.
AAGAAAAACTGACCGATGACAAAATAGTAAAAGAATTGGAAGAGGAGACAGACTTGTTGATGGAAGGAAGGCCAAGTTGGGAGGAAGTAAGAGATGGAATAATTGCAACTAGGAACTATATGCCGGGGAAGCTGTGGTAGTCACGCAGGAGTTTCTAGAAAATGAGAATGCTGTAGATAGAGATATGGTAGGACCGCCAATTAGCAGGGTGGAATTTGATTATGCCCTTAAAGGTCTGAGTATGAAAAAAGCGACAGGGCCTGACAGTCTACCAGCAGAGCTTTTGAAAAATGTAGGGGAGAGAACGAAAGACCAGCTATTTCGAATAATTACTAGGTGCTATGAAGAGGGAGTATTGCCAGTTGATTTCATTAAAAGTAGAACAATCACAATACCAAAGAAAGGTAAAGATTATAGAATCTGTGCTGATTATAGAACGATAGCCTTAATATCTCATGCTGCTAAGATTTTGCTGAACATAGTGAAGAACAGACTGGAAGGAAAGATTGATCACACTTTGGAGGAGGATCAGTTTGGATTTAGAGCAGGTAGAGGAACCAGAGAAGCAATCATGGCTCTGCGGCAGATCTTGGAGAGGAGAATTGAAGTGAATAGGAAAACCTATTTAGTATTTGTGGATCTCGAGAAGGCGTTCGACAATGTTGATTGGGAGCTGTTGTTTCAAACTATGAGGAAGTCAGGACTTGACTGGAAAGTTAGAAGGGTAATGTTCAATATTTATAGGTTGCAAAGTACTGAAATAGACATAAATGGATGTAAAAAGGAAGCAATAATAAGAAGAGGGGTAAGACAAGGTTGCCCACTGTCACCGTACTTGTTTAATTTGTTTATAGAAGATGTTGTAACTCAGATGAAAAGGAGTTCTAGGGGAATTAAAATAAATGGGGAACAGATACACAGTATTCGCTTCGCAGATGATATTGTACTGATGGCTGACTCAGAAAAGGATATGACCCGAATGTTAGGTACGTTTAACAAGATTCTTCACGCTTGGAGATTGAGGATAAATGTTAAGAAAACTAAAATAATGGTTGTAAGTAAAAAAAGAGAAGACATTAAATCAACCATTATGTTGAACAACACAATATTGGAGCACGTTACTGAATTTTGTTACCTGGGTAGCATAGTTACAAGTGGAATAAGTGTCTGGCAGAGATTAAGAGGAGAGTAGCTCTGGCAAAACAAGCATTCCAGAGCAAAAGGAACTTATTAGCAAGCAACCATATTAGTATTGAAACAAGGAAAAAGTTTGTTAAGGCATTTGTATGGAGTGTTTTAACTTACGGGTGTGAATCGTGGACATTAGGGAAGGTGGAGAGTGACAGACTTCAGGCAATGGAGATGTGGATTTGGCGGAGAATGACAAAAACTAGTTGGACAGATAGGAAGACGAATGAACAGATCTTAGAGGAAATAAATGAGAATAGAACACTGCTTAGGAGTATAGAGGTGAGGAAGATTAAGTTGATAGGGCATGTGATCAGACATAGTGCTTTTTTAACTAACATCTTTGAGGGCAAAGTAGTGGGGAAGAAGCCCAAAGGAAGACCAAGAACTGCATACTTCCGCAGCACAATGAGTGTCGTGAATAGTGGGTCCTATAAAGAAATGAAGAATATCGCAAGGGATAGAGTGACGTGGCTACAGCGACAAGGCATTGCCTTTAGGAGTTAATTAATAAATGTTAATAGTAGTCTACTTATTCAACTAACAAAATAATTAGTTATGTAATCACTTGCAGTTGAAAACACGTGGTTTGGAAATATCTAGAAACCGGAAGTTCACGTTAATCAGCACGAGGTCAATTTTCTAGCAAAATCTAGAACGTTTTAACATGTAAAAATGACGTCATGTGCGTAAAATCTATAAAAGCATGGATGAGCCGTGAGTTTGGTCGGTCTGTTGCAGTCTCGCACAGTCTCTAATTAGGCAGTCTTTCATAATCTCTGGGAAGTCGGAGTGTATCGTCGAGGGAGAGGCTGGATTAAGATCCTCGAAGCCAGACACTCCGTTCCAGATCTTCAACGACCGATGGCTGTCAACGAGGACTGAACGAGTGACTTGGACGGACACAACGCCCACCGAGGAAACCCTGAGTTTGACATTCGATCTTAGGAGGACAACAGCTGGTGTGGAAGCAGGATCAGGCCCACGAGATCGTCCGGACCGATCCAACTTCATCCAGCAAATCCAGAAAAGTGAAATTATAAAACTCTTTGTAACGTAAATTGTAAAACTGGGTGAGTTACAGCTGGGGACGCCTCCACCATCCGGCTCTCTCTCTCACACACACACACACACACACACACACACACACACACACACACACACACACACACACACACACACACACACACACACACACACACACACACACACACACACACACACACACACACACACACACACACACACACACACACACACACACACACACACACACACACACACACACACACACACACACACACACACACACACACACACACACACACACACACACACACACACACACACACACACACACGCACACACACACACACACGCACGCACGCACGCACGCACGCACGCACGCACGCGCGCACGCACGAACTAACAGATTCATTACACTTTTAATTGTACATATATGTATGTAGCCTACTTGTGCAGAAATATTGAGTTCACCGAGTGATAGTTTAATAAAACCGTAAATGTATACAAGAACGAACTCGGAAAACAGATTCCAGATGGGTATACATTTGTTAAAATCGAATCTGCAAAGACTCTGGATTGCAGATATCCACACGTAAGACCAAGGTGATGGCTTTTCGTAGAACTGATCCCGTACTGGCAAAAATTGTTATAGATGGTATTGTCTTGGAACAAGTAAGCAATTTTGAATACCTGGGCTACAGTGTGTCTTAAAATGCATGCAACAACGTTGTGAATAAGTCGCATAAGTTCAACCTTATGTGCGGGACCATTAGGCGAACCCTTAAGTCAGCAAGTAAAGGAACACGCCTAAAATTCTACAAGGTGATGGCTCTTCCCTCATGGGTCGGAGAATTGGACTTTAACGAAAGACCAGGCCAGTCGCATCCAAGCGGCGGCTGAAATGAGATTTCTCAGGCACGTGGCAGGGTATACTCTCCATTATCATAGAAGAAACACAGATATACGGCAGGGACTGAATATTACAGGATCGCCCAGTATCTGCTGAATTGGTGGGAACATCTTTGCCGAATGGATGACTGCCGTATCCCCAAACAACTATGGAACTATAAGCCGAGGAGACGGAGAGGTGTGGGACGTCCGAGGAAGAGCTGCAGTGACCAGCTCTAATCTTTGCCTATTTGAGACTGGAACAACCCATCCGTGGTTTAATCTGTGAAGATGATAATGATGATGATGGTGTATACAAATATGTTCCCTGACCTGCAGAACTCGCAGCTCGCAGCTGTGATGGACGAAGTACATTTTATTGATACATAAATTTCAATGTTAAAAAATTTTTCAATTACTAAAAAAAAATGACAGAAGTCTCTATTACTCTACTGTTTCTTTAATAATATAACAATTGTACGGCGCAGAATCACATACAATAAACATACAAAAATCAAAACATTGGGATTTGAATTACAATTTTTATTATTCTGACCTGCTGGTTTTTCATAATTTTTAAAAATATTTAATCTCTTTTTGATAATTTTTGGGCTCTAGGGTTTCCAAAATTTAAAATTTCCAAAACATAACACTGCGTTCAGATGTTAGTTAAGATTCTCTTTAATTTAAAACGCCACACAAATTTTTGCGTTGTATCAAAATATTCATCGACTTTCTGGTCCGTGACATCCAAAAATGTTTTCAATTTCCAAAACCGAATACTATATTCAGACTGTGCTCTGAAGACTGAAATTTCTGAATTAAAATCTCTTTAATTTGATGTCCCACATGGGATTTTGTGATTTGTCACAATTTTCACGCCCCACATTTTTGCCTCTCATCCCCTAATTTGGAGAGATCAATCTCAAAAACAATAAAGTTCTGCTCGGTAAAAGTGTGGATACGTACGCCAAAGTTTAAGGAAACCCGGTTGATGCGTTCAAAATTTATCGTGAGACAAGCGCCAAACTGAAAAATAAGTAGACGGACTGATAGACAGACAATTGCACAACGGTTGACTCAAAACTGAGAACTTTTTTCACTCGGTAAATTATTATATGTAAATCAAATATGTCAAGTATCTAAAAAAGTTATCTTTCATAATATCTCCCGAAGTAAAATGATCACGATTTTAGTAATTTACATGACTATGAAGTATTGTGACATAATACTCGTATCGTACACATGTGTGTTTCTTACCGTTACAAGCGAATTCATTTCTTGCAAAGTATGTTAACTTTACTTGGTTATAATTTAAAATAACCAATTATGAGTAGGATTTTATTAAGCAAAAGTAATCTCGATTTTGACTGATGGCGAGCTCGCGCGCGCGCGTACGCTTTATTTACTTTATATCCTTTTGACCATAATCGAAAATATAAAGATTGGATGGCTCAGATGGGCAGATCATACTTTCAGAATGGACCTAGAGGATCCAGTGCGCCTCTTCTTGTATGATCTATTTGGGAAAATGAAAGTGGGAAGACAAAACAGCTGAGGTGACGGGATGGAGTGCAGTAGGATGCATAAAGGGCAGGTTCCGCAATTGGAGGATAGTTGCATTGAACAGAGACAGTTGGCGATTTCTCTTCAACCAGGCCAGGATCCGTTCAGGGCTGTAGCGCTCCTCATGATGACGATTATCTACCATTGCTTTAACTGTTACTTAATAAAGTTACAAAAAACGACACATAAATACTATTCGATCAGAAAATTTATGAAGCCACTAATTATCTCAAATAAAGGAGTTTAAAATCTGTCTTAAAATTAATTAAGATTTAATTAATTCAATTATTAAATATTTGAAAAAATGTGTAGAATAAATAATATGCCATGTAAAAGAAAAGAAATAAGTGGATTCTAATTTTAAAATGGAAAAGACTTTTTTTTCATAATTTTTGTTAATAATCTCGTTCTTAAGCAGTTAAGCAGACTGGAATAAAACTGTATGAAAATAACTTACCAAATTATTGAAACTATTAGAAATTAAAATAGAAAGTTTTTCTTATTAAGCCGTTTTATATTACTAAACTACAATTGGAATAAAAAAGAGAAAGCGGATACTTGAAACTTTTAATTAAGCAGACAGTAATAACTATGTCTCCACTTCAGTGTGATGTGGTGGATTGGGGGGGGGGCGGGGGCGCTTGTGGTTCGTTTATTATTTTCTGCTTTTAATTATATTTTGTAATACGTTTGTAGCGTTGAACGTCCTGCATTGAAGGCGTCAATAGGCATTTATTTCTTACGTTAAACGTTTGTTGCTAAGAAAGCGTTTTAATTTCTAATTTTCTTCATCTGCCTTTTCACGATTAGGCAATTCTGCTTGATCCAGTTTCATCATCTAATCCTCGCTCGCTCTCCCTACGATTCTTATACCTATCGGGTTATAATTCGAGGCCTGTTTCGGAATCCTTCATTTCTGCATTTTGGATACACGTTCTTTTCATCTCTCTCTATACATTTCCTCCCGTAGTACAACCGATTGAATGTTTAATTCCCGTCTAATAGTTGCATTTCGCATTCTACTTCCCATAACACAGCCTTTTACTGACCCAAGAAACTTCATTTCCGACAACGTCATCTGTCCAAGATCTCCTTTCCTAGGCGTCCAGTATTCTGAAACATACAACGCTGGGCAAACTGCCAACACCTTATACAATTTTAGCGTGTTTCTTTATGTATAATTCTTAAATAGTTCTTATAACAGTACCATATCTTTTGAAATTTATTTATTATGTTGCTGATGTCTCTGTCATTTTCGTGGGAAATATCGCAGCCTAAGTACTGAAAATATGAGACATGTTATAAAATAGTAATGTTGATAATTTTTGTTCATGTGGCGTAGTTACTAGAAAATGCTGTGGTTTTATTTTTTGACAAAGAATTGTTAATATTAAAAAGAGAACTCAGTTGAGAAAGTTTATAGACAGATAACCGTAAACCTTTCTTCGGTGTCTTCTAGTATAGTTAACTTGGTCGTCCGCAAGTACCGTTGTATTTACGTACGTATTGTTATTGATTTCTATAGCTGATGGAGGTTGTTTCTATCTTTATTTCTAATTAATAACAAATTTAAACAACAAAACATCAGCGATCGCCCCTGACCGACACCACCTTCAAAGTGAAATTCGGTAGAGAGATTCAGATGCCTTCAAAATCAGGTCAGTAGTTAGACAGGGGGACGCCTTTCGCCTTTACCCTTCTTCAACTGTGTACTTGACATAGTTATCAAAGGTCGTCCAAAATTCGAATTTATTTAAATTATTTTTTGTAAATTTTCTACAAATATTTTTCTAAATGATCTGATTTTCTAATGTTTGACGATCTCTTATGATGGATATATGTACAGATAAAAATTACCTTTTGCATTCCACCTTGTGACTTCTTGTTTATATCAGATAACGCGTTTCAGAGCACATGGTTCATACGAGGTCGTCACCGGTTAAAATTCCAGTTGCATTTGCACTGTACGCGTCAGTATGTGCGCGCCTGTTCACGTTTGAACGGCCACTGAGCGTTCTTCTTTAACTCCTCTTAAGAATGCCATTTCCGAGACCTGTGTTTTACTGTCTTGTTTCTTGGTTGTTGTCCATAATTCACACCCATAGCACAATGGAGGGACCTCCATAACTTTGTAAAACGTTAATTTTGTATCTTGACGTACCTTGTTTCTAAAAATACGGTTGATTGTTTCACAGATCGTCTGGAACTTGACCCAGACCTAACTTGACATCAATACCACACTCCTTATCATAGCCGGTACCATTTCCCAAATAATTAAATTGGCTCATCTGTTTTAGAATTCGATTAATAATCATTATTTTTGTTCTTATTGGCTCCTTGCCTCGAAATGCCATCACATTTGTTTTTTTAGTGGAGATTTTCATATTGTATTGTTTGCAAATCTGACGAAGTTTAAAAACAGATTTTTGTAAAGCAGATTTTGTATTTGAAGTACAAGAAAGTTGTCAGCAAACAACAGCACATGTTCACCAGATGTTTCCATTTCCATACCAGATCGTCAGTATAAATGTTAAAAACGGTAGGTGACATACTGCACCATTGTCCAACATGTTGAGTGACAGATATTTGTTGAGATATTACACAATTATTTTTAACAGCTATTCTCGTTCCATTATATAAACCTTGTATAGGTCTTATAAGTTGTTGAGTGTATTCCGTTTTTTTTTTAATATTTGCCACAACAAATTTCTATCAACTCTATCAAAGGACTTCTCAAAATCAACGTAAGATCAAAATAAGGTATTCTCAAAATAGGGTAATATAATAGACCTAATTAAATACATTTGTCTTGGATACTGGAAACATTCATTTAAAAATAAAATAAATAATAATGATAAATTTAATAAACTTTTTAGAAGTTAAGCCGCAAAACAAGATAACCGAGTCTGTGTAATAACACACTACATGAACCGTTATCCATTTTACCTGGAACCGTTGCATCATACCTCAGGGATTATTCTCTAGCGGAGTCCACGATAAATACAGGGTACGTAACGGAGAATGCAACGCGTGGACTTTTAATTTTTCAGATAACCGTCGGAATAAAGAAAATAGTTTTCACCCGTACCGCTGCCCCGTCGCTCGGTTATTATATCAGATACTGCACATGCAAGTATTATTATGTATATGGCTGAAATACCGTATACTTGTGTCACAGTGGTGCATTGTTTAATATACAATTCTCTGCGGAGTCTTATCATTATACAACTGTTGAATATTTATAGAAAATAAACTGTTTGTTATTTAGAAAATTTTTCTTGGAATTTGTTCAATTGAGTGTCGCATGATATTACTGCTCACGTAGCATTTCATATGTTTAATTGCAGAAAGGTGACAACCTCGCCAATAGAGTCGTGCTAGTTTTGTACTGAACGAAAAGTTCTAACATGTGAAAGTACTTATCTGAAACTAATTATCGATAACAGGTTACCATTACTTACGACATTTGGTCGGAGAATTAACTTCATCAAATTTGGATTATTAGCAACATGTGTGGCCGTCTCCAGATGTTCAAGAAATTTTTAATTTGACCTCTACTAAAACTAAAGGAATAACATATTCACAAACACAGAAAAAACTACTAAATTTAAAATTAAACATTTTTCTTCTTCTTCTTCTTCTTCTTCTTCGTCTTTTCTTCTTCTGTTTCTGTTTCTGCTCTTCTTCTTCTTTTTTTTCTTCTCCTTCTCACGTCACAGATAAGCAAGGGACTGCCTGTTCTGCCTTCAAAACTCTTCCAACGTAGGTGTAACAGTTTAAGTCTGTCCAGTAGATCTACATTTATGTTTTACAAGATTTGACCCGTCGTGTTGAAACCAACAGAAAAGACTAAAGGTCAGAAAGAACAAGAGGCAGTCAAGAGAGACTAGACAGAAAAGACTAAAGGAAGGGATCTCACCCAAGACAGGTTGAAGCAAAATGAGAATCCAGCTAGGGCTCTTTGTCTAGATGCTAGTAATTGTCAGCCTTTTTTATTTCATAAAAACTCGCCACAAAAAACTCCTGTGCCCTTTTTCAGTGGAATTTAGCATGGTATCAAAAGTACCATCTTTTACTAGCTGTCTTATTTGAGGGCCGACAAAAATTTCTTTCTTTATTTTAGTATGACTAATTTCGGAAAACTCTTACTTTAAGTAATGAAAAAAGCCGACTGCATTCCTGTGTAGTGTCTTAACCAAGTTTTCACATAAAGTCCAGTTTAATATGCACGGGTGGTAAATATACTTGGGGATAGCAACCGAGTGTCTTCAATGTTTTACTTGATTAGAGTAAGCGACTCATGAGAGAAGCAATCCTTCCACTTGTAATGTGACTTTCAAACCAAACCATCGGTTCTACAATTGGCATTTGATATGGAATCTTTTGACCATCCTGTAAGAAGTCTGGCACGCGCCACAAAGCAAACGTGAGGGGCCTACGTTTTGTCTTGGCTTCCTGCTTTGCGACCAAAATAAAGGTGACAATAGTCTTTAATTAATGGGGTAAAATTACGCTTTTCAGATGTCAACGTAACTACTCCGCATACACACCAAACACTGTTTGAATGGTCCAGTCCAGACAATTGCACGGCATGGTAGTAAAACACAAGGATGATCACTGTTTAATGATAAAGCAATGTAATAAGCTAACTCACAGAAAACGATATTGTAGGGTCTTTATTGGGGGAACCTCAACACACATCCAAAGTGATACTATGAATTTTGATTTGTATTATAAAACTATTTTGCCATTAGTATAATACATAGTATAAAATGTATAGTTTAGAAAAATACCTAGTTAAAATTTAGATCGTTTTACCTTGTCAAAATGACATCATGTACGTAAATCTATAAAAGCACGCGTGAGCCGTGAGTTAGTCAGCCTTTCACAGTCTCCAATACGTCAGCATCTAATAAGGAGTCGCTCGGAGTCGCAGTGTATCGTTGAGGGAGCGGCTCAACTAGTCAGGCACGGCGTTAGAAATTTTCAGCGAACGATGGCTGTCAACGAGAGCTGAATCAGGAGCGAGTTGGATGGACACAACACCCACGAGGAACCCTGAGATCGACATTCCAGTTTACGAGGACAGCAGCTGGTGTAGAAGCAGAAGCTGGCCCGCGAGATCGTCGGGACTGTTCGAATCCAACCCAGCAAATTACAGGAAAGTGAAATTATAAAAACTCTTTATAAACTATATCAAACACGTGAAGACTCTTTTTCAATTAATAACTGTCAAATATTTTAAAAATTAAATATTTTCAGAATCATAATTTTCAGATAACTGTATATATTTTATATAAAAAATTATCAATAAATGTTTCGATTTACTCAATCAATTTTTTTTCCTGCAAGCGCAGTCAGCTGCAAACCTGTTACCTTGCAGTAACATATATATTGGCACACCCGTAATATTTCGTATTCAGGTTTCTTCCTCCCCTCTTTTTCACAAAAGATAAGGATTTCAAATTACGGTCCATTAACCGTGTCGTAAGGAAGCATGTACCACAGCTTTTTCAACAGTCTACTGTGTATGAAGCTGATTGGCAGAATCTCAAATCTCTTGGGGAAATAGCTATATAAACATTTTTCTGATCTCCAACCAACAAAATTATCTGTACGTTTTGCGCTTCAAAAAATAAGAATAATCTTTTCAACCGCGGATTATTTCTCGTAAATCATTGCTAGTGGTTAAATTAAAACAAACTCATACCTGGTATCTGAAAGTAGGTAAATTTTTGTAGATGAGCTATTGAGTCACGCGAAAAACATTGTAAGATTCATAAAGGCTTAACGAACGCAATGGTCAGGTCACCTAGAACGAATTGATGATTAGCGTATGCCAAAGAAAATTCGAAGGGCGCAGGTCTATAAAAGCAGAAAGAAGGGCCCACCTAGGATAAGACGGTTGGATATTGTGCTAGAAGATCTCAGAAGGATGGATATGACGGGTCACACTGAGATGGCAATGGGCAGGAGACTTTGGAGAAGACTGATATTGGGAGCCAGAGCTCACGTTGGGCTGTAGTGCTGAAGAAGAAGGTAAATTGGGAGCCAGAGCTCACGTTGGGCTGTAGTGCTGAAGAAGAAGGTAAATTGGGAGCCAGACCTCACGTTGGGCTGTAGTGCTGAAGAAGAAGGTAAATTGGGAGCCAGACCTCACGTTGAGCTGTAGTGCTGAAGAAGAAGGTAAATTGGGAGCCAGACCTCACGTTGAGCTGTAGTGCTGAAGAAGAAGGTAAATTGGGAGCCAGAGCTCACGTTGGGCTGTAGTGCTGAAGAAGAAGGTAAATTGGGAGCCAGACCTCACGTTGAGCTGTAGTGCTGAAGAAGAAGGTAAATTGGGAGCCAGAGCTCACGTTGGGCTGTAGTGCTGAAGAAGAAGGTAAATTGGGAGCCAGAGCTCACGTTGGGCTGTAGTGCTGAAGAAGAAGGTAAATTGGGAGCCAGACCTCACGTTGAGCTGTAGTGCTGAAGAAGAAGGTAAATTGGGAGCCAGAGCTCACGTTGGGCTGTAGTGCTGAAGAAGAAGGTAAATTGGGAGCCAGAGCTCACGTTGGGCTGTAGTGCTGAAGAAGAAGGTAAATTGGGAGCCAGACCTCACGTTGGGCTGTAGTGCTGAAGAAGAAGGTAAATTGGGAGCCAGACCTCACGTTGAGCTGTAGTGCTGAAGAAGAAGGTAAATTGGGAGCCAGAGCTCACGTTGGGCTGTAGTGCTGAAGAAGAAGGTAAATTGGGAGCCAGAGCTCACGTTGGCCTGTAGTGCTGAAGAAGAAGGTCAATTGGGAGCCAGAGCTCACGTTGGGCTGTAGTGCTGAAGAAGAAGGTAAATTGGGAGCCAGAGCTCACGTTGGCCTGTAGTGCTGAAGAAGGATGTATATGACGGGTCACACTGAGATGGCAATGGACAGGAGACTGATATTGGGAGCCAGAGCTCACGTTGTGCTGTAGTGCTGAAGAAGAAGGTAAATTTTTGTGTTTGAGCGTGCGACGACCACAACTAAAATAAAATTTCTGTTAACAATTTTATTAAGTATTTAAATTTATATTTTATTTATACTTTAAAAATTTGTACTTTATAAATATTAAGTCTCTTATACTTTATTAAGTATAAGTAAATAATTTTAAACTGAAGCAAAATTTATATCATAACGGAAACGTTCGTGGTTTCGCAAAAACTCGTCTTTACAATGCAAGCACCAGAGTGCATCTGTGAAAACATAACCTTGGTATCCAGACGCTAAGAACGTTCTCACATACATTCCATCGTTTTTGTGCAGTGCAGTGTGTGTTCATTGTCGACGGGGAAGGAATGAGACCAACCTATTTCTGCCCCACTGAAAAACTGAACATATGTACACAAGAAGTATTTGTGTACAGTCATGACCTTGATTGTTTGTTTTTTCCATGACTACTTACTATCATGAAGACCGAAATATACAGTAGACTGGTAATTATGACAGTTTCTATTTTCGTTTTAAATAAACTCTACTTTTTTGATTTGTTGCGTTTTTTAAGTGGTTAATAAAGAAAGCAATTAACTGGTCTTCTTCTCTTCTTCTTCTCCTCTTCAACGATTAGGTTATATAAACCTGTTCCGCCACCCTTCTCATCGTCTCTGTGTCTCACATGTCTCTTCTACCAATGGCTTTATAGTTCAGTGCCACTTTCGGCAATCGATCCTCTGGTATCCTTTGCAGATGATCCCACCATTGTCTTCTGTAGGCTGAAATAATTTCATTTATGTCCTTTCCTTCAAGTTCTGCTCTGATATATTCATTCCTTATTCTATACTGCAATGTACAGTTTAAAGTACTTCGAAGAAACTGCATTTTAACACTCTGAATCTTGCCGTTTTCCTTTTTTGTCATGATTCACGCCTCACTTACATAAATCAACGTGGGTATTGCAATTGCAATTATCTTATAAAATTTAATCCTTGTGCTGTGTCTTGTTTTATTTCTAAGATTTCTATGAATCGTACCACAAACATTCCTCAATTTATTTATCTTCTCTTTTATGTCGTATTCAGACTCGTAGTTTACTGCGCATCCGTTATATTTAAAATGGCTCACTTGTTCTATAGTGCTGTTGTTTTTAACTATCTTAGTCCTCACTGGATATTTACCTTTGGAGGTCATGGTTTTAGTCTTTCTCATTGAAATTGTCAGTGAGTATCTCTTGCCACTTCTTGTAATTAAAACATAGCTCTTTATAAATCATCCTCATTTTCTTGAATAAGAACGATGTCATTTGCATATAGCAGGGAACCCATACAAATTGGTTTGTTAAGCGGTATTCTCGAAGTCACTCTGGAATGCTTTCCACATGTCGTCATTGTATATATTTAACAAGGTTGGGGAAACACAGCATTCCTGCCTAACGTCCTTACATTTTTTTTTACTTATACTCCTTTATACTCCTAATACGTCTATATATTTTTCATTTATGGCTTTCAGAATATCTCTACCAGTAATGCGAATAAAATATTAAGAAACTAGGAAGGAATATTTAGAAGAATTTATAGAATAAAGGTAAAAGGAAAAAATATAGAGCGTTGATCAAATGTCTTCAACTATCCACGAAGAATGAAAAGATATTTAATCAAAACTATATATACTGTTTCTGTTCTTAGCTTAATCCTAATGTAAACAAACAGGCGTGGCACATCTGAAACGCTATTTGCTGCTTGAATTAGAGGCGTGCCTCTCTGACAGAAGGAGTACAGACAGGGTACGTATATAATGTTGTTACTGTATAAACACACGTAAATTGTAATAATTTGTCCTGACCGAAGTAAAATTTGGTGACAGTGTCAGACCGGGAGTGAAATATTTTATAACACCAGTTAATGGCTTTCTTTTATTAACCGTTTAAATATCACAACAAAGAAAAAATTAAAGTTTATTTAAAACGAAAAAAGAAGCTGTGATAATTAACAGTGTACTGAATACTATAAGTTGCTGACAGAAAGTAATTAAATGCCTTTCTTATCTGTGTCTGAACTTCTATCATCACTTGAATTAGGGTTATTTTGATAAGATTGTCCATTGTTCACAACGGCGTCGGTAATGTGGGCCAGTTTCCATACTTATCATCTTTCTTGATTATATGCTGCATACAATGACTCCACTTGTCCGCCGTTGTTTCATTTACCGCCTTCTCAATAGGTTGTTTTATATCAAGCAGCTAATGTTGTGTTGTGCCGTGCAACATATCCTTTCAGCTGGCTCCATACTAATTCAATACGATTCAGAATACAATGATAAGGAGGAAGTCTTAAAACGACGTGCCCCGATTTAAGTGGCAAGATAACTCTCACATGACTATACAGACATTCTGCACATGCGCGTAATACATTACTGTGTGAACAGTGTTAATGCCCCGACCAATAGCGTTTCAGGTTTGCCACGTAGGTTTGTCTACATCAGGATTGAACTAAGAACGGAAAGATTATAGGTAGTAATTAAAGAAAAAAGTACCTACTTGTCTGATGACAGAAGACGTCAACTTTTCAAAAGAATGGAAGCACTACTTATCACTTTATAAACTGATAATAAGATTTCAAATAGTTAAGTATCTGTGTCTATAAATAACGAAACTACTTTGTGAACTGAATTTACGCCATCGTAAAAACACAAGCACAATTTGTTAAGGGAGCAAAAAGCAACAATCAAACGAATGACTCCGTGGCGTAAATAGCGACAGCACTTCCTCGTATATATGTGTCAGTTTATTGTGTGCAATATTCTGTGAGCGATGTCTCGGAAAATGAAACTTTTGATGTGGCGATATCGTTCGAACGCATAAAACAGCTGAGATACTGGGATAAAGTTGTGAAAACGATGTCTATCAATTTTATAGCGACTCGAGTACAGTAACGACTTGCTGTTTCTGCTTTGACGAAGTGTTTGTACACTCAACCCCAATTGTGTGTCTACATCTTCGCTAAGTTATGATCCATATTTCCATTCTCCTTGTTTCCGCAAATCATGATGATGATCATCATCATCATCGTATTCAAGGATTAAACCAAGGATGGTTTGATCCGCTCTCAAATAGGGAAAGATTAGATTTGGTCACTCCAGCTCTTCTCGGACGTCCCATACGTCTCCGTCCCCTCGACTTATAGTTCCATAGTTGCTTGGGGATGCGGCAGTCATCCATTCGGCAAAGATGTTCCCACCAATTCAGCCGATCCGTCCGGCTAGTACTTATTTGAGACAATTTAGTAGTGAATATGTTCCCTGGATATGTTACTAGCATATCGCAGGGTAAGACGTATGATGGGGCTGCCACTTTCACGCTTAACGTCCAGCCCGATTTTCTGTCCGGGTGTTCTTCCATAAACTGGCTGCTTCCCAGATTAAAGGGCCCAGTTTTCCCTGTTGAGATGTCCATAAGGATCTTTAATATGATGGTTTCTCCTTGCCTCCCACATCCTACGTCGTTGACCAATGGAACGTCGTCCGCCTTTATGTGTAATTTCTTACCTCAAGGAGACAAGAGGGTGCCTTAACCTCTACTTGTCAATGAGAAATAGAGAAGGGACAGCTTATACCGGCTGTCACTCGGTCTCCAGAGCAGCGTTAGCCACCTGTAGGTGTTGCCCATCCCCCACCACTTGGAGGTGCGGCTGGATATTTCCCTTCATCAAGAACGAGACCATAAGGCATTACTCATCCTCTCCAGTACTTTAGGGGACGCAAATCATGATACTGAATTATTGAGTTATGCGATAAACAATTTAAATCCAAAGTACGAGTGTAGTTCGGAAAGTAATACCCGCCGTGCATTGTCATGAAGAAACAAAATACCGCTAGACATTAGGCCCCTCCTGCAATTATGATTGGACAGCAGCAATTTTTGTCAATGATACTGAATTATTGAGTTATGCGATAAACAATTTAAATCCAAAGTACGAGTGTAGTTCGGAAAGTAATACCCGCCGTGCATTGTCATGAAGAAACAAAATACCGCTAGACATTAGGCCCCTCCTGCAATTATGATTGGACAGCAGCAATTTTTGTCAATGATACTGAATTATTGAGTTATGCGATAAACAATTTAAATCCAAAGTACGAGTGTAGTTCGGAAAGTAATACCCGCCGTGCATTGTCATGAAGAAACAAAATACCGCTAGACATTAGGCCCCTCCTGCAATTATGATTTTACAGCAGAAATTTTTCTCAAGTTTCGCAGTAGGCCTATGTGTCATCAGCATTTAATGCGCTACACGGGGCAGAAAGTCAGTGGGCCTTTTCGGTACCAGAAAACAATAGCCATAATCGTTCGATTTGATGATGTCTGCCTCGTTGAAACTTTTTGGTTGGGATGGTGAACGAGGGTGATGCCATTCCATAGATTAACGTTTAGTCTCTGACGTAACACGTGAAACCCAGGTTTCATCTCCTGTTACGATGTGTGTCAGGAATTCATCTCCCTCATTCGAGTAACGATCCAAAAAAGACAACGCAGTGCTCATACCTTTTTTTTGTGTTCATCACTAAGACTATGCGGAACCCACCTCGCACAAATTTTTCTGTACTTCAGGTGAGTGGTGACAATTTCATGGATAACAGTGTGAGAAACAAATTACAAATTGTCACTAATTTCATTGAGTGAGACACGCCGATCCTGTTGACGGATACATCAACTTGACGCAGGAAATCACGCATAATGACGGAAGGACGACCTGTCTGTTCTTCGTAACGGACGATGACGATCTCTCTCCCTTCAATAAAATTGCAACACCATCGCCGTACTGACGAGTCATCCATCACATCTCCGTACGGACTTCATTGATCTGACGGTAAATCTCGTACGGTCGCATATTTCTTGCGTGAAGAAATCTAATCACATGCCTCACTTCCCACGCAGCGGGAGTCTCAGTTCTTTTATATATATATATATTTCAAGCATGCACAGAATCAACGAAACGGTTATATTATATTATATAATATTATATTAAGAACGCAATGAAACTTCATACAGACTGATTGTGTTTAGATAACGACCGCACGATGGAGGTCCTGCGAAACACCAACAAAGAGGCGGAGAGATTATGTCGCAACAGGCTAATAGTGTAATGCTTGATTGGAAGAAGAAGAAGAAGAAGAAGAAGAAGAAGAAGAAGAAGAAGAAGAAGAAGAAGAAGAAGAAGAAGAAGAAGAAGAAGAAGAAGAAGAACAAGAACAAGAACAAGAACAAGAACAAGAACAAGAACAAGAACAAGAACAAGAACAAGAACAACAACACGAACAAGAACAAGAACAAGAAGGAGGAAAGGATTTTTCTTTCCTCCCTTTTCCTTTTCTCGTTTTAACCGTTTTCCCTTTATTTTCCTTTAACTCTGTCATTTCTCAACGAAATTCCGTACGGTACGTTTGCTTTCGTTGTTATTTCCATCAAACTTTTTTTTATTTTACACATCATTAACGTGAATCTGTTACAGTTGTCTGCTGTAATTCAGTCGAAGGAAGACGCAATATATTACTTACAAGAGAAAGGACTATTCCGAGGCTGCTTCGTGTACTGTATCTAATAGTTTCACATGTACAGGTTACTGACATGTTGTTGCACAACACCATACAAAGGGGGTCCAGAGACCCTTCTGTTACGGTTGCCATACTTTAGCCAAAGCGTCACTGTTTTGGGGCGCAGGAGACTCGCCTTTACAATTCTCTTTCTGAGATACGATTTGATGGCTTTGTATGTGTTATTCCTCTACTGGACATTTGTTAACATCTGCAGCGATCACGGCAAAGAGTGACGGAGAATTGTCGATTGGCAACAGCGGAGCTGAAATATAAAGAGATTGGTAGAAGAGACGTGAGTTGTCAGAGTATGATATAGGTGCTGGAACAGGTCTGAAGAAGAAGAAGAAAAAGAAGAAGAAGAAGAAGAAGAAGAAGAAGAAGAAGAAGAAGAAGAGAGGATTACTGTACTGCACAACTATGGAACTGTGAGGAAAACAATGAAATACGATTTTACAATTCAACAACGTAAATCGTTGGAACTGTTCAGAATACATGTCATATTCAGAAACACCTTCGAAGTGACACATGGTTTGACGAGGGGACGCTAGGCGTTGCCATGTCGTGAAATCGTCCTTTTCATATCCTAATCTTGTTGCCAGCAATACACTTTGGCCACTTTTTGTATATTGTACAGTCTGTTTGCAATAATTTTTGTATTTTTTAAATGTGTATACGAGGTATGTAAATTAAGTAATGAGACTAATCATGTAGCAATCAATATGGCAGCGCTGTAAGGTTCCCATTAACACAGATGGTTAGATAAACAGCTGATTGATATTGAGTATTAATATTTATTACCTATTGTTGCCACGTGAAACGTAAACAAGCTTTTCGTGAAGTGAGCTTTTGTTGCGCGTTATAAAAATTAGTGACATCAATTACGAGCAACGTTGTGCAGTCAAGTTTTGTGTTAAACTCGTTTTAGAAAATGATCTCGATTTTCTAAAAAATGTTATTACCGGTGATGAATCATGGATCTTTGAGTACGATCCAGAAACAAAACGCCAGAGCGAGGAGTGGCACACATCAAACTCACCATGTTTCAAAAAGCAAAATGAGCAAATCGAAAATCAAAAATTGTTTCTTTGATAGTAATGGGATCATTCGTAACGAGTTTTTGCCTACAGGACAGACTGTCAATCAACATGTTTACCGAGAAATTCTTGAAAGGCTGCGGAAAAGAGTTGCCCGCGTGAGACCAGCCATCGTGAACAACTGGATGCTGCATCATGACAAGGCACCGTGTTACAGAGCACTCACGGTTAATGAGTTTTGGGCAAAGAAAAATATTCCTGTCGTTCCTCAGCCCCCTTATTCACCTGATTTGAGTTCGTGTGACTACTTTCTCTTCCCGAGATTGAAAAAACACCTCAAAGGACACCATTTAAAAAAAATGTAACCGACGAGTTGAAGGAGATTCCAGTTTCTGAGTTCCAGCACTGCTATGAGGACTGGATAACCCGTCTAGAGCGCTGTGTTGGTTCCCAAGGGAACTATTTTGAAGGCAATATATTCTAGATATAGTTTGATTGTAAGTAAAAGGTTTTTCTGAATTGGTCTCATTACTTAATTTACAGACCTCGTATATGTTTTTTTATTATCTTAATGATTTTATAATTTATTTACGTAAATAAATTAAAACAAAAAATTATAAATATGATCTAACTTTATCAGATGGAATTCCACGACACCGAGATGTAAACACATAACAGATTAGATCCCGCGACAGAACTGACAAACATTTCACCTGTATCTTGGTCTACATCAAGTAGTCAGACTTGTCTGCATTTACAAGACCTTGACTTCAATAACGGTCAGTCTTATACTGATATACTGTAATTAATTAACAGCTAGTTACTACACCCAAGTGAAGAAGACTGCCTCTAATAAAGAGCGTTCAGCAGCACTTGTGTAGGTTTCGTTGAGTGGTTCATTACTCATACCGTCCCGTCTTTGTGTCAAACGATATCACTCCATCTGCGCTCATATCTACTGGTGTTTTTGTCCGCCGTCTCGAGCGTTTCCTTTCACGGCAACCCCACCCCCCACCCCAACCACAACCACTTCAGACAATATTTAATTATTAACAACTACATTTTGCATACAACTGCATTTTGCATACAACTGCATCAGATAATAATTATACTTGGCGGTAGTTATTTATTCCATGCAACTGACTCATCTATATTAATGCAAAAGTGATGCATTTATATAAACGCATGTCCTGTGGATGTTAATTGATTTCATTTAAACCGACTCACACCTGCTTGTAATGACTCACCCATTCAACTTGACCCACAGAAAGCAGGAAGCATTGTAATGCATGTTACTTTGGAACTTTTTGAATAAATGTTTGTAAAACTGTATGCGCAGAAGCGGATTTACCATTTTTGACGCCCGTAGGCAGTATAAATTTGCCACCCTCCCACAAATCTCTGTTGGGGAGGGGGTGCATTTACAGGTTTAAATAAATCCTTCATATTTTCAATTACCCTAAAATTTGTTCTTTATATATTTTCTTCCCAATTTTTCTTAATACCGCATTTTCTATAGAACAATTTACATAACGTACTAGGAAGAGTACAATAACACATTAAATTACTGTAGCCGTGTTTATTCCAAAACATTTTAACTTAAGTCTGAATAAACAAACTAAAGAATAATAACTGAAGGAAAATATATTAATAAGTAAACAAACACAAGAGGGAGCGGTGGTGGGGTTAAGAAAAAGTGTTCAGACGACTCACACTTTACGCAGAAGTACACATCACGCCAAAAATTTATGCGGTGTCGGTCAGTGTTGAGTACGAAATTATGCTACGCTCACAGTCTGTGACTTTTATAGTCATGAAATTATGCCTCTTTTATGGTGGCATCTATCGACAGTCACTCACGTCAAATTACGGAGCCGGTAAAGGATGTTCGAAATTCGAATGTAAACGAAATAATAGTTAAATAATTAATTGATACAACGGAAGTATCACGTAGATAATGCATGTAAATATGTTCTCTTTATGTAATAAGCCTAAGCCTAATTACTACACAATATATATTTTTAAAAGTTCCTTATCACATTTGAACGAAATGGAGCCGCATTTGAAACATCTCTTAGGTATAGAACCAACATAACGGTTGTCGAATTTCACCTTTACAAAATTTGCCGCCCGTAGGCAATCCCCTTCTTTGCCTATGCATAAATACGCCTCTGTTTATCCGTGGCCATACTTTTACCCTACAGAACACTACAGTTTTTGAGATTGATCTCATCAAAAATATAGGGACGGAAGGCAAACATGTAAGGGGGGCAAAAACCAATGTGGGATATCAAATCAAACGGGAATTTTAACCACAATCTAAACACTGTATACTTAGGTGTAAATTTATCAAACATTAAAAATTCCATTCATTCGTACATTCAGCGTCTCTCCCACACCGAGGGAGACGGTCTGTCCCCTGACCGATTGTCAAAAAGCAATTTTCCTCTTAAAGTCAGTACACAGTTTATGTTCATATTTTACTTTTTTATTATGACGGCACGAAACTAAACAGACGTATCGTTCTTAGCATACGCAGGCGATACTGATCTAATTGACAGGACAAAACGAGATCTCATTAGTGCCTTTACAGCATTAGAGGAAGCCTCAAGTAAAATTAGACTGCAGATAAACGTGGAGAAAACAAAATATATGCAGGCCAACATACTACCAACAATCTACCATTAAACCCAATCCTTCAAAACCTTGAAATAGGCACAAAATATATAGAGGCAGTAAGAGAGAGCATATATCTTGCCTTCCAGATAAACAGCACTAACGACGTCAACACTGAAAGAAGAAGAAGAATGTATCTCGCAAATAAAACATATTACCGATTAAAAAAGCACCTGGCATGTTGCTTTATCTCAAGAAGCACGAAATGCAAAATCTACAAACACTCTGGACAATGAGAAAAAATAGCAAGAGACTTCTAGGTTGCTGTGAAAGACGGATTCTAAGAACAATATTTAGAGGAGCACATGAATATGGAATGTGGTTCAGGCGCTATTGTTATGAACTATACCATCTTTACAAAGAGCCGGACATTGTCAAGATAGTCAAAATACACAGGTTAAGGTGGGTCGGACACATAGAGAGAATGGAGTGACAACCTACGAAACATATTTTCTACCAGAAACCAATGGGTAGTAGAAAAGGGGGATGACCCCGGATTAGATTCAAAGACCAGATAAAAGAGAACCTCGGAAAGCTGAACATAAGAAACTGGAAAGCCAGGGCATGCAATAGGAAGGAATGGCCAAGACCCACCAAGGGTTGTAGAGCCACGGTTGATGATGATTTTGACGGCAAGCTTGTAATTATGTTAAAATGTTTAAACCGTTTCGCAAGTAAGCCGTTTAAAATACAGAATGGAGTACAGACGCGGTATGAGAAAGACTTGTGATTTATGTGGCGTTTAAATGACCCGGCGACTTTTCCTGCTTTATTTCCGTTTCGGGCAGGAAGTATACGAGCGACGCTCATAAACAGTTGAAACGCTTGCCAGTAAAACAAAATTACTTTAATAAACCGCTCTCAGTAAGATGGACATGATAACGATGAACAGAGAACACAAAGGCGACACAAGTAAATAGAGTCAAAGGAGCGTTGTAAAACTTAACACGTCTTCTCTCGTTTCGCACATCTCGTAATTTTTATCACTCTGCAATTGTGTACTGAACGTGAGCAAACGCTGAACATATACTAGTGTGTTAATAGGTGTGGGAACTAGAACGCAATAAATACTATGAAACGATACAGATTATAAATCCAGAGAATATATGCGTAGTTCGTGTTATCTACGTGATCGTCAGCACTTTCTGCCAGCTAATACTTTTTAGCGATGTTCCTGATTTAAACGAAATTATTTAGATATTTACAAACTAATTAAACTCCGGGCTATTGTGCCGTGGTGCACTCCTGTTTGTATAACAGGCGTTTCGGCCTCTCTTCTAGAGTCCTTCTTCAATGTGCAAAACGATTCGCTAAGCGACACGGTCTTCGTCAGTTAACCAGAATACTGTGGCAGGAGGTACAGAATATTCAGATATGATCTCAGAAAGTAAAAGAAAATCAAAACGTATGCCTGTTTCCAGTGGGCGAATTAGTGAAGTGCTTCTCTCTCTCTTTATTTCGCTCTCCCTCTCTCCCCTCCCCCTCTCACTCTTTCTCCTTCTCTTCGCCCTTGTTCCTTACACTTATTCCCCCCAACCCCCAGGTTAGTAGGCTTGCAGATTCTTTCTTTCCGTAGGTAGCCTCTTTATCACCACCACATGCTTTCTTCCAGGCAAAGGTGAGGAGTTCAAAAAATAAGTGAGTGTGTTCTGAGAAGAAGAGAAGAGTGCCACGCGCGTGTGAGGAGTATGGCCCAGGAACAACCCGTAAAAATAGTTATGAAGGATAAAAGTTAAAAAAAAAAGAAATGTACTTCTTTTTCATCACGGCTTAGACTATTTAGTCTGTTCCGACTCCAAACTGGTCGACCATCTCTTATTGGTTCTTCCCAGGATTTCTCTTCCCTCTTGCGTTATAAAATACGGCCAATCACTGCCCATTCTGCTAAAATGTGTTGTTTCCAGCTTTCTCTAAACGTATTGATGATTCCAGTTACTTCTTCAACTGTTATTTATTTTCACTGTTAAGCAGATTATAGAGAACAGCAGAGAACAAAATTTAGAGACGCATCTAAATAATCATTCGTAGATTATTGCAAAGCTTTTGAAACAGTACCAAGGTCGATACTGTGGAGAGTTTTAGAAAGTAGAGGCATTCCATTACATTTAATACAAGTGATCAAAAGCATGTATCTAGGGACCAGCATACAAAAAAAAACAACGGAACCCCATCAAAATAAATGGAGGCGTTAGACAAGGTTAACCTTTAAAAAGCGCTCTTGTTAAGTTGTTTTTGGATGAAATTGTTAGGGTTTGGATAAACAGTGTAAATGGAGGAATCAGAGTTGCGGGAAAAATGCTTATCTGATGTTTGCAGATGATCAGATTTTATTGGCCACAAATGAAGATGACTTGAAAAGGATGCTACACTCCTTACATAATATTACAAAATAATTGAATATGGAAATATCTAAAAAAAAAAAACAAAATGTATGGCTTTGAAAAGAACCATGATCAGTTAGATCTAAAATTGTTTTGGATGGTAAGAAATAAACTGTATTTAACTATTGTTTTACGATTATACTTTATAATATCTGACAAATTATACGATTACAAATAATTGAATATGGAAATATCTAAAAAACAAAAAACAAAATGTATGGCTTTGAAAAGAACCTCGATCAGTTAGATCTAAAATTGTTTTGGATGGTAAGAAATAAACTATATTTAACTATTGTTTTACGATTATACTTTATAATATCTGTAAAAAATTACGATTAGGCTGTAAGCTCTCATATAAAAACGAAGAACATAATAATGGGAAAATTAATAAATTTGACCAGATAACGGGAACTCTCCGACGTGCTGTACAACACAAGGCAAGGAAAGACTCCATAATAAATTATACACATCCATGGCAGTTCCTATTCTTACTTATGGCTCTGAAACACGGATAATGCCTGCTAGACAAATATCAAGAATTCAGGCTACAGAAATGAAATTTTTGCGTTCCATAGCTGGGTACCTACTCAAAATTAGATATGAAAAGGAAAAAATCAGATAAGAGAGGAACTGAAAGTTGAAGAATTAAACGGAATTATCAATAAGTATAGACACAACTGGACACAACACATCAGCAGAATGGGCAGTGACAGATTCCCCAAGGTGTATCAGTCGAAAGGGAAGAGAAGCCCGGGAAGACCCAAGAAGATATGGTCCGGAACCTGTTAGGAGCCGGAACAGACTAAACAGTCTACGCCGTGAAGAATAAGAAGAAGAAGAAGAAGAAGAAGAAGACGAGGACGAGGACGAGGACGAGGACGAAGAAGAAGAAGAAGAAGAAGAAGAAGAAGAAGAAGAAGAAGAAGAAGAAGAAGAAGAAGAAGAAGAAGAAGAAGAAGACAGTGTTTAACAGAAACGTTTAAGGGAAGGGAGAAACGAAAACATCATATTTTAAAAATGATTTTATTTAATTGCAAGAGGCATTTACTGTACTACGTATCAAGAAGAATAGAAGAGGTAAGAAATTACTAGGAACACTTCTTTACACTTCAACAATACGTTTACGCCAGGGTGTTGTCTCAGGTGTTGTCGGTCCACGCAAAAACTCACTCGGGTTCGTATTCTTGGACGAGGAAAACCGGAATGTTTAAGGTAAAGTGAACATTCGATCGGGGCAATACACACACGCGCGCGCTTGCGTGTTATTTACAAAGCGAACTTTGTCGAAGAAGCAGTCGTTGTGATTAATAAATAAAGGAACGTAGCCTACATTTAATAGGGATCCAATGTCAAACACTAATTATTACGTGTACATAACAAACGAGAACATGAAACGGGACGTGAGACAATATTGTGTCTCATGCGCTAATAACTGTAATGTGAAGTTAATAATTAATACAGTATAATGAACGTGTGTGTGTGTGTGTGTGTGTGTGTGTGTGTGTGTGTGTGTGTGTGTGTGTGTGTGTGTGTGTGTAAGGTAGTCACGCGTGGCTGAGTGAAGAACAAAGCGACCAAGTGTGTGCGTGCCTGGCGCATACGGTACTAAACACTTAATGTCGTGCTGTTTATACGTAACAATATTAACAATATAGACTCTGATATACGTCGGCTGAACTTGACTCCTCAGTAGAGATGTGTTAAACTAGTATTTCAAAATAACAGGTACGAACGAAACCGTTGAAAAAAAATAACACGTACGAATACCTGTTATTATATACCTGGTATAATACATATACCTGTATTATATAATTTTTTGTAAGAAATAAATTGAAACTAAAAGTATTAACAGTGTTACTTTACACTATGACTTTATTAAGCTGTTACTGTTTAAAAGAAAATAAGAGAATTTATAGGCCTATCTCCCTTTGGGAATAGTAATTTAAGTTTTCACTAGGAGCAAACAAACTGGCATAGAATTGTCCAAAGGCTTTCACGGCCGGTGTCAGTTGTATAAGAAGTGTTTACCGGGCTGTTTGGCCGTGGTCTACGGTTTACAGACAAACCAAACGTTTCGACAGTACCACTGGATGCCATCATCACTGGAAGTACCTACTTTACCACAGTACTGTGGACCTGACGTTTGCAACCCGCGTTCAGATTAGACTAGAATTCTTCGAATTCCACACTGACGATGGCAGCCAGTGGTGCTGTCGAAACGTTTGGTTTGTCTGTAAACCGTAGACCACGGCCAAACAGCCCGGTAAACACTTGTAATAAAACTGACATAGATTTAATATTAAATTGTTGATTCCATTTTTGGTTAGACAAATCAGTTGCGAAACTCAGGCAATGAAATTTAGAGTGCACGTAATAGCACAACAAAATATGTCAAAAAAATTTACGTTAGATGTGCAGTGAAGTTAAAATCATCTCATTTCATTTTGTAAGAAATAAATCGAAACTAAAAGTATTAACACTGTTACTTTACACAGTGACTTTATTAAGCTGTTACTGTTTAAAAGATAATAGAGAACAAGAGAATTTATAGGCCGGTCTCCCTTTGAGAATACTAATTTAAGTTTTCACTAGGAGTAAACAAACTGACAGATTTAATATTAAATTATTGATTCCATTTTTGTTAGACAAATCAGTCGCGAAACTCAGGCAATGAAATTTAGAGTCCACGTAATACCACAACGAATAATGTAAAAAAATGTACATGAGATGTGCAGTGGAGTTAAAATCATCTCCGAAATCACATTAACAAAAAGTACTATATGGCCTATCAGCCACTCTGTAGGTTATAACACAATATAATTCGCTTTTTCTAAATTTACCAAGTTGGTGATTAGTATAATATTATATATATACTTCGTTATTATAATCTGTATTATATATCTGCACAACAGAAAAATGTAACATCAGTATGATTTTTTTTTTCATTTATTAAAAACAGTTTCGTCTCGTTGGCAAAGAGACATTCTGAATCTCGCTGTTTTGCTTCGTTTCGTACTTGTATGGCAGTCGGCACATGCGCAGAATGAAGTATTCAGCACCAAAAAGTGGCTTCGTACTCGTGTACTCGTAATACTCGTTGTACTCGTTTACTTGTTTATTCGTTAGTTGCATAGTGGGGATCCGCGACTCGGAACCGCGAGGCCGCGAGTTATCGGAACTGGTATTTCAAATTTTCAGTCACTGTTATATCCGTTCCAAAAAAAAATATCGTTCCAAAATACCTGTTATAGGTATATCGGCCCATCTCTATTCCTCAGTCTACATACTAACATAATGTACTACGAAGGTTGTTCATGAAAGTAATTGCTGTTTGACTGTCATATCCGTAGCAATGATTTTGTGTGTCTGAAATTCGTACTGTTGACAAAGAATAATTTCTTGCACGACTGATAACTTTTTTTTAAGTGAGAACTTCATATACGGCACTATGGTGGACGGCTCACACCCCTACACCTTGCGTTTTTAGGGTAGTGAGAACTGATTCACTGTGTAACAAAATAGCTGAAACGAAATAGTAATGTATTACTAATGGATTAACAAACATATGGCTTTCTCCAACAAAATGCCTAGCATATAGTGAATTTTATGTCCTATTTCCTTCCTCTCTTTTATGATCCGCCAGTCTATACTCGAACTTACGGCCCGTTTCGCCTACATACAATTTACTACAATCCGTACATGTAAGTTTATATACCACATTTTTTTGTAAAATCGGAATTTATTCTGTATTACGATTCTTAATTTTATCAAACACTATCACGCACTTTTCAATTACTACATCTATATCATACGTCTTAAAACTTTTGGAGTGTTTCCGTCAAGTTGACGCTTCCAGGTTGTAGATAAGATACATCAAGGGGTGAACGGTTCTAGGTAAGTTGTTGTGTTCCATCTGAAGATGAGCCGAGAGGCTTGAAAGCGCTTGTGGACAATGTAATTGCGTGTTAATGGTTGCAATACAAGCTTAGTAAAAAAAAGAAAAGATGGAGAGATCAGTTGTAAAGTCGGACGATTTAAGCCTTATACTTACAAAGAAGAAGAAGAATAAGAACAACGGTGATTATATTTGAATTTAAAGATTGAATATACTATTCTTAAATTTTTCGTCAAACATGTGTAACTTAAATTAAAATTAAAATAACACGAAAATGCTGCAATTTATTTAGAATCAGAAACAATTGCTATTAAGTTTTGTTTGAACCTATTGAACTAATGTAAATAAATAAAGGAATTAAAGCGCTAAACTTTGTTATTTCAAGTTTGTGAAAAGTGTGCCAATTCAAACAAACAATCGGTTAAAGCAGATGAACGGATCCACTCAAATAACAAGTGAATACAATTTTACACGATTACCGCGTTTGCTCAGACAGGATTACAGCCCAGTCCTCCGATAAATGTATTATGGAAATTTTCCGACATTATTTGGCGACGTAATGTGCACAGAACTGTACGGTCTACTACGCTGCAGATTCCTATTATCGCACGGACTTGAACACGAATATTTTAACACCCGTATGCATTCGGTATCGGCCATAACAAAAACATGCTAACGAACAATGTATTTAAATATCATTAATGAAACATTTATTTACTTAAGCAATATTTTTGACTTGTGTTATCTGTAGTAATCAGTAGCCAATGCTCTATGTTTCGAGTATATGACTGACACTACAGAAACTCGCTGATTTCGATGAGTAATCAATTGGTTCCCTACTTGATTCGGGAGAACTTATTAGACTTGTTTACAAAGTGATAAGAGGGCACTAAAGATGTTAAAGATGTTAG
Source organism: Magicicada septendecula (assembly GCA_034769895.1). NCBI lineage: Eukaryota > Metazoa > Arthropoda > Insecta > Hemiptera > Cicadidae > Magicicada > Magicicada septendecula. Next base: position 57,828,919 of record CM068374.1, read on the forward strand.
TTGAGCAGTGAACTTGGCATGTTGTCTAACCTGTTTTTAGCCTATAAATCATTATAAATGATTTATTATAAAAAAAATATTTTTTTATGGGAGTCATGTTCGGTTCTCCACACCGATATTATTTGTTTGGCCCTGGTATCCAAACATTTTGAAGTCTTCGAAGTTGTAATTCTGATTTTGGTTAAAATTCAGTGTAATTTGATATACCTCACATGGACTTTTGTGATTTTGTGAAAATTTAGCTCACTTTTAGAACCTTGACGTCCAAAATGTTTTTCCACTTAAAAAACAAGCTTCATAATCAGATTATGGACAACGTTCCGTTATTTTGGTACCCCATATACAGTTTAGCGATTATTTTACAATTTTGCCCCCTCACATTTTTGCCTCTATCCCCGTTTTTTGAGAGAATCAATCTTAAAAAATATAGAGTTCTGTAGGATAACACTATTAACGCGCATGCCAAGTGTTATGAAAATCGGTTCATGCATTTACAAGTTATCGTGAGACATACCCACAAAATGGACAGACAGACAGACAGACAGACAGACAAATGTCCAACGTTCGAGTTACAACTGAAAACTCTCTTTGCTTGTTAAAATATATGCTTAAACGGAATGAATGTGTAAAAACAAACAAAATATAAATTTATAATACGAACGGTGACAATTAAACAATATCAAAAAATTGTAATTACAAAAACGCCAAAAATGTAAAAAACTCTTTTGATAGCCTACCTTCAGCTAAAAAGGAAACGTATAACAAGTGTATTCATGTTTTGTATCCTAGACTCTACAAACGTTTACCTGCCGACATAAAAAATGAAAAAAAAAATTTGTTTCAAAGATTTGACCACTTGGCTAATGAATAGGTCAGTATATCATCCTGCATATCGTTAATGTTTATTTTAACCAATAAAGATGCTATCATTAACAGAAGAAATTTAATTTGTGTTTGTATTTTAATTGTAAAGAGTATTGCTAGATTTAGTTGTGATGTAAAAGTAGTATTCATGATTTGTTTATTGCTAAAAATTGTTAACAATTATCATCATAATTTCATTTAATTTGCAAAGATTATATCAGATTTAGTTGAACGTAAGAGTGTTGATTTTATGTTGAATAAACACACATAACTGCCAATATTAGGTTAATAATATTATATTATTAATAATAATCGTTAATACTATATCATAGATGTGAATTATGGTTAAAAATGATTATCTCAGTTATAGTTAATTTTGATATGTTAAGGATCTATTTTTTTAGTGTATGTTAAAATTTAGTATAGTCTTTATAAGGTTTCAGTGACTGCACAATAAATATGTGACAAAATTGTTGGTGATAAGAGCTAATTGGACCTATGAAAGATTTTTTGTTTAAATTAAATATTTAGCGAGGACATTAATAATCTATAACTTTCATTGCTCACAGTATGCAGTGAGCAGGTAATTCCTAGTGCTGTGAATGTAATGAACATTGTAAACTGTAATAATAGGAATAAAGATATTTAATAAAAAATGGGTATGGAGAACCATACATGACTTCCAAGTTCTAAGATTTATATTTAAAATCATTTACTTGAATTCGGTTCGATAACTTCTAAAAAAAATATCGCCCACCCTAAAACTATTTTTACTATTTATAGATATTTTTGTTATTATGGGGTAGTCGTTTAAAATAATTTTTTATTTCGAGTCACTTTATCTATAAAAATTAGGTACTTTATTCTTATAAAGAAACAGAACTACGTAGATATCCATCCCTCCTCCTCAATCGATCCCCACTATTAATGATATTTAGATTTTTATAGAGTAATAGTTTTATCATATGTAATTTCTAAAGTATCTTATCCTTCAAAATTAAATATTCGTACTTTACTTGATTTAAGCATAGCAATTTTCAAAAAATCACCCCTCTACCTTCAACTACCCACTCTAGTTATAATTATCTCATTTACCATTTTACAGTGGAGTAATATGACTTTATTTTCGGGGCACTTATTTATTAAAATTAAGTACTTTACTCTTGTTAAAACACAAAACAACGCAGGTAAACCACGCCTAACCGAATAACCTGGTTGCCTGTCAACAAAATTATTTTATTTTTAACAATTATCATTGTTTGAAAATGTTTAATGAATTTTATAAGTACTTTACTCTTGTTAAAACGTAAAATGTTGCAGGTAAACTACCCCTCATCTTTAACCGATCTTCACCAAAATCAATAGGCCTTGAGTCCTCTACAACTCGGGCACATATGCCAAAAAGTATTTGATTCTGTTTGAATTTGCGGCAATTATCGTTTGGAAAAATATCAGTATGGAGAACCGTACACGACTTCCATGTTCTAAGATTTGTATTTAAAATCACTTTCGAAATGAATTATTTCCATAGGAACTACTTTCTACTTATTGGTTCAGCTTTAACCACAGTAGTGGTCACTAACGTATACCACCTCACGTTAGCGTACTCGAGATTTTCGCTGATTCTGACAGTCGATGGCACTGCCGAAATGTATGGTTTTGCAGAAAACATTGGACCACGGCAAACAGCCCGGGAAGGAGTTTTAACAACAAAGTACTTCTTTGTTGCCGATAACGCGCGCGCGCGCGAGCACACACACCTTTCGAAAATGACTTTTCTTCCGATGTTTTGAGGGTAGTACAATCAGAAACAGTCGTTATCACGAACACGATTTTTTTCTCGATCACCGTACTTCCATTTCCTTATGGAATATGGAAGTAAAAAGCCTTGAAACTAGTAAATACCATTGGTTTGCAGGAACTGTTTGGTATTTGAGGCACGAACATTACATAAATACTTTAACGTATTCATGTTAATATAACAGACGCAAAAAAAGTAATTACAAACAGTTAGGTGAGAGCAAGTGTTGGTAACATCGCGTCTACCTACTCCAGTATACAGTAATTAGTTTTGCACCTGCACAGTGGCGCTCGGGTTATTTAATGCAACACAAGGTAATTTATTGTACACGCCACGGCACAGTTGCACAACCTGCTAGATCTGTATCAAGTTGAAATATAAAACGTACAGTTATCTGCAGTGGTTGATTTCTAAAATTATAGGTGCCGGAACGCACCAATTCAATAGTTGTACAGACACAAATATACTTATATTTTATATTAGCTCGAGATCTTGTTCGCTAAGCAATAAATAGCAGTAGTAAATAATATCCTTAAAAAACATATGAGACGAAAAAACGCAAACACGCTAAGGGCACCTGGTGACACTGTGTATAAATACATTTCAATACCATACATCACCTTTCTACTTAGAATTCTGTCTTCTATTTTAAACAAGTCAAACGTTGTCACATATAAGACTACAAATAACATTTTAAATAGCCTTCGTACTCGGGAACCAACAGTCCTTGAAAAGAAAACAGGGATCTATAAATTAATATGTAATAGTTGTGATGCCTTTTATGTGGGCCAAACGGACCGTGGTTTTCTCAAGAGGTTTGTTGAACATAAGCCACCCACTTATTTTCACAACACAGAAAACGTAAAATCTAAATTCACTAAACATCTTATTGAAGAAAATCACAACTATACAAATTTTCATACCAACTTGAAACCCCTTCACATTTGTAATAAAGGACGTTACATGAACGCCCTTGAAGAGTTTGAAATATATAGAGCGTATAATAATCCTGTTACCAGGCCACATGTTTTAAATGATCAGCTGAACTTTAAATCTAATGTCCTGTATGATACTGCGTTGCGATATTGCTACGACACGAGTCAAATATGAACCAGTGTGCTGTCGGTTGCCGTGCGGTGTACACCGTAAAACTGTTGTGCGCGTAATTTGTATAATGTTATTGTGTTTTGTGTTTATGTGGATTTTAATATTTTTTAAATATATTGACAACTGTGCCATCGTATGATGGTATGAAGAGACATTTTTAAAAATTCTGAGGATGGGACAAGTGTCCCGAAACATGTCAATTGTATTGTGAAGACATTTACTTAAGCCACAGACGGTGAGTTGCATAGCGTTTAGTTGATTATGTATATATGTGTAATGTGTATGTAAACAATGATAGTGTGACTCAGTCTTTATGATGTAGCCGTATAAAACGCATGCATGAAGGTGTTTGTCAGCTTCGGTTTTGTTGTCCATAACGTGTCCGTTAATTAACTAATTGTACTTACAATTAGGTGTTTATCAGGCGTGTGTCTCTAGCAACACTTTTAGATATAGTAAACAAACAAAGTGAACAATTAAGTCAAACAAACAAACATAATTAAGTCTCGATAAGCCTGTTGGCGAGTATGTTTTTAAATATACCGTCGATGGAATCTCATATACACTCGTTCGCAAGCTCCTGAGTTTTGATGCATTTATTTTATTGTTGTATTGGAGTGTTAGTGGTCTCAAATATTTCTACTAGTAATTTTGTACAAACCACTATGTTGTCTTTGGTATTGACGAGCGCTTTCGGCAGTCAAGCCATCTTCAGGTCATTTACGTTGGTAAATGACCTGAAGATGGCTTGACTGCCGAAAGCGCTTGTCAATACCAAAGACAACATAGTGGTTTGTACAAAATTACTAGTAGATATACATTTATTGTTTTCAATTTCTGTACCTATGTCTTCTTGTGAGAAATTATAAAGCAGTTTCGCACTGCTATCTTTATATCATCCATCACAAATGGCGAATCTGTAAACTGATAGTCAGAATACTCCTTTGCTGATCACACGTAGTAAAATTATATGTTTTTAATAAAATTTAAAGTAATTTTTTATAAGCTTTCCTGTTCTCGACGGGGCGTAGGGTGTAAAGATCACTATAGAATACAAGTGTTTGGTTAGACCCAGGAAGAGATTGCTGGGGGATCTTTGAAGGTGGAACAGGCAGCATTTTGCCTATGCCGTTATGTGAAGGTGATGATACGTTTCCTACAGAACCTTTGTGTGCAGTTCTTAAAAACTGCATACTTACAGTACTTAGGAGGTTTATAAAACAGTATTTAATATACGAAAGATGTTTTGATTTACGTTCGACTAGGATTAGGAAAACCAATCAATTACTGTTGTACAATTTTACCTTCCGTATTAACACAATTGTTAAACTTGTGGTAACAAAATTATGTTTGAAATACACAATACTATAAAATTCAAAAACGTTAAAAATTGGGAATCGACGTTCTGCAATGAAACACAATTTCCAACAGATATTTGTAAAATAGTAATTAGTAATTTTTGTTTTCACGGTAATTATGAAACTCAAGCGGACCGTTCGAACCGTTGTGACCACCGGAAACGGATGCACGCTGGCGCTAAACAAAACACTATTTACTCGAAATAATGAGCTGAACAAATGGTATCACAATACAATCAGAGATGAATTGTAACATGTAAATTTTTCAATCTCAACCGTCGGTACCACAGCTAACCTAATTATGATTAACATGACAACAAAGCGTGCGCGCACACACGCGCACACACACATACACACGCTGTGTCAATGTACGTTGTGATAGAGAATGTTAAATTGCTTGTCCCCTTGAATGTTTTGATTATTGAGACCTGGTAGTCTGTGAATATTGTACTCCGTTGTCAGTGTAGAGGAGAACCCGAGTGAGTTTGCGAGGACCGACTACCTGAGACAACAGCCTGGCGTAGTTGATATGTATTGTCGAATCGTAAAGAAATATTCCTTGTAATTTCTGAACTATTCTATACTTCTTGATACGTAGTACAGTAAATGCCTCTTGCAATTAAATAAAATCATTTTTAAAATATGATATTTTCGTTTCTCCCCCGCTTAAACATTTCTGTTAAACACATTCTTCTTCTTCTTCTTCTTCTTCTTCTTCTTCTTCTTCTTCTTCTTCTTCTTCTTCTTCTTCTTCTTCTTCTTCTTCTTCTTCACGGCATAGACTGTTTAGTCTGTACGGCTCCAAACAGAATCCGGACTACCCGATCATCTCTTCTTGAGTCTTCCCAGGCTTCTCTTCCCTTTCGGCTGATACATCTTGGGGAATCTGTCACTGCCCATTCTGCTGATGTGTTGTGTCCAGTTGTCTCTATACTTATTGATAATTCCGTTCACCTCTTCAACTTTCACTTTCTTTCTTATTTGACTGTTTCTTTTCATATGTAATTTTGTGTGCCCAGCTTTGGAAGGCAAAAAATTCATTTCCGTAGCCTGAATTCTTGATATTTGTCTAGCAGACATTTTCCACGTTTCTGAGCCATAAGTAAGGGTACGAACTGTATAATTTTATTACGGACTCTTTCCTTGCCTTGTGTTTTAGAGCACGTCGGAGAGTTCCTGTTATGTGGTTAAATTTATTAATTTTCCCATTAATATCTTCTTCGTTTTATACTAGAGCTTACAGTCTAAATAGTTAAATTCTGAGACTTATTCTATAATTTTACTATCCAAAACAATTTTAGATCTAACGAACCGTGTTCCTTTAAAAGCCATACATTTTGTTTTTTTTGTCAGATATTTGCATATTAAATTCTTTCGCAATGTCACTTAAGGAGTGGAGCATCATTTGAAGGTCATCTTCATTTGTGGCCAATAAAATCTGATCACCTTCAAATATCAGAGTCTTAAGCATCTTCCCGCAACTCTGATTCTTCCATTTACGCTGTTAAGTCTAATCCTAACAATTCCATTCAAAAACAGGTTAAAAAGAGCAGTTGAGAAAGGGCAACCTTGTCTAACTCATCCATTTATGTTAAACGCTAAACAGTATATTCTTTCATTTTGTACTAATTATGCCGACAACGACAATTTCAAGAATAGAAAACTCAGCGATATTAATTGATGACTCGTTGGGCACTTGGTGAAACATATTACTACAAAGGTTTACGAAGGTTTTTAAAAAATATATAAACACTTGGTTCGTTTCACAGTTTTTACTTAACTCTGACAGCTGTTTCGACTTCTTAAGCCATTGTCAAAGAGATGAGTGAACACCTAAACAGAGTATGTAAGGGTGGTAGACGTCTGTTTAGGACGTGTATCGGAACATGTGTGATGTGTGAAGATGGAGAGGGGGGTTGCAGGAGCTAAGGGAAGGTCAAGTGTGTGTAAAAACTAAATATAAATTGAATGCAAAATATAAACTTAACTAAACTAAATAACAGTAACAGTTTTTAATAAAGGGGATACACAGAACTCAGTTTGTTCATTTGTTAAATTTTTGTTACTTTTTATTGCTTTTTTAATTTCTAGAATATCTAACAAATCCATTTTTTTACCTTTTTGTATGTGGTGGAGTAGTGTTATGTTTTTTGTATCTATGAAGTGATTGTGAGGTAAGCAATGATCTGGAAATACAGCCAATACAGGTTTTGCAATCCTTTCATGTAATTTTGTTGTTTGTTTACGACATCTGTAGGCCGTGAGGTTTTAGCCTCTCGTGGAGGAGGTAAGTTCTGGAAGAACGGTATGGTTGTTAACTAATACACGGATTCTTCAAGAAAATTAAGGGATGAAGGCCGAAGAATCATAGCATTTTATTAGTGAATGCTACTGGAAGGGTGGAACTAACCAATGATAATGAAACATAAATTCGTCAACATATACAAACTGACGATAGAAATGAACATTTCCTTCGAGATGGACAGTGGACAACAACCTCGTTTCGAGGCTAATAAAATATTCATTCATTTTGCACATGCGCACAACAGTTTCATAGTGCGAACGCCGGCTGTAAAAAGGCTGGATGCACGTGTGTGACAGGGGCAGACTTATTGTGGAAGTGAGACAGCAAACTATTATTCCGATGTCTCCTCTCTAGACAACTCAACTATACTTTTAAGTGATGGTAATTGGTCCACTGGGTCAGCGCAGCTCAGCGGCCAATAAAGGCTGTCACGTTTCTACAATCTCTTCAGTGTCGGAGGCACGCTGAAGTCCAGACCACTTCCCATGCCAGTCTAAACCTTATAACTGAATAATATGTCTTTTTAAAGTCGACATACAACATTACCGTTGAAATTCTATGTTCATGGTACAGCACGACTGGGGAGATGATATCGGGTATAAAAAAGGCCAATCTAACCTCAATAGTCCTCAGTAAACTTTGGCAACGTTTTCTCAGTCTATAACTTATTTCACTTGTAATTAAGTATACATACAGGATCATTAAATATTCTATCAGTGCTCAGTTCCATTCAGATTCGTATTCATCAGTCTATCTATTGATATTCTGTCTACACTGCATTCAAACTCTCATCGTCTTCTCATATTCTTCCTTCAACATCATCATTATCATCTTTACATCATCTTTTCAAGATTCTCCAGCCGTATGTTCTTGGGTCTACCCACACACCTGTGTCCCACAGGTTTGTGTTTTCAGACTTGTTTGTCCAGTCTGGAATCTGACATTCTTTCTAAGTGTTCTTTCCACCGTTGTTTGTAATCTAGTAATTTATTGAATACAAAGACTCTGACCGGCAGTGTCTTTGAAAGTTGTGAGTAAATTAAATTAATCCCCCATTATAGGGTACCAGCCTATAGATGGGTAAGTCTCTAGTGGAGGGGCTGCCCCTTTACAGGCCATGACTCCCGGTAATTTTTTGTCTTCCCCTAGCCTTTGATGCCCAACACCCAACTGCAAGGCATCAAAAAATATAATCCTATAATTATTGGACACTGTATTACAACCGGCTAAATCCAACTAGATTCCCGCCTGCAATATTCCAAAGATAAGCCGGTCCAGGATCATTTCTCTAGTGCTCTAACTTGGTACTGGTAGCTACTGCTGCCTTCCACCAGGAATATTAATCGATCTTCCGGTCTAGATCCGTACTGTTCTGCATTAACAATGTCACCGCTTGTAGGATGTGGCACTTCACCACGCAGTACGATCTTAGTTGGAGAGAGGCTAACGGCTCCTTTGGAAGCTAACATCGCTTCATCCAACCCTGGGAACATGTGAGGACCAGTGCCCAGTCAACCCGGTACAAAGGTACTACTTCTCCAGATTCCCTCGACCCCGTACATAAAATTCCTCTAACAATGTACTTAAAATATCTGTTTTCCGACAACAAAATGATCAACGTACTAGATTTCAGAAGCGGTTAGTTCACCAAGTCTCCAGCAGCTGGATTGAGCTCTAATCAGCGAATGGTGACGATCTTGCCTGCAATGTTTGTAATATTTTTTTGATGTTTGATGTAAAACGTTTCTCGTACTTTCACTTGTCTGCAGTAGAATAACATAATGTATTGAAAACAAATATTTATTTAAAATGTTCCAGAAAAAATTCTCTTAAATAAATAAAACTATAATAATTATTAATCAACAACACTAATTAAAATTCAATTAAACCAACATCAGTTTTATAAAATGAAAAAATACAGTGAGTTAGTAACGCAAGTAAAGAATGTGCCAGAGTAAAAAAAGGAAAGAGATATCTTACGTCTATTTTGTTTTAATATTTTTGTGCAGACAAACAAACGAGCAGAAGACAGAAAAGTGTCTAACACAAGATTTTATAAAGAATTATAACAATTAAAAGAACAACAAGAATGCTTTTAATATGACATTTCAAATCAGCGTAGCTATAGATGAAATACAATAAAAACGAAACGATAACTGACAATTTTTCAATTACGCACACGGATAGAAAAATTCTCATTTCATTTTATTCTAACCGGATAATTAATTCTTCGTGCACTTTTATTTTTAATGCATCCAATCGGATTTCATTATTGTATTTTTCCTCAAATTATTAAAACAGTAAAATTAAAAAAAATTGTTTATAATATTAAACGGTCGATTAAATTTTGCGTATATCAGTCTCATTCAAATAATTTGGTTACGAAAAAATATGAAATTACTTAATTTAGCAACTAAACAACTATATAAAGATATGACAGCTCAAGTTCAAATAGGGAAAATGATATACAGCAAGATAAGTATTAGTAAGGGTTTGAAACAGGGTTGTTGCATAGCTCCGACTTTGTTTAAGATCTATCTAAATGAAGCCCTAACATCAAGGAGAAGAAAATGCCGTAATCTGGGTGTACCAGTTGGAAATGACAAGATTTTACAATACACTTTGCCGACGATCAGGTTATATTTGCAGAGGGCGAAATTGATATAAGTTATATGCTTAGGAAACTAGCAGAAGAATATGCGAAATGGGGTCTCGAAATTATTACCTCAAAAACTGAGTACCTTATAGTGGGCGGTGAAGGTCAAGACCTAGAACTAGGAACAAAAGTGATAAAAAATATTAAAACTTCAATTATTTGGATGTAACAATGACATCGGATGGTGACAGCAACCAAGAAATAAAAGTATGAATAAGACAAGCTAAGACAGCAACAAAACAATTAAACAGTCTGCTGTGGAGTCCACGAATAACAAAAAACAATAAAATCAGAATATATAAAACTATAGTTCTGCCTATATGGAGCAGAACTGTGGGAAATTAATAAAAGAAATAAATCCAAAATAAGAGGTATGGAGATGGATTACTGGCGGAGGTGCTGTAGACTAACAAGACTAGATAGAGTGAGAAATGTAGAGATAAGACACCCGATGGGAATCGACCTTGACTTTATAGAAACAATAGAAGCATGAAGACTGAATTGGTTCGGACACCTAAAAAGAATGTCGGATGAGAGATGGCCAAGGAAGGTATGGGAATGGACTCCACCCTCTAGAAGAAAAAATGGACATTCATGGAAAATGGACGTCGAAGGTGCAATGAATGCAAGAGGACTTACAGAACAGGACTGTTTAGACCGGCGCCAGTGGAAGCTAGGGTGCGAGATGCGGCGCCAGCCTTAATTAAATCGCAAAAAACTTAATTATTGAAGAAAAAATTAAGGAAAACTAAGGAAATATTCACAATGGTAAGCTCTCATTGCCCCTCTGAGGAAATAGGTAACACGTTTGGTTACGTCACGATTAACACAATGAACACTTTGCCACAATACTTCGAACCGCACTTGAATAAATCGCCTAAAGCCGTAACTAACTTTGGGCCGTTGGGAAATCTCCGGTATTTATATATCCGCCGCCTTGCATTGTAGCCAGCTAGCGAGCCTGGATGCTGGCAGAGTAGTCGAGTGAAGGTCTCGAAGGGATATCTTGATCTGTCCACAGCGTTACGTAATTCTGCCCCCCGCGTAGAATGATCTGTAAACGTCTGGAACCAGTGCCGGCTCGTCCATAAGGTTTAGTTGTTCAGTGAACCCCCCTAAATAATTTAAATATACTTAAGGATTTGTTGAGATAATGATTTCATATTTAAATAACAAGATTTGCGGGATTAAACTTGTTGACTGAACAGTCATGGATTCGCGTAATAGGCGAATTGGTCGCTACTATTGCTTGGAGGTGCAAAGCAGCTCTCAGAACCTCCAGGACAGCTTTGGAGGGGGAAATCAGTATACGAAAAATTACATTCAACAGTCGGTAATCCCGAGTCTTACCGATAGAAACGAATAGTTACGACGAGGGCCGAACCGCACTGACCGGGAATTTTAACATTTTCTTTTAACATTTTCAGAATACCGCCATAAGCCATTAGTATGATTTTTACCACATCATTTTACCGTTTACCTTCAGTTTTGTGTCAGATTTCTCTGTTTCATTTAGAATGCAATGAAAATGTGTGCAGTAAAGTCTTCAAATAAAATAAAATAGTGAAGTAATTGTATTCCAAAAATAAAGTGTATTTAATGTAGTCATTAAATAATTATAATAACGTTAAGCTGACAGAAGCGTGTATAACCTTAAAAGTGTTTGCCGGTATTTTTGTGTGTTAAGTGTTCAGGTACTTCAGCTCATTGATTTGGTAAAACGAATGATTCAATCTGTTTTGAAAACATAGGGTTCTTCTTTCTCTATTAAAGATAAATGCAAAATTAAGGAACTCGTTAGGCCGCTTCCCGTTTTAAATATTAAACAGAAGTATTTAACTATCCTTTTGTTTCAACTATATATTTTTAGAATAATTTACAAACAGCACAAACACAACTCAATATTAGGCCTACTAAGAGTTGTCAATAGTTATGTCTTCATGTTGACCCACCCTATCTGTTATTTGGAATGGGATAATTGCTTTTATCTCAATAGAAACATTCAGACATTGAACCACCAACTGTCAGAACCACGAGCCGCAACTGTCTCGAGTCGCTGCAACGTGCCAAGAATCACGTACGCACTCAACGATGCGACACTATTTATTTCCTCAGACTGGTTGCAATACCTTAAATCCAGATTTGTGTCCAGTGTTAGGACAATTTGTTTTTCAGTAATATGTCTCTACTAATTTCTCCATTGACTATTATGTTTCCATTGTCTTCTCCTCCAACCACGTTGCGAGTAAGTTGTAATAGTCAGCTGCCTTTTAAATGCGTATTTTGTACGACCTATTGACAATGTCACTGCAAGTCCCACCACAACAACACCAAGTAATTACCAACATGACATTCACCCTGGATACATGCAAACTGACTTTACTTCACTAACTGAAATTGGTGTATCCACTTCTTTGCCCTCATCTGTCACCTTTCCATCCACCCACCATTCCATCCCCCCTTCGACATCCCCCCAAATGACAACGTAAATCGAAATACTGATTATTACATGCGACCTCCACAACAGGTAAACACCAGTGAGCTTGATGAATCTTTGGTTGTAAGAAGAAAATGAATGTGATCAAGGTGGTTCACAGGTACATAAGTGCTAAAAATTGTAGTACCAAATACCTATGGATAGCTAGTAAACTGGCAAAATTTTCGATTTAGTACTTGCAGTAACGCTACTGTTAATTTCTTTAATGCTAATGTTTTATACTTTTGTTTATTGCTCTTACGCATAATTTTAAAATAAAATTCGGTATTATGCTGAATACTGTTTTCGTCTCACTTACCTTTAAATAAACATCTCGTAGAACTTCGTATATTGCCTTGCAGGTTTCAGGAATTATTTTGCCAAGACGTTGAGGAGATATTACGCAGCTGAACTTCAAATCTTCATAAGATCTCCCTGTAGCCAGAAATCGCAGTGTAGCTCTATGAGTCGTTGTTCAGGGGGTATACCGTCTCGCATCAATGTATTCTGTTTCTTAATGGTTGGTGAAATCAAGTCCAACAAGTGTGCAAATCAACTGTTATCCATTCTCAGGTAGTTTTTATAATCTTCATTGTCAACTCCTTGCAACATTTTCGCATCACAATAATTTATTCTGTCAACCAGCTGCTTTTTCACCCATCACTGTTTCCTTTGCTTCTCCAAAATCAACGATAATAAACAGAGGGCAGCTACCTTCTTCTTCTTCTTCTTACGATTTTTTTTTACCACAAGTGACATTTTTTACTTCGTTACACAAAAAACTTCACTCCGTCAACACTGTCAACAGACTACTGCTTGGAACGTGCTGGATGAATTGCAGGAGCGTCAGTGGGCTCACAACTCAGTGGGTGTCTCCTGCACGGCGTCCTGCAAGCAGGAACGTGAATGGCCGGCTTAAGCGTTATTGACTTGTGGACTAAATACATTTCTTGTTTCTGCCAAAGTAACATGCTGACTCGGCTACGATATACCACCAAACTGTCTGATAATGGACATCGTCAACAAAATCAGAAATAGGCCTATAAACGTTTGTCGTTCATTTTGAATTATAGTCTCTTTATTAAAAAAATAAGCAAGTTGCGAGTAATGTGAATGTGAATTCACAACCTTACATCACTACGTTATGGAAGAAGACAACATTAACGTTTGTTATAATTTACTCGTGTAAGTAGAAACTTAGGCAGCTCTAAATATTGGAACATACCGTATTAATATACTTCGTAGGCGTAGGCGTATACTGCGTATTAATATACTTCGTAGGCGTATACTGCGTATTAATATACTTCGTAGGCGTTGGCGTATACTGCGTATTAATATACTTCGTAGGCGTAGGCGTATACTGCGTATTAATATACTTCGTAGGCGTAGGCGTATACTGCGTATTAATATACTTCGTAGGCGTATACTGCGTATTAATATACTTCGTAGGCGTATACTGCGTATTAATATACTTCGTAGGCGTATACTGCGTATTAATATACTTCGTAGGCGTAGTCGTATTAATATACTTCGTAGGCGTATACTGCGTATTAATATACTTCGTAGGCGTAGGCGTATTAATATACTTCGTAGGCGTAGGCGTAGGCGTATACTGGGTATTAATATACTTCGTAGGCGTAGGCGTATTAATATACTTCGTAGGCGTATACTGAGTATTAATATACTTCGTAGGCGTATTAATATACTTCGTAGGCGTATACTGCGTATTAATATACTTCGTAGGCGTATACTGCGTATTAATATACTTCGTAGGCGTATACTGCGTATTAATATACTTCGTAGGCGTAGGCGTATTAATATACTTCGTAGGCGTATACTGCGTATTAATATACTTCGTAGGCGTATACTGCGTATTAATATACTTCGTAGGCGTATACTGCGTATTAATATACTTCGTAGGCGTATACTGCGTATTAATATACTTCGTAGGCGTATACTGCGTATTAATATACTTCGTAGGCGTAGGCGTATACTGCGTATTAATATACTTCGTAGGCGTATACTGCGTATTAATATACTTCGTAGGCGTAGGCGTATTAATATACTTCGTAGGCGTATACTGCGTATTAATATACTTCGTAGGCGTATATTGCGTATTAATATACTTCGTAGGCGTAGGCGTATTAATATACTTCGTAGGCGTATACTGCGTATTAATATACTTCGTAGGCGTAGGCGTATTAATATACTTCGTAGGCGTATACTGCGTATTAATATACTTCGTAGGCGTAGGCGTATACTGCGTATTAATATACTTCGTAGGCGTAGGCGTATACTGCGTATTAATATACTTCGTAGGCGTAGGCGTATTAATATACTTCGTAGGCGTATACTGCGTATTAATATACTTCGTAGGCGTATACTGCGTATTAATATACTTCGTAGGCGTATACTGCGTATTAATATACTTCGTAGGCGTATACTGCGTATTAATATACTTCGTAGGCGTAGGCGTATTAATATACTTCGTAGGCGTATACTGCGTATTAATATACTTCGTAGGCGTAGGCGTATTAATATACTTCGTAGGCGTATACTGCGTATTAATATACTTCGTAGGCGTATACTGCGTATTAATATACTTCGTAGGCGTATACTGCATATTAATATACTTCGTAGGCGTAGGCGTATACTGCGTATTAATATACTTCTTAGGCGTAGGCGTATACTGCGTATTAATATACTTCGTAGGCGTATACTGCGTATTAATATACTTCGTAGGCGTATACTGCGTATTAATATACTTCGTAGGCGTAGGCGTATTAATATACTTCGTAGGCGTATACTGCGTATTAATATACTTCGTAGGCGTATACTGCGTATTAATATACTTCGTAGGCGTAGGCGTATTAATATACTTCGTAGGCGTATACTGCGTATTAATATACTTCGTAGGCGTATACTGCGTATTAATATACTTCGTAGGCGTAGGCGTATTAATATACTTCGTAGGCGTATACTGCGTATTAATATACTTCGTAGGCGTAGGGGTATTAATATCTTCGTAGGCGTATACTGCGTATTAATATACTTCGTAGGCGTAGGCGTATTAATATACTTCGTAGGCGTATACTGCGTATTAATATACTTCGTAGGCGTAGGCGTATACTGCGTATTAATATACTTCGTAGGCGTAGGCGTATTAATATACTTCGTAGGCGTATACTGCGTATTAATATACTTCGTAGGCGTAGGCGTATTAATATACTTCGTAGGCGTATACTGCGTATTAATATACTTCGTAGGCGTATACTGCGTATTAATATACTTCGTAGGCGTAGGCGTATTAATATACTTCGTAGGCGTATACTGCGTATTAATATACTTCGTAGGCGTATACTGCGTATTAATATACTTCGTAGGCGTATACTGCGTATTAATATACTTCGTAGGCGTATACTGCGTATTAATATACTTCGTAGGCGTAGGCGTATTAATATACTTCGTAGGCGTATACTGCGTATTAATATACTTCGTAGGCGTAGGCGTATACTGCGTATTAATATACTTCTTAGGCGTAGGCGTATACTGCGTATTAATATACTTCGTATTCGTATACTGCGTATTAATATACTTCGTAGGCGTATACTGCGTATTAATATACTTCGTAGGCGTAGGCGTATACTGCGTATTAATATACTTCGTAGGCGTAGGCGTATTAATATACTTCGTAGGCGTAGGCGTATTACTATACTTCGTAGGCGTATACTGCGTATTAATATACTTCGTAGGCGTATACTGCGTATTAATATACTTCGTATGCGTAGGCGTATTAATATACTTCGTAGGCGTATACTGCGTATTAATATACTTCGTAGGCGTAGGCGTATTAATATACTTCGTAGGCGTATACTGCGTATTAATATACTTCGTAGGCGTATACTGCGTATTAATATACTTCGTAGGCGTAGGCGTATTAATATACTTCGTAGGCGTATACTGCGTATTAATATACTTCGTAGGCGTAGGCGTATTAATATACTTCGTAGGCGTATACTGCGTATTAATATACTTCGTAGGCGTATACTGCGTATTAATATACTTCGTAGGCGTATACTGCGTATTAATATACTTCGTAGGCGTAGGCGTATTAATATATTTCGTAGGCGTATACTGCGTATTAATATACTTCGTAGGCGTAGGCGTATTAATATACTTCGTAGGCGTATACTGCGTATTAATATACTTCGTAGGCGTAGGCGTATACTGCGTATTAATATACTTCGTAGGCTTACACGGCCGGAGTCAATCTTATTGAAATTCGTTCCCGGGCTGTTTGGCCAAAGTTCTTTTTGTATTACTAAAACAGACGTTTCGACAGTACCATCGACTGCCATCATCAGACTAAAAGTTTATGCTGTACTAACGTAGGTCATTACTGAGGTCTCTAAAGTCTACCGTCCTACGTTAGTACAGCTCGAATTTTACAGAGATGATGGCAGTCGATGGTACTGTCGGAAGATCTCCTTTAGTAAGAAACAATGGACCACGGCCAAACAGCCCGGGAATGAATTTTAATAACATAACGTATTAATGTCGGTCCTCTGTATCAACATATGTGTGTTATGTCAAAGCAAAGCTCTTAAAATATTATATTAATAGTAAGATTTGAATATTTAAGCAATTTCATAACAGTTGAATAAAATAAATTAATTCAAACAGTAGTGAATAAAAAATTGTAAAACTTCAACAAAAATATATTATTTTGAAAAGCGAATTACATTTGTATTAAGTAAGCGTGTCAGTGTAGGCTTGCATATGGGTTTTATAATTTGTGATTTTTTAAACTATTAGTTAAACGTGAATAAAAGATTATATTTTCAACCAAGAAAGAAATTGTGTTATTAACTGCGAGACATTTTGAGTCACTTATCGATTATTCTTGCGTGCCATTTTAATTTTAAAGCGCTGAAGAAAAAACCTGTCAAGAAATCTAATTAAAAGAACAAAAATAAACGAATAATGAACCGTCGAGTTAGGAGAGGAAACGAGAAGAATTTCTCTTTCTGTCTGTTTAATTGAAAAATTGTCACTATCTGTCTGTTGCTTCTGTTGTATTCAATTTATACTTTCAACGATTTAAAACGTCATGCAAAAGCATTTGTTCCTGTATTTCTAATCGTTACAGTTATTATTTGCAATATATTTTTACGTCACTTTTTCAGTATGTCTACTAGTCTGTCTGTTAACATAAAAAAAAACACGACTGTCTGTGCACGTTTTTGTTTGCTAATGATCAACGTGTGGTACCACTGGACCAACAGGACTGGAACTGTATAATTCGAAAACTCCATAATAAATACGAATCTTGGTGACTCGACATAAATCTTGAAAACTCCTATCGCTGGTTATTGAAGGTGATGGAGCCAGTATGCCAGTGGATTAGTATATTACACAAAATATTGCCTTTTTAACGTATTGTTATGACGGTCTACTGATCGTCGTATGGTAAAGTGGAAAACAAAATACAAGACACCAATTAATCACCAGCTTTAATTATCACAATTAAACAGTTTGCAATCAACAATATTGTCTCTTACAACAAATCAAATAAAAATTGTTCACATGCAAAAAAATGTCAAATAATATAAAACACAACTGTATTACAATTGTCCCGCACAATTATAAAACACATAACACTTCGCCACAATACTTCGAACCGGACTAGAATAGATCGCAACTCGAACTGAACTAAGCGTCGCTGAGTACTTGTATTTATACCCCGCTGGGGTTCCAGTTTATTCCACACTACGCGTCAAGATCGCTACTAGAAAATACAAGAACGTAATTGATTGCGACCTTTCACACAGCGCGCGCGGACTGGAAATCTGGATCAGTCTCGGGCGCGTGACAAGTGTCACGTAATTGTCCTTCATCTCAATAGCAGCAATACGTACGCACACACTTTACAGCTGGAATAGTCGAGAAACACGTAGAAAGTTCTGTAATGTCGTCACGGTATGTTTTTTAATTATAAAAAACGAATAATTAAATCATTGAATGGGATTCTATTGAGCACAGAAATTGGAAAAGACAGGAAGAAAAGAATATACGATAGTATGATTAAAAGCAAGTTGATGTACGGATCCGAAACATGGGGAATAAAGGAACAGGTAAAAAGAAAGTTACAAGCTAAAGAAATGGGTGCTTTGAGATGAGCTGCTAGAACTTCAAGGCTAGAGCGAATACGAAATGAAACGATCAAAGAAGAAATGGGCGTACAAAAGACAATCACCGACTGTATTGAAGAAAAACAACTAATCTGTTATGTATATTGTAGCATGACTGGCCTAGATTTCCAAAAAGACAGAAATTTGGTAAATTTAACAAAAATCTCAACAAATATGGACTATGACATATCAAATTAAACAGAATGAGATAAATAAACCAATTATATGGTTAATAGTTCATGAAAGCGAACAATAAACTAAAATTATTCCATATATAATGTACTTTGGAATTATGTACATGGGAAGTGAAAATTATTTTAACAATACTTTTCCAATATTAACTTGGCAAGATATTTACTAAAGTGGAGGAAGTAAGTTAGTTCTTTGTTAACATTCAAACGGGACAGTCGATGCGAAATCGCGTTCTTAAAACCGTATAATGAAGTACAAAGGTTAAGCCTAAAATCAGTGGAAAACGGGAGTTACATAAATTAACACTTTTCGAGTTAAAACTAATGAAATACTCCACGACAACAGTGAAAACGAACAATACACCACATAATACAAGTGATTTAAAACATTGAAACTACATAATATTAATAATTCACTCTACAACAGATTAACAATTCTTCACCACGAACAGACAAAGTGAACACCTCTAATAGCAAACAATTAACACCAGTGGACACTGAACACTCATCCAGAATACCTCAAACAACATACTAGACAGTATACACAATTTCGGAAATCCATAAAACAATTATAACGGTGAATTTTTTGTGAGATTTTCCTGTGACCAAAATACATATAACCTCATCAATTCAGCTAGCCGCCATGATGGTCCCAAGATGCACTGCAACCTTTCTCTACTGATTTCATAGAAGCAGCATTGGTTTGAGAAAACAAATATATTAACATTATATATTATTCACAAATTGTTAAATACTAATTATTAAGATTATTTATTGTAAATGTTATACTTCCTAAGCCTGCCCTTCTCTGACTATGTATAAAATAATCGTTGAAAGAACCTTTCTTTTTCAATAATTATATAAATTTTTAACCTGTATTCACATATCGATCTATCCCTGTGACGGAGTCGAACAATTGCTCTAAATCGATTTAAAATCGATTATTATTAATAATTGTCAATAAATCAATTTATTTCAACTGTGTGAATTATAAAATTATTTCACATTTTACTTTAAGTGTTTAATTAACCACGAGACTTCCTGGAAGACGAGAAATATTAATGAAAGGTGAGATACTGGAGCAGCACTGAAAATCATTAATCGATTGCTGAAAGGAGATAATCTGATTAACTCTAGATTTTGTTAAGCTCTACCAGAAGTGCAAATTAAACCAAAAATACATTACAGAATTTTAAAAATTTGAATAAAACAACACCAGGATTAATTATAAAATATATACACAACAAACAAACATAAATTTTTTTTACAAATTTTTTTTAATAAAATTTTTTCTTCCTTTTATTTGTAACTACAGTTAACAGGTCTTGTTACAATTTGGCGCTCGCAACAGTGGGGCTTAAAATAGTCGAACGGCGGCTTGTTACCAATCGACACTACCCACAGCGGAGCGAAACGTTGAAGAGCATAAAGGTTTTAAACGAAACCAACAACCTCCTATTATTTTATTTGTACGTGTTACAATATGTAAAAAAAAAAAATTGGACAAGACCGACTACCAATGAAAACAATGGGATGGATACATAGAGAGCACGGAAAGAAAGGAAAACCCAAGAAAACGTGGATAGAGGACATAAGAAGATCAATGTGCAATAGAGGACTAAACTGCAACGACAGACAACAATGGTGGTTGGGCATCGGACAAAGTCGTAGGACGTTTTGAACCCGAATTAATAATAATGTATTTTGGGGTGACATTACTAAAAGTTGGCAGCAGTGATAAAATATGGAAAGCAAAATAGAAGATGGGAATATGTGATAGTGATGTGTCGGAAGATGGGAAAATGTGATGGGAATGTGTGTCACTTATGTGTCAATTACCCGTGTGGAGTTGCTAGTCTCCCATAGGGCGCCTCCCCAGGTGGCGGATAGGGGAATGCTTACCAGATATGGTGGGTACCGGGGAAATAAAATACCCGGGGCGGACCAAAACTAGCAGCTGCTGCCTTGTAGTTGGATATTGGTTTATCAGAGGCTAAAGGAAGTAAACCTTGATTAAAAATTGCCTGGTCCTCCAGTTCAGGGGTTATTGAAATGGGCCAACTCCCCATTCATTGAAAAAAAAAGAAATGTTAAAAACCAAATAAATTGCAACAAGATAGATTCAATAAAGGTAAACGACAAAAGCTATGAGAATTGGAGTATGGAAAAAGATTTTTAATGGACAAGCAGCAGTGGAGGATGAGAATTCAATCACTTCTGTAATCTTTGGTTCCGGAAAATGTGTAAACATTGTACAGCCGGAATAATAATAATAATAATAATAATAATAATAATAATAATAATAATAATAATAATAATAATAATAATAATAATAATAATAATACAATGTGTCAGTTATAGAACAGGACTGAATTCTGTGCTTTGGAGTGAGAAAAGTAACCCAAAAAAACGAGAAACATGATTTACTCTTCTTCTTTATATCGATTTGTAACATTCCACGCTTCCGATGCCCAATCGCCCATCTATCTATATCCAGTATCGTACATGTCCTCATCCAATCCACGCCGTCTCGTCTCTTCATCTATGCCACTCTGCCAGCTCTTTCTGGACCGTTCTTGCTGCCGTAACATACTATTTGTTCACCTTTCATATCATCTACCATTTGTCGTGTTTTCTGTATAATTTCTGTTATTCTATCATTCATTATACTTTCCATTCTTCATTTGGCTGCCGCCATTGCATACGGCAATACACGTTGGCATTAACACAGCCTCTGAAAAACTAGAAGCCTCGATTCTGTGTCACTTAGGTAATTCTCAGTGGGCGCGGGATACGGGCGAAGTGTACAATGGCAGTGAGAGAAGTGATTTTCGGTCGGCGGATCAGGCGGAAGTGGCGGCCAAACATTTAGGGTGTAAGAGAAAAGAAGTAAAATCTATGAGAGAATAATGTTGCAATCTATCAACAGCTGCACGCGAATGTATAGACTCTACAATGAAGAAATCCGTAAACAAATGAACACTTTTAATATCCAAGATCGTATTGAAGAGAACAAAGAGAGATGGATTGCTCGACTAAAAATAGGATGCTAGATGGCAGGTTGCCTAAAGAAGTTTGGCAATACATTTGGACAATTGGACAGCGAAGGATAGTAAGACCTAGGAAGTGTTGGTGAAGTGTATATATTCCTTTGGGACCGGAACAGGGCCTTTCGCCTAGTCCTTGATAAGAGAAGAAGAGAAGAATATTAAAATGATTATAAGTTATTTAAAATCGATTAAAAAAATTAAAACTTAATTCTTCCATGAAGAACAAAATTTAAAACTCTTCTTCTTCTTCTTCTTCTTCTTCTTCTTCTTCTTCTTCTTCTTCTTCTTCTTCTTCTTCTTCTTCTTCTTCTTCTTCTTCTTCTTCCTCTTCCTCTTCCTCTTCCTCTTCCTCTTCCTCTTCCTCTTCCTCTTCCTCTTCCTCTTCCTCTTCCTCTTCCTCTTCCTCTTCCTCTTCCTCTTCCTCTTCCTCTTCCTCTTCATCTTCCTCTTCCTCTTCCTCTTCCTCTTCTTCTTCTTCTTCTTCTTCTTCTTCTTCTTCTTCTTCTTCTTCTTCTTCTTCTTCTTCTTCTTCTTCACGTCACGGAGTTGGGACATTCCCTGCTCCCTCTTCACAGTATATCTCTCCATCTTTGACTGCCAAGAATTTTGGCAATTAGTTACTCTGGAAGAGTTATCAGCACTTAGCAATACAACATTTGTTGGAAAGCTGTGTAATCATACAAAACAATTTCATCGTTCCATACTTCGTCATTTTTTTACTATTATTCTGGTCCACTGGAACTGCGGTTTTTTTAATTTTTCTGTTGCTTTTCTCACTGTGTCCACTTGAATTCCAGCCCAAATTGTTCTCCTAGTATGACTATCTATGAGTATGAGTATTTCTTCTGTCAGTTGTTTATTAATCTAAATAGTTTCTGTGGCAGTAACAGATTTTTTTTTGTAAGTTTCTTTAACGCTTTTACTTTACAAACGCTCGCTGATCTTGTATAATTTACATAAAACCTTTTTATCAACACGAATGTACGATTTCCATAGAATATTTCATCAACACGTTGTTACTTATCAAGAGAATATTTGACGCACACTTGCGTCATTGTTTGAAGGTCTACGCGAATGGGCTTTCGTTTGACAAAAAGACCTATTAAATACTTCATTTTTGATCACAGGTTTTATGAACACAAGCACTTTTGACATTTAAAAAATGATAAAATACGGCCTAGGCCATAACATGTTTTACGTTTCAAACAATGAGGTAATGAAGAAGCTGCACATGGTGGAACCATCAGTAGTTCTCTCAAATCAACGAGTAATGAAACATGTCTCACGTTCCACAAGGCCCCCCCCTCACCCCACTTCTTTACGGGGACTGACAATTTGACTTTAACGAAATCCCAGTCCAGCCACATTCAAGCGGCAAAATCATGGCAGAGTATGCTTTTCAAGAACACAAAAATTAATGTCGATATACGGTAGGAACTGAACATTACGAGTATACTTGACAGGATGGAACAATATCGGTTAAAATGTTTGGAACATCTTAACAGATTGGGAGACTGTCGCATCTCCAAACAACTGTTGAATTACATGCGGAAAGGACTGAGAAGTGGAGAAGTGTGGGATGTTCGAAGAAGCGTTGGCGTGACCATCTTTAGTAAGTCTAAAGCTGGAGAGTTTAGATGGAGTCCGTCCAGGCTCAGAAACATGCTGCGATCGCTATGAATCGGAGGGGTGAAAGCCTGTCATTAAGTAGCCTACTCTGTGGCACGGTGTGTTGCCAGCCTCTAATGTACATTCTTCTTGCTGATTGGCTGTTAGTTGATTTATAACTGTATCGTGGCACTTAGATAATTTATAAGTAGCAGTTTTTTTCACGGGACTTATCCATCCTTAACCACAGTAGTGTGGTCGCCAACGTCTACCACCCTAAGTTAGCGAAGCACGATTTTACACTGATGCTGGCAGTCGATGGCACTGCCGAAACGTCTGTTTTTGTTGAAAACAATGGACCACGGCCAAACAGCCCTGGAATGAATTTTAACAACATTTAGTAAGTCTGCTTGGGATCAGAACAAACCATTTTTTGGTTTAAACCTTACTAAATATGATCATGATGATGATGACACAATATGGCCAAAACGAAATGAAAGAGGAAGCTGATCATTAATTATGATAATTATAAATATGTAAAACTCTACCTTACATACCTTGCAGATGTATTACAACTTCCATTATATCATATAATAACGAGGTTTGTGTAACAAACCTTAAAAGAAATAAGAGAAAACTTAACCATGAATTTGTGGTAGTTATTTTTTAAGCCGCTTCCATTACATTCATTAATTTTATGTTTAAAATTTCCCTTGACTAACAAAAAATATCACATGCATGGTCCACGTACGTAGATAAAAGTATCACGTATGTATTCCACGGGTTTAATTAAAATAACTGCATGTGCAATTTGCCTTTTTAATACATTTTGATACTTATATAGTATGGTGAACACATCTGACTAAACTAGGTGTAATATCTGCCGTGTACTGCATTAAATAACGCAGGTCATGGCTCAGAGCTGCAAAACCAATTAGCGCATTGGCCGTCAGTGTTGCCAACACTAGGTGTATTTGTTATTCAGAGAGTGAAGCGATTTATTACCCTCGCGTAAAAATTTACTTCGCCTTGCAGCAACAAAAGGTGATAGGCAAGAGTGTTCCATCACCAAACTCCTCCTCCAACTTCTTCTTGTTCTTCTGCTCTTTCTCCTTCTCCTCCACCTCTTTTCCTTCTCTTTTCCTCCTCCACTCCTCAACACTTCCTGCTTCCCATCTTCCTCAGCCTTCCTCTCCTCAACATTCATCCCCTCCCCTCATCAACATCCCTTCTTCTTCTTCTTCTTCTTCTTCTTCTTCTTCTTCTTCTTCTTCTTCTTCTTCTTCTTCTTCTTCTTCTTCTTCTTCTTCTTCTCCTTCTCCTTCTTCTTCTTCTTCTCCTTCTCCTTCTCCTTCTCCTTCTCCTTCTCCTTCTCCTTCTCCTTCTCCTTCTCCTTCTCCTTCTCCTCCTCCTCCTCCTCCTCCTCCTCCTCCTGCTCTACCCTGTCATTATGGTTAGTCCATTCACGTTTTTCGCCTTCTAACAAATTTCACTACGTTCTCTATTTGACACTACCGTCTTTTGTCGCTATTTCGTATTCTATCACGTCTCGTGTTTCCAACAATTGTCCTAAGTGTACTCATTTAATTTCCTGAGTGCTTACATTTACAGGCTCCAATGACACGATCCGTAAACTCCATAAAGATTACAAATCTTGGGGCCTGAACATAAATTTTGTAGAAAAACCGGGTAGCTAGTTAATAGGTGGTTAGTTATTAGCTGGTTAGCAGGTTAGTTAGTAGAAGTTATTAGCAGGTTAGCAGGTTAGTTATTAGACATAATTAGCAGGTTAGTTATTAGAAGTTATTAGCTGGTTATTTCAGTATGTACCTTGTTGTGACGACGGCAGACGTGTAAGGACATCAGGGACGAAACAAAATAGAGAAAAATGGTGATAGGGGAGCCGAATTGCATTCTACTGATATATCGACTGATATAATTTCAGTGAAAATATTTATACGTATTGAAACCTCTAACGGTTGCAGATTTTCCGTGAGACACATACGAAAGTTGTATAATGCTACACAGTTTACTTGGAGAAGTAAATATAATCATAAATTATAAATAATAATAATAATAATAATAATAATAATAATAATAATAATAATAATTTTTTTTTACGAGGGAGACTGTGAGAAACTAATGTTTGCCGCAGGAGGGTCCGCACTCATATGTGTGTCGGACTCGCACCCACCGAAACCACAAACCCTGTTGTCCACGGCATGGATCCACTTTGGGACTCACAATACTTCAAGGTGGTGCCATTTGTACTTCGTCCTGTGGACGTTCATCTGTTTTAAACATTCAGCGGGTCCACGTTACTTGCTTTCTGGTATTCTGTTAGCGGCCCTAGCAAGATCATCTTCGGCTTCCTTCTTTAGGCTGCTAACCGCTCCCAATGGTGTTCGCTCTCCAGAATTATTCCGATGATAATCGGATCTATCCCACTACATTTTACAGGGTTTGCCTCGCCTCTTTCCACTATAATTTTTCAATTACTGCCACAGTCAGATAGAGTTTGATACACGTCTCTGTAACAAAAACAACAACAACAGCAACAATAAAAAATAATAACAATAACAATAATAGTAATAAAATAAATATAATAACAATAGCAGTAATAATAATAATAAGATATAATAATGATAAAATGTATAGTAATAAATTGGCAACAACAATTAACAAATACAGTCGAAGAAAAAATTGAACTAAACTATGACTGACAAAGAATTTATTCTTATATAGCCTATCTCGTTTCTGATTAACAATCGATTTAAGAGAGGGGAAATTGTATCGCGTAAGAATTTAGCAAACAATTAAAACGATTGGAACTGAAAAGAATGAACGTTTTTCAATAAGCCATTTTCAATTATAGTAGCTATAAACGGAATACAAAAAGATATAACAGACACAGACAATTTTCCAATTACGCAGACGGAAGGAGGAACATTTCTCTTATCGTCTTCCGTCTGGATAGAGCTCATTTGTCCGTTGTGTTTTTTGCACATCAAATTAGAATTCTTAATACGCTTGTTGCATTCAACGTTTCATAATGAAATAAAAGTGTTGTACCGATACAATTCCGTCTCGCGCTACAATTTTATTTTATTTGGAAGCAATCATTTCATTCATATTGTTAGAAGACAAAGATTTGCAGGGCTGAAATGACATGGTTTGCCAACCGTTCTATCAAGCAAGTAGCATTGGTCGAAGAAGAAGTCAACAGGTGTGGTCAAGCGGAAATGGAAGAAGATCGAGCAGAGGAAATACCGATGTGCAACACGACAAAAGAAGTGAATAGAAAATCAACTATGGGCGTCAAGAAAAGACCTTTGCTTGTTACTGAGTAAGTGGAAGTGTCCGGGGAAAACGTTGCTTAATATGAAGTTACGCAAGAGGTTGTTGACGAGAACCGATCAGACTTGGACCAGGTAACGGAGTATAGGTCATCAGTACATGACGCAACGGGAGTGATTCCAACAAAACTAGTGGTTGAGCGGAAGACTCATATTCCTAGGAACTTGATGTTCGGGACACACGAAACTGAATTCGAAGAGCCGGAGAATTATCTTTAACAAGTAGACCAGCTATGTAGATCGCCTGGCCAAGTATTACTTCAGAGATGGTTTGCCAGTTCGGGACGAACAGGCTTAAGGAGGCGACAGTGTTACGCCCATTACAGAACATTCTACGTGTTCCTCGGCCATCCCCTGAGGAGTCCGGCTGTCCGTACTTCAAGACGAAGGACAATTACGTGACACTTGTCAAGCGTCCGCAGCCGAGACTTTTCCAGACTTCGCCCGTACGCGCGCACTGTGTTCAAGGCTGCAAGCAATTACGCTCTAGTGTAGTGTTGACGCGTAGTACGGATTATTCTGAAATCTCAGCGAGGTATAAATACAACCATTCAGCGATGCTTAGTTGCAGTTGTAAGTGGCGATTTATTCCAGTGCGGTTCGAAGTATTGTGGCGAAGTGTTATGTTTTTTATAATTGTGCGAGACTCTATTAGTTGACATAATTATTGCGTGTGAACAATATTTATTTGACTTGTAAGAGACAATCTCGTTGATTACAAACTGTTTAATTGTGATAATTAAAGCTGGGTTTTAGTTACTTTATAGGTGTCTCGTATTTTGGTTTCCACTGTACCTACGACATCAGTAGACCGTAGTAACGACATATCAGCCAAAGTGCTCGACACATTGGAGCGTTAATTCGTACATTACCAGTTCGTTCGACACATCCAGACAAAGAAAAATTACTCAAAGATATGAGCACTGTACGTATACACTGATATAATGAAGTACTACGACTAGCTAACAAACATTGGATCTAATTATTATTTTTCTTCAGGTTGTGGACTTTACGATCGGTTGTGCACTCCTTGGTCCGACCATCTTTTCTTCGGTCTTCCAATATTTCGTCGTTCTTTCGGATTATAAACCAAAGTTTGTTTCGGTACCCTGTTCTTCTGCATCCTTTCAACATAGTCTGTGCAATCCTGTCTGACGTCCAAAACTTTTGAAATTTTCAAAAACGAATACTGTATCCAGCTTGTAGTTAAACCTTCCTTTAATTTGATACCCTATATGGGATTTACATCTTTATACGCGTCAACGAAAAAGCATAATTAAAAGGGCCTAAATCATGCGAACGGAGCCGAATATCAAATTCAAAGTCAGACAGTATTTTTTGGCATGTGCCAAAGGTTTACCTGGGCACAATTTGGTGGCAATCGGTGTAACGGTGTGAATTTGAATTCAGTACCCATAAATCCTCAGACTTATATATATAATGCAACAGTACGTATGTGTATGGTAATGTGAATTGCACAATTAGTTAATATAATTTATGTAAATTAAAATAAATAATCAATATTGTCAGTACTATAATAATTCAGATAGAAAGCTGTAAAGGGGAACAACGAATTTGCCTGCTTGAACAGGAAAGTCACGCCACACACAGCTGCGTCTGTATACACGTGTATCTTACGTGTGTGAGTGCGGCCAGTTAATTTCTGCAAAACGTCACCCCTAAATAAACGTTAATCAATAAATAACTTGTAAGATTAAAGATATCCGGGCTGTTTGGCCGTGGTCCATGGTTTATTTCCAAACCAAACTTACTGCCGAAATCTTACAACTGACACCGCCGTGAAAGCCTGAGGAGAATAAATAAATTATTTAAATTGTGATAAGTGTGTGTAAAATATCACAAAACAAAATACGCCACAGTGTGAATAATATAAAGACGCACGCGTATACAAAAGATTGTGCGAAAACAATAAATGTGCAAATACAGTGGAAATAAATGTAAATAAAGTCTATAATAATTAAGATAGAGAAAAGCGGTTGACACACAATTGTAGGCCTAATATAAAAATTACCGACCAGATGAATATCGGGTAATTTGCAAAAGACTTCGCATGTTGCGAAGACCAGTGAAATAAGTGTGTAAATAATCGTGTTTATGAAGGGACGCTACGACAGACTGATTCATGCAGAGAATTGTCGAGACATGATTATTGCGCCCAAGAGTATAAATACGCGAGACACACCAGGTTTTTTTTCTTTCTCGTTCAAACACAGCGGCAATGCCCGACAACTTCATCACTTTCGTGAGATACCGCTGCAGCCAGAGTCTATTACTGGAGACGAGAGAGCATCCAACTACATGGTATAGATTCCAGCCGTACAGTACGAGTCATCGGACTACCGAGAGGATCCGGAGGATGGGGAGTGGACTCCAGGACTACACTGACTACGGAGGATCAACCAGGATCAAGGACTCAGGACCAGAAAGGATACGCTGAGAAATTACCACCACGATTAAGGTGAAATAAATCCATGTACTCATCAAAAACAAAAGACTCAATTAAAGATAATAAAATAATTTAAAAGAAAGACAATATAATTTCAAAAAGTGAAATTAATAATTTTTAAATGTAACTGTTTATTGTGTAGTAATTTATAGTAATATTTGAATTTATGAAAATATATTTTTGAAATGAAAATTTAACGAAGATATTTAAAGTAATTTTGAAAGTAAATAGTAATTTTTTTAAAGTAATTAATATGTCATAAATAAGAGATAAATATACAATAATAATAATTTAAAAAGAAAAATTAGAGAATTTAATAAGAATTAAAGAAATTGAGTAAGTCGAGAGCAATATTATATCATAATCAATGTTATTTATAGTTATAAGTTTGTATTTTATGTTTCTATGCTTAATATGAGCTATTACTTGTATTTTATTAACAAGTATGTGTACTACAAATACACACATGGAAATACTAATGAAGTTTTTAACTCGCATATTTTTGAAATTTTTAATTAATAAATGTTTGAAAGATTCTAAACAATTCACGTTGTTATTATTATTACGATTACACCCGTTGTAAATTTATAATGTAAGTATCGTTGAAAATAAATTGTGCTACCAAACGTGTGGCTTGTTAACGATATAGACAAATCGTTATAGTATATTGCAACAGTACAACCATTAACGGTAGGCCTACTATGCATTGCCAAAATCAATTAAATAAATAATAAATATAAATAAATATGGATTAATAAACATGAGTCAGATTGCAAGCTGTATCGTAGATAAATAGGGAACACACGATTTATGATGGACACGCATTCCTGGCACACCTGTCGCTAGCGTTGTGTACACGTGTATTTTGTTTGTGTTTGTGAAGCCTGTCCGTTCCTGAAATGTAACCAACCCTTTTCAAGTAGGATAGTTTTTATGTTTTATTTTAATTATAAGAAAAATATGTACGATATGGTAAAACAAAAGACATCAAAGTGGATAGAAATTAAAGGTGAACAAATGGTTAAAAGACCGTGCCAATGTGACGAAAAGTGCAATTACTATACGCAAAAAGTGAATAGGTCTTTTTGTAATTACAATAAAGAAGTGTAATTTACGTATAGTAAACATATAAAAATTAGCGATCGAGTGAACATTGTGTAGTGTGAAACAGACTTCGTAATTCGCGAAGATAGGCGAAAATAATGAATTGAACCAGAATGGGGGGAAAAGACGCTTCGACAAAATCTGACAAGTTGAAAATTGTTCAGACCTGATATTTTGCACGACCTGGCTATAAATACCAGGTCGCGCTAATAAAGTTTCTTCTTCTCGATTCACCCGTTGCCACAGGAGGCTATGTCAGTCGACGACGCTATTTTAAATCTGTAGTAAGTGTCACAGGACAAGCTGGAAGTCCAACTAGAGCAGCAGAGCACATACGAGGAGGTCTATGTATACACCTGCAGCATATGATGTGAGGCGAGACGACTATTAAACAGCACGTGCAGTGGAATCCGGCAAGAGGACCAGAGGACCAGGAGGACACGGAGGACACGGACTGAGGACCAAAGGAGGACGTACGGATGATTAACCACGTCAAACGAGGTGATGAAAAACCATTGTAATTACAGACATTTGAAAGACACTAATTAAAGTTAGAATGAAAGACATTCAACAAGTATTAAAATAACTAAATTGTACATAAATGTAAAAGCAGAGTGAAATTTAGAATAATATCTCTTGTATAAAATTTAGTAATTGAAAGTAAAGTAAATGATAAGAGAAATATTTGATTTTTAAGTTAACGTAATTAATAAAGTCTATGTTGATAAAGGAGAATGCATATGCAGTAGAAAGTTTTAAAGCAAATTAATATTAAAGAAATTGGAATACAATAAATTCATTATTGAAGTAAATAAATCAACAATTGCAAAAAGATGACCACACAATTAGTAAGCCGAAAGCAAAAATATTTAATTAATTAAAATTAGGTAATAAGATTTATGTATAACCTGTTCTATGTAATTTATTAGCTATAAGTTGTGTGCGAAAGAGTCGTACAAACGATTTAATAATGAGTACTATTTCAATATGCGAAATGAAAGATTTTGTTTAATAAAAAAATAAATAAAGGAACAATTTTAAACTTAAATAACGCATCATCTTCTTATTACGATTACACCCATGAATTCAATATATCAATGTTTGTGTTGTTATATAAATTGGCGCTCCAAAAGCGTGGGGCTCCACAAATTAAATTAATTATATAATTTGTTATGTTATAATATATAAATATGTCTAGGCGCTAACGTTTTACGTAGTTATATTGTATCCTCCACACTGATCCGAGTTCTACCTATGTCTGGTTTTCGTTCTGCGCTGACGTCATTCAGTAACGTATGAGCGACATACACATTGGGTCATCTGTTTTATTCAGTTGTTTCTTCTTGGCTTGAAGTGGTTTTCCCTTGCTTTTGTTTACGTATAATTTTCCGTTCATTAAATATAAATGTATTTAATATTTAGTGACGTTCATAATTTCTATGTAAATACGTATAAATGTATTTTGTATAAATATAGAGTTAAGTGTATTATCTAAAATTATCACTTAAGAACCGCTCCTATATAGGCTAATACTGAGAATTCTTTCCAGTACATAATACTAAGTACATGAAGAAACAAACGTGAAGTCACAGACTGAAATTAATGCACTAATTGTAATTAACAACTAATTGAAAAATTATGGAAACGACAAAATTAATGAATTTTTTATATCTAAAATCGTGTTCTATAATCTATTCCCTTGACAAATACTGAAATATATGTGTAGTGACGTTTCTGTTTAACCTCGTTAATTCTGTTTAATGTGGTTAATTTTATTTTAAAAAAGATTATAATAATTAAAAATTTGTTACATTAAACTATTCTGAATCCAAAATTTCTTATTTGTGTATACAAAAGACATTTATATCATGCCTTGGAGATGAATCATAGAAGTCGATCATGATTAAAAAAACATTTGTTATTATTATAACTTTCCACGAATTATTAACCCACAACTCCAAAAAATTGGCCCATGCAAATTCAGAGTCCTAACTTGAATTTGCAGGCATTCTTTTTTTTAAGGAGTTGATTACCAGTGTACTGGCAATGCTACGTTCAATAGTCAGTAGTAGGTTGTAAACATTAACTGAAGTAACTGACATAAGCTAATTATATAAGAAAAATAATACTAATTTAGTTACTTTTTGCGAGCGTTATTTAGGTGTAACATTTTTTACCATACTATTAACTGGTGCCATTACAATTTGTCTTCCAAAACGTTTCATAAGTCATGATCTTTTATAAAAATCAATGCACAAAAAGTTCAATTTATCGTAGCCTGTTCGTTTTATTATAGGCTGTTTTTGTTTATTTAGTTTTACCCATTTTTTCTTTAAATTATAAATTCTGTACACTAATGCTACATTGCAACTATTAATGTGCACAATTGAGAAATAGGGACTTTACATTCAATTAAGAAGTAATTTCCTTTTTAATTTATAATTTTTGTGAATTGAATGCCAAAGCTTTAAGCAGATTAAACTAATAAACACTAAACTAAGAGACCATTAATTTTGTTCTTATAAAATTTACGTGAATACTGAAATATTTCTGGAGTATTTGTGTAAATATGTAATAAAGTCGGAGTACTAATGTAAATACTTGTTAAACAGTTACGTATTATATACTGATCAAAATTAGGTTTATCAGCAAACGTAATGAATTACCTAAAATGTACATTATTTTATTTTAAACCATCACTCGTTTTTACGCGGATGTAAAGCATAACTTCTTTCGTTCATCAACCTGACTAGTATATAAATCACCACTAAACAGCTATGACTACGTATTCAAGGTCACACTATGACTATGTCTTCAATTGTATACACAGCTGGTGTATGTTATTAAATAGTTCTCCTTGATAGTACAACATCTGATGACAATATTGCTACATACCTTCTTGAAACAATTTGTAGTCATCAGTAAGAGAAATTGTACACATGACAATTGTGGTAAGCAATTCGAACTAACCGATTATCCGACCGTGAATCGACCACAGGACTAGTTAACTGGATGTTATGGAAGAATAGTTATTTTCCTAAAAAAAAAAAAGAATTTGTTTCTTATTAATAAGGAAATCTGGTAATACCAGCTTGCCAAGTAATTGACGTTTCTTTCTAAGTGAATTCCGTAATTATATAAATTTAGTGTTAATATTTATCTAAATACTGGAAACATGGAGTTGGTTAATATTCTTAACATAACAATTAATTTAAGCAGGGTTTCTTTACAGGCTTCCTTTTACCTCGAGTAGTGAGACTTGAGATCTTCCTTCCACAAATTTCTTTATAAAGAGAAGAAAGATTAATCAACCTTTTTTTCAATTTTTGTCTTTATAGATCTCATTTTAAGTCTCATTTCAGAATATGTTGTTATTATTTTGTTCTATTATTTGTAACTTATGAAAATCTAAAACAATGAAGCCATATCAGAAGACAGGCTTCACCAACACGAATTTTATACCTTGAAGGATTGACGCCTGGTACAGAAAAGCACAAAACCACGAAACCTCAAATTTGGCAGTGAAGGTTATTTCAACCAGTAGAACAATTTTTATTAAGATTTGAAAACCTTCTTAATTAAGCTTCTTGAATAATACGACCAAATTATTTGAACCAAAATTCAGGACACTTTTAGAGAATTAATATTCTTTAGAGAATATTTGTCAGCACCTATAGCCTATTAAACGCTTTACTTTAGCTATATTAATTAATTAGCTATATTAATATTAAACACATTATTATTATTATTAGTGTTGTTATTATCATTACAAATATTCCGTTGCCAGTATCGTATTATTGCTATTACGTTTATGAACTGACATAAACGCGCGAATACACAGACACACGCTCGCGCGCGCATGCACAAATAAAAACTAATTAGATTTCGATACATCTGATGTTGAAGACTTCACTCGTGGATATTTTATAGATACAACGTTTTTTAGACTTTGCTTATTGTGGGAAACATATTGTATAGAATACTGTAACATTGAAAGAAATTTGTTTAATTTATTCAGCTGTTAAAAAAAGATACTTAAATTCGATTGGATTTTGTAATGTTCTAAATTACATTTACAAAGTTCTAATTTAAATTAAGATTAAAAGTGCCGTCGATTCACAAGAATTTATTTTCATGCGTTCACTGACACCTTTTTACATAACGAAAACTCGTATTTTAAACTTACAATTCAGGTCAAATTAGGTAGTAATCCAGTCCCGTTCTCGAAGTGCCACTATTAAAGAGGAAACATAATTCTTATTACAAATAATTAAGCTTTATGGAATTGGTATTGCTAGATGGTAAGCAGGCTAAATAATCAAAATGTTTTATACAATTTATAGGTTCATTGTCATTAGTCATTGATTTCATTCCATTTATAATCAAGATAAAAACATTCGCTAGAATTTTGTATTTAATTCCTTTAAAACAAGAACACGCGAGGGATTTTTTTTTAAACAGTTCGAGTACCTTTCAACATCAATACTGTGTATTCAGTAGATGTGTCTATAATACTGGATTAAGCAGAAGGATGACAATCGGAAGCCTCTGATGTAATAAGGTGTTTTTAATTGAGCAGCACTTTCTGACACTAGGCTATATCTGTGCACTAATCAGATTAGACCTTTAGTAAGATAATATTAGGGTTTTGAGTCCATGTTGACGCTGTGTGGTCACAATAGTATTAGTATTAGGCTATATTCATAAATCGCAGCTTAAAGTGAATCGACCTATCGTGTCGTCGTCATTTTTCTGCCGGTATAGTCGTTGTTTAATGATGTATAGTAACATGACAACAATGTAAGTAAACTGATAAATTAATTACCACTGATGACGATTTTCATCCTTTTGACCGAGGGTGTATTAGATTCAGAGGTGTAGCTAGGGGCGGGGGGCAAGGGGACAGCCGCCCCGGGCGGCATAGCCAGGAGGGCGCCAAAGTAAGCATTGACTTGAAAAAATTGTTTTCAGTTTATAAAACTACAAACAACTTATTTCTTTGATATGATTATTCCTTAAGAACTACAGGAATATAAGATTTTCTTAATATAAGAGTAAGAACTACAACAAGTTCCAAAGAGTTTATGAAGTCTTTTATTCAAGGAAAATCGAATCCTGAGTGTAAAAATATTACAGTTAAGAAGAAATCAACTTGCGATCATAAAATAGATGTTATTAGCGACGAGGTTGTTCATAAATACAGTAAAGTTAACGACGTGAATACTTCAAACTGTGAAAGTGTCAAAGTAAAGTTACA
This sequence comes from Magicicada septendecula, assembly GCA_034769895.1. Classification (NCBI taxonomy): domain Eukaryota; kingdom Metazoa; phylum Arthropoda; class Insecta; order Hemiptera; family Cicadidae; genus Magicicada; species Magicicada septendecula. The sequence continues at coordinate 57,864,710 of CM068374.1, forward strand.
AGATTCAGTTGGTTCTAATACCATGGATGGTGTTGCATTGTGCAGTCTTGAAATTACAGGCGACGAAGGACAGAACATTACTAACAACAATGTAGACCGCGTTCCCGGTACTTCTCTACAAAATATGAGAGCTTGACCAAGCGAGAAATTTCAATCCTTCCGAGATATAATGGTGAATAGAGGAACATGTCAGTTGGAGAACAAGGACAGCCATTTTCCTGAAGGTGAAGCTGGACGATCCTTAAACCAGTATTGGTTTGATAAAACCTTGCAAAATTGAGAAAAGGTAACACTTGGATGTGTTTTTCTCCATCTAAAAAATCTCTATTTTCCTTTTGTTGCACTTTATTTCCACACAAAAAAAAACTATCAATGAAGTCATTTCAATAGTAAAAATGGGTTTTCGTCGTGGCGAAATTTAAATCCCCGTATTCAGGATCATAAAAGTGTCCTGCTCTGCGTTTTTCGAATAGAACGAATTGGAACGTTCTTTAAACAAAGGGGGACTTATTTATGATCTACTTCAGGAACAAATGAGTAAAGCAGTTAAGACATGGAAAGAAATCCTCGAACGGGTCATTGCTACAGTACAAACCATTGCAGAACAAAATCTGGCACTGATAGGAGTCAATTACTAACGGTCGAAGTCCTGGAAACTTTCTGGGTTTGTTAAAATACTTGGATAAATTTTTAACGTATAAAATATACTTTGTGCATAACGTGTTAAGAATACTCTATTATTCTTTGGATAAATAAAGGATTGACACTTCTGGAGACGCTAACGGACAACTTAAAAGTTTCGAGGAATGAGGTGTGTGACAATGTCGTTACTAAGGCAGAGCAAGTACGTAATGAATGGAGTGTCAGTATAACAAAAAGGATACGAAGGAAGTGCACGATGCCATGGGAGTATGCAGACGATTCTGCATTAACCGTTCGGCAAGAAATGCGACGTTCTCTAACAGAAATTTGGACACACTGTCAGTTGAAATTTCAAGCCGTTTCTCTAACATAAAAGAGTTAGAAAAACGCTTTGGGTTCCTCTGTAAATTTGAGACGTACATAAATGATAGGGATAGGCTATACATTTTAAGGAACAGCTTTCTCAAATCAATGTTAAGTGCACAGTGCTTTCAAAACTGTATCCACATGACCTAAACAGTGAAGAATTGTTCAGTGACTTGAAAGACGTCGTACTTTTATTAAAAAGGGCAAAAGGTAACGAAGAACAAATGGACTTTACACCTCAGGCACTGCTACAATACATTTCTTCAGTGGGATTAGAAGCCTACAAAACACTATCAACAGCTTTAAAAATGTTCCTTACCTTACCAGTGTCTGTGTCTTCTTGCGAAAGATTGTTTAGTAAACTTAAATTGATTAAATCTTACCTATGATCAACAATATCTCAAGACAGGGTATCACATCTATCGATACTTTCAATTGAAAACGACATTGCTTCCTCTTTAAATTATAGTGATTTAATAACCCACTTAGCAGTAATTAATACCAGGAATGTTACATTTATTTTAAAATGTCTCGTTTTAAATATTTATTAAATATTAAAAGTTAATGTTAAGTGTTTGCTAATAGAAGATGGAACTATTAACATGTAATGGTAAGTGATTTATTTTATTAGTTTTAATGTAATTCTTTGTTTAACTTTATGTTGCTTTAGGATATTGTTTTGACGACGAGCTTCAGACCTGCAAGGAATTTGCACGTTTATTAGAACATTTTTACGTTATAAATTTTTATATTACTACATTTTTTATAGTCTACATTTGTTAATAATAAATGTATACAAACTGAATAGCAGTAATACTATACTATGTAATTTCTAAATTTTAACTTAAAAAATATTGTTAAGACGTTTGGTGGACGTGCTTTCTTACAAAAATCTACACATCTGCATTTATTAAATACTTTGTTCACTGGTAGTTAAACAAGCAAACTTTGTTAAACAAAATAAAGTGAAATTACGTGGACGAGTCGACTTTGGGAGCAAACATTTCGACACCACAAATTTGTAAAAACTGGGACCGAAACATTTTGATAAACTTACAGGCATTGTCAAGTTTTATATTTTGACATTTACTTTCACCGAAAACTTAGAATAGCTGGAATCTTCGTTGAAACGTACAGACACACACATTTTTTTAATTCGCGTTTCCTTTTCCTTAACATTCCTATATATAACATTTTATATTTCACATGATAGAGTTGTCACATCAGCACTGGTTTTTCTTTCGTGTTTTGGCAAACTTAACACAAAACATTACGCCACCAGTCTTCTGGCGAGTGCTTTTCCACGAAAACGTTTGTTTTGAAAAAAAAAACAGTATATTCCGCTGTAGCTGTCATAATTCGTTAGTGTTCAAATTGTTCTACCGTTTTATTGAACAGTAAATAAGTACACCCGTGTATATAGTCTATTTCGAGTGAAAATTATTTTCTCTAGCGTTTCAATTCTGCGAAAAGACGAAATCAGTCGTTACGGTTTGTCAGTATGTTTTAACGTCGATTACCACACGTTGACCAAATACGTTTTTAACGATTTTACGTGAAGCTGAATTCGGTGTAACGTCCGTGAATAACTCCTGAGACTACGCGGGCTCCAGCTGAAAACTGGATTATAGGCCTATTATAATTTGTTTACGAAGATTCCTGTAACACTTATTGCATTATAACGGTTCTCATACGCATATACCATTCCCCCCCTTCACCGACTCTGCAGCCCACGACGAGCTTTTGCATCCACTGGACCATATTATTTCTTCTTTGTTTCTTACTGACGTTTTCTTTGATACAGATCTTTATCAACGGCGCCGCGCAGGATACTGACGTGTGCCTACATAGTGGTAGAAGTGATTAGAACGCAGTGGTTAGGAGACCCCCCCCTGCTTAATATTGTATTCGTACATAAATTAGTCATTACGGGTCAGTGTTAATACTGTTGCTTCAACAACAGTAAAATTGATTTAATCTTTGATAAGATTTATTATTAGCATCTTACATTTCTTACTATGGAGCCCCAGTAAATTAATATTAAAAATATAAAGTAAATTTGCTCAACTTAAAAAAAAGTGCGTACTGCACTATCTAAAACACGGCAAGATAATATTACACACGATAAACAGTACTATAATTACTGTACTATGATTGCAATAGTTACTGTAAATGTACCGTAACTGAAGTACTAGGCTACAATTAAGGACAAACAGCCTCATCCTACACAATGGAAGATTTAAACTGAACATATTAAAGTTTGTACTAATACCAACTATGCTCTGTGTTAAAAAAAGAGATTGAAAATATGATACAATTTTAATACAGAAATTTATGTTTATTTCTGTGCAGATGAAATGGTAATTGCATACGTGAAGAAGTGTGAAAATGGAAATCAATGTATGTAGCCATTGTTAAGTATAAATATGCTATAGATTTCCCTGCATTATCTCGTTTATTGAACGAAAAACGAGTTTTCATTTCTAATTCGACCGTTTGGTATTTGTCTGTCTCTCTTTCCATCTTTTGGGGTATGTCTCAACTTTCGAACACATCAACCGATTTTCGTAAAACTTGTCATATCCATACTTTTACCGTACAGAACCCTAGTGTTTTTTAGATTGACCCCCCCGCAAAAAAATAATGGCGGAAGGCAAAATTTGAGGAGTAAAAACTGTGAAAATTTCGCAATCTGTAGGGTATCAGATTAAAAGAAATTTTAACTATAATCTGAAGGTAGTGTTACGTTTTGGAAATTTCAAAATTTTACGTCACTAGAGACCAAACAGGTAATATATTTCAAAAAAAATTAGAAAATCCGGCAGTGTGTCAGGCTAAAATGAATTGTTATCCAAATCAGAGTGTTTCAAATTTGTAGAGTTTAATGTACGATTGTGTGCTCTACAGTTGTTATATTACTAAGTTAAAGAAATAGTAAAGAAATCGCAATTTTTGTAATTGTTCCCATAATGGAAAAATGATTTAATATCAAAATTTATTTAATAATAAATGTATTTCGTTCACAATAGTGAGTGAGTTCTGCAGCTCAGGGACCGTATAGTAAATTTACTGTTATTACATTTTATTTTTCTATCTAAAATCTATATTATTTCTAGATGAACCAGTACCCTACTCAAAAGTAAATACAATAATCAGAGTTTAGGCCTATAAAATAGTTATTACCGTGAGGACATACAGCTGCGGGTGTCAAAAGGTATGCAACTACTGCCATACAGTAAGATTTTATAAAGATTTTTAGGACCGTGCACCACGTTTGAATATAAGAATATAAGGATTCTTAAAGCTCCACGTTTTTGTGGCGTTAATTATAATTATTATTTTGAAAGAGCTCCACTCAAATTTATATTATTAATTATTACTTGGGCGCCAGAGCAGGAGATCTCAGGTTTGTTTATGAAATAATAACAAATTGTTCAGATACTAATATTTGTATTGTTAGATTCTTATCATGTAATACATCTGAAACGTAATCATTTATATCAACCTTATTCAATAATAACACCAAAATAGTATTAATAATTCTAGTTACGCTTCTTTTTGAATTTATATTATTTGAATAACATTCATAGGAGTTCTTAGTATATTCAAATTTACTCCATTAACATATTTAATTCATCACTATCAATCAAATATTATAACGATTCATAATAGCGTCCTATCAGAGCGTTATATGAAAGCTATAGACGGTACGAGTGTAACGCAGTAAGGAAGAGAGAGAGCGTATAATCGCAGCCATCTCACTCTAACCACGTCACCGCGACATCAGAATCCAGTTCAAACATGTATTTTTACTCAAAGCGAATTATCAGTTCAACCTGCGATAACTTCAAAAGTTATAAATATACGGCAATTCTGAAAACAGCATTGTATTCAGCAAGAAAAGCTTTATAAGTAGCCGCAATCTCAGTTAATATAATTAACAATTGAAGAAGTTATACGGATGACGCACGCCAACAGGAATAACGAGAGAATTATGCTACGTAGGAATAAGGTGTTTTCACACACACACAGATAAAGACCTAAGCAACAATATTCTGTGGTCAGATCTTCGGAAACACATTTGCAAATATCTGTAATCAATCGATTTGCAAATACAGGAAGTACGATTTTGACAAGAAATTCTCTGCCGTTTGTAACCTGTCACGGAGTGTTTGACCGACCTGTTCGAGATTGTCACAACTGGAAAAACGCATGATTTATTTGTACAACCAATCAGCAGCCTGTATTTAAAACTGACGCCAGCTCAAAGCGAGGGGTAGCATCACTCTTAGTTCGGTACTTAAACACACTAGACGTGTATAATTTACATACAGAAATTTTAAATCACGCAAAAGTGCAATTAAGTTCTAATTCGAGAAGTAGTCCGCAGTGTAGATGAATTAATAACGTTCAATAACACTCGCTGCGTAAAACAACAGTTAATTAATTAAATAATTAATTAATTAATCAACAGCCGTGAAGGACCTGTGCTACAGAAGGCTACAGCATCTGTAATTGCCAGGGCATCTTCAACAGCATTGATCAACATCCATTCTTCTGTGCAACACCATCAAAAGGAGGACCTCTACAGAATCCTATCTTCGGTCAACGCATCAAACAGTAAGAAATAGATTCATTGATCAATGATATAAGCACTAAACAAATAATAAAACAATAAACAATTTTAAAAAGACACTAAGAAAAGCACACTTTGTATTTTAACTATAAGATTAGCTCTAATATAGTATAAGAGTGTTGAATGGAAAGTGGTGTGTAGTATTGGACGTGCAAATTATTGCAGACCTGTTCTTTAGCACTGGTTTGGGAGATAGAAATCTCTTAATCAAACCAGATAAGAGCTATAGGTTGTTTGAGCGTCTTAATCATTACTTTTCACACTCACTCAATAATTATAAGTGATAGGGTAAAATTAAGTCCTGCCATTAACAATTTAAAGTTTACAAATAATTAAATGAAAGTTAATTAAATAATCAAGCAAATCTTAAAGTGTTGTTTGTAACGATTCCCCTTGAAAACCACAATCACTGAACGAATCCTGAGAAAGAGTGTCTCCATGCGCTGAGCTAAGCTGAAACCGTGTCATTTGTATCTGGAATTTGTTCTGGCGCCCAGGTAAAGTAATATCACGGGTAAGTAACTTTTTATCTAACATCACAAATATTAGATAATTGTGTTAGACGAAAGGGAGCGTTGTAATATATATATATATTGTAGCGTGACAGATGTATGCATAATATTGAATGGCAATTGATCATTAGAATAATGAAGTTATAATATTTAAATTTGGAAGAAAGCATTAAGTTTAATATAAATAGATTAATTCATAGCAACTGTGGAAAGAAATCATTATTATAAAGAAAATACAAGTTCAAATAAAAGGAGTTACTAGTGATGAGTCATCCAAGACCAGTCTCATAACCAAAGGTTTTCAAGGTATAACCCAGGAAGGTAAAAAAGTAAATAACCAAGCAGTACAGAATATGACCAAACCCACAACGAGGGAGAATAAATAGAAGAGAAACCCTAAAATAAGCCAAGATCAACCAATACAGGTTGTGTATTTCTGTAATAAAGAAGAAGATGGAGAAGATCCCAAGAAACCTGATGGCATCATCAAGAAGATGGAGAAGATACCAATCCCAGAAGGCAGGAGAAAAGAAGACTGATGAAAGAAGAAGAAGGCAGCATCCTGAAGAAGATGTCATGCTCTTATAAAAGACACCCAAATCCCTATATCCCCAAAATAAATATCTAAAAACAAAAGTATAACGAAATAAAAACCACATGTATATAAATTTAAGAGAGAGGAGTGTATAAAGTAAAAGTTTCCTGTGAACTAAGATGAAACAATAATATAGTACTCATGGAACAAATCTCCATTGAAAAAACGCTAACCAATTTATTATGTTGATAAGACTATACGACCATTTAGCATTAACATAATATATAAGTGCAAAGTGAACCAGTGATAGTTTTGGGTATTATAAAAAATGAACCTTGTGTTTCATTCTTGCCAATCACAAACATTGAATGCAATGAAATATGCATTTTTCAGTGACTTGAAATGTGTACTGTGACAATATGTTGTTCATAAGACATGAATCTGTTTAAAATAACATTTTGTTTTACATGAAAAAAGAAAAACAGATTTCATAGTGCTTTTTGAACGGTTCATACTATTTATTTGTTAATGACAGGGTACAATTCCCCAAAGACAATGTATAAAAGACTGTATAAAAACTGTAGAATCCTACTTATAATAATAGTTAGAAATAAGAATATAAATATAAGGTTTTTTTATGTATATAGTACAAGAATGTTGAAAAATGTTTTAAATATAAGGCCATTTGTTTGGGTCTGATACAACTAACATCTATATAAAAATAGTTACTACTTGTGTGCTGAGTCAAATGATTCAGCGCGAGTTTAGTAAATGTATTGGCATTTTTTTTTTTGACGGAAAAGACAGTACGAAATTTAAAGTAATTACGTGTGCTGCTCTCTACCCGCGGATAGGAGAGGCTACCGTTCTCGAGTTTTCCCCGTTTGACCGGTGTTTCCATCTACCGAGTTTTTCCAGCAGCTCGGCTGAGTTTTTAAACAACAGTGCTGCAGCCTGGTGAGAATTTTCTCACAAACGGACAACGAACGAAAACTTTTGTTATAGTTTGTCTCAATATGGAAGCCTAACTCACGACATCGTGAATATCTCTTCGGTGGAGAGTTTTGTGTGAAAATCTGCGTCGACTTCTTTTCAATATGAGATAGGTTCTTAATGACTGCGGGTTCACTGAATAGAGACAAGTCCTACTGCCCATGAACGAAATGCCATCTTAAAGCTCCACACTCGACACCGAAGAGACCAGGCCGCAACAACATGCCAATCACCATCGCCACGCTATAAATAAGATCATCCTTCTGGGCACACAAAGCAGGTGAAAAATATCCATTTTATATTCACACGTAGAATCAACATGGTACCAGTATACCTTCATTTGGATCCCTAATTGAAGGGACAGTTTAGTGTGAACACTAAGTATTAATTGTAAATTTCAATACATGTATAGTTAATTGTCAGTTCAGAGACTGACATGTGTACCACACAGCATCCAACTTAGTTTTCCACTCATTTCTTTATAGTACTTTCGCTACAGATTTAAAGTCAGTTTTGTTATTATTATTTTCTCAAGTTTAATTTACTCTGTATTAAAAACATATTTTCTCTTATTTTTAAAATCAGGTTAGGCCATTTGTATAAAAAGATTACTGGGGAGGTAGGTGTTATTTTAAATTAGTTTCAACCAAGTGCCTGTCGAAACACTTTTCAACTTGTTTGTCGAAACAAGGTTGTTGAAACAAGTTTGTTGAGACTGGTTATAAATTGAAGAAACATGTCCGTCTCTGACACACACACACAAATGTATTTTTTTATATAAGGTGCTAATATGGTGCAATTTTTTTTTCTTTACATTAACTGGCCCTATTTTAGTCTATATAAATTCTTTATATTAATCATGGTAACTGGGGGGGGGGGCGTTAATTATTTTAAATAATTTTATTTCTCACCTTAATTAATTATTTCTCACCTTAATTAAGTATTTTAGCACTTAGCCACTTAGGCACTTCTTTTAAATTTTTAATGTCCTGGGGACATTTGTATGCAATACTTTATGATACACATGACGTGCAATTAACCCACACCATGCGGGTACATTCATAGAAATAAATCTTTAATCCTAATTGGGATTCCTATAAAACAGAAGTTTAGAATTTATATACACCAAAAGGCTAATATAAAAAAAAAAGGGCGTGGCAAGAGACCTTTATGTATTTGTATACTATTGTATATGTAATTTGTCTTGTGGAACGTGTTATGTCTGTATATTTCTGTGTACATTTTGGGGGATATATATATATATATATATATATAAATATTATGCATTGCTGTACTTTTGGGGGGATATAGGGATTTTATTATTAGAATGTATATACACCAGTAGACGAGTATTCTATCTCAATAATCGTGGCTGATCATTTCTTTAAATTAGTTATTTTATTTAACAAGTATAGTAAGTGTCACCTTTAAAGTTCATCTAAATTGGATGAATAATTATTTGAATTATTAATAGTAACTGTGAATGAAATTATTTACCTTCATAAATTTATATACTGCATTTTAAAAGAAATATGAAATATAAATTTTATATTTTAAGAAATAGTTTAATGGGAGTTTCATTTTGAGGTTAATGTTTATTTTACATTTTCAATTCATTGATGGTGACATAGCAATTATTTTCTTGGATTCAGTTTATATTATTCAGGTGGCCTTGTTGAGAGGGTATACTTTTTGTTAACCATTTAAAAGGGGAATTCTAAATTACTGTTGTTTTTTGTTATTAATATTATGAGATAGAATAATAAAACCATTGTTAATTATTTAATTCTTGAGTTTTATTGCAAGTCCCGTCTTACTGGATCCAGCGCAATTTTTAGCTTCTCTAGGCCTTAGCCTAGTTTTAATTAACTTGTAACCCCTCTTTACAAAAGGAAATATTCTTTTGTTTTAACTACTCAAAATGAAGTAGGGGTTTCATTTGGTAGCAGAGCGTGGTTCATTTGGTAGCAGAGCGCGCTTACGACAAGGGTCCTGTGGGTGTGACGGGGCTTGCAAACTTAGGAAATATTTTAAAATTTTCACAATGTTTAGTTCTTAAATAGAACTTAGAAAAATTTTCAAGGCCCTATATCCCAAGGTTGAAAATATTTTGTTAGTTTTAAGGTTTGAAACATATGTATATGTACTTGCCCGCCTTGCATAGTGAATAGTGCCACGTGGTAGGAAATTTTAGAAGGGGAAATCCCTGGGCAAGACTTATCGCAGTCGGCGCTTAGTTAGTTTGAGTTTACCTTACCCATGTTTGGGGAGGTGTTGCCGTTTTTTGGTGATTAGGCGGTATGGCCCGATCGGCAGTCGGTTTCTGCCGATAAATGGTAGCCGGAGGTAACCTAAGAAATGGTTAAAATAAATTTTCGTTGGTCGGTATTTTGTTTTTCGTGTTGGGTGTGTTGTGTGTGTGTCGCGTTCCTTTTGTCTGGTGTAATCGAGTGTGAGCTGTTCAGGTAGTGGGCTAGTTCTCGCATCGTTAGGTGGACCCGCAGTCTACTCTTTGGAAGAACAGTACTTGGGTTTTTCAGATTCTGATTAGTTAGAATAAGTTTTAGAGTTTTTGTTGAGTGTGCCGACCGCGAAGTGAGATGACGTCGATAAATCCTGAGTTGTTTGTTAGGGAGGAAATTGAGTTCGAGCTCCGGGCCCGGGGTAAAGAAACCCAAGGCAATGTCCAAACCTTACGGCAGCGGCTCCGTGAAGCGCTGACCGCGGGTGATGCGCTCTCAAGGGTCACTATCACTGACCCCGAGAGTGAGTGGGAGCGGTGTACAGAAAAATGGGGTGAGCTGAAGGAGTCGGCTCAATCCGTCGAAAGTTTGGAGGAGAGACCGGGATGCTCTCTCGTTGTCCGGCGGATCCGGCAACGTATGCAGCACTTGATTCATCGGCTGCAGAATTTACTGGCACAAGTCAGTGAACCGCCATATATAATACCGCCACCATATAATATAACAGAAATTATACAGGAGATTACCTCGACCCTCCAAGGGTCACCACCGGTAAGAGCATCCACCCCAATTCCGGTTGTTGAGGAGTCCGTGATCTCAGCGCTGAACACTTCTTCATACAGGGAAGTAGAGCCTGTACGGACTGGTTCGGGGGCGGCAACGTACAACCACCTGCCCAACCCACTTGCCGATATTATTAAACAACTGCCAGTCGTGGACGGACTGGAAGCAGATAAACTACTCCCGTTTTTTAAGATAGTCTTTGACTTAAAGGACTATCCGGGTATGCTGGAGCGAACGGTGCTCGAACTCATCTTCCCCTACTGTCGCGGTACCATGGCTGACAGGGTGGCGGAGGTAATGCGACGTAAGGAAGGCGTGGATGAGTTCCACCGGGTGGTGCTGAGGGCGTTCGTACCCAGTAGAATGATGGAGCAATTGCGCCATCGGCATTTTTATAAAGTACAGGCACGGGGCGAAACATTGGCCCAGTATGTGCTGCGAATGCGCCAGGTAGCGCGTATTCTGGGAATGGGCATGTCGGAGGAAGAGGTAGTCCAACACATCCTCGACGGCGTCTCTGCCGACGACCGTCTGCGACTAGTTTTTGCACAGCGGCCGCAGTGGTTTACCGACCTGGAGCGACTCTGCGTTATGACGGAGACCATGCAGATGACCGACCAGGCGAGCGGAAACAGTAGACGAGCCGAACCAAGACCTCAGACATCGGAAGGGGCCAGAGAGCCTACCTTCCCCCGACAGGCCCAGCCAGCTCGAAATCGTCAGCAAACAAATCCAAATACTGTGATTTGTTATAATTGTAACCGCCCGGGACACGTGGCGAGAAATTGTATGCGAAGGCGCGCGCGACCAGCACCACCTATGTCTAGACCAGCGCCAAAAAACTAAGTAGACAGGGGAAGATATTTCGGAGGATGTCTTCCCCCCACTTCAATTCTGTTCAACTTCCGTCGACCTCCAGGCAGCCGTTAAAAGCCCCATCTTCAAATATCAAGGTCCAGTCCGCTACCTCGCAACAACTTTCTGTATGCCCCTTTCTGTCGCTCGAGGTAAAGGGTGGTCAGCTCAGAGCCTTAGTTGACTCCGGTTCAGCCCGATCCATCATTTCATCTCGGGTACATGCGGACCTTGAACAAAAGGGTTTAGTTATAAGGTCAGAAAAGTCATCTGCTATATGCTGGACGGCATCCCGTGAAATCTTGCCTATCTCCCGGGTTACTTCCTTTAAGATCAAAATTGATGGGTTTTCTTGGGTGTGGTCTTTTCTGGTTTCTCCTGCTCTGGGAGTGGATTGCATCATTGGTGCCGATTTTATCGCAAAAAGTGGTCTCGTGCTGGACATCCAAGCGCACCAATGTTTTTTTAAATTTAATCGGGAGGTTTTAATTCCGTTCCTTGGGTACCAGGGCGCTAAGCCGGGTATCCAAGAAGTAGCTTGTCCCGATTCTGCACGAGACCATCTCACTCCATCCCAGCAGACGGCCTTAGATCATTTGTGTGAGGAATTTCCCGAGGTGTTAACTCCTACTTTGGGACTCACACACCTGCTGGAATATAAAATCAGTCTAACAGATACGAAAATAGTGAGGTCACACCCTTACAAGTTTGCCCCTCCTAAGATGACCATTCTGCGAGAGAAGGTTCAAGAATTATTGGACCAAGGGGTAATTGAACCTTCTCATTCCAGCTATGCCAGTCCAGCATTTTTAGTGCCAAAGCCTGGTGGCAAACAAAGAATGGTAATAGATTACAGGAAGTTGAACGCCAATATCGAGGTGGATTCTGTTCCCCTCCCGGATTTACATTCGGCCTTTGATTGGTTCAGTGGGGCCAGATTTTATACCATTATTGATCTGAACGCGGCCTATCATCAGATACCTCTTGCCAAAGAAAGTAAACCATACACAGCTTTTTGTGTACCCTGGAATTTGTACCAGTACACAAGGGTTCCCATGGGTTTGGCTGTGGGGGCCCAGACACTTACTCGCCTTCTTGACACTGTCTTTCACGACGTCAAATTCCGTTTTGTCTATAACTACCTTGACGATCTGTTGGTGTATAGTGAGACTTTCGAGGATCATCTGCGGCATTTAAGAGAGGTGTTGGGTCGTTTAAGAGAGGCTGGCCTCACTGTCAATCCCGAAAAGGTTCGTTTCGCCCAAGAGAGTATTTCTTTCTTGGGCCATTTAATTTCATACAAGGGCGTGACGGTAGACCCAGAGAGGACACAAGGCATCCGTGACTTTCCTCCGCCAAGGGACGCAAAAGGCATAGCGAGATTCGTCGGTATGATAAATTTTTATCGGCGTTTCATACCGAATATCGCTGAAATTGCCGCTCCCTTGAATGAACTGAGGAAGAAGGGGGCAAAGTTTTCATGGGGGGAAAACCAACAGAAGGCTTTTGTTACCTTAAAGGAAGCCATCATTTCCCCACCGGTGTTGCGGATGCCCGACTTTTCAAAACCGTTCATTTTGCAGACGGACGCGAGTTCGGTTGCGCTCGGAGCGGTCCTTTCCCAGGTTATTGACGACGCTAGGCAGCCTGTGGCTTTCATCTCACGCACGTTGACCCAGCAAGAACGTAAATCATCCGTTTACGAGCTAGAGTGTTTAGCTGTTGTATACGCTCTAGATAAGTTCCGGCGTTTCCTGGAACATGCTGAGTTCCTGCTCGAGACCGATAATCAGGCTCTCTCATGGCTTCTAGCTCATCCCCGGCAACTGGGTAAAATTGGTAGATGGGTGGTGAAAATCTCATCATTTAAGTTCACCGTGCAACACATCAGGGGATCCCAGAATGTGGTTGCAGATGCCTTATCCCGTATGTTTTCCCAGTGATGCCCAAGCTGAGCAACCCTGTTCCGTTCTTCTCGATTTTCCTTTAGCCTTCACTGATGTGTTACCCCATCAGTTAAACGACGAAGTGCTGGGTCAAGTCATCCAAAATATTAAGCAGGGTAACGTACAGGCCCCTTATTTCTTGTCCAAGGGAGTCCTTTGCTGTCGAGAAAGAAAAGGACGAGCACCTAAAATCGTGCTGCCTAGCAAATTAGTGCCCATGGTCTTCAGTTACTACCATGATTCCCCAATCGGAGGCCACAAGGGAATTTCGAAGACCATTTCCAGTATTAGGAAACATTTTATCTGGAAGGGCATGGATAGAGAGATCGCGACAAGAGTAAAAAACTGTCATCTGTGTGGCTTGAGCAAGCCTGCCCAGAACACCAAATTAGGGTTGTTATCGTCTGAGGTGGCGAGCAGACCAATGGAAAAGTTATTTATTGACTACGTGGGGCCGTTCCCCCGTAGCAAGTCAGGTAATGCTTACCTGCTTGTTTGTGTAGATGCCTTTTCAAAGTTTGCCTGGCTACTGCCCTTACGGCAGGCAACCGCTCGTTTGACCATCAACGCTTTACAGAATCACGTTTTTCAGCATTTCGGTCTTCCGACCATCATTGTCTCGGACAATGGCCCGCAATTTATTTCAAATGAATTCAGGCGTATGTGTTTCGCCAGTGGCATCAAACACGTAACCACTTCCCCTTATTATCCACAACCGTCCCATGCGGAGAGATTCAATCGGAATCTCCGGTCCGCCTTGATTGCTTATCACGCTGAGCAACAAACCACCTGGGATCAGAATCTGAAGTGGTTACAATTAGCCTTCAACACGGCCAGACACGACAGTCATCAGGCCGTGCCCTTTGAAATTTTGTTTGGATTCTCGCCCGCACTCCCGTTGACCAACCTATGGGATATCGAAGATCTTCTGCCGCGGGAGCCCAATAATAAAACTGCGGAAAGATGGAAAATGGCTCGGAAGAATTTGCTGCGAGCGCATGAGCGGATCCGTCGGCGTTATAATCAGGGGCGTATTCCAAACCCCTTCCGGATTGGTGACTGGGTCTATTGCCAAAGCCACCCACTCAGCTCTGCCGCCGACAAACGTGCTGCGAAGCTATGCTACCGTTGGTCGGGGCCATACCGAATCATAGGATTTACGTCACCGGTGACGGCCCGTCTGGGCGTACCGGGAGACAAACAAAAGTTGTTGACAAGCCACATTTCCAAACTTAAACGTTGTCGGGGGCTATCCAAAACGTTCGAAGGGGGATAGTCCCCGTAAAGATAGGACCGAGGTCCTTGTTAAATGTGGAAGTCGTGTTCAGGCGAATGGGGCGAGCCTCAGGAGATCGGAAGATCTAGCTAGCTAGGAATCTTTCTTTTGTCGTTTCCTGTCTCTCTCTCTTGTGCTGTATGCGGACTCTGATCAGGTCAGCATTCAGCACCCGCACACTTACATGATACATATCTTCTTTCGTCTCTTTCATTTTCCTTTTTGATTTCTGTTCTCCTGAGAGCAAGCTCAGCTGAGCCAACCCAACCACGACGTCCACCGGTATCTTTTGGGGAGAGGTACACTGCAGGGTACCCTCCTGGCCTTTAACGTTGGGGCAACTATGTTGCCCTTTTGGGGTGAGGGTGTGCTGAGTCAAATGATTCAGCGCGAGTTTAGTAAATGTATTGGCATTTTTTTTTTTTGACGGTAAAGACAGTACGAAATTTAAAGTAATTAGGTGTGCTGCTCTCTACCCGCGGATAGGAGAGGCTACCGTTCTCGAGTTTTCCCCGTTTGACCGGTGTTTCCATCTACCGAGTTTTTCCAGCAGCTCGGCTGAGTTTTTAAACAACAGTGCTGCAGCCTGGTGAGAATTTTCTCACAAACGGACAACGAACGAAAACTTTTGTTATAGTTTGTCTCAATATGGAAGCCTAACTCACGACATCGTGAATATCTCTTCGGTGGAGAGTTTTGTGTGAAAATCTGCGTCGACTTCTTTTCAATATGAGATAGGTTCTTAATGACTGCGGGTTCACTGAATAGAGACAAGTCCTACTGCCCATGAACGAAATGCCATCTTAAAGCTCCACACTCGACACCGAAGAGACCAGGCCGCAACAACATGCCAATCACCATCGCCACGCTATAAATAAGATCATCCTTCTGGGCACACAAAGCAGGTGAAAAATATCCATTTTATATTCACACGTAGAATCAACATGGTACCAGTATACCTTCATTTGGATCCCTAATTGAAGGGACAGTTTAGTGTGAACACTAAGTATTAATTGTAAATTTCAATACATGTATAGTTAATTGTCAGTTCAGAGACTGACATGTGTACCACACAGCATCCAACTTAGTTTTCCACTCATTTCTTTATAGTACTTTCGCTACAGATTTAAAGTCAGTTTTGTTATTATTATTTTCTCAAGTTTAATTTACTCTGTATTAAAAACATATTTTCTCTTATTTTTAAAATCAGGTTAGGCCATTTGTATAAAAAGATTACTGGGGAGGTAGGTGTTATTTTAAATTAGTTTCAACCAAGCTGTGCCTGTCGAAACACTTTTCAACTTGTTTGTCGAAACAAGGTTGTTGAAACAAGTTTGTTGAGACTGGTTATAAATTGAAGAAACATGTCCGTCTCTGACACACACACACACAAATGTATTTTTTTATATAAGGTGCTAATATGGTGCAATTTTTTTTTCTTTACATTAACTGGCCCTATTTTAGTCTATATAAATTCTTTATATTAATCATGGTAATTGGGGGGGGGGCGTTAATTATTTTAAATAATTTTATTTCTCACCTTAATTAATTATTTCTCACCTTAATTAAGTATTTTAGCACTTAGCCACTTAGGCACTTCTTTTAAATTTTTAATGTCCTGGGGACATTTGTATGCAATACTTTATGATACACATGACGTGCAATTAACCCACACCATGCGGGTACATTCATAGAAATAAATCTTTAATCCTAATTGGGATTCCTATAAAACAGAAGTTTAGAATTTATATACACCAAAAGGCTAATATAAAAAAAAATGGGCGTGGCAAGAGACCTTTATGTATTTGTATACTATTGTATATGTAATTTGTCTTGTGGAACGTGTTATGTCTGTATATTTCTGTGTACATTTTGGGGGATATATATATATATATATATATATATATATATATATATAAATATTATGCATTGCTGTACTTTTGGGGGGATATAGGGATTTTATTATTAGAATGTATATACACCAGTAGACGAGTATTCTATCTCAATAATCGTGGCTGATCATTTCTTTAAATTAGTTATTTTATTTAACAAGTATAGTAAGTGTCACCTTTAAAGTTCATCTAAATTGGATGAATAATTATTTGAATTATTAATAGTAACTGTGAATGAAGTTATTTACCTTCATAAATTTATATACTGCATTTTAAAAGAAACATAAAATATAAATTTTATATTTTAAGAAATAGTTTAATGGGAGTTTCATTTTGAGGTTAATGTTTATTTTACATTTTCAATTCATTGATGGTGACATAGCAATTATTTTCTTGGATTCAGTTTATATTATTCAGGTGGCCTTGTTGAGAGGGTATACTTTTTGTTAACGATTTAAAAGGGGAATTCTAAATTACTGTTGTTTTTTGTTATTAATATTATGAGATAGAATAATAAAACCATTGTTAATTATTTAATTCTTGAGTTTTATTGCAAGTCCCGTCTTACTGGATCCAGCGCAATTTTTAGCTTCTCTAGGCCTTAGCCTAGTTTTAATTAACTTGTAACCCCTCTTTACAAAAGGAAATATTCTTTTGTTTTAACTACTCAATATAACTATGAAGTAGTTAACTATGAAGTTATATGAAGTATATATTTTTGTTTTAACTATGAAGTAGGGGTTTCACTTGTAAATAGTCGAGAGTAATTAAGATGTTAGTTAGTAAAAAACCTTTTTTGTAAACCATATTTCCATGTTGGAAATGGGGATTTTGTTGCAAAATGTCTGACTTGAAGACAACCATTTATTTAAAAAAAAAAATTCTTTATTTGTTTTAACTATTATTTGTATTGTAACCAATACCAATTGTCTTTGTGTAATTTGAAAACATGTTTAATTTATAATACTATATGTAAAAGTCAGAGAGGGTATCACACATCATATATTGTTTGTAAAGTTTTTGTAAGAAAAATTGTTAAAAAAATCATAGGCCAAAAGAATGGAAACCAAACTTCATCAAAACAGAGAAATTGCTCATTTAAATGCAAGTAAACAAAAGGGGTTTAGACAAAATAAACTTGAGATCATGCCATATAATTGCACATACCATTTAGAGAGATTTTAATAAATTATATTCAGAATTATAAATAAAAATGAAAATGACTAAACTCAGAAATTTGGACATGGGAGTCATATATTCCTGAATAATGTTTCAGAATACAACTAATTCAATTAATTACCAGAAAATAAGGGAATAGGAACCTTTTAATACAATATAGGATTATTAATATTAAATATAACTGATAAAATGGCTGAATTTATATAATGACAGGAAGTAAATTTTGATGTTTTGACTTTTCAGAGTATACCAAACTGAAATGAAATTACTATTTTTTGGACAGAAAACACTATAAAACGGCATTATTTAATCTGAAAATAAGCTGAATGAACTGAAAGATTAATTTAAATCACATCTAGTGAATAAAATTGACAAATAACCAAAGTTTAGGCATTCATATAGTGAAATAGTAAAGTGTACACAGGATGTGAAAATATTTTTGAACAATGTTAAGGATAATATTATATAGGCTAAGAGTTTAATTGAAACTGAAGGAAACAGTTAGTTAATTATTGGTATTTGAACGATTAACATGAAATACGTTTGGTAACATGCATAACCTAACCTATAATAGTAATACAAAGCGAATGTATAGTACGTTATTGTGAAATCGCGAGTGATTTGTAAAATACTTCTAAAAACTATCATATTATAACAGAAACAATCAAGAAACACTCCATAACACAGAACAATACATATCTACTCCGAAAAACACCACAAAACACTAGAAAACTGTATAATACATTAACCCAAATTAGTGATGGAATCGGGGAAAGTGTTTGAACTAATAATTATACGGATACACTAAATACAACTCAGAAACAGTACACCAATCACTATACAACATTTAACAAGAGATTTGCAGACACAAGAACAGGAATATTGCCAGAAAATACATTATTTGGAACACTGCAGCAACGAGCAACATTTTGATCAACTTGACGGCGGCCATTTGCTTTGACGATCCCAGTGCCTTCCTCCTAGTTCGATACAGCTGTTTGGTGAAAACAATTATTATATTTACAAATTATTATTCAATGTCTGTGTTTATTAATAACTATTAATTTGATTGTAACGTTATACTTTTTAAATATTAGCCCGATTTCTCTGACTTTGATAATAACTGGCTGTTTAAAGAACCCTATATAATTTTTATATCATATACTTGTAACTTTTTTCGATATCCTGAGAATCGATACTAATCGATAAGAGTCAATATTGCTATTACTTAATAAAACATTAATACTTTTCAATACTTAATAGTTCTTTATTTCTTTAATAATACTAATTACCAATAATATAATTCTAATTGGTAATCTACAAGGACTTTACCACCTATAAGTTAAGATAACCTAAAAAATAAAAAGATAAACAAGTATCGATTGGTTTGAAGACAGTCTTATGAGTGGTGGTAGTTTATTTAAAATATACCAAAACTTTAATAAAAATTTTCAGAAGAGCATTACACTGTTTAAAACTTCACAGCCCTATATTAATTAATTGATCCTAATTAATTAATTAATAAAATTAAAATTTTTTTTTTTAATTATTTTTTTTATAAACATATTTTTTTAAATTTCCTTCAAAACAATAAATTTTGTTTTGAAACTTTCGGCGAAGCTGAACATATATATTCCTTCATCAACTTTACGCTACCCGACCGGTCTTGCTACCATTGGGACTCGACCAGCTGGGAAACTTAAGGAAGTGTTTCAGGCCAGTAAGACGTCGAGAGCCACACCAATTAAACATATTACAACTTACAACTTATTTATTAATTTATTACAAATTGGCTAGCCCAAAGAGTGGGGCTTGATTACATCGGAGTCGAACTTCACAATAGCTTATTATCATCAACACATACATTACACTATTAATTATTTATTACAATATATATATATATATATATATATATATATAATCAATTCTTAACTGCTACGACTTCTATACTATTCAATATATTCCATTATTTAATTCATCTATCATTTCAATAATTATTAGTAATTGTTTCTTACTTTACTATATCCTAAATTCACCCAAACATGTCATCTAGCATAAATTGAATGTTTAGTATCTAAACATCGTGGGTCTTTTTAAAATGAGATGAGTTTATTTGAGATATTAAAATTATGTTAATTGATTGTATTGTAATTTATAAGTGAGATATTGTTACTTGTTGCCGGATTCCTGACAGGCGAATGACGAATTGTATTCTTGCGTTAACCATTACACGACACTTTCACTGATCAAGCTTTTTTAACTTTCTTTAACCACATCACACGCTCGCGTTATTACTATACGTCACGCACAAATAAATAATATACTTTTGTTGCAAATTACGCGCACAATTTAAATAGCTTCTTGTCCACATGTACTTTCGCGCACATATCTAAATAAAACTTCTTGATGACTGATACTATTAAACCGAGAGACTATTGATTTGAACTTAGAGTAATTTAATTTGCTCACATCGAGTGACGCAGGTTTCACGTGTTTTGCGTGAAACTTTGACTAGACTCCCCCGTTGTTGCTTCGCGTGTTATTTTTTATAGTTTTTTGAAACCTACCCTCACTACATCTTCTGTTGATCATTTCTCATTGGTCTTACGTTTAAATATTTGCCGGTATATTTGAATGTATCCAGTCCGGTGTCGTATCTCTTTCGCGCTCCTTACTGACGCTATTGGTGATTGGTTCCCAAAGTGCGGGCGATAATTTTACGCGGGTGTTCGTTACACTCCTTAAAATGACGTGACTTTCTAAAATCGTCATATTTACTGGCGTGGCATCTTTTGTCTGTTGAAGGACACTGTACCGTTAACCTAACGGTATCTAGGCGTTTTTTGCTAGTTTTACACAACAAAACAATTTATGCGTTTACGACATGTAATGGTGTCTTAGGTCTATTGTACATATTTTTGCCGGCGTCGGTCTGTCGCACTGCCGAGCCTCTTTAGATTCACTATTCAATTATAATTTTACTTAAAACTACGTACATTTCAATACTTTAATTTATCATATATGGTTATATTTATTATTAATATTTGCTTAATTATTATAGGTATTTACATACATATTAAATTATGATACAGTTATACAGTATCGTTTCAATTTCGTATCATTGACTGTATGCATCTGTGAAAGTCCTCTTGTTTGGATCAGTGTGTACATTGATATGCTCATGTTTTAAACCTTGTTTTGTCTCAAAGTTTCAGGCAAATACTCGAGTGGAAAATATTTTGTAGCACACTAGTGGTATTGCAGCATTTTTCAAGATCTCCGAAACGCACTAAATTTTTATATGAGTCTGTGCAGCGATGACTTCCCGATCTGTACCCAATAAGGTGGAATTATTCCTCTAGACTTGTAAACACCATGTACAGGAACAGACATCAATTGTGTGACGTATTCAATGCCACGTTAGACCACCTTGAAGAGATCGAGTCTGATATTTTAGCTTCCATTAGTGAATTTTTGTCAGTGTTAGAGACAAAATACTTTCGATAAAATATTTTCATATACAGATGACAGACTCAAGCAAGTGACATTTTGTACTGCCGAAAGAAAATTGCAGAAACTCGAAAAAGTATAGCATCTCCCCGTGATGACTTTGAAGGCGTTTTTCAGCAAAATCTATCTGTATTAATGGAGCCATCACAGACATGGACTGTGAACTACAAACTTATTTATTGTGAGTGTTTGATAACATTGACAATCACTTTTATACACGGTTTTAAGATTTTCCTGAATGTCCTTTTTAAAGCCTTTTGGAAACTTTTGGCAAATTCTTTGACAGTGTGCGTTTATAAAACGAACTTATTGTGTTGTAGGTATAGTAGTGAAGAGTTTAAAGGGAAAAGTGTATCCGATCTTTTAAAGCTACTAAACTCTAAGACGATACTGAAAACTATTTAACTGTTTGTATATTTAAAGAAAATGTGTTTGCGTACAGGAGAGTTATTAGTATGCTTGAACAACGTATTAGTGTGTTTATTCGTAAAAAAGCTGATATTTTACCACTACAAATGTGCTATGACAGTATTTATATTTATAGACCCATGTGTTTTAAAAAGAATCTGCACCTTAAGTTGAATCCTGTATTGTACCACTGTTTTTAAAGCGTTAGTAACTCGGTGTTATAGATGTCCAGCCGCGGGGTATATATGTTCTATGTATTCTGCGTTAAACATAACATTTTATCGTGCTATAAAACATTAAGATAATAGACTTAACAATGGATCTTATACCTAAAATTCAATCATAATCATGTATGCCGCCTACTAACAGGAAGACAGATTACTAGGTAAGCCACTATACGTTAATTTTAATTATAAATAGCGCTTCCACTGTCTTTTTGAAACTGAATTAGGCCTACGGTAACGGATATAACTCAGCTTCACCAAAATATTTACCCACCGCACGCCACTGTATCTTAATACAACTTTATATAACTTTGATAAGAGTATATATAGATTCAAGACAGTTAAAAATATAGTGCCTAATAAAAAAAAGCTAAGAAAATATTATAAATTACATATAAATATAGGGGTGCCCTTGTCCGCTCGGTCTTGCAAAATTTCTATGTCCTCACAGGAGCTCAGAGCCAGGTAAAGTATATATATAGATGATGCCACAATACAGATAAAGCTGATTGTAAAAAATATCCACCAATACAGAAGTTGCACGTGGTTATTACATTGGTAGACACGTTGTCACAACACTGTCAGTATAGTAAGTTTTATGTGTGTGTATAGCAACGTGCACAAGTTTCATTTCCCAGGTTACCGCTCACAAATACTATTTGATAGAATAAAATGACACACACACACACACACACACACACACACACACCGCTGCAGTACTTTGGTGTATACATCAAACAGTGTATCTGTTTGTTGAGTTTTGTTCTTTTAACACATTGCCTTCAAATATGACGGCAAAATCTAGGTCAAATTTCCTTTTACCAAAAGGAAATTGTTAGCCAAAATAATTTCCTTTTACGTTGTACAGTCTTGCGATTAGTCAAGTTTCGTAACGTTATACTTTACATATTGTTACAGTGACTGAACTCAAATAGTGAAAATAAAATAACTGAACACCAGAAGATTCGTTAATTACATTCTTGGATTTTGTTGTCTATGGTACTTTACCATTTAACTAATTTGTACTATTTGATTAATATAAAACTTTAAAAAGATAGGATTTTTGATATACATAAAATTATTCCTTAATATTTATACTAAATTTACCTCAAGATGTTTTTTCTATTTGGAACATGTTTCGAGAGTTCCTGTTCTCTCATCTTCAGCCTTCGCCATCTTGTTTCTGGTGAAGTATTTGTGTGTTGGCTGCTGGATGTTATTAAGGTTGTTTGTTGGTCTTTGGTCTTTTAAAGTTGTATTATTGTGTGTGGTTGTGGTATATGTTTTTGTATTTTGTGTATTTTCGATGTTGAGTGCTTTGAATATTGTGTCATGTTTTGTATTGATTTGTATTTGTTCTGGTATTAGTTTGTTTTGTGTTTTATGTTTGTATATTTGTAAATTTTCCCAAATGTTCATTATGGTGCCTTTGTGTGGTATATGTTTTATTAGTGATACATTGGTTATCACCAACAAAACACTAAACAGTGTTAGTGGTTGGTTGGAACAGGAACTCTCGAAACATGTTCCAAATAGAAAAAACATCTTGAGGTAAATTTAGTATAAATATTAAAGTATTATATACATCAAGAAACGGACTGTAGCAGAAAGTGATTGAAATAAAATTATTCGTAGAATTAAATATCCATTTATAGAATCGGATAGTCCATAACACGATGCACAACGATAACAGAGGGTTATCGTCTCGCCCCATTTCAAACTCGTCTAAGCATGCTTGTAGTCCATAACACGATGCACAACGATAACAGAGGGTTATCGTCTCGCCGCATTTCAAACTCGTCCAAGCATGCTTGTAGTCCATAACACGATGCACAACGATAACAGAGGGTTATCGTCTCGCCGCATTTCAAACTCGTCCAAGCATGCTTGTAGCCCATAACACGATGCACAACGATAACAGAGGGTTATCGTCTCGCCGCATTTCAAACTCGTCTAAGCATGCTTGTAGTCCATAACACGATGCACAACGATAACAGAGGGTTATCGTCTCGCCGCATTTCAAACTCGTCTAAGCATGCTTGTAGTCCATAACACGATGCACAACGATAACAGAGGGTTATCGTCTCGCCGCATTTCAAACTCGTCTAAGCATGCTTGTAGTCCATAACACGATGCACAACGATAACAGAGGGTTATCGTCTCGCCGCATTTCAAACTCGTCTAAGCATGCTTGTAGTCCATAACACGATGCACAACGATAACAGAGGGTTATCGACTCGCCGCATTTCAAACTCGTCTAAGCATGCTTGTAAAATTTAAATGCAGATGAAGAGGCTGGAAAGAAGTCGTCATCGTCTTTACAACACGGCATAGGCAAGGTGTTGCCTGTTCCGCCTTCAAAGATCCTCCAGCCATCTCTTCCTGTGTCTACCCACACACCTGTGTCCTATAGGTTTGTATTTCCAAACTTCTTTGGCCAGTCTGGAATCTGACATTCTTTCCAAGCGTTCTTTCTACCGTTGTTTGTAATCGTTTAATTTTCCATTCAAGTTAAAAACTTGTAACTCTTCTCTCTTATGGCCTCATTTCTTATACGGTCAAGTTACAACACCTTTTAACTCATCTTAAGACCGTAATTTTCAAGGCCTTTTTTTACTATCTTCTTTTTTGGTTGTTGTCCATAATTCACATCCATATTACAGTACAGGGATTTCCATAACTTTGTAAAACTTTAATAACATACCTTTTTTCTAAAAATACTACTGATTGTCCCACAGATCGATCCCACAGATGGAAATTTCCCAACTTAACATTAACGTCATAATTTCTATTATAGCCAATATCATTTCCCAAATAATTAAAGTGGCTCACCTGTTCTAGAATTTGATCACTAATCATTATTTTTGTTCTTATTGGCTCCTTACCTTGAAATGTTATGAAAATTGAAACTTAAAAACAGATTTGCAATCACTTTCTGTATTTTAAATTGCAAGTAATTCGTAAACAAACAACAGTACATTCAAATATCTGTATCGTGACAACTTAATACCAGGGTTCGCTATCGGCAGGAAGTGAATTCAAAAATGTACGCCGGCAAAAGACTGCCAGTATGTAGGCTTATAGCTAATGCGACTAACGACGAACGAATCTGAAAGTTCTTAATCTAAACTTGTGATCCCAGCAGCGACTTCATAACAACGTTTTCCCCTCGCGTTCATGTTTACATATTTAATTGCTTGAAAGCTGTCACATTTTTGAAGCGTTAAGGCTGCCAAACAAACTTTGTACCGTATTAACTATGCGGCGCGTGTCAGCACTATAAGGAATACTGAAGCAAGAAAACACAATACGTTACACTGTATGTAATTTACACTGTTTATTTGACGTTCATGGCCAGCTTGCTATTGTTAAAATGTGTCAATAATTAATGTTAAATATTTAAACTTTTGCATTTAACTAATTTATCTACGTTTAAATATTAAATATTATTTCACTTTTGTTATGTATTTTAAAAATTATTCATTACAAATTACAAGATACCGGACATTATCTATCGTAATTTAAAGTTAAGAAACACAACCTTTCGACCTCTATAGAATCAAAGGTCGTCTTCAGGCGAACAAAAAATTAATACAAAGATAAATCTAACACAAAAAAATAGGTATCGTAAAAACTCCAAATCTAAGTTAAATAAATATAGTGTTAAAAAAAAATAATAATAAAACAGTACTCACCATTCTATCAAAGAAGGATTCGTCTGTGGTTGCAACGTAAACAACGTAAATATTATGAAATATCTTGAATATTATGAAATAATATTACAATAACACATATAGTTTTGTGTGTGCGCACGCGCACGTGTGTGTCGTATGTGTGCAATACTTAGAGCAGGAAAACTTTGCACTCTAATGACGTCACAGCAGAAATCTGTATGGGTGTTACCGACCGAGTGTCTCATAATTCTAAGAAGTGTTACCTGAAATCAAATTTAAGATAACTTTAGAGAATTATAAACAAAGAGCTAGGCAAGGAATTTCCGTACAATTTTTATGGAGGAATTTTCGGAAATGTATTCAAAGGGTACGGATTTAATTGCAGAAACGCCGAAACATTATAACGTGAAAACTTGACTGTGCCGGGAAAGGCGATACGTACTGGGAACTGACCAGAATCCGCATTGCAATTCGATGCTCGTTTTATCAGAAAAAATTTACGTCTCTATAAAAACTCGATTTTTTTTTTTGAAATGATTATACGGATGAAATAGGCAAAAGGCTTCTTGTGTTTGCAGGAGAACTGGCAAAGACCCGCTGAACCACGGCGAATGTTTTCTTATATTACAAAAAAATTGTTTTCTTTCTTTTATTTTTCTTAGGCTTTCACGACCGGCGTCATAATTATTCAAATTATTATCCAGGCTGTAAGGCCCTGGTCTACTGTAATTCTCATGCTGTTCGATGTTATAATCAGACATTTCGGCCTCAACTCTGGAGTATCTCATCTTCAGTGAACAGTTTTTGAAACGACTGACAAGGTATGCGTCAGTAAAACCACAGTTCTGTGACAACTATAACATCGATCAGCATGAGAATTACAGTAGACCACAGTCTTACAGCGCGTATAACAATTTGAATAATTAAAAAAGTATACTTAAATAAATTAAAAAAGACAGACAAAATAAAAAATATAAAAACTGGAAATATTCTAAATAAAAAAATGCTAACACCAACTTAGTCACTACTTATTGCCACACTGCTAAATACTTCGTTCTTGACGAGGCCTTTCGATGTCTCCACCATCTTCGGGTCTTTTTAGATGTCGTTTAAGACCCGAAGATGTTGGGAACACCAAAAGGCCTCGTCAAGAACGAAGGGTTTAGCAGTGTGGCAATAAGAAGTGACAAAGTTGGTGTTAAGATGGCTGCTAATAAAACTAACAAAACTGAAAAAATACTAAAAAAAAAAACAGAAAAATATATTAAAAATACAACAACTTATAAATGACGGATGCCTTTGACGTGTGAGATTCAAGTTTCAAAACCAAAGTACATTTTGGGTGTCAAGTCTGTAAAACTGTAAGGAGAAGTTCCTAGTGGTCTTATATTGTTTTTTAAAGTGGCCGCCCCAACGCCTTAATTGTACCCTGATAATTATCCGCCTCAGCCACGACATTCTTTACAACTGCGTCGGAATCGGAATTGGATGGACAATAATGGCAACCGGACATTGCGAGTTAAAGGACAAAGAACAAGGGAGAGGGATGTGACCATGTCTCTAGGTTCAGAGACTAGTGGAGGACAGAAGGGAATTGGGCAGTAAAGCAAGACCAGGCACTACATGGGTTTTTATGCTGAGGATGGATGTGTAGAACGTTCTGTTTCAAAACGTCGAAACAATGATGGGAAGTGGATGCATGAAACAAAACGAACTCGATTTACGCGAGTGCATGTAAATGAGATTACGTCCAGCCTAATCAGGAACAAATTGTGTCATGTTAATTTTTCTATCTCATTTGTCGTCAGCACCATCACTATTGGTAACCTAATTATGTTTTCAATCCGGAAACGTATCCGAATTGCGCCCGTCCGATTTGCTGTTTGCTGTTTGCTATAAATAGTTTGTCGGCGTACGTATGTTAATCACTCGTTCATAACACACACACACACA
Organism: Magicicada septendecula; assembly: GCA_034769895.1. Classification (NCBI taxonomy): domain Eukaryota; kingdom Metazoa; phylum Arthropoda; class Insecta; order Hemiptera; family Cicadidae; genus Magicicada; species Magicicada septendecula. The sequence continues at coordinate 57,892,337 of CM068374.1, forward strand.
CACACACACACACACACACACACACACACACACACACACACACACACACACACACACACACACACACACACACACACACACACACACACACACACACACACACACACACACACACACACACACACACACACACACACACACACACACACACACACACACACACACACACACACACACACACACACACACACACACCCACACACACACACACACACACACACACACACACACACACACACACAGCACGCATATAATCAAAGTTGAATTACTTCAAATTGTAACAACTTAGTAATGGTGAAATTTGTATATAACGCAGGACAATATTCAGGGTGGGGCAATGAGGAAACAACAATTTATAACTATCACAACAGGAAATCGTTGAATATTTTAAAGTCTAATCTATAGGCACATATATATATATAAGCCAGATACCACTGACTGATTCATACACTCACTCATCACGAAAGCTCCATAACTATAAAGAGTACAAACTTGAAATTCGGCGCGTATGTTCCCCTTGGCTTCTAGGTGCTCGCTAAGAAAGGGTTTAAAAACTTTAACGCCTAACCGCGAAAAAAACGCTAAAAACCCCTAAAAACCGTGACACCGATAATGCAGCTTTTTTCAATTGTACGCTTCCTGGAAGTTTAATGTTTATTTTTTTACTTTCCTTTAGGGTTTTGGGGAGTTACTAAAACAGTATTTTTTCATCTAACCTACAACCACGAAGAGGCGCGAAAATAATCGTGAAACAGTTCACCCTGTCTCTCTATTCCTTGCTATGTGGCGTTTAGGGTTTATTTTGAGTTCTAAGTTCGGCACATATATTCCGAACAGGATACGGAGACACTGTTTGGCCAGTTGCATACGAAAAACGTTCAAGCAAACAAAATAAATCCTGTTTCGATTGTACTACAAATGGTTCAATGCGGGAGAAACACAGCACCTATATGTAGGCCTATCTATATCTACATATATAAAAGCCAAATACCACTCACTGATTCATACACACACGTATCACGAAATCTCCATAACTATAAAGCCTACAAACTTGAAATTCGGCACGTATGTTCCTCTTGGCTTCTAGGTGATCGCTAAGAAAGGGTTTTGAAAACTGTAACGCCTAACCGCGAAAAAACGCTAAAAACCGTGACACCGATAATGCAGTTTTTTTTCAACTGTACGCTTCCTGGAAGTTTAATGTTTATTTTTTTACTTTGCTTTAGGCTCAACATGGCAAGTGGGGAAACGGTGGGGTTGTGTGTAAATGTGGCGAATTGTTGGTGATTTCAAATAATTATAATTTCAAATAATGCTACCAAATGTTACCAAGATGTGACCAAACTGCAGTACAGAAATCCTGCAAAGTTTACAGAACTATAAAATATTTATGTAGGTGCTATAAGTGCACTGGTAAGTAAAAATCGAAATCCCCCACTTGTAGAAATACAAAATTTCAGAGTAAATTGCTTAAATTTCTATGTTGAATGTGCATGCCAACAGTTAAAAACATTCCTTTTAACAGTTAAAAGCCTAAAACATGTAGAATTTCTAGATAGGAAAAAAATTAATGATATTCGGTCACTGCCTTCAGCAGCAGCACCAGCCTTTGAGAAGAGTGTTGAAATAAAGATGATAAATCTAGACAAGGAATAGATAGAGTTCTTAGGAATACAAATATGAACACCGGTACAGATGAATGTTTATTAAGCTTTTAGAGAGAATTTAAAAATACAAAGAACGCGAATGATACTGAAGCTTTTCCAACTTAAATAATTTTGTGGCTTATCTATTTACCAGTTTAGTAGTGGGTGTGTTGAAAGGTTTTTTAGTGTAATCAATGTTAATAAAAACAAAATCAGAAATAAATTGGGTGCGGAGACACTGTTTGGTCAGTTGCATACGAAAAACGTTCCAGCAACCAAAATAAATCCTGTTTCGATTGTACTACAAATGATTCAATGCTGGTGAAACACAGCAACTATATGTAGGCCCGTATGAACAAAAAACCGGTGTGAATGAGTGTAAATTGTTTTTGTAAATTAAACTATTGGAAACTTTTTAAATATAGAGTAATGTGGGACATTGACTGAAACCTATAACGAACTAAGTCCATAAAAAGGATTTCAAAAAGTAGGCCTACTGAAACTGACCTCAGCAGGTGAGAATATTCTCTTTTATCGTAATAGTATTTAAATATTTAGAATATACTCAGACTCTATAAGATGAGACACTCTTCATAAAGTACACGAATTTGTGGCAGTGAGGATTTCGATGGTAAAGTGGGGAAATTTTGGGTACCCATGTGGGGAAAAGAGGCCTGATTGACCTGGCAGCACTGCACTGAAGCGTTGACGCTTGTGGTGAGCAGAGGGGTATCGCGTGGTGAGTCAGTGCTGCTTATGCCAGCTCACGCGTATTGTCAATGCGTTTCTGCTCAGTGTTTGCAGTGTTTGTGTTAAATAAATAAATTCCATGCTAAGTATAACAGTGTATCATTGTGTCTTATTATTGTGTTGCTGATTTTTAATACAGTTGTTATTAGCCTTTAGTTAATGGTTAGTGTTGTTGTTAACCTGTAGTTGAATTCAATCAAGAAGAAATTTATTTCAATTTCAAGAAGTCTTATTTCAGTTCAGTAGTTTCACAGCATCTCATTTTCTTTTTCCACCAAGCCCTTGCTTTTCATTTTTCATTCCTGTTTACCGCTACTTAATCTGGGCAGAGAACCCGCTAACACTTTTATTTCATAGTTTACTAGCATTTAATTTCTTTCGACATTTTATCTATCAAACGTATTCTATTTTTAAGCATTTTCAGAAAGCCTTATTCTACTTAATGTGTAGTTAATTTTCGCAACTGTACGCCATTTAGTTCGAACGTCAAGCATTTGTGATATGTTTTACTAGGATTTTAAAGAAACCCCTTACAGTTTTTATTTTTTATTTTTCTTTAAGTAAGTTTTTACAGTTTTTATTTTTTATTTTTCTTTAAGTAAGTTTTACTAGCATTTCATTTTGTTCTAGAGAAAAGTTTTATTTCATTTTATTTTAAAGTAAATCTAGAAGAAACGTTTCTTTGTTTAAGTATCTTTACTTTAGTTCATATTTAATTTTATCGATTTGAAAATAACAAAGCCTACTATTATGGATGAGGATATTATTGTAGTTAACGAAATACAGGTCCCTCACCGAATAGTAAAGATCCGTGGTAACGGTGCGTGCCTATTGTCCTCCCTGTCCTACCTGATGCACGGCGACGTCTCAATGGCTGCTCAAATTCGGGCTGACATTGTGCGTCACGTGTCCAACAACTGGCAGAGGTTTAAGCCTTTCACTCACAACCGGTCTGGGGCTCCTTACAGTACTAAACTTTGGTACCTCACCGAAATGTCTACGCCTTACACCTTATGTAACAACTTGGTGAAATCAAGGCGGCGGGAGAGATATTCCCTTATGAGTTTCAGGTGTTCCAAGGTGGCATCCTTTTTGCTACCTTTGGCGAGGCACTATAGGGAGTCAAAAGAATCCGGTTCACAGGAGATTTCAAGGAAGGGCACTTTGATGTTCTAATTCCATTGGCCGAACCAACAAATCCTGATAATGTTCAATTAACTAACCCTGATAATGCCCAACAACCACCAACCACCAGTGAGCCAACGGAATGTGAACCGAATTTGTCCTGCATCGTGTTCCAGCCCCAACTCACTCCGTACACTGGCCTACTCAGTTCAGACGAATCTGTTCCTTCTACTACAACACCATTAAAAGGGAAAAGAGGGAAAAAAGCAGGAAAAGGTTTACAGATGCGATTAGAAAAAAAAAAACAAGTTAGGCAAGCTGCTTCAAAATATGCAAAAAACAACCCCGACGTAAACAGATTAGCTGCAAAAAAGTATAGTCAAACTCATCCCGAAGTCAACAAAGAGGGTGTAAAAAAATACCACAATACTCATCCCGAGATAATTATGAAAGCTGTCTACAAATGTAGAAAAATAAATCCCGAGGTACATAGGAAAGCTGTTGAAAAATTCACAAAGACTAATCCTGAGGTACATAGAGAAGCTGCAAAAAAGTATGCATCTAACAACCCCCACGTTAATCAAGCAGCTACAGCTAATTACAATGAAAAGAGATTACAAATCAGATTTATGCCTTGGACTAATAAGTTTTTGTCTGGTTTTAAATATGAACCTCAGACTGATTATTCCAGGGACAAGGTTGTTGACCTCGGACCTCTGTCACCCTGTACCTGGTGCCGTGCCCTGAAGTGGAAGGATGAGACTCCCGGAATGTGCTGCAGTGGCCGTAAAGTCCAGCTCCCTGCCCTTGAGCCCTACCCTGAACCAATACACAGCCTCCTCACCCACCAGCATCCAATGGCAGAGCACTTTTTTTCTGCTGCCCGGAAGTACAATGGATGCTTCCAAATGACGTCTTTTGGAGCCAGAGAGGTGAAGGAGGGCAACTTTATGCAAACATTCAAAGTGCAGGGGGAGGCCTACCACAGGATAGGGAGCCTTAGCAGCAGCCTTCATTTCTCCAGATATACTTTGTTGGTGACGATGACAATGAGAGGGACATCCGTTGTGATATCTACCCTGGGTTTAAGCCAGTACTGGTTAGCCAACTGCAGAAGTTGCTGCATAACACAAGTATATTCTCGACTTTAAGGCTGCTGTTGATTCTGTTCCTAAGAGCCAGAACTCCCAAGTGGTGATTAACGCCGTTAACGCCGATAGGAAGCCTTGTGGAGAGCACTGAGATCGTTTCAATGGTCCCACGACTAGAGAAGTGGCAGTTCTCATTTGTCGGCATTACCCTCTGATGTTCTGCCGTGGAGAAGATGGCTATTACATCAATATACCTTAGCGCGACCCGAAGACCAAGGCTCCTCTCAAGAAGATTGTGTCTGCTGCTGACTTATACAGCTACAGGATAATGGAGCGTGATGGGGAAGAATGCTACCTACTGTTGTTCCGCAACCTTCTCAATCAATTTCTGGTTGATATGTATGCGAAAATTGAGAATGAAAGACTCAGTTGGATTCGTAACAACCAGAAAAAGCTGAGAAGTGAGGAGTATGTGCACCTGAAGGACGCCATGACAAGAACTGACGGCCAGTTATCAGAGCTAGGCAAGATGGTTGTGTTGCCGTCCTCTTTTACTGGAGGGCCCCGCTATATGGGAGCGAACTCAATATTCTGTGACCGTATGTACGCCATTTCGGACGGCCGGATCTGTTTATTACATTTTCCTGCAATCCGAAATGGCCAGAAATCGTAGAGTTTTGAAACAAGGCCAAAAGTCTCACGATAGACATGAGCGTCCTGGACATTAGAGGGTCGCAACCGTCTTATGGGTGGAGTTACGGTACTTTTGGCTGGTGACTTCAGACATACCTTGCCTGTTGTGCCACGGGGGGGCACGTGCAGATGAAGTAAAGGCCTGTCTCAAGTCATCCCTCTTATGGCCTAATGTCAAAGTCCTGTCCTTGAGAGTTAACATGCGTGTCCATCTCCAACTTGACTTGAGAGCAGAGGAGTTTTCTAACTTATTGCTTGATATTGGTGATGGCAAGCTTTTTGAAGAGAAGGGAAGAATAAATATTCCCGGTAACCTTTGCAATGTTGCGGGAGATCTGATCAGCTTGAGTGACAGAATATACTCCAACATTCATCAGGCTAGAGAGGATTGCACTTCATGGCTGAGGGAAAGAGCTATTCTCACTCCAGCAAACGACTCAGCCAACAACATCAACAACTTTCTGTTGGAGAAGTTGCCGACTGAGCAAACGAGGTATGAGTCTGCGGACTCTGTGGTGGAGGTCGAGGATGCTGTACATTACCCTGTGGATTTCTTGCATACTCTCGACCCACCAAGAGTACCACCTCACGTCCTCTACCTCAAGATTGGCGCTCCAATCATGCTGTTGCGCAATCTAAACTCTCCGAAACTGTGCAATGGCACCAGGCTTCAGGTGAAGACTCTGCACAAACATGTCATCGAAGCCACGATTTTCACAGGCGTCGGTAAGGGAGAAACCGTCTTCATCCCCCGAATTCCTCTGATCCCATCAGACTACCACTTTCAGTTCAAACGTCTGCAGTTTCCCGTTAAGGTGTGCTACGCCATGACCATCAATAAGGCACAGGGCCAGAGTTTGATAGTGGCTGGTGTGGATCTGAAGAGTGACTGTCTCTCCCATGGCCAGCAGTATGTGGCGTATTCCAGAGCCAGTTCACCTGACAGCCTGGTCATTCTCTACCCAGAGAGCAAAACCAGGAATGTTGTTTACAGGGAGCTCCTGAGTACTTAATCTGAGGGAGCAACTGAAAGTATATGCTAAGCAAGTTATTAGCTGGCTACGTAGACAAAAAACCAGGGATCAAAGGTCTTAAGCCCATCAATTTTATTGTTGTTAAACTTACAATAAAGGACTGTCTTAATCTGTAACAGAAACTTAGCTTACCCCCTTTAACTAAAAAATATGGCGTCATTTTTGATAACTCATTAATTTTCAAGCTTTAATAGTTGAGTGATCGAGCTTAAATAATTTCTCTTAGTTTCAAAATACCGGTATCTAAGCTTCACAAATAACCTATTTCTTTTTTCTGATTTCACATTCCGTTTTTTTCTGATAATCACCGTAGCGAAGCACGGGTATCCAGCTAGTACAGTATAAATACAAAGGTTATTACCTTACTAGATCCATCTAATAAGATTATTACTTTGATATCTTATTAGATGCCATGTTACTTAGTCATGTTCATCGTTTGAAAATAACATCCCTTAAGTGACACATTGACGGGTTCTTCAAGTCGATGTATATAATATGTGCACAGTGTTACTCTGAAGAAAATGAACTCCTTATCACTACAAACTTTTGACTTTCAGCATATGAAGGTTTCATTAAATTTTTTAAACTCAGTGTTAATAGTCCACTGTTCTATGAAACTGGGCTTTCCAATTTTCAAAAATTATTAGCATCATTATACAAAGTGTCGCATCTTTTCAGAATTGAAAACTATAATGCTTTCGCTTTGACTGTTAGATCTGCACAAATGAAACACTGTTTAGCATAGGCCATTCAAAATAAATCTATAACAGATTGGCCCCTTCCTTAAAACAAACATTTCATATTTGAATTCTGTTCTTCTGAAGAGTACTTTTGTCGAGGGCTTGCTATATTTTCTGTGTGACAAAAAATTACCGATCAAACTTTTCTTTTAAATGGTAACAAGTATTTGAGGTAATGATTTTTAAAGTCTCCTCCATGAGTAGGTATACCACAAGAGAGTACAGCCACTTAGTTACACACAGAGAACACGATCCATCTGAAATATATTTCTGAAACTTGCAACATTATCTGGCATGGAGATGTATTTCTCATTCAGAAAAGTATGATGAATTGATTGCAAAAAAGCTATGGCTTTTATGGAGTCGATGTGCGAGTTGATTTAAATCACGTGGTCGCGACTGGAAAACCTGAACTTCAGATAGCCCTACAAAAAAAACAAAATAATAAAAATCACACGCAGACAGAACTGGAGATCTCGCTGGTCAGGGCATTGCAGTAAATCTTGAGATCAACTCTTTTAGTGTAATCACGTTTAAACAGTTTTTGGGTCACTTGAATATAGTATGAATGGAAATGAAGGTCTTGGTAAAGAGTCCTCCGCAGAGACTTACTGGAAATCTGTAGTGCCATACCATACGTCCTGGCACATCTTTTTTAGATTACGCGTGACAGGAACTCTTACCCTTCCACATTTTCTGACGTGCGCACTGTTTTTACACTTGCTCTAATTGTTTTCTGTATCAAAACAATTTTTCTAAATGTTCTAACCCATTTCGATATTGTTGAGCGATCTGGAAATTCTTCCATGTCTTCCAACGTTGATATGATTTCTGAACAGTCTTTCTGTTGTTATATAGAATCCATTACTTATAGAAAACGTTTCTACAGCAAACGCACGATGTTCAACTCGCCGTTGACCCATGCTTACTGAAATAGCGTAGTTTAATTGAGGTTATAAAAGCATCTATTTATTTATTGTTGCCATGGTAACCGAACACGAGCTAACACAAGTTGTTGTGTTCTCATTGCCCCACCCGTTATGTTACCAATTCATTTGTGTGCGATCCTTAACTTCGTACAGCATCATTCAATTTTCTTTCACCACTTTTATGTTTACCTTTTCAAATTTTGTCTTCCTAGCGCTCTCCCTGTTTCAAAGCTGGTGGGAGTAGCACATTAGCTGCTACTAAACCAAGGTGTGTTTGTTATTTTAGCGATGATCGGTCAACAAGTATAACACAAATTTTACATTGTGTTAAGGTCCAAACCTGAAGAAGAAGAAGAATACAAATAAAATAAGAAGGAGAAGGAGAAATAGGAGGAGGAGAAAGAGGAGAAGGAGAAGGAGAAGGAGAAGGAGAAGGAGAAGGAGAAGGAGGAGAAGGAGTAGAAGGAGAAGGAGAAGGAGAAGGAGAAGGAGAAGGAGAAGGAGAAGGAGAAGGAGAAGGAGAAGGAGAAGGAGAAGGAGAACGAGAACGAGAACAACATAAAGAAGAGGAATACTAGCAGTTAGAGCAAAAAAATAAATAAATTTAAGATTAAAATTTCCACTATAAAAATACAATCTACACTAAAAAAATAAAAGTTATGCCATTTCGAGGCAACGAGCGAATAAGAACAAAAATAATTATTAGTGATCGATTCTAGAACAGGTGTGACACTTTAATTATTTCGGAAATGTTATTGGCTATGACAATAATTATGATGAGACAGTAAAATATAGGCCTCAGGAATCGCGTTCTTAAGAGGAGTTAAAACGTGTTCTAAACTCGACCGTACAAAGAATGAGACCATAAGTTTTTAACTTGAATGGAAAGTTAAAAGATTTCAAACAAAGGTGGAAAGAACAGTTTGTTAGAAAGAATGTCTAAACTGGCCAAGTCTGAAAATACAAACCTATAGGACACAGGTGGGTGGGTGGAGGAGCCAGGAAGAAATGGCTCGAGGATCTTTGAAGGCGGAACAGGCAGTGTTGCCTTGTTGTAAAAATGATGATGATAAACATTTCTTAATATAACGGTTAAATTACTTTCACAATCCTGAAAGTGATATATAAAATTCATAAGTCTCATAAAATCGTATATTTAACATTTTTTTTTCTAACTAGCTATTAGCCACATACGCGTTTGTATTACACAAGCTTAATGCATGAGTAAATGCAATTACAACTATCTGCACGTATTATTAATTCGCCTTTTTTAATTTAATAATTATCTGGTGTGGTGTGCACGTCTGGCAGGACCCGATGTAATAAATTCTCTTGTACTGCGTTACATAATCCACGCCACTCTGCGAGAGGGGAGGGCAAAACTAATTAGTTTATTGGTGTCTGTGTTATCAACACTAGATGTATTTGTTGTCCAGAGATTATAGCGTTCTGTAACTCTTTCGTAAAAAAAAATTGGTTATATATTTACAATATTAAGGATATAATGAATTAAAATAAATTACAACGTGAGGATAATAAAAGGTTGTCCACGGGAATCTGACGATTTAAAAATTGATATAAGTAATATAAAATACACTTTACGAGGTCTGTAAATTAAGTAATGAGACTAGTCATGTAGCAGTCAATATGGTAACACTGTAAGGTTTCATTTAACACAGGTGGTTAGATAAACAGCGGATTTATATTGAGTATTAATATATATTGTCTATTGTTGCCAAATGAAACGGAAAAAAGAGTTCTTGAAGTGAGTTTTTGTTGTACGTTATAAAAATTAGTGACATCAATTACGAGCAACGTTGTGCAACCAAGATTTGTGATAAACTCGGGCACAATGCTACTGAGACTTTTACAAAATTAACAAAAGCGTATGGAGATGAAGCTTTGTCAACAGCACGCGTTTTCAGATGGTTTACAGCATTTTCAGATGGCCGGGAATCAATTAAGGATGATCCATGCTCTGGAAGACCGTCAACGTCAAGAACTGATGACAATGTAAATCGAATCAGAGACTTGGTGCGGTCTAACCGTCGATTAACCGTCAGAATCTTCGCAGAACAATTAAATTTAAACAACACTACAGTTTATCAAATTTTGACAAACGAATTGGTAATAAGGAAAGTTTGTGTGGAATTCGTTCCAGAAAACCTCAGTCTTGAACAGAAAGATATTTAGTATTTAATATATACCTGTATATTGTATATATTATCATAATCATAAAATCATAATTTATTTATACCTGTAGAATAATAAGAGGACTATTCAAGAATACAACCCAGAGGGAGACACATCTACAGTTCTATAAGGTCGTGGCTATGCCGACTTTCATGTATGGATGTGAAACATGGACTCTCCCGCAAAAAGATATTTCAAAAATACAGACGTCGGAAATGAAAATTTTAAGAGCAGTTAATGGATACAGTTTAAGAGATCATGTACAAAATAACGACATAAGGAAAGAGCGTGAAGTACAGTAGGTTCTGGATAGAATAAGAGAATACAGACAGAATTGGAAGTCCTATGTGGAAGGCATGGGGGACACGCGTATTCCTAAACAAGCGTTTCAATATAGGCCAGTGGCAACGAGAGATCGTGAAAGACCGGGAAAAATGGTCAAAGACTCTGTGAATGGGCTATAGCTCAAGCCATGTAGTAAATAATAATAATAATAATAATAATAATAATAATAATAATAATAATAAGAAGGAGAAGAAGAAGAAGAAGAAGAAGAAGAAGAAGAAGAAGAAGAAGAAGAAGAAGAAGAAGAAGACGTTTTTGGGCGCCAGAAGATATTTTTTCTCTTTCTTGGGCGCCAGAAGTGCACCTTTTGCTTGTTCAATTCTACTTTTACATCATTGGTGCATCTTCCAACTGATGTGATGCAGCTCTCCCAAAATATTTAAAGGAATCAACTTGCAGTAACTTCGTACCACCCAGAAATATTGCAGCCTTCTGTTTTCCAGTTCTGCGGACATTTGATGACTTTTGTTTTTGCTTTATTTAATATCATGTCGAATTTATCCTTTAGGATCGTGTTAATCTGGTGAAATGCATTCTGTGGTTCTTCCTCGTTGTTTTTTAAAGATGCAATGCCGCTGTAACTGCTTTACGTATATTTCCTAGTAACAAACAACAAAGGAAAGCGATTGTCAGCGCTACATATTTAAATTGATTAAAATATTAATAATGTTTTAATAAACATTATGTTCATATTTCCAGTCATTTTAAATTCGAGGAAAATATTAATCGAAGACAAGACCTGACAGGAAAAGAACAATGGAGACATGTCTTAAGGAGGAAGTGTAAAGCTGTAAGTAGTTCGTTACTAGTAATTAAAATTTTATTAAAACGATGTTAAATTAATGAAAATAATGTCTTCAGTAATGTTCCTTGCTGGAGCATGCCGTAGACAGTCTGTTCAAGCTACAAAGAGACGTTTTCCTTCATTTTAATTTACTTAGTATATTTACAAGTGAGCAATTAAAGCGTTTAATATTACAGTAGTAGCAGTCTCAATAAATCGTACACTATAGTGGAACACTAAGAGAAGTACAGAATACGTATACATTAAAACATACCTTAAGAGATTTTAATATTAAAGAACAAATGATATTTGACTCTCGCTCTTACGAGGATTGTTCAATAGAAACACGTTTGATCTGCGCGGCCGTTATTTTGTCGCCATGGCAACAAGATTCATTTGTTTATATTGTATGTTTAAGTACTAGTAACGCGTTAAAACAGCAAACAAAACATTTGCGGTTTGCTCTTTTCTAAGCGTTGTGACTGGGTTGAAAAATGGCATCTATGACAGAAAATCCATCCAAAGATAATCTGCGTGCCGTTATTCAGTTTTCGGCCGCTGAGGGGTGTCAGCCAATGGAAATTTATGCGAGAATGAAAGCTGTATATGGTGGCTATAAATTCTCATACGTCAGTGGTTGAATGGTGCAATAAATTTTGACAAGGAAGAGAATCCACTAAAGATTTGGCCCGTACCATACCTGAACGTGTTGCAGCATCAGCTGAAAATGTGAGACAGCTGAGAACTGCTTTACGCGCAAATAAGCGTATCAAAGTTAGAGAACTTTCTCAAATGTTGAGCATCAGCGTGTTCATTCCATCATTCACAGTCTTGGCTATCACAAAGGTGCTGTCAGCGTATTCTACGACTGCTTGCTGATGAGCAGAACAATTTGTGTTCGGCCTTATCATTACAGCATTTGATGCTCTATCAACAACAAGGTAATGCCGTTCTACACCAAATTGTTGCAGGTGATGAGTGTTGGTGTTATCACTACGGACCGGTATCCAAACGTCAGAGTATGCAGTGGAAGCATGCGCAAACTCCGAAGCCGAAAAAATGTCGGTCCCAACCTTCGCCAGGAAACGTAATGGTGACCATATTTTTTTATTATCAGGGTATGCTGCTCTTATATTTTAAAAAACCTGGTGTCAACATCAATGCTGAGCGATATGCAGATAGCTTAAAACGCTTACGGGTCAGCATCAAGAATAAACGTACCGGGAAACTCACAAATGGTGTCATTCTTTTGCATGATAATGTTCGACCCCATGTAGCCCAGACGATTAAGATCCGCTTGGTCATATAAAGTGGGAAGTCTTACAACATCTACCTTAGAGTCCCGACTTGTCCCCGTGCGATTATCATGTTTTTGGTCCATTAAAGAAATCACTAAAAGGACGGCTGTTCAAATCGGACGCTGAGGTAGAGTTTGCTGTTAGCGAATGGTTCCGCAAACAGGTGCAAGAATTTTACCAGCTGGGAATCTACAGGTTAGTGCAACAGGGGACTCATGCCTTAATGTTAATGGAGACTTCTTTTAAAATCTTTGAATAAAAAATTCTTTACAGCCTCTAAACGTGTTTCTATTGAACAATCCTCGTAATACACCCAAACTCTCATTTACTTCATGTTTTATGTATTTAATATGTTAAGGCTGTCTCACGGATAGTCGTATGGTACAGTGGAAACAAAATACACACACGATGTAAGTCACTAATTACCAGCTTTAATTAATCACAAGTAACAATTTGAAATCCACAAGGTACTCTCATACGATAATTCAGTTAAATTTGTCGACACGCAATAATAATGTCACCTTATTACAATACCGAACTAATTAACACAATAATCACTCTCCGCTAATCCGCAACCGTCACTTGATCCGCACTCTACAATATCACTAGGTGTAACTCACCGACTAAGCCGGCCGCTGTTGATTATATATACCCCGCAGAGGTTCCAGAATAATTTTCCATATTCCTGGCGGTATGCCAACATAATTTACAAAGTTACGAACCATCTGGAGGCTACTTGTGTGCAGGGCCTTCCCGAGAAGTTGCACCTGCTCGGCTAGCCGAGAAACGAGTAGAATGACGCTCTCGACTAACAATATGTAATTTCCTTAATGCGCAATTTACAAATACTTCAGTAAAAATTTCAATACAGTAACAATTAGTAAATTACTGTAGTATTTACAGTAAGCTCTTATTATAGTACATTTTACAGTAAATTTAGTAAATTTTTATTATAGTAAAAATTAGTAAAAATTCAGTAAAAATTAGATATACCGTTAAACTACTTTGTGTATTGTTTACGTTTCTTATTGAATTATTGTTCACGTTATTATCAAGGTTCACGTTCTGAAGCCTTTACGGAATGTTCGGCATATCTCTTAGTTTTGCTGGTAACCGTTCATACTACTGTAAGATTATACTAGCTTGTTTCTATTTATTCGTATTCCAAGATTTACATGGTAATTCAAATCGTTGGCAAGTAAAATTGAGATTAGAAATGAATGTTACCACGGTAACCATGACAGCGACAAACGACATCATGATACAGTCTTCTTGACATTGCATCTTTTCGACTTAGTTTCGCACAGTTTTATTGGGAGATTAAAGTTGTCAATGATTCAATGATTTTTAAGTTTTAACTCGACCGTATGGCATTTTTCAGTCTACCTATCTGTCCGTCTAAAACACACACACACACACACACACACACACACACACACACACACACACACACACACACACACACACACACACACACACACACACACACACACACACACACACACACACACACACACACACACACACACACACACACACACACACACACACACACACACACACACACACACACACACACACACACACACACACACACACACACACACACACACACACATTGCAATGGGTAGAATATGCGTATAAATTAGTAAGGGAACTCTAAGCAAATGATAGCATGTTGCAATGAAAATTAAAGCCTGCGGGTCTGGACATTCTATAATAGGCATTCTGTAATATATTCAATTTGTTAGTTTTAAGTGAATTTTAGACAGTAAAAAAAAAAAAAAAAAAATTGTGAAGTGGAGGAAAAATATGCGTAGGCATGTGGTGAGTGCGCGTCTGCGAGAATGTGTAATTATTCTACGGGATTATAATAGAAAAAACTCATTCTTAATAATACTCATTCTAAACGAAAAATAAAATGTAAAAAATGGATTTGTCGAAAAACTGTCTTGGCTCCGTGATCTCCGACGGCGACGGTGGTCAGGGGTAAGTACTGGAAAACTATTGCACTCTGCATAATACCGAGAAAAATATAAAGATACAATTGAAGTGAGAATGGTCAACGTCTGACTAGGCATGATAACAAAAAAGTAGGGTCAAAAAAGTGTACACAAATTAATCCGTGCCAAGCATCAAATTAAAGAGAATTTAAACCAGAAGCTGAATGTAGCGTAACATTTAGCCTTGGAAATGTTTTAAGTATTGCAAAAATCTGTGTGGTGTATTACATGTCCAAACAAGATTGGTACAAATTATTGAAGACGATCCTTAAAAAAACAACGTTTGGGCACATTGGAGAAGGAGGTACAAGAAAACAAGCTTTAAACACATTATTGGCAAAGTTGCAAGAAGAAAACAAAGTTAGAGCACATTATTGGGGTGGATGCTAAAAGAAAACAAATTCGGAGCACTTTATTAGAGAAGATTATAAAAGAAAAGAGGTTTGGAATACATTATTGGTAAAGTTGCAGCAAGAAAACAAAGTTCGAGCACATTATTGGAGATTATGCTTCAAGAGAACAAGTTCGAAGGACAGTAGTGGAGAACATGCTACAAGAAAAGTAAGTTCGGGCACACTGGGGAAGATACTACAAGAAAACTAGGTTGGGGCACATTGGGAAGATACTATAAAAAAACAAGTTTGGAGCATATTATTTGAGAAGATGCTACAAGAAAACAAGTTTTTAGCACATTATTCGAGAAGATGCTAAAAGAAAACACGTTTTGAGCATATTATTGATGCACATGCTACAAAACAGTAGATTAGGGCACATTGGGGAAGATACTAGAAGAAAGCAAGTTTGAAGCATATTATCTGAGAAGATGCTAGAAAAAACAAAGTTTTTAGCAGATTATTGGAGAAGATGATACAGAAAGCAAAGTTGGAACACATTGTTGGACAAGCTCCACCATGAAAACAAAGTAGGAGAACATTATTTGGAGAACATCCTGCAAAAAACAAGGTTAGAGCACAATATCGAAGAAGATGCTACTAGAATACAGTTTGGAGTACGTAATTGGGAAGATGCTACAATAAAACAAGTTTGGAGCACAGAATTGGAGAAGGTCGTACAAGAAAATAAGTTTGGAGCACATTATTGGCGAAGATGCTACAAGAACACAAAATTAGAGCACATTATAGACGAAGATGTTAAAAAAAAAAATAAATAAAGAAGTTTGAACACACTATTGGTAAGGCTACAAGAAAACTAGTTCGGAGCATGTTATAGACGAAGATTTTACAAGAAAACAAAGTTGAAGCAATTACTGGTGAATATGCTATAAGATACAGGTTGGGGGACACTGGAGAAGATACTACAATAAAGTAAGTTTGGAGCATATTATTTGCGAAGATGCTACAAGAAAACAAGTTTGGAGCACATCCAAAATACAGAAAACGTACAGATAAAGGGTAATAAAATACAAATGTAAAGAAGAACAAAACGTATGCCAATAGAGACAGACTGACATACACTGTAACCTGACGTCAACCCTTCTTACCGCAGCTACGACAGTACAGAGGGATCTGCCGCCCCTGTGGTTTCCCATTGCACTTACCCTTCAGTAACTCAATCTAATTTAATTTACCGTACAACGACATCGCTTTATGTTGTCTACTGAACAATGTCTCGTGCAATGTATAACCGCGTATGTGATGGTGTCCTTCAAGAGACATTCCCCTATTGTCTCTTACAGATTATTCAAATTTCTACAACTAATGACGGAATATAATAATTATTAGACAAAAAAAAAAAAAAAACCGGCGGGACTATCAGGCGAACTCTTAAGCCAGCAAGTAAAGAAACTCGCCTAAAATTCTACAAAGCCACACTTCTTTATCGGTCTGAGAATTGGACTTAAACGAAAGGCCAGGCCAGTCGCACCCAAGCGGCTGAAATGAGAGATTTCTCAGGCATGTGGCAAGGTATACTCACCATGATCATAGAAGAAACACAGATATACGGAAGGAAGTGAAAATTATGACTATACTCGACGGGATTGCGCAGTATCGGCTGAATTGGTGAGAACATCTTTGCCGAACGGATGACTGCCGCATCCCCAAACAACTATTGAACTATAAGCCGAGGGGACGGAGAGGCGTGGGACGTCCGAGGAAACGCTGGAGTGACCAGCTGTAATATTTGCCTATTTGAGACCGGAACAAACCATGCTTGCTTTAATCCTTGCAGATGATGATGATGAGTTAAGTACTGCTATTACTCCATAGGCGTGTCCAACGAAGGTGCCACCGGTGCCGTGGCACCACCACTAGATTGAGAATTTTTTTTTTTTTTTTTACGTGCAGAATATGTTTTTACGTAGAAACTGCATAATTTCCGTGACAGCATTCCTATTAAACCGATAAATATATGAATCTAATCAACTTTAATTTCGTATAGCTTTTCTCACATAATCTGGCGTCGGCCGTCGCGTCGGGAAGCGGCTGCATGAATAGTGTAGTTGCCGTCGTTGCCGTGTTTTTAGGCCTTACTCAGCGCCAGGGTGGCGGCGCCAGCTGACTAAGACATTTTCAAAAATCTTCCGGGGGAGGACCGCAGACCCCCCCCCCCCCGGAAGCCATTCTTGGCACCACCACTACTGAAGTCCTGCACACGCCTATGGCTATTACTTATAAAGTAATAATATTAATGTAATGTACAATAATAATTAATGTAGGCTACTTTTCTACTAATGAATAACTATTAGAATTAAATATTTCTCGTTACAGCAAATTATGTAGTTTTATTTAGAAATAGTGTAACAATGGTTAAGCGAACGCGTGAATAAAACGGAGACAATTTACACATAAATGAGATTACAATACAATCAGAGACAAAGCGTGTCATGTAAGTTTTTCTGTCTCATTTGTCGTCGCTACCGCCACTGCTAACCTAATTAAGTTTTCAATCCTGTAATGTACACAAAATTGTGTCATTCATATCCCAGGTTTGTTCGATATAAACAGTTTGTACGCGTGCGTAAGTTAATCATTTGTTAATACAATGTACACACACACACACACACACACACACACACACACACACACACACACACACACACACACACACACACACACACACACACACACACACACACACACACACACACACACACACACACACACACACACGTTTATGCAGAATAGTATAGACTAATCAAAATTGAAATACTTGAAATTTCAATATCATTAAAAATATTGTTATGACAGTCTCGCAGATCGTCGTATTTTACAGTGGAAACAAAAGACTGACACCAAACAATTTCTTCTTCTTCTCCACGTCAAGGTATAGGCTGACAGCCTGCTCCGCCTTCACTGAAGCCATCTCTTCCTTGGTCTACCTATATCTCTTCTTCCTTGAGGTCTGTATCTTATTACTTGTTTAGGTAGTCTTATAACCTCTTCTCTTGAGTTATAACGTAGGGAACCAGTAATAATTGGATGTGCCAATTATACCGGCTGCCTTCGTTGTGAAGCACTGAAAATAATCACAACAAATAAACAATTTATATAGCAGGATATTTGGAAGGGGAGACTGTTGATATATGCACTCATTTTACTTGGTACTTAGATGACATCTCTTTGTTACATTTGGTGATTAAGTTCTCTATTAAAAGTTCTCAAACAATATAGTTTACTATATGATTAAATATATAAATTACTACTTTACAAAGGGGCTTCAAAATATGATGTACATCTTATTGATTAATTCCACGGATCCGGGATTAAATATATTAAATGAATTATGGTCACCTTGCCATGTATAATATTGAAACTCTAACCATTTGAAGAATGGTTTTTACTAATCTTCTAAAACAACAAAACTTTTAGTTTAAACTTTACCTTTTTGCTATAACTAGCGTTATTAGATTTTATACTACATGTTACCTAAAATGTCAGGTTTCTAAAGTCTTTAATGTTATTACATTTAAACATAAGTTTTAAAGTCTTTAATATGATAATTTAAATTGTCTTTTTGGGTTTATAATTTTGTAACTCTTAACCATGGAAGACAAGCCTCCATGTCACCTGTGTGTTTCCTGAAGTTGCTGCAGAATTAGTTCTTCGGTCCTCCTGATGTTTCTTGAAGTTCAGTCGTTACCTTATCATACTGTGATGGTGAAGTTCTAGAAGTATGTGAAATCATTCCTGGTGTGGTACATTCATCTCCTGCGACTGTAGTTATTCATAGTAATTCTTGTAGTTAGAATACATAGATAGAAAGTTTGTTTCACTGTTATACACTTCACATGATGATAGATTAGTTGACTATCACCTTCTAGGTTGTAATACTGTATAAATTACATAGTCCGTTATTTTATAATATAGAGAGATGTCATCACCACACAAATTACTTATTTAAATAGTCATGGTATCAACCCTTTCACATTTTTATATATATACGTAGCGAAACAACGCTTTACGCTGCTTACGGCGTGAGCGCTCCATTACAAGTCAAAGAAAATAGTTAAGGGGAGCGTAGTAATCTCAAGACAATTACTAGGCAACATAAAAGTAGTTCCGTTTTTCTAATTTTAATTAAAGGACTACGGTTGATTAAATAATTAAATCGTGATATTCTTAGTTGCAGAAGTTATCAAAGTACGTAACAATGGTCTTAATTAATTATTTAAATAATAACAAATTTACAATAATACTTAGTTTATTTAGGGGTCAGAAAACAAGTTACTTCTGGTCAGTTCTTGTTTATACAGGATAAATTAATAAGCTTTACCTTTTCTGTACAATTCCATTCCCTTTTAATTTTATTATTATTAGACTTATATTAAATATTATTATTATTAAATGATTGCCATAAGATTTAGTTTACAATGTGAGATTTTATTAAGAATTTAAAATTTCTCCGATTATATTTTATCAACTTAATTAATTAACATATTTTTATTAATGAAATCGTCACATACTCCGCCGCTTAAGCCACAGACGCCGGTATAATTTTTTTTTTATATACCGAGAGTATGTTTAGGGATTTCCGTGTGTAATTTCTCTCACCCGTTTCTCTCTGTATGTAATTATGAGTTACACACTTCAGTCTCGAATTGTTCATTCTTACTATCTACATATCATACTTTACAGACTAATTCTAATAGTACATAAAATTCACACATTATAAAACATATAGTTAACATTCTAATTTTCTTAACACTACTACTTATGACTACTACCGGGTTTTTCTTTAGTTGGGAGTTATTTTAGTGATAGAATTACTCATTAAGTAATTTGTTACTTAATTATTTCTCATATTTGCTGTCAGCTGACTTCTTACTTTGCTCTACTTTCGAAGAATAGGATTCAAGGGTGATCAGGCCTCGTACCTATCTATACCATTAGCTAGCTAAACGTTACTCTAGTACTCCTTTGCAGTTGAGTACAAAACATATACCTTTCTTTTTCTTTACATTTATTTAACTTGCACTCTACCATTACCTTCTTTGTGATAATGTTTTATCTGAGAAATATGTGTCCTTCGTACATATTTTTGAGTAGAGGGTTCATACAGTGCTACGGTTACTGGAGTTAAATATTTGTGAATTTGATAAGGACCGCACCATCGGTATGATAGCTTGGAAGTGGTCTTATCGATTGCACTACTCGTAGGATGTGTTTTACACATAACTAAGTTACCGATTTGGTACTTTACTTCATTATTTTTATTTCGCTCGTGATATTTCCTTGATTTCGCTAAGTTTGTTCGCAAATTAGCGCGCGCTTCATTCCATAATTTCTTAATATTTTTATCCCTAATTTCAAGGGGTAACAATTCATGTATTTTCCACTTAGCGGATAATGGGTGGTTGGGTTTATATTTGAACAATAATTCAAATGGGGTCGACTTATGTCCTTCATGATATGCAGAATTAAAGGCGAACTGTATCCAGGATAAGTTCTGGTCCCAAGAAGTATGGTCGTTAGCATGGTAGGCAATTAAAGCAGATTTTAGGTTTCGCAAATACCTCTCAGCTATATTACCTTGCGGACGATACTCTGTAGTGGTAATATGGTTTATACCTAGTTTGAAACACATGTTCCTGAATTCCTTGGACTTAAACTGTGGTCCGTTATCCGACACTAGATGGACAGGAATACCAAATTCTTTAAATAATCTATGCTGTAAAATATTTACTTTGGTTGTAGCTAAGGCTCGCCGCATGGGGTACATCCAGACGAATTTGCTAAAAGAGTCTACACAAATTAGTAACATTGTATTTCCTGATTTAGAACGCGAGTAGGGTCCTGAAAAGTCTAAATAAATTTTGGAGAACGGGGTAGCAGGAATCTCAGAGATTAACTGACTTATTTGGCTGTTTCTAGCGGGTTTGCTGAGTGCACACAACTTACACTTTTTTACAAAATTGGCGATCTCACTGTTCATATTTTCCCAGTGATATTCTTTACGAATTCGGTGTATAGTTTTATTTATTCCCATATGTGCTCCAATGGTGGAAGAGTGATAATATTCCATCAGCATAGGTTTAATAATATCAGGGGCAATTATTCGTAGATATTTTCCGTTCGCTATTTTACAACATAATACTCTCCTACTTAATATGTATTTCTCTGACTTATTTCCTTTTTCAAGTTGTTCAATAATTGGACTCAAACGTGGGTCTTGTATTTGATACTGGGCTAAATCCGTAAATGCAAGAGGAAATTCGGTAATTAAAGTATTAATAATAGGCGTTTCTCTACTCTTGTTTTCGTAATTATTACTACTAGGCTGGAACATACGTGACAGTGTATCGGCAACTACGTTTTGGGTGCCTCTAATATGTTGTACTTTGAATTTAAAACAATTTAATCTTAATACCCATCTTCCGATACGACCTAACTGTTTTGGGTGATTTAGTAGCCAAGATAACGCTTGATTATCTGTTTCTAACAAAAACTCCTTATGTTCTAAAAATGGTTTGAACTTCTCAAAAGCGAAAACTATAGCTAAACATTCTAATTCGTATGCGGAGTATTTCTTTTCTTGCTCAGTTAGGGTGCGAGAAGCGTAACTAATAGGTAACCTTGAGTTATCTACTTCCTGATATATTACTGCACCTAGTGCGACACTAGAACTGTCTGTCTGCACTACAAATGGTTTTGTAAAGTCGGCTAATTGTAGTACGGGGGGTGATATTATGCTTTCTTTTAATTTCTCGAATGCGGTTTGGTGTTGCTCATTCCATTCAAATTTAATTCCCTTCTTTCTTAAGGTATTTAGCGGTGCTGCAATTTCAGCTAGAAGTGGGATGTACTTATGGAAATAATTTATCATTCCCAAAAATCGGGCTATTCCTTTCGCATCCCGCGGCGGTAAAAATTCTCTGATGGCACGGGTTCGCTCTGGGTCTATGCTTACCTTTCCGTTTGCTTTTACGATGTGACCTAAAAATGAGAATTGTGTCACAGCAAAATTTACTTTACTGGGATTTACGGTTAATCCAGCTTTCTCCAATCGGGTTAGTACTTCACGTAGATGTTCAAGATGTTGCTCAATTGACTCGCTGTAAATAACAATTTCATCTAGGTAGTGGTACGCATATTTAAACTTTATGTCATGAAATAATTTTTCTAATAATCTGCTACATACAGAACTACCTTGGGATATACCAAAAGGTACCCTTGTAAATTGGTACAGGTTGAAAGGGACGGCAAAGGCGGTAAGACGTTTTGATTCTTCCGAAAGAGGTATCTGGTGAAATGCCTGATTTAAATCCATAATGGTAAAGATTTTTGCTTTCGTAAAATAATGAAATGCACTGTGGATGTCGGGAAGTGGTATAGATTCAAATTCTATCCGTTTATTTAGTTGTCTGTAGTCCACCACTAATCTATGTTTGTCGTTACTTTTGGGTACTAAAAACGCAGGTGATGAATAAGATGACGTAGAGGGTTCGATGACTCCTTGTTCTAACAATTTATTAATTTGGTTCCTCATCACTTCCATTTTCGGTGGTGATAATTTGTATGGGGCTAAACGAATTACTTTGTTGTCGCTCAAATTTATTTTGTACTCTATCAGATCCGTCAGTACTAACTTTGGGGTGAGGACGTTGGAGAATTGTTTTATTAAAGTCTGTATGTTCCGTCTATCTTTACTTTTTAGATGACTTAATTCAGGTTCGTGATGCTTTATATGTGTAGAAGTGGTGCTAGTACTTTCTCTGTTATTTGCATTATCATGCAAGTTATATTTCCGTGAACGATCGAATCCAAAGTAAAATATCTTCTCGTGAATGTCTAAAATTATTCCTGTTTTACTGATAAAATCAGCTCCCAATATTTATTCGGGTCCTAATTCGTCGCATACCAACATTAGAAAATACCACGTTAGATTTTTAATTTTTACTTTAAAAGTGATGATAAGCTTTATCATTAAGTTTTGCTTATTAGCTGTAGCGCATCTAATATTTACTGATTGACTGCGTTTAACTAAATTGTGTTTAAATAATTGATCGGCTAGCTCTTGACTAATTAAACTTCGCGTGGATCCGGAATCAATTAATCCGAGGCTGGATGTAACACCAAGGTCAACTTGTATATACGGTAATTCACACTTATTGTAATCACATTTACTAATAGAGTTACATTTATCGATAAATTTCCTAACATAGGGGTCTAATTTTCTTTTATTATTATTATTAGTATTTTGTTTTAATTTGTGGTCACTCAGGGGTTTACCTGTTTTCACGATGCTGCGGAAGACACAGGGTTTCGGATCTCCCTGCCTTACACGTTTTTTGGATAATCGGTTTTCTGATGATACTGTTTCCGTTTACAGTTTCTACTGAGGTGTCCAGGTTTTCCGCAGTTATAGCATATATATTCTTTACGCGCGGTCTCACTGGTTTCGTGTCTAGGTGGTGCCTCTTTGGACTTACCGTGGCCATGAACATAGGTTGGTCGCCGAAATGGTCGTCGTTCTCGTAGACTTCTTGTATCTGAGGATAGGGCTTGCGTTTCCTTTCTATGTGGTGTTGTGGATACCAGTGCATGTCGATGCTGATCTGCATACCACACATTTGAAGAGTGCACACTACATTGTTCAAGGTCAGCGAAAGTAAGGGGTCTACTTATTAGAGCTAAACGGGAGCGTTCTTCAGGAGATAAGCCTACCAATATAGTATCGACCAATTGTTTTTCAGTCCAGTCGACTTGCAGTAGACGTGAAGATTCTCTGATGTCTGCGATATAGTGGGCCAGTCTTTCTTGAGCTCTTTGTACTCGAAGTACGGTATTCCTTTTTATCTCCTCATATATTCCAGTGGGGATAAAATATTTGATTATATTTGTATGAAGTTCTTCTACCGGAAGAGTCGAGTTTAATGCTTCTAGCACGCGATCTCGTAAAGGTGGTTTACATTTGGGTAAGATGACCTGCAGTATTTGCCAATCGCTCAATAGTTGTAGATCTTTTATTTGCAGTAGATATCTGATAAAAGTCAATAGAATCGTGATGCTTAAGCCATCGGTGTAAGGAATATCATTAATTATTTTCTCTACTGGGTGGGAAATCTTTCCGTAGAGGTCTACATTAAAACATACGTTAGGTATACTTTTCGAAAGATTGGTGTTTGCATTAGGATTTGTAATCGCATATTTACTAGTGCGAGTATGCTGAACATTTGGCGGTGGGGGTTCTGACATAGTGTGGGTATTTAATTCTCTACTAGGTAATTGTTCATGACTCGGTTGTATCTTCGATAAGGTGGGTGATTCGGGGTTCGAGGTGGAGGGAGGGTTTTCTAAAGTAGGGGATAGAACTGGGGAGATATATAATTTTTGTAAGTAGTGCTCAATTTCCTCCATTCTCGATGAGTCTGATTTTCGTCGTAAGTCATTGATAATTATGGGTAATTGGCTTAATGCCTCCTCCGCAAATTTTTGCACATCGGGGGGGGGGTTACGGTGACGTCGGGCCAGCTTAATAAATTATTTAACCGGCGGGTTAAATGTTCTATACGTTGCGTAACGCGCAAAAATTCCGTAGGTGATTTCTTGTCCTCAAGGTTTTGAGATAATGCTATCAATTCCCTATATTTCGCATAACAGGTTTCTCGTTCGCCGTCATAATCGAGTTCACGCAATCTATCTAACTGCGATGGTGTATCTGATCCGGTTTGGCGTAATGATTTTCGTAACTCCGACACGGTTACATTTACGTGTTTTAGACCTCGTAAAAGTGCCTCGTAGCATAGCTCATCTTTTAATAACAGATCAGGATTAAATTCGGCCATTTTAGTAACATGAGCGGCTATAACTAATTATTCTACTATTTGCCTTAATTGTTATACAACGCTTCCTTTATCTTTTACACAAAAATATAAAACTATAAACCAATCGTGTTCTTACTCCTTTTTCTTTTTTTTTTTTTACAAATAAACACATAAAATGTTATGACAACCTTTATCGTTTTACTTTGAGAGAGAGAGAGAGAAATTTCACACATGCATGAATATGCGTACGACAAAAGATTCCCCCTTCGGTTACTAACACATGAACAGACACGCTTCTTATAACAATAGACCACACAAGGAGGGTGACTTATTTTCTCAACTCAACTAAACAATGACAATTTTAAACAAACGGCAGCAGGAAACTACCCGTCCGAGATTGTCGAGAATGTGGCACGTTTATGAATGGGACTCTTAACAAGTACCGACATGGTTTGTTTACATGGGATTATATGCTAATATTACGTTACACATATTATATTTACTAATAAAGTTATTTATACTATATTACTATAATATTAATTATTATTTTTATCTTATTTCAAACTCTGACACATATTGAAATACATGAGTGTATAGATCAACAGCTTTTGTGCGTGGGATATCGGGACGCAATTACTTCTTTCTTTTCTCTTACGCAAAATTAGCAAATTCGCAAAATAGCAGCAGATTATCAAAAATAGCAGCAGAGCAGAGTGGCGCAAATTATAACCTCTTCTCTTGAGTTATAACGTAGGGAACCAGTAATAATTGGATGTGCCAATTATACCGGCTGCCTTCGTTGTGAAGCACTGAAAATAATCACAACAAATAAACAATTTATATAGCAGGATATTTGGAAGGGGAGACTGTTGATATATGCACTCATTTTACTTGGTACTTAGATGACATCTCTTTATTACATTTGGTGATTAAGTTCTCTATTAAAAGTTCTCAAACAATATAGTTTACTATATGATTAAATATATAAATTACTACTTTACAAAGGGGCTTCAAAATATGATGTACATCTTATTGATTAATTCCACGGATCCGGGATTAAATATATTAAATGAATTATGGTCACCTTGCCATGTACAATATTGAAACTCTAACCATTTGAAGAATGGTTTTTACTAATCTTCTAAAACAACAAAACTTTTAGTTTAAACTTTACCTTTTTGCTATAACTAGCGTTATTAGATTTTATACTACATGTTACCTAAAATGTCAGGTTTCTAAAGTCTTTAATGTTATTACATTTAAACATAAGTTTTAAAGTCTTTAATATGATAATTTAAATTGTCTTTTTGGGTTTATAATTTTGTAACTCTTAACCATGGAAGACAAGCCTCCATGTCACCTGTGTGTTTCCTGAAGTTGCTGCAGAATTAGTTCTTCGGTCCTCCTGATGTTTCTTGAAGTTCAGTCGTTACCTTATCATACTGTGATGGTGAAGTTCTAGAAGTATGTGAAATCATTCCTGGTGTGGTACATTCATCTCCTGCGACTGTAGTTATTCATAGTAATTCTTGTAGTTAGAATACATAGATAGAAAGTTTGTTTCACTGTTATACACTTCACATGATGATAGATTAGTTGACTATCACCTTCTAGGTTGTAATACTGTATAAATTACATAGTCCGTTATTTTATAATATAGAGAGATGTCATCACCACACAAATTACTTATTTAAATAGTCATGGTATCAACCCTTTCACATTTTTATATATATACGTAGCGAAACAACGCTTTACGCTGCTTACGGCGTGAGCGCTCCATTACAAGTCAAAGAAAATAGTAAAGGGGAGCGTAGTAATCTCAAGACAATTACTAGGCAACATAAAAGTAGTTCCGTTTTTCTAATTTTAATTAACGGACTACGGTTGATTAAATAATTAAATCGTGATATTCTTAGTTGCAGAAGTTATCAAAGTACGTAACAATGGTCTTAATTAATTATTTAAATAATAACAAATTTACAATAATACTTAGTTTATTTAGGGGTCAGAAAACAAGTTACTTCTGGTCAGTTCTTGTTTATACAGGATAAATTAATAAGCTTTACCCTTTCTGTACAATTCCATTCCCTTTTAATTTTATTATTATTAGACTTATATTAAATATTATTATTATTAAATGATTGCCATAAGATTTAGTTTACAATGTGAGATTTTATTAAGAATTTAAAATTTCTCCGATTATATTTTATCAACTTAATTAATTAACATATTTTTATTAATGAAATCGTCACAGTCTCATATATTCCATTCTCTCGATATGGTGCCTCCATTTTATTTGCCCTTCCCTTATTCTGCAGGTCATAGAATATACATTTAACTCCGTTTTTATATCTTTATTTCGTATTTCATCCCTAAGGGTGCAACCTTTGGCTTTTCTCAAGGGCCTCATTTCATTTGTTTGTATTCTTTGCTCATTATTTCTCGTCATCGTCCAAGTTTAACTTCCATAAGTTAAAACAGGTGTTGTCATTACTTTATAGAATATTATCTTGGTGTTTTCCTTACAGACACTAACGAAGCAACTAAATAGTCACAAATAATAATTTTTAATCAACAAGGAACGCTTATACAATAATTCAAGTTAAATTTGTCCTCTCGCAATAATAGTGTCAATTATTAGAGTTTCGCACTAATTATAACACAGTAATCACTTCACACTAATCCACAACAATCACTTGATCTGCACTCTACAGTATCGCCAGGGGTATGTAGCTAACTAACTAAGCCGGTCGTAGACGCTTATATATGGCCCGCAGATAATCCAAAATAATTTTCAATTCTTCTGGCGGCGTGCCGGCATAATTCACGTAGTTAAGTGTGTGCTCGAACGGTCTGGAGCTACTTGTGTGTACGGCCTTGACAGAGCTGCAGCACCTGCTCGGCTAGCCGAGAAACGTGTAGAACTATTACATAACCGCACCTGCCGGCTTTTCGAGATCGTTACGTAATTGTCGTAGCAATATTAAATTTAAATTTATTCGTGAAACAGAACAAACCTTTTTGTGCTGTTTGAGGCCCAACCAGTTGGGAAGCTGTTTTGTGGACTCGCCACCTTCAGCCAATATGGATTTGGTTTTGTTTGGAGACGTACACCAGTGTAGTCCGGTCGTTGAGAAGGCGGAGGCACCAAGTCTAAGCAGATGGAGAACGCGCGCGCGCGCGTGGGTGAAATTCATGTCCACCAGCACGTGGTCACTTTTCTTTAACTCTCTAGAATGAATTAATATGTAAATGTGACGTCATTTGTGTAAACCTATAAAACCACTGGTTACTCTTGAGTTAGGCAGTCGGATCTATCGCAGACCTCGGTAAACAAAAACATCCAAAAGAGTTCTGTATGCCATAAACACCCTATTCCCTAACCTGGACACCTTCCTAATTAAACTTAATTGGAAATATTCCAGAACGGCCTCACAACGCAACTTCCCTAAAATCAATAGTCCCATCCATCAACAGAAGTACCCGCAATACTAGTAGACCTTCCTTCCTAATAAACCGTCTCCTTACCATAGCCGATGGACCTCCACCCATCAGCGCCAGAGAAATAGACCACTTAGCAGCTCTTGACTCCCAAACTAAAAACATTTCACACCTATCAACCTTCTTGATCTTACTGTAATTTAACTTCACACCACCTACCACCCTGGTCTTTAACCCACTACTGTGTGTCCCCCGCCTACCTTGACGCCTCACTGTCACCACCCTCCAGCATTGGCGAACTGCGTTACTCGTCCCTGTCTTGGCCGACCTGAAAAATAAATAAAAACACACTCATTATTGGCGCCTCCATCTGCCTCTTCCTTCACGCACCTGGGTACCAACTACATAGATACACAAATACTCCTACATGTACTACTCTTCCTTCTACGTGCCTACCAACGGCCGGCCTGCACTGATTTACGACTCCCTACAAACTCCTTACTATATGGCTGAAGAGGGCTTGCCCCAGATCAGCCTGAGCCTGGCCCTAACAAGGACCAGTCTCGACAAAAGAGTTTAGGCAGTATCTCATATTCACTCTGAAGTGTGCGATGGCGAAATCGGGTTTCAGCCAGTCCTTTGGAAGCCGGAGTGTATCATTGAGGAAGCGCCTGAATTAGTACCACGAAGTTAGGCACGGCGTTCGAGATAGTCAACGGCCAACGACTGCCAACGGGTACAAAGTCAGGAGCAACTAGACGGACACAACGCCTACGAGAAACCCTGAGATCGACATCTCAGCTTAGGAGGACAACGACCGGTGTGAAAGCGTAGGAACAGGCCCGGGAAATAGTCCGCACTTCTGCAACCTAACCAAACAAATCCAGGAAAGTGTAATTATATAAAAAAAAATTTTGTAAAATATAAAACAAGTAAAGACTCTCTTTCTTAATTGATAACTGTAAAACATATCAATATTTATTTATTTAGTTATTAAACTTATAATTTTCAGATAAAAACTGTTTATTTTTTAATGAAGTAAGTTATGTTAGTGGTTATAATCACAAACAGAATTATCAGTGTTGCACACCATTATAGATATCCGCTAGTGCGGATTGAGTGTTGTCGAAGTGAAGTAGTATTGTGTTAATAATTGTGTGAAACTCTATTAATAGACATTGTTGTTCGTGTGGACAAATCTAACTGGAAATATTGGACGATTTAATTATAAACTGTCTAATTGTGATCATTAAAGCTGGTGATTAATGATGTAATTAGTGTCTTGTATTTTGTTTTCCACTGTACCTACGATGATCAAGTAGACCGTCGTAACAGTGGTGTCAGAACTGGGATAAAACGGTCAGCAGTGAAACAGAGGACACTTTGTAGAAGAGTGGTGTTAACGGTAGTTGATAAAAATAAAATGGATACCAGTCAGATGATAGAATCATTCAAACAATACTACTGCAGATCGGGGAACGACGCTGAGTGGAGGCAGAAGAAGGAGAGAAAATACACAGACAAGAGGCGGCAGAAGCAAAAAAAACGATATAATGAGAAACGCAGACAGGAAAGAGAAACGGCAGATGAACGACAGAAAGCATTAATGGAAGAACGTCTAAAAGAAAGACGAAAGCGTGAAAATGAAACACCAGAGAGACGACAATACGAAGCATTTAGTCGTCAAGCAGACGACGTTAAGACGTTCGTACAAGAGGATACCGCTGCAAAATTCGTCCTGTTACGAGGTGAGCTGAACAAACAAGTTGACAGAATATCTGAAATAGAAAAGTTTGTGAAAACAAATATTTCAAGTTTAGAAGTTTCTGTTACAAATTCAATAAAACAAATTAAAAAGGAAGTCTAACATTTAGTGAAAGAAATAGTTGATAATGAAAGACCATTATCTTTGAATACTGAAGAAGATTCAAAATATCAGAGAAATAAAACTTCAGTAGAGCCAGTGTACGCAAAGGCGCCAACGTTTGATGAAAGCACTCATTGGGCAACTTGTATTCGCCAATTTGAAGCTGCCACTGGCTTAAATAAATGGACGGAAAAAGAGAAAAGACATTCACTAATTCTTGCTTTAAAAGGACCTGCCGCAGAGCTAACACACAAAGTGCCATCTGACAGCCAGAACACATATGCCGAATTAACAAAAGCTCTAAAATTACGGTACGGTGACCAGCATTTGTGCGAAGTGTACCGTGTTCAACTAAAAGCGAGCCGACAGCGTTCAGGGGACAGCCTTCAAGAATTTGAAGCAAATGTCGACCGACTGACTAGATTGGCTTATCCCAAAGAATCGGAGGACTTCCGAACGTGGATTGCTCACATTGTGTTTATTGACGGTATCAGAGATAGTAAATTACAAGTGTTAAGAATGGCACGGCATCAGAATAGCTCGGGCGCTCTTGTTCATGCTCTCCGTTTTGAAGTTGCCAAGTCGGCGACCTACATTAATCAAAGTATGTCATCACGTTGCAGTCAAATTGATCCAGTATCACAGTATCGTCATAACGAACGGAATAAAGATACGATTCTAGAACAACAGTTTAAGAAGTCAGTAGCGCCACAACGATCTTCCGAACAAAAGGATAAAGATAAAAGACCTAAGTATTATAACTGTGGGAAAAGTGGCAGATTGTTGGCAGACAAAAAATCGGAGAGAAGAGCGTGAATGCACGAATTGGAGATGTAAAGATACGGAACTGCACATAATCTCCACGCTTCATAAAACCACGGGTAGCCTGATTGTCAATGGATTCATTAAAGACAAACCTGCAGCATTTACAGTTGACACGGGCGCCACAGTGTCCATCGTGCGCCTTGACGTAGTCAGCAACCGCCAGCCTCAATTTACCTCTTGTACAATACAGACTATGACTGGAAGCCTCGTCAAAGTATTAGGTCAAGTAGACGTACGTGTACGCCTTAGGTCAAGCATGGTACGTGTCTGCTAACCATTCAATCAAGCAAGTGTCATTCGTCGAAGAAGAAGTCAACAAGTCTGGTCAAGGGGAACCTTTTCTATTGCACGTGGAAATGGAAGAACTATCATAGGAAGTACAAATAAGTGTAACGGCAAAAGAAGTGATTGAAAAGGCAACTATGGATGTCAAGGAAAACCCCTTGTTTGTTCCTGAGTTAATAGAAACGCCAGGGGGAAAAGTTGGTGAAGATGAAGTCACGTAAGAGGTTGTTGACGAGAACCAAACAGACCTGGATCATTCAGTGGTGTTTAGGTCATCAATACATGACGCAACGGGAGTGATTCCAGCGAAACTAGCGTTTGAGTGGAAGACTCGTATCCCTGGGAACGTGATGTTCGGATCACACGAGACCGAATTCGAAGGACAGGAGAATTATATTTCACAAGATCGCCTGGCCAAGTATTACTTCAGAGACGGTTTGCCAGTTCGGGACGAACAGTGTTACGAGAAGCGTACCGAACAATCCAGAACATTCCCCACTCTCCCCGTCCAGTGTGGCTTGTGTTGCGTCATTCACGTATGTGGTTCTAGTAAGTTCCAGGAACACTTGAGATAAGCATTAAGCCACTGGCGTGCAGTAAGTAGGCAAAGCTGTACTGCATCTCTGCGAGGCCTATATAAAGCCATAGCAGCCGGATTGTCAGTTCAGTTACCTGAGCGATTTTCGCTATTGCGGATTGAGTGTTGTCGAAGTGAAGTAGTATTGTGTTAATAATTGTGTGAAACTCTATTCATAGACATTGTTGTTCGTGTGGACAAATCTAACTGGAAATATTGTAGGAGTTAATTATAAATTGTCTAATTGTGATCATTAAAGCTGGTGATTAGTGATGTAATTAGTGTCTTGTATTTTGTTTTGCAGTGTACCTACGACGACCAAGTAGACAGTCATAAGAGTATAAACTATTATCATCAGTATTTTCATAATCAGTATTTCTGATGATGATAGTTTATACTATCGAAACAGTGTTATATTCAAAAATAAAAAAAATATATTCTTGTAAGAAAAGTTTTATTTATTATTAATAATATATATAAACTGCGCAAATATGAATGTAATTCACACACGCGCGCGCGCGCGCAACACCCTATTTCCCTCTCTCTTACACATACTCTTTATCTCTTCCAATCTCTATGTCATTCTGATTGGTTAAAAATAATAATGCACGTGACCATATCTGGTAGCGTGCGAGCAATAATAACACACTGGAAACATCTCAAGGTACACTGTGTAAAGTTTTACTGTAACTGACATGTGTAAAATTATGGACGTACATGGCATCATTTTTACACATGATATGAGAAATCAAAAAAATTGTAACGAATAAAATATAATGTTTATCTAAAGATTATCGTCTGTGATGGGACGGTATGCGCCAATAACAGTGAAGCTACTATTAAAGTGAAGCTACAGTACGTTAAATTTTACTGCCACAAGGTGCTGGAGTGTTACAGACAATAGGAGACAAATTAATTCTTACGGCAAATGTTTGATTATAAACTGTCCGTGCTACGAGGTTGTTTGATCCAAAAAGTTCATGCAGTTCTTTTTTATTTTAAAGTTGTCTCCGTCGAATGTAACACGATTAAGCCACACCGTTTTGCAGTCTTCAAAATATTTCAAGCATGCACTTTTTGGTACAACCTTGAGCTCGCTTAGTGATTTTCGCTTTACGTCTTCAACGGTCGTGAAACGTTGTCCTTCGTTTAAATTATCACTATTGGGAGGAGAATAGATCGCGTTGGAACACAACTGGTGAATTCGGCAGTTGGCGTCTCTCATCACTATGACGTTTCCGAATTTCCTATCTTGGCAAAATTCTTAACAAGCAATGACGTGCTTCCAGGGCTGGAAGCTAACAAGCTGGGCTGGACATTATCGGGCTGGCTGCAATTTTCATAAATAATTCTTCCGTAAATCTTGCTGTTCTCTACGAATAGTTTCATACAAATGGCGAAAAATGTTTGAATAGTACTCTTTATTTAGCACTGCGCCTAGCGATGGAATTTCGTGGAACACAAAAACATAATCTTCATCTGACAACCACAATCTTCAACTCATTTACGGCAGTCTTTAAAGCTTGTAAACCGCTTGTTCACGCACAGCAGTCTCGCCAAAAGCCTTCTCAGCACGTTTACCAGGACAGAGAAGTTCCTGTACACAAAATTTAATCCATGTTCTTCAATCTTGCATTTTAGAATGACAGAAAAGTCGCCTAATACACTTAAGGACGACTTACTCAATTAGCTGTGAAATCTAAACTATGCACCAAATAGGGCTAAAGGTTTAGACGATTGTCAATGTGTACCAACGTAGCATAAAAGAGATTTTTTAATCGGACACTTGTAGCGGTGGAGACTGCACGAACATTTCGATCAAACCTCATATTTTGGAGTTCAACACAGATTTTGTCCCAACTTTAACAATTTGCGTAACACGTTTCCCAAAGTGCAATAACGGATGTTGCAGATGTGCTCAAGTCACATAAGAAAATTTCGTGTTTATATAGCGCGATCACGCACACACAAAATTGCTCGTAACGTCTTATCTGTACTATAGTAGTTGCTGTATTATCATAACGTAATTCGTAAATTACCATTTAGTAATTAAACTACCATTAAACCCAACCCTTCAAAATCTTGAATAGGTACAAAAAATATAGAGCCAGTGAGAGAGTTCATATAAACAAAGAGAGTTAGAGAGTTTGGCTCCCAGATAAACAGCACTAACGACATCAACACTGAAATAAGAAGAAGAACATATCTTGCAAATAAAACATATTATGGATTAATAAACCACCTTACATCTAGCTTCATCTCAAGAAGCACGAAATGCAAAATCTACAAAATACTTATCAGGCCAGTGCTGAGATATGCTTCAGAAACCTGGACAGTGACAAAAAATACCGAGAGACTTCTAGGTTGCTGTAAAAGATGGGTTCTAAGAACAATATTTTGAGGAGTACAAGAAAATGGAATGCGGCGCAGGCGCTATAATTATGAACCATACCATCTTTACAAAGAGCCTGACATCGTCAGGATAATCAAAATATACAGGCTAAGGGTGGGTTGGGCACGTAGAGAGAATGGAGGAAGGACAGCCTACGAAACATATTTTCTACCAGAAACCAATGGATAGTAGAAAAAGGAGAAGACCCCGAAGTTGTTTCAAAGACCAGATAGAAGAGGACCTCAGAAAGCTGAACATAAGAAACTGGAAAGCTAGGGCATGCAATAGGGAGGAATGGAATCGACTCTTGGAGCAGTCCAAGACCACCAAGGGTTGTAGAGCCACGGTTGATGGTTGAATTCGTAAATTGTGTTAGCAACTGATCATTGACAACAAGGTTGCCTGCTGTGATGAACGAATGCCCCAATTACACTCCTTATTAATTTTTCCCATAATTTTTACCCTGGTCATCTTTCCACCTTACAAAGGGCTCTCGATGAGATGTCTTTACGTTTCACGCTTTCCAATCCAGATAATTGTTTGACCATCTGCCACCTTCTCACCTAGTTAAACGACCTGCCATTTCTGTTTTTAAGAAGTAAAAAATCTGATATTAGTTCGTGTAAATGTTTCAACTGTGAGAGAATATTAGACCCAATACTTCAAACACTGGAGGAATAAATGGGGAAAATTTCATATACAGAGGAATTCAAATATTTAGGTTTAAAAATTACGGCCAGTGGGAAGTAAGGCAAAGAAATACAATCCAAAATTAATTTGCGAAAGATGGCTATATCTACAATAAATAGAATCCAGTGGAATAAGCAAATTATAGCAGAAACTAAGACCAGAATATTTGAAACCATTGTTAGCAGTATCATGAGTTACGGCTAAGAAGTTTGGACTACTAATAAACAGAAGTTTAATGAAGAAAGTTGTGTTAGTGGTTATAATCACAAACAGAAATATTACTGTTGCACACAACTATAGAAAAATTATTCCGATTAGCACTTTCAAGCTTCTCAGCTCATCGTCAGATCGGAATAGTTTTTCAGAATTCCGATCTGACGATAAGCTGAGAAGCTTGAAAGCGCTAATCGGAATAATTTTTCTATAGTGGTGTGCAACAGTAATATTTCAGTTTGTACTAATAAACACACAAGAAGGAAATCAGTGACAGCACAGACGGACTTTTCGAGATGTTCTGCAAGAGTATCCAGACGTGAGAAAATTAGAAATTAAGTCATTAGGGACAGAAAGAATGTGAAAAATTCAATTGTTGATTTTATCCAAACAAAAAAATTACAATTGTATGGACACACGAAAAGAATAGCACAGGAGAGATTGAAAAAGGAGAGTTATGGAATGGACCCCACCAGGAAGAAGGAAAAGAAGAAGACCACATATCACGTGGATAGAAGAAATTCGACTATACTGAGAGAACGAGAAATTAAAAGAGCTTTGGATGGACAACCAGCAAGTGAAGATGAGAATTCAGTCACTTCTGTAATCTTTAGATCCTGAATATGTGTAAACATTGTACAGCCGGAAATAATAATAATACTTCAAACAGCTGCCGATAAGTGCTATCGTGTATTATCTCGTCCCCGTCTAAGTATATGTCAATACGCGAAAGCAAATATAAACTGGTGAAGTCCTGATCGGTGTCGGTCAGTTGCGGCGAAACGACGTTTTCACCCTATCATTTGCGCCCCCTGCACTTTCTCTTGGCCGCGACTGACCAAATCCGTGGTAACTAGTAGAAACTTTCCTGTTTTAGCCTTCGATGAGGTTTCAATTCTGTAATTTGTTTATTTGTGCGAGTAACCTCTTTCCTTTAATATTTAGGTAGATTAGGTTAGGTTAAATTAGATCGGATTAGGTTAGGTTGGGTTAGGTTAGGATAGGGTAGGTTAGTTTAGGATTGAATGGACACGTAATTGTAATTTCTGTATTACAACAAAGACATGAGAATGTTAGTCACGATCGGCAGCTCCTTACGACAACATAAAATTCATACTACTATAGCAAAGAGAAAGTTGATTGGCCGCAACAGTACATAGGTCCAAACACTGAAAACACCCGTATGGATTACCATTCCACGCGTGAGCCCTCACACGCTTTGATAGACCCAGTCCGTGTCTGTTGCTAACAGGACGAGGTTTCGATCACCATTGGCTGAGTCGCAATTTACAGGGTCAGAATTTTCACTTTGTTGCATCTTTCGCCCGTGTTTTGTACGATTTTGTTGGATCTGAGTTTTGTCCTGATTGCATACTGTTCAGGTTGCGTGATATTGGTTAACTGGAGAAAATCAGAATTTTTTTACAGTAAGTTGAGGAATGTTCCATATTTCGAACAAGCTAAGTACATCCCTTGTTTATGATTATTCTTAATATTATACGAAATTACGTAACGCGCTCGAAAAGTCGACAGGTGCAGTTACGTAAGTCGGCAGGTGCAGTTACGTAAGTCGACAGGTGCAGTTACGTAAGTCGGCAGGTGCAGTTACGTAAGTCGACAGGTGCAGTCACGTAAGTCGACAGGTGTATTTACGTAAACTTTCTACACGTTTCTCGGGAGCCGAGCAGGTGCAGTGTCTCTGTAGACACTCAACGCCGTGCAGTTAAGTAGCTTCGGGACCGTTCGAGCACTTGTAACTAAGCAAGTTGTGCCGGCACGCGGGCAAACGAATGGAAATTATATAAGCAACAGCGCCCGGCTTAGAAGTTAGTTACACCTGGCGTTATTGTAGAGTACGGTTTAAGTGTTTGTTACGCATTAGTGGGAAATGATTATTGTGTTATAGTTAGAGCGGAAATCTAATAGGTGACATTATTATTTGTGTGTGGACAAATTTATCTTGAATTATTGTATGGGATTACCTTGTTGATTTCAAATTGTTATTTGTGACTAATTAAAGTTGGTAATTAGTGATTTCATTGTTGTCTGTATTTTGTTCCCATTATACAATAAGACGATCCGTGACACCGTCGTAACAATATAGCCTACTTAGCATTAAGGTAATCTACGGTTATTAAGTAAAGTCAATTTAAAAAAACCCTAAAGCCTAAAGTACAATTTAAATAATTGAAATTGCGGAAAGATCCGTTTCTAGCACCAGCCAGAACTTACGTACCCTCTTCTCAGTGTGCGTCTTGACTGTTTTCCAGGTGGGCCTGTCGTGAAGCATCGCACAAAGTTTGCAAGACCAAGACAACACGGGGTCAAGAGACTCATGGATGCCATTGTCCCGCATTCGGCCATATTTTCAGGCCTGTTCCCAGCAGTGGCTTTATACGTATAACCTTGTAAAATTGTCCTGTTTTAAACAGAAATAACACTATTGCACAGCACTATAGAAAAAATATTCCGATTAGCGCTTTCAAGCTTCACAGCTCATCATTAGCCATGTACACTGGGAGCTTTTGGAGCTCATTTCACGACAAAGAAAGTGTCCCGTCCTGTTTCCTAGTATGTGGTCAACTTAATAATCTATACTGAAAAGGTTTTTTATTTTATTTGGTGTTCTGCCCTAAGGCTGGTCTTCAAATGGTAAAAGCTCTCCAAGCTGTCCTATCGCACACCAATCTTTTCGTTTCTGCATAACACTCTCTGATTTTAATGCTATCTATTAACTTCATTCTTCTACGCACTCTTCTTTTTTGTCCTTCTGTGACACCCTCCATGGGAGTTGTAAGCAAGCAGTTTCTTTTTAAAAGATGAACTAACCAAACCCTTTTCCTATTTTCTATAACCTTCAGGTTTCATCTCTCTTCCCTTATTTTTCTTAAAACTTCATCATTCCTTAGTTTATCAACCCACCTCACTGATTCCATTGCTCACCAATCCCACATCTCAAATGCTTCTAATCTTTTCTCGTCCTCCTTCCTCAGTGTCCATGTCTCTGCACCATATAAAGCAACGCCCCACACATAACATTTGGGCAACCTTTTTCTTAAATTTTAAAAGATTAAAAGAGTTTTATAGCGTAGAAAGTTCTACCAATAATATAAGCTTCCATAAAATTTAATAAGTTCAGAGGAAGTAGGTTTGCTAATTTCTGCATCAGAAAGGAAAAGAAGTCTATATAATTTATGCATAGAGGATATTTCATTTGATGCAGTTAGTAAGTTCAGCTACCTTTTTAACATGATAGATAATGAAGGATCCATAAACATGAGGATACATGACAGGATACAAATTCGAAATAGGGCATATTATACCAACAGTAGGCTATTGATAAGCAAACTCATTAGTCGTAACACGAAAATAAAAATATATAAGACCGGACCGGTTATTACTTATGGAGACGAGACATGAACATTAACCAAAAACGAACAACAGACACTAAAAAGGTATGAAATGAAGATTATAAGACGTGTTTATGGCCTGGTTACAGAAGATGACGAATGGAGTACAAGAAATAACCAGGTGGTAGATGAGCTATTAAAACATGAGGATATTATGAGATTCGTAAAGTCTCAATGAAATCAATGGCTAGGTCACCCAGAGCAGATGGATGATAAAGAATATCCTGATGGCGCGAGTTCATAAAACCAGAAAGAGAGACCGACCTAAGATAAGATGGCTGGAAGATCTAAGAAGAATGGACGTGAGGGATCGCACTGAGAAGGCAATTGATAGGACACATTGGAGTAGATTGGTGTTGGAAGCTAGGGCTCACGTTGGGCTGTAGTGCTAAAGAAGAAGAGGGAGGAAGTAGGTTCACACACACACACACACACACACACACACACACACACACACACACACACACACACACACACACACACACACACACACACACACACACACACACACACACACACACACACACACACACACACACACACACACACACACACACACACACACACACACACACACACACACACACACACACACACACACACACACACACACACACACACACACACACACACACACACACACACACACACACACACACACACACACACACACACACACACACACGCACGCACGCACGCGCGCACACACACACACGCACACACGCACCTATTTACCTAGTCTGTGTATTAATGCTACAGCCATTGATTTATTTTTTCCTGTGACCATTATGCTGTAAAATGTTTATCCAACTATAAAATTCTACAGAATAAGGATTCTAGAAATAGTAGTTTATGTAACACTTAACCGTTCAAGAATCTAGTGTCAAATTTTTAAGTCTTTGCATTTGTGTAAGATTCGAAAACATGAAGATATCCAAAGATTCTTGTCACAATGGATCAAGTAATGCAGAATGAATTCAATATGAAAATAAATGAACCAAAGACTAAAGTCCTAGTCTGTAGTCGGAAGGAAGAAGATCCAATCAGAACAACTCTGGGAAATAAGGTTCTGCAGAAAGTTAAAGAATGTAACTATCTAGGAAATAAAATCACAAGTGATGGACGTAGTAGTAAGCAAATTATAACCAGAATTAACCAGGATAAATTTGCTTTCAACAAACAGAAAAACCTCTTCACTTCAAACACTATCAGCCTAAAAATAAGGAAGAATCTAGTGAAATCATACGTGTGGAGTGTTGCCCTATACGGGAGTGAATCTTGGAGAATTGGAGACTCCAAGCATGCGAGACCTGGTGCTACAGAAGAATATTCAAGATAAGCTGGAGGGAGAAGATAACGACTGAGGAAGTTTCTAGAAGAGCTCAGGAGAAGAAGACCTTTCTACGAAATTTAAAAGGCAGAAGAGCTAAAGTTTATAGGGCATATACTACGACACAATAGGTTGGTTAAGAGAATAATAGAAGGAACAATTGAAGGGAAGAATCACAGAGGACGACACCGTTTAGACTACATGAAACAGCTTATGGTCGATATGAACTGCGCATCATATTGTGAGTTGAAAAGAAAAGCAGAGAAGCGTGAAGAATGGCGAGCTGCTGCCAACTAGCCTATGGGCTGCTAATCTAGAAGAAGAGGAAGATAGCATTTTTGTATTACTGTTTACTTGCAGCGATGCGCTGTTAGAATTTACTTAATCAGCAATTATGCCCATACAGTGACTAATTAGAGATGTATGATAGAATCACAATAACACGTGGCTGAAAAAATGTACGTAATAAAATTTGTTTTCCAAGAAATACCCATTTAGAAGTAGGTACTATTAATCATAAAGGTAAACGTGTTTTATAGCGCTGAAAGAAATTTTGAAAATGTAATTTTTCGTAAAACACTGTATTTAAAATTTCTCTTTTCTTACAAAGAAGTAGTCACATGCGAGTTTATTTCACTTTGCTGGTTTAATGTATTGTTTAATTTGCCTTTTTTTAGACCGATACTTATCTCTGGTGACCAAGTCTAGCAGAATCCGATGTAATAAATTCCTTGAACTGCATTACTTAATCGAAGCCATGGCACAGATGTGTAGAACCAGTTACTTCATTGGCTGTTGGTAACATTTGGCATATCTGTTGTCCAGTGCTTAAACAGATTTAATATTTTAAAGTAAATAAATTATAATTCTATTTTTATCACATTCAAGGTACAACAAATTAAACAAAATTACAAAGCGATGTTAATGCCGTATTATTGCTCAGTACGTTTAACACTTATAAGTAACCCTAGGAATTACAACAGATCTTAAAGAACACGTTAAATGTCCTGGTCTGCCATGATCATATTTGTGAGATTTTTTCACATCTTTATTTGTTACCACTTGTGATCAGTAAGTTGGTGCGTCTGGTCCTTCTAAACATGAGAACCAATCCGTTTTATGTACACATACTATATATTATGTCAAGTGTTTTGGCTAAGCAAGCTTCATTACTTTGCAGTCACAGGCAAATTTTCAAAAGGTGTTGTTCTTATGCACTTCAGGCTGTAGAAAAAAAAAACAGTTAATACTGGAAAAACACGCCTTCTAATACTTATTCCTCTCTGAAGTGTACAATGTAGCACCTTTAGTTAATAGTTTTTCA
Source organism: Magicicada septendecula (assembly GCA_034769895.1). Classification (NCBI taxonomy): domain Eukaryota; kingdom Metazoa; phylum Arthropoda; class Insecta; order Hemiptera; family Cicadidae; genus Magicicada; species Magicicada septendecula. Next base: position 57,933,547 of record CM068374.1, read on the forward strand.
TTATTGTATACATGATACTAACCTTTGGAAACTGAAACCTACAAATACCTGCGACCCTCGCGTAAAAACATTTAGCTACAACTTTATCACAATAAAGGTACAATGAATTAAAATAAATTAGAGAATGATGTAATAGTACACTAGTTTATATATTACACAGTATACAGCACTCGGTGTGAATTCAAATAACGTAGAGTGCATTCTGTGCTTACAAGTAATAGTTGAGCCAACTGGAAACTTGATAAAGAACAATGTTTAATCTTCTACCTTGTAACAAGCAGTGACATAACTAGGAGCTGCTCCGGGGGGGGGGGGTGATGAGACTAGCTTTTGGGGGACTTGAGACTAGCGTAATGGTTGAATCCCCTCCCTCGAATTTTTTTAGGACAACTGACAAATTCAGGAGTACCTTCTTGAGTAAACGAAGGTGAAGTGTAAGGGTGGGAAAATATGGAAAAGCGCTGATTTCAAAATACTCTTGTCTTAATTAATCGTTATTAAAATTAAAGGCAATTAAAACTCATGGCATTATTTGTTTCATGGCAATAAATTCTAAATTTGTATTCTTAACGAACCTTGAGAAAATGAGTCTGGCTGAAGATGTTTTAAAACACCCGGATTCCTTTACAATTTTATTTAAAGATGTTGTCCCAAAAATAGGCAATTCTATATCCGGCTGTGGAAGACAGTAATGTTTATCTGGATGTGAGGCGTGCAAACAAGGCTTCAACAAACTCCTCGTTTTGAGGGGGAAAGAGTTGCGGAAGAACTTCGGCCCAACAAAAGATGCAATAACGGCGGATTCGACATACGCGCGAGTTGGAAGAACTTTATAACGACACGAACATTGGGGAAATTATGCGTAGCGGCAGACTGCGATGGGCCGGACGTGTGACAAAGACGGCCTCTCACCAATTTCCCGTGAAGGCGTTGCCGGAGGAAGACTGACCTCCGGATAGACGGAGGAAGAGGTGAAGCAATGTAATCAGAGAAGGCTTTATCCAGGTCGGGATAAGGATGCATAAATGAAGAAGGAGGACAGAAAACAGAATGAGGTACATTCTTGTAGCGGCGGACGAGCGGTCCTCTGGGCCTAATCGCGTAAAGTAAAGTAAAGACTAACTGGAAACACGTCGCAGGAATGAAAATAAAAAAATAGGTCACGAATGGAAGATTTTGTAAAAGGAATGTCATTATTGGAAATCTGTCGGCGCCATGCGTACACGGCAACTGTCATGCCGGCAACCATATCGTTACGACGGTTTCACCGATCGTCGTATGGTACAGTGGAAAACAAAATACAGGCACCAATGGTGTCACTAATCACCAGCTTTAATTATCACAATTAACACTTTGTAACCAACAACTTATTCAATAACATTATACTCGTACAATAATTCATCTAAAATTTGTCCACACGTAATAATAATGTCAACTAATAGAGTCCATCACAATAATCGCTTTTCATTGAAACTGACCGTCGCTGAATGCCTATATTTATACGCCGCTGATTTGCCAGAATAATCGTGTAACTTTGGATGACGTGTAAACCAACTAGGCGCTCTCGAATCCACTAGAAACCGTGTCCTTGAACACAGTGCGCTGACCGGTACGGTCTGGAATTGACTCGACTGTTGACGCACGATAAATGTCACGTAATTGTCTTTCATCTCAAAGTAGCAGCAATATGTGCGCACACACACATTACAGCTGGGCTCTGCTGGCATAGCCGAGATACCTGTAGAACGTTCCGTATTATGTAACAATACTATATACTAAAGTATACTTATCGACAAATGTTCATACACCGTCAAAAATGTTCAGTTTTGAACAAAGGGTAAAAAATATAACATCCAAACAGAACAAACATAAAATTTTACAAGATAATGTCAGGCTTAGAATTGTTGAATGGCCAAAAATGTAAGACGCTGGCTAGCAGAGACAGATAAAAAAAAATAGACCATTGTAGTAAGATTTTTAATTTGCGGAAAAAGATCAATAAAATGTCTAAAGTACCTACATTTCCAAGAAACAGCTGAGGTTCACAATGTTGAGCATATTATATAGCAAACTAAAATTAACTAAAAACAGCATATATAATGGAAACATCATCAGCTTCAGCATCACCACTCCAAGGACTAGGCTCTAGACCTGTTCCGGAACCCAGCTCCTCTCTGGCCAGTAGGGTGATAGCCCAAGGCAGCCACAGGTAGACAGATATCAGGCATGCGGTTCAAGTGTTCACACCATCTCCTTCTGTTATCTTCAATTGTCTGATGTAACGATGCGATGTTTAATTCCCGTATAATATCCTCGTTACTTCCCCGATCCAGGAGAGAACAATCTTGCGTCCCTCTTAGAAATTTCATTTCAGCTGCCTGAATCCCCTGTACGTCCCTTTTACCAAACGTCCACGCTCACTAGCATGAATGTGGGGACAGCCACAGTTTTGTAAAATTTAATTCGGCTATCCTTGCGTGTTTTATTTTTCAGGTACCTTTGGATCGTTCCACAGATGTGTCTAATAGCTTACTATCCCAATCAATATCGGTTCCATATAAGATATTACAATCCATGTAATCAAAATGTCTATCTTTGTCAAAACTCTGATTATTCACAACTATCGTAGTTCTTATGGAATACGTGTCCTTAAATGCCATCGTTTTAGATTTTATAGTTGAGACGTGTAGCCCATAGTCTTGTATGATTCTATTAAACGTAAATATCGCCCTTTGTAACTGACATTCTGTTTTCTGTACCATAACCTTGTCATCTGCATAAAGCAATGCATTGACATGAATAGATGGAAATATATGAACAGAAAATATTTTAGTTTGAAACAAGGGAAACGAACTGTAGGAAAACTAAATATTCGTTGATATTCAGAAATCAAATTCCCAGAGAAGCAGAGGAGAATAAACAGGATAAGACGATGAAAACGAGAAATACTTTTAGCGTATAACGTTACCCTGTTTGCAATTAATTAAAGTCTAATATAGCACAGAATGCAATTTCTAGTAGAGTGCACATGCACGTATGTTGGACTCTATGGTAACTTTGGTGAATAGTGAACAGTATCGTCGTAAATCGTGTTTTAGATTCTAGGCACACGGACAAGCACTAAACTATATCATTGCAAAGTACGTTTTAAAGTGCAACAAGACAAACCTCAAGACTCCGACTTAATGGCAAATTAAATTAGCATTTAGATTGCAAATTATAATATTTCTTGCTCTGAAGATCTTTATGTCTCTGTCAATTGATTTTCTTTAAGCTTTGCATATGACGTAATAATACAGGAATCTGATTGAACGTTCGCTGACAGACGATTGAACATAAACGTATGGGCAGGAATGTGTAGACAACAGACATTGCTAACTGCCAACAACTGGTCACAAGTAATCCCTACCACAACATGTATAAGTAATTATTTAAATAGTAAAAAGAAACTCATAACCAGCGAAACACGTTTAATATACAAAACATTAATTATCTTTTAATAAAAATTATTAAAATACAGTTATGCTAAATTCAAAGAGAATATTAATCAAAGATACAATTTTACAAAAGAAGTCTGATGAAGAGTATTTTCATAGTAAGCACATAAAAGTAAGGAGTCTGTTATTAGTAATTAAAATTTTATTAAATCGACGGTAAATTAATGAAAATAATTTCTCTGTAACAATGTTCCTTATTCAAAAGACCAGACACCGTCTATTCCATTCACAAAGAGACGTTTTCAACTGTTTTCCTTTAAAATAAATTAATAAGAATATTTAAGAGTAAAAAACGTGATGAACTAAAACTCTTAATATTGTAAAAGTGTGTTTTCTCAACAGACCGCTGTAGACTGTAATGGAAGACAAGAGAAATATATATTGTTGTGACGATCACAGGGATCGTCGATATTAAAATTTAGAATAAATTAATTAATACCGGAAGATCAGTTACTCTCAAATTTAATAACAACCCTTTAGAAACAAAAACACTCCTAACGTATTTGTAAGCCTTTCGCGGCCGGCGTTGTCATTGTTGAAATTGAAATCCGGGCTATTAGGCCGTGGCCTGCTATAGTTATTATAGTGAAAGACGTTAGTAACGACAGTAATGTGTCAAAGAGTATTCGCGCTCCAGGTGTACGAAGCAGCAGCTTGAAGTGGTCCGGTAGTCGCAGTGTCCGGCCGAACCCGATGACTGCCTGATGTCTGCTTGTTACCTTGATTAGCGATCGCGCGCTATGCATGATTGGAACCTCCGTTTATTTATTTTTAGAGGGATAGGATAATGTACTTTTGTTTTGACCCTCGGACCTCGAAAAGACCTGCGACGACGGAATGGGGGAGACCTCAGAGGCTTTTCGGTTGAGAGGTAGGAATTGCCCACCCATAACGGGCAGGGCGCCTCTAACCACTGAGAAAAAGTCGCTAAGGGCTTGCCAAATGGCAATGTCGAGGCACGGGAGACAACAGAGGAGGAGGAAGGGCCCACCAGAGGCGGCACTAAGCACACCTAAGGCAAGCGCACCCCCCTCAGTCTATCACCGAGCGCCGGCACGAACAAGATGCAGACGGAAGGAGTGAGAGGGCAAAAATTCCACAAGGTCGGTGGAATGGAGCAGATGGCTGGTAAACGGCTTACGAGGGGTCATCGAGCAGTGCTCGGGATCTTTTATGGCGTGCAGGTGGTGGGCCAACGCCTGTACCAAGACGACGGAGGTGTGGATGGGTGGAGACAGAAGCTCGGGTGTAGAGGTTGAAGGCTAGGGACCGAACGAATTCGGTAAGAGAAGGAACCTTCAACCCTTGCCAGAAAGCATAACGTCTGACAAGCCCATGTAGAAGATGGTGTGGACTCCATGTGCAGTCGAGGGTAGCAAGCACTCGCCGAGGACATGATTCTGGTTTCCTTTGGGAGGAAACGGTCCTCTTTGGGACCGCGAATATTCTTTGCCACACAATGGCTCTGGTTACTGACAAACACAGTATCAGTTGTGTTAGAACCGATTATCACAGAAGTTGGCCTCCAGAGATGAGGCCGAAACGTCTGAGAAAAACATGTTTCAGAATAGTAACTTCAGTAGACCATGGTGTAATGGCCCGGATTTTAATTTCAACAATAAAAACACTCACATACAACACGTTTTCGATTATCAGACACGTGCTAATGTAACAAATAAAAAAGTCGCCTAATAAGCAGTGTCGCCATAAATAATACAGATTACAATAAAAAATTACATTTAAATAATAAAAATTACTAAAAATACAAATGTCCTCATACAATAATTCACAATTTACGCTATACACAGAATACCTGTGTCCATAATACACACTGAATCGCAAGTACACAACTTCGACTGATCGCATCTTGCGCAAGTTGCAACTGCAACGTCAAGTCGACAACACTTCTTATCGTTTCGATTCGCAGTGGCACAAGTGACTGCAGTGAGCCAATGTCCCCCTGTTTACAGTTGGCGTAATCGCGTAACGAGAAGAACCGTTATGTTGTATCCTGCTCCTCCTCCTCCTCGTACGACGCTACAGCATGAAGTTGAGCCTTGGCCTCCTCTATCCTGACCCTCCACCCCATGCAACTGCAACGTCAAGTCCATAACACTTCTTATCGTTTCGATTCGCAGTGGCACAAGTCACTGCAGTGAGCCAATGTCCCCCTGTTTACAGTTGGCGTAATCGCGTAACGAGAAGAACCGTCATGTTGTATCCTCCTCCTCCTCCTCCTACGACGCTACAGCATGAAGTTGAGCCTTGGCCTCCTCTATCCTGACCCTCCACCCCATGCAACTGCAACGTCAAGTCCATAACACTTCTTATCGTTTCGATTCGCAGTGGCACAAGTCACTGCAGTGAGCCAATGTCCCCCTGTTTACAGTTGGCGTAATCGCGTAACGAGAAGAACCGTCATGTTGTATCCTCCTCCTCCTCCTCCTACGACGCTACAGCATGAAGTTGAGCCTTGGCCTCCTCTATCCTGACCCTCCACCCCTCTCTATCAGTAGCAAAGGACTTCCATCCTCGTACTCCCAACATTTCTCTTGCATCCACAGCGGGAGCATCTTCCCATCTATTCCTTGGACGGCCTTTTTGGTCTTTTGCCTTCCATACACCCTATAAGGACTCGTTTAGGTGTTCGTTTGTCATCTATTCTTACGATTTGACTAACCCATTGCAGCCTCCTCAGTTTTACGTACACTTCTACCGTTGGTCCGTTGAAGTGACAATATATCTCATCATTATGCCGTATCCTTTATTCTCCATTTCTATATATGGTACCCAGGATCCGTCTCACCAGCTCCCTTTCAAATATCATCAGGCGACGATATAGGCCTTAGCCTTAGCCACAGCACTGTGGTTCACTAACTGTGAGATCTGTGTCGGTGTCAGTGGCACTGAAGATGGCCACCGATGGAGCGGCCGGAACGTTTGGATCAGTTGACATTGGGCCACGGGCTGATAACCCGGCAAATCGTAATGTTAACAAACATGTAATTTATGTTCATTATTTGGACTATAATATCGGACTGAAAGTGCTCAATAATTTGATAATTTGTCTTTTCACGGAGTGTCTTCCAGTGTTTAAGATACGTTCGCATGCAACTTTGGTTATTTAACTGTAGCAGTTATTTCCCTTTCAGCAGTTTGGAACAGCTTTGGAACCACAACCGCGCACGAATAAGTATCACACACGTTGTTAATTATTTTATATAAGGAAACGCGGTTGTGACGGCGCTGTTTCTCTCCTCGTGTCAGAGGGAAGTAATACGCGGTGTCTCATAACGAGTGAAAATACTGTTTCCACGAGTGAACTTGCGGATTCCACTGTTTATATGAGTATTGTAAGCAAAGACGTGTTGTGACATACACACACACACGCGGGCGCACCAAACAGAATGCAACACGTCACATACCAGACCGCTGTAAGTTGGGAGACGTGTCTGCTGCCATCATCTCTTTAGCAATTAATTACCGTTACTTACCATCTGCAAGTAGTTAATGAAATTTAGCGAACAATGACATCGTCTGACACAAGATGTGGACCGATATACCTGTGACAGGTATTTTGGAACGATTATTTTTGTGTAACGGATATAACAGTGACTGAAATGTCGAAATACCCGTTCCGATTACTCGCGCCTCGTGGTTCCGACTCGCGGGATCCCCCTACGCAACTAACGAATAAACGAGTACTACGAGTACAAAGCCACAGTTATTGGTGCTGAATACTTGATTCTGCGCATGTGCCGATTACCATACAAGTACGAAACCAAGCAGAACAGTGAGGTTCAGAATATCTCTATGGCAAAGAGATGAAGCTGTTTTTAATAAATGAAAACAATTCAAACTGATGTTACATTTATTCTCGTGTGTTATGCAGATATATAATACAGATTATATTATAATAACAAATTATATATTATACTAGTCACCAACTTGGTAAATTTTGAAAAAGCGAAATATATTGTGTTATAACCTGCAGAGTGGCTGATAGGCCATATAGGCCTAGTACTTTTGTGAATGTGATTTTGGAGATGATTTTAACTTCACTGCACATCTCACGTAAATTTTTGTGACGTTATTTGTTGTGCTATTACGTGCACTCTAAATTTCATTCCCCGAGTTTCGCAACTGATTTGTCTAATCAAAAATGGAATCAATAATTTAATGTTAAATCCATGTCAGTTTGTTTACTGCTTAGTTAAAACTTAAATTAGCATTCCCAAATGGAGATAAGCCTATAAATATAGTAGAGTAACCTTGAGATAAGCCTATAAATTCTCTTGCTTCTTAATTTATATTAAACAGTAACAGCTTAATAAAGTCACAGTGTAACGTAACACTGTTAATACTTTTAGTTTCAATTTAGTTCTTATAACAAATTATATAATACATGTGTATGTATAATAGGTATATAATAACAGGTATTTGTACGTGTTATTTTTTTGGAACGGTTTCGTTCGTAATTGTTATTTTCAAATACTAGTATAGGACACCTCTAGTTGACACCGATTTTTACGAACTGGCAGATTGTATCATTTCTGTCACAATTTTTAGTAAACTAGTAGGAGTATGTGCCCGCCAAAAGCAAGCGCCAATTTTACTTTAGTATCTGATATGCGTCTATCTTATCTCATTAAAAAATTGTCATACAAATTTTAATTTACTTTTTTTATTCCTTAGTATCACACAAAACGTTAATCTGAAAACTTTATGTACTCGAAATTTGATCTGAAAATTTCAATATATTTCTCGACTATTAGTGAAAAGTGATTATAGTGCATAATATTTTATAGTTGACATTATTATTTTTGTGAACAAATTAACTTCAATTATTGTACGAGCATAATCTTGTTGAATAACCTGATGATTACAGACTGTTTAATTGTGATAATTAAAGCTGGTTTTTAGTGACTTCATAGGTGTCTTGCATTGTGTTTTCCACTGTACCGTACGACGATCAAGGAGACCGTCGCAACAATATTAACATTGGCCTTGTGATAACATAACGGTCTTGTCGTATAATTTTTTACGTACTAGTTGTTACCCGCGGCTTCCCACGCGAATATTTGACGTTTAATATGTACTTTAATATAATTTTTATTGTGTATGTCTATATGGCGTTCTGTCAGCTCGTATAACAATTTTGTACTCATTAGTCAAATTCTCTCCAAAGCTGTTTTCAACACTTGTACTATTTCAAGTTGTACTAAATTATTATGTTGGTGCAATAGCTTTTGAGATTTAAAAGTACCCGTTTATAAAGCCTTCTGAGATATTTATAAAACTATTGTTAAATCGAAACGCTAAATTCTTTATTTTAAGTGTTACTGTGTTAGAAGCATTGTACAACACATTAAACACATTAAAACATTAAACAAAAACCGTTGTCACCTAATCTCACAAATGAAAACAACACGTATTTTCGCTTTGCATTAAGAAATAGGACAATTTATAATTAGTACACTTCTTATTTTCCACATCGTAATATATCGATACAATCGCATATTATATAAAACATCGAAAATGTACTGCAGGGATGGATAAATGTAGAATTCCGATGCCGCTAAATAGCGTTTGTTTATTTACTTGTTACTATGGTAATTAATTCTGGTCTCCATGGTGTTATTGACATCTTCAGTAATAGTATTTAATATATTTCATTACTTATTCATTGCATCATCAGAAATACGTATAAACATAAATTTTATAATCGTTTAAGACAATTGCAAAATATATAGATTTATCTGTATAGAACATATCGATACAATCGCATAGTAAAAACATTAAAACTGCAGGAACGGATAAAGGTATAGTTCCGATGCCGCTAAATATCATTTGTTTATTTACTTGTTACTATGGTAATTAATTCTGGTGTCAATGGTGTTGTTAACATCTTTATACGCGTCAACGAAAAGGCATAATTAAAAGGGCCTAAATCGTGCGAACGGAGCAAAATATCAAATCCAAGTTAGACAGTATTTTTTACCTTGTGTCAAAGGTTGCCTGTGCAAAATTTGGTGGCAGTCGGTGTAACGGTGTGGATTTGTGGATTTGTATTCAATACCCATAAATCCTCAGACTTTGAGTTTTATATGTATATACATATATATATAGATTAAAAAAAAAGTCGAGTTAAAAGTATTATTGGTCAGATTACAGAAAACTATGTATTAAAACTGGTCGTTTAAATCAAGACAGTAGTAAAGTAATTTATGTGAACCGTTGCAGTTTTAATTGACAAACAATTGCAAACCGATGCGAGCCAGTAAATAAACATGATTTGCGTGAGTACTATTAAACGGGATTACAAAGTAATCAGGAACAAATTGTGTCACGTTGGTTTTTCTATCTCATTTACAGTAGGCAGCAACGTTAACCTAATTAGATTGTCCGTCCCGTCCAGTGATGTCGTACGTGTACTAAATTTTGACGTCCAATTTGCAGGTGGCCATGGTGTAAACAGTTTTAGCGTTAATAACCTGTTCTCCTATGTCAGCCCCTCTTTCTGCTTTTAAACACCTGTGCCCTCAGGATTTTTTCTGGCATACGCTGGTCGTCCGTCCCCTCTAGGTGACCTAGCCACTGTATTCGTCGAGCTTTTGTGATCTTATAATATCCACATGAGTCGATAGCTCATCTATCTCTTAGTTATTTCTTATTCTCCGTTCGTCATCTTCTTTAACTGAGACATAAACACGTCTTATAATCTTTTTCTTAAACCTTCTTAGAGTTTCTTGCTTCTTTTTCATCAGCGTACATGTCTCGCCTCCATAAGTAACAACCGGTCTGATAAGTGTCTTAAATGGCTTCAGGTCAGGTGTAAATAGTTTCATTGTTAATAACTTGTTCACACAATGTTCTCGTTGGTACTCATAGAACCGTGTGAAAAATTAAGGTCCTTCATAGTATTCATAAAAAAATCTTATGCTGCCTTGTACAAGGCTATTCAGACTTAAAGGTACCAAAAAATAAAAATTTTAACAATAATAAGTTTAAAATATTAAAACTGCGTTCGTCACAAAATAGTGTTTGCAACTTATTTGGCGTTCAAGTGTATTAAAAACAACGTTAATTAACAAAAACCGATAATTAAAAACGTTGAAGGTGGCACAGTCACCATCGTGGAAAATTATTTCCTTTGTGTCATGTACAAGTCAAACAACTTGAAATACAGTAAAAAAATTCTTGAAACATTTTCTGAATTAAATAAAAACCAAAATTTCTAGAAAACGCTGTGGCATATCATTATTTATTTCTTCCATAGAAGATGTGACAGTAGATGTTTTACAGAATTTATTGTTAGAATACAAAACCATAAGAAACTTTTAAGTGATATTTTTAAAGTGTTTAAGGAACACAAACCTAGACAGAGCAACCCCAACATTCGTATTTATAAAACGGTTCTTAAGCCAGTGTCCGAAACGTGAACAATGACAGTGACAGAGGAAAAGTGCAAGTGGGAAAGGAACGTCATCAGGAGGATGTTTGGTGCAGTGAATGTCCAAGGAACATGGAGAATAAGGACGAATGCAGAAATCAAGCAAATCTATGGAAAACCAGATATCGTCACTGATATAAAGAAAAGTAGAATCCTGTGGGCAGGTCATGTCCAGAGAATGATATAGAGACGTCCATATTAAAGAAAAATTTTTACGGGGAGACCTGGTGGAAGAAGATGGAGGTTTCGGCCCAGATAACGATGTTGGATGATATTGAGGAGACATGCGCAGGCTCGGTGTAAGAAGATGGAGACTGACAGCAGAGGATTGAGATGACAGAAGGCAGATTGTCCAGGAGGTCAAGGCTCTCTAAGAGCTGTAGCGCCAATTAAGAAGATAATTATAAAGAACACATGTAATAAATATTTCGTTTTGAAATTTTAAATAATGTGATTCAAATTGAACTACCATAATTTTCTTTAATCAATTTATTGGCCTCGTAAATTTTAAGATATTAGCCTTTAATTCAAATCGAAATTTTTCTATAATATCTTCATTGTTCCCGAAATATGTGACATTGCTGTCCTTTAATCGATAGGCTCTTTCTGTGTGCATAGAAATCTTTATGCTGCTGGAAATATTATTTAGTTTATATTTTGTAAAGAACCGTGTTACTTAGGGTTTTAACCCATAAAAGAGATTACAGGTAGTTTTAAATATTCAAAATTAGGTTTAGTAAACAAGTTTTAATAATAATTAACATAGTATTTAAGTTAATACTTCAAAATTACGTGTATGTTTGGGGAAGTTTGTTAACATTTGCAGCAATCACGCGACAGAGGAAGTGGTTACGGACTCATTAAACTAAGAAAGTTTGTTTTAGTATGTTTCATGAAAGCAATAAGGAAAATATGACAACTTCCTGGTAATTTAATATCGGAACGATCATCTTTCTATTTGATCGAATTTGTCACTAAGACAAGCTGAGACCAAAAGTTAAATTTCCTCAGTACTTGTAGATTTTCTTTGTTTTTAAGGCGAGTTAGTTAGTGGGGAAACTTTGAGGGGGAGGTTCACTTTCCGTTCGCGGTAACGATCTCTTTTAGTTTTCTTGTCTGGTCTTATTAATGTTACGTTACGAAAGCTGTTATCACACTTACGATTCTCATGAAAACATAAGTCTGTGTTGACATGAGAAACATTTTGTGCATATCATCATCATCATCATCATCATCATCATCATCATCATCATCATCATCATCACCACCACCACCACCACCACCACCACCACCACCGAAATAAAAATTTTGGGGTAGGCCGACCAGTTTTCAGTATTTCATTTCTCTCAAAGTCACTCAACCAGGAAAATTGTTTATTCAGTAGTGTTGTAATAATGCATTTGTTCGATACTGCAATATCACTTTCATTTTCTTCTGCTAAATCCATTTTATCCTCGTAGTAGAGATCACAAACACACGCCAAGAAGAAATAAATAATAAACATACACGCACAAGGAGCACGAGAACGTAAGGACTGCGTAAAACTAACTCAAATCACATTAATCCGTGCCGAGAGGCTAACTCACTCGTTGCCTCCCAAGTACGGTTACAGATGCCATGCCCTAGCGCCCCCCCCAACCCCCTGTCACGCACGTAGCCATACGACTACTACGGCGGCTACTCAGATACCTGCCTTTGCTGCTATTCTGCGCTATTGATAACGATTAAAAAGTTGATTCTGCGCGATTAAAAAGTTGCTTGTAATTAATCAAATAATTTAAAGCCAAGTTGTGATTACAGATTGATTACGGGTTCTGTTACAATAACAAATAGAGCCTATTACTAGTTGTTTGTTTTTAATATTTTTCTAAATTTCACTGGGGAGGCTTAGCCTCCCTTGCCTCCCTTGAGGAGCCGCCGCTGAAGTAATGATGATTCTTTCCAAGCTTTCAGCACATGCAGTGTAGGCTCCAGTGCCCGTCACTTTCTACAGAGAATCCGTCAGCAAAGTACAGGATTTTTGCCAATTAGCAAAAGTGTGTGACTCAACGAATATTGTATTTATTCATAAAAATAATTACCGTATTCTCTCGCAATTATTTTGTTTCTTAACTACCCTTAATCTTTGTGGTATTATCTATAATAAGGAAACGACTAGCGCCCAACGTAACGATTACTGTACACGGTTGACCCTTAATATTCATTGTAGAATTTACTTGTATAGAAACTGAACTTCTTTGTCGGACACTAAATTTTTGGTTGAGGACGGACGGGGAGCTCATGCGGTTTAGAGATTACCCTCTGTTCTAGATTCACCCTCCACTACTGAAAAAAAAAAATAAGAACGAGATGACAAACACGAAGAGGAGAACTGATACAAATCAGAAGGAAATGTCAGCAGTAAACAAGGTTTTCGTAGACAAAGAGCACTTCTGTCGGGAGGAATGAAAAGTGGGTCATCGGTGATGATTGTTATTGGCAACCTTCTGGCGAATTGTCGCATTGATGGTGGGATCGTTAGACGTCTCAGCCTTTGTATATTAGTTTCTTTGAGGTACATATTTTCTCTGTGCTGTAAACATTACATAATAATGCATAAATCTCTCTGTGCATGCGATGTGCCGGTAGATATAGACAATAAAATTTATTATCTAGAAACTCCTTAAAACTTTGCAGGTATGATTATCTATTATTTCAAACCACAGGTCTATTATTAATATTGTAGCGTGACAGATAATCCACACAAATACATTACTCAATGATCATTAATAAAGCTCTAATATATGGAATATCCAGATGAGAATCGATTAAAATGCACTATTTAATAATATATTCACAATAAAGGTTAAATAAAGAAAATTTCTGCAAATAATATAATATAATACAAATTATACAGTAATACAGTGACAATAAACTATACCCCAGAAGATCATATACAATTGCGAAGAACATTTAACCGAAGAAAGGACATATTAATTCCAACAAGTACTTCGTCAACATTAGAAGCTATCAACGCGCATGCGTCAGGCGGCCATTTTGACCCAATATCATCACCGCTATAAGACACGACTGTGGACTGCATTCTGGTTCGAATAAAATTATATATAAACTTTTATTATTAATAACTACCATTGTATTGTTTAAATTTAAGACATTTTTTGAATTGTAAGTGTTATACTTTCATGTCCCTGACCTTCTCTGGCTTTTTATATTAATAACCGTTCAAAGAACCTACTTTTATAATATGAATATAAACTTCTGATATCGACCGGCCCTGAGCGAGTCGATACGGCATTGTAACCTCGATTAATTAATCGACCAACTTTATTATTTTTGTTTAATAAACGTTGTGTTTGTTTTTTGGTAACTTGGAGTTGGTTTTTTATTATAAAAGGACATAACAGTTAATTATCCAAGAAAACTAGATAACCTTTAAAGGCAGTATAGGTGAACCGACCACCTTTCAAGAATAAGAAGAAGAGAACCGTTTTCATCTAAACTTGGAGTTAACTGGATTATCTTGTTAACAAATATACCGAACAGAAAATTATTACCAGAATAAACACAATACCAACATAATTATAATTACAATCAACAACCTCGATTTATTCCTAAATTTCAAGAACATAAATACACCGAAAACATTTCTTCAGAATTTATTTTTTTTATAAATATAAATTTTAAATTTATATTTTATTTCAAATTGCTACCACAGCAATATACACCGAGTTTATTTGATAACAACAAAGATCAGGAACATTACCAAATCGACGTTTCCCAGAGCGGAACGTCACTACTACACATACACACCATAAAAATGATTCTGGGTAATATTATACCAGAACACTACTACAATTACAATTAGATTATGGTTTTATTACGAAAGTGAAGACCAACAGTGAGAGCATAACGAAGACCGGGAAACATTAGCAGAGTATAACTCTAGCTACATCACTACACACATTCTTACAACCGTTATTTATTTCTTTATTTTGTTTTATTACAAAATTGGCGTCCAACTAAAGGGCTGTAATTAGGGGTTGAAAGGCTATAATTACTTGCCCAATTTCTAATTCAGCTTGGCAGCGGTTAGCCAGCCAGGGAATCAGGGAAGATGCTGCGTCGTGCCACATCAAAGAAGAGAGCGGCGGAGGCCGAGAAAGAACTCGATATGGATGATAAGGAGGCGACCCCAGTGGAGGACGTGGAAAAGATATTAGAACGGGTGGAAGATAAACAACCAGCACCACCAGAGAAACAACCCGAAGTACCCACTCAAACAGGGGACGTCGATGTCCAAGACAAGGAAGTGGAAAAGTCTAAAACTACAGAAGAAAGTAAAATGGACAAATTAATGGAAATGCTCATGAAGATGGAGGAAAACTTGAACAAGAAAATGGATTCTAATACAGAAAAAAATAGTAAGGAAAGGAAGGAAGACCAACAGTCCTTGAAGGACAATTTGAACGAAATAAATAAGAACATAAAATCCACGAAGGAAGAATTAAGGAAGGATATTGAAGAAAACGGTAAGAAGATGGAAGAAGAAATAGAAGCAACAAAAGAAGAGTTGAAGAAGGACAACCAAGAAACAAAGGAAGAATTGAAGAAGGACAACCGAGAAACAAAGGAAGAATTAAGTAAAAAGATTGAAGACACCCATAAGAGAATAGAGGTAACCAGCAAAGAGTTGAAGAAGGACAACCGATCTTTAAGCCGGAAAATTGATGAAACTAATCAGAAAATGGAGGAAACCAGCAAGAAGATGGAAGAAAAATTGGAGGAGAATAACAAGAAAATGGAAGAGAAGATGGGGGAGAGATTGGAAGAGTTAAGAGAGGATAACCAACTACTACGGGAAGAACTACGGGAAGTGAACCAGGAGAATCTAGACAAATTAGACGAACGAATGGAACTATTAAGAAAGGAAATGAACCGGGAACTCAAGGAAAATAAGAAATCTATGACCAAAAGGCTGGAAGATGAAACCATAACTATAAATCAACAGATAAGAGAAGTTGATGGAAGATGTCGGCTGACGGAAGTGGAGGTACAAGAGTTCAAGGAAGTGGTGAACACAAAGGTCACAGATCTTGAAGAATCTACTCGCAAGAAGGCAGAAGAACACCGAAGGGAAAGCCAGGAAGAACTCAGCAAGGTACGAACTCGAATTACAGGAAGATGTGACGGAATGGAGGAAGCGATGACTAACATCACTGGTCAAGTGAGACAGAACCAGGAGGACATGGAAGCAATTCGGAGCCGACCAACCAGCTTTACTAATATCCCAATCAACGAGAACAGAGAGTGGCTTAACTTCCGCCAGTATAAAAGGAAGCCAATGGAGTTCTTGGCCCGTATCGAGGAATATATGGGCAAACATAAAAGTAATCGATGGTCCAATAATCGTGAACTGTTAGACGAATCATTCCGTGATATGACGGACAATTGGTGGATGGCGAACCGGAGCGAAATAACCGATTATCAGCAGTTCAAAAGTTTGTTCAAGTCTAAGTATTGGTCAGAGACCACCCAGAATTTAATAAGGGACAACATCTGCAATGGCCGATATAGAACTCAGTTTGGCAGTACCATGACTGCGTACTTTCTTGGGAAGGTGTGCCTGGCCAAGCACCTGGAACCAGCCATACCAGAGGAATGCCTGGTGAACAAGCTTTTTTATCATTACGACGAAGAGGTCATAAGAGCTCGAAGAGGTAGTCAGATAAAGACCATACAGGCGATGACGGAGCTATTGGAAAACTATGAGATTGAAGAATATTACAGGCAGAGCAGAAGAAGAAATGAACGGCCAGAAGTACGAAATAATCCGTCATCAAACAATAATAGTCAACCAATCAACAGTGGGTACCAAGGAAATAGATACAATCCAAATTACCATAATCAGCACCCCACGAATGATAACAACAACAATAATAACCACGGGAATACAAACCCGAACAATAACCGAAATAATAACGGGTTCTCCGGTAATGGAGGTAATTATTACCCGAATAATTATGTAAATAGACAAAGAAACCCCAATCCTACCAATAACACCGAGCGGTTTGACAATAACAATAGGGGTTACCCTAATCATAATAACAACAACAGGTTCTCCCGACCCCGGGTAAATTTTATACGGGCAGAAGGAAACAGCCAAAACAGGTATAACCATCAACGGAGTAACAGTTTCCATGAGGAGGAAGATCGATGGAGAAGCCGAGAACGGGAGGATACAAGATATAACCTGCCCAGACGGGGTAACAGTTTAGACGACCCAGAACGGAACATGAACCGAAATCAACCATCTAACTCTCTTACGGAGCGGTCAGCGACTACTCAAGGTTTACCGGTCGGGCCTGACCGGGATAACAATGAGAGTGAAAATTGGGTAGTAGTCGCTGAATATCCTAGTCATTCAATACTGCATAATGAACCAAAAAACGACGGAGGATCCCAAATCGCTCAAGTCAACCATATTAAAGCAGAAGGGAGCCAAACACCTAAAAAGGATCCCAGCAAGAGGAAGGAAAACGATTACTCCAAAGTTAACATAGATAAGTATGGATCTGATAAGCTAGATGACGGATACATAATGAGATGGTAAAGGAAATGAATGTCATGAGAACCGACGACGGCCAAAAAACCTATGACGAAGAAAAAGAAATAATGAGCAACTGTTCAGCCTAATAAAAATCTTCAATCTGGGTAAATAAAAGAAAAATAATAATGAGAAGTACATTTGAAGTAAAGAAAAGAAGAGAGCTAATACCATATTTAGGGTAATAATATGATATGTTAACCATATTTATGAAAAAATATTATGAGCAATTTATGAATCAAAAAGAAAATGAATTTTGAATTAAATATCACAAAATTCAAAAAAGAAGTAAGAACAACTTACTACCTACCATTTAGGAAACAATTTATGGACAAAAGAAAATGAATTTTGAATTAAATATCTAAATTCAAAAAAGAAGTAAGAACAACTTACTACCTATTATTTAGGAAACCATTTATGAATCAAAAAGAAAATGAATTTTGAATTAAATCTCAAAATTCAAAAAAGAAGTAAGAACAACTTACTACCTATTATTGAGGAAACAATTTATGAATCATAAAAAGAAAATGAATTTTGAATTAAATATCTAAATTCAAAAAAGAAGTAAGAACAACTTACTACCTATTATTTAGGAAACCATTTATGAACAAAAGAAAATGAATTTTGAATTAAATATCAAAATTCAAAAAAGAAGTAAGAACAACTTACTACCTATTATTTAGGAAACCATTTAGGAATAAAGAAGAAAATGAATTTTGAATTAAATTTTAAAATTCAAAAACCCAAGTAAGAACAACTTACTTCCTTATCTTAAAAACAACTTTTAGAAATGAACAAGAAGAAAAAGAATTTGGATAAAACATTACAAACAATTATATATGGGACCAATTCTGGAAAACTTTCAAGAATAAAGAAATGGCAATACAAACCACTGATACAATTTAAATGAATAAACTTATTGTGAAGTAGAATTAATGAGAACTTTATGTCAAATAAACAGAGATATTAAACATATGGAATTAATAATTAAGGAGTGCATTTGTATAAAAAAGCAAGAGCGGAATAAAATTTTGAAAAAGAAAGGAAAAACTATATATAAATAAATCCAGAAGAAAAAGATGATCATATAATAAATGTCAGTTGTAAGAAAGACAATTAAAAGAGTAATTGAAAAAACATAATACTAGTGGAACGATTCACAAGAATTAAGAAAGGAACAAAAATATAATACAATATATATGCTACCAATGACCAGAAAGAGATTGTAATAACAGTCAAAAAATGACAGAGAATTAAAAACTTTACACTGAATAATGAGTGATAATTATATTATACCAGCTTCCAACCACAAGGAGAAATAAAATGCCAGCAGAGCTAACCATTGAGAAAAATAACTGAGATAGAAATTAACTAAGATAGAAATATTAATAGATCTGTTCGTATACGAAGTGAAATATCCAAAGATATTTAATTTTTTTTTATAGTCATAAGGTGGACTATTCTTATATAATTTTTATTAATGACTGTCTGAGATAAGTCCAGCAGTATTATTATGTATTGATCAGAGATGATTTACCTCTGTAATCAATAAATGACGTAGTATGGCCAGCAGAGTGTGAAGCCTACAGAGCCCCTCTGGACACTCCCCCAGCTAACGTGTTAGGGAATGTTAGGGAATAAATATCCCAAGGATAAAGAAACAAGTTAAGAAGAAAATGAAAAAATAAAAAAAATAACGAACCTCAGATGACTATTACTATCAGTAAGAATCCAGTTAATAATGAAATATAGATCATCTCAAAAATATGGAAGAAAAAATTTTTAGAAGTGTGAAGGAAGTAAAGAAATATAATTTATAATATAATGTCATAAGCAATTACTTCAGACAAACTAAGTATGATCTGAACTAATCACTTCTGGAAGAGAGCAATCTGTAGCGTGACAGATAATCCACACAAATACATTACTCAATGATCATTAATAAAGCTCTAATATATGGAATATCCAGATGAGAATCGATTAAAATGCACTATTTAATAATATATTCACAATAAAGGTTAAATAAAGAAAATTTCTGCAAATAATATAATATAATACAAATTTAAAAACCCAGGAAACTAAAAATGTTAATAACAAAATTACCCAGGTAAGATAGAAGCAGGCAATTAATATACCCCGACAAGGAAACCAGACCAGAAGAAACAAAGGCATACACAGCGAAAAACTACAGAAGAAAGAAGAATAAACTAAATCTACTGAAGAAGGAAGAAAGAAGAATAATTAAAGCTACTGAAGAAAGAAGAAAGAAAACTAATTAAAACCACAGAAGAAAGAAGAAGAATTAAAATCACAGAAGAAAGAAGAAAGAAGAATAACCCAAAACAAAAACTACTGAAGAAAGAAGAAAGAAGAATAATTAAAACTAAAGGAGAAAGAAGAACCACCAAATCTAGTGAAGAGAGAAGAAGGAAGAATAATCAAAACTAAAGCTACTGAAGAAAGAAGAAAGAAGAATAATCAAAACCAAAATCTACTGAAGAAGGAAGAAGGAAGAATAACCAAACTCAAAGAAGAAGGAAGAATAATTAAAACTAAAGAAGAAAGAAGAATAACCAAAACCACTGAAGAAAGAAGAATAATCAAAACTAAAACTACTGAAGATAGAAGAAGGAAGAATAACCAAACTCAAAGAAGAAAGAAGAATAATCCAAAACTAAAGAAGAAAGAAGAACAACCAAATCTACTGAAGAGAGAAGAAGGAAGAATAATCACTACTGAAGAAAGAAGAAAGAAGACTAATTAAAACTACAGAAGAAGGAAGAATAACCAAAACTACAGAAGAAGGAAGAAAGAAGAATAATTAAAACCACTGAAGAAAGAAGAAAGAAGAATAACCCAAACTACTACTACTGAACAAAGAAGAAAGAAGAAGGAAGAAGAACCAAAATTACTGAAGAAAGAAGAAAGAAGAATAATCAAAACCAAAACTACGGAAGAAAGAAGAACAATTAAAACTACTGAAGAAAGAAGAAAGAAGAATAATTAAAATTACTGAAGAAAGAAGAAAGAAGAATAACCAAACTCAAAGAAGAAGGAAGAATAATTAAAACTAAAGAAGAAAGAAGAATAATTAAAACCACTGAAGAAAGAAGAAGGAAGAATAACCAAATCTAAAGAAGAAAGAAGAAAGAAGTGAGACGACCCATATAAAACAAAAACCCCATAGGGAAAGAACCCCAAAAAACCCCAAAATCAATGAATGTCCAAAGAGAAAGTATAACACCCCAAAAAACCCCAAAATCAATGAATGTCCAAAGAGAAAGTATAACACCCCAAAAAACCATATCACTGTAAAACTGACAAAAAACTGAAAGTGTTAGTAGTATTAAATATTAGTGCATTCAAAAGTTATTGTTTAGTTTGTATAAACAAATCTTCACAGTTCCCCCCATGGTTGAATATTTCATGTTAAAAACTAGAAAAAGACTAGTAAATATGTTAATAATTCACCATAGACAAGTGTAAGTGATCAAATTATAACTAATAAACTTTAAAAAGGTGCATGAGTTACAGTACAAAGTAATAAACTTTAAGTTTTGTGAACAGTGTCTACTTTGATAATGAAATAGTAATATTACTAATAAAAAGCTACAAAAGCTGTATGAACATTCCATAGAATGGAATATAACTTAGATAGCCAGGGTTATACTTAAAGAGGGGGCATAAATCTTGTAAAATGGGGAATTACAAAACAAACTGTTAATGTTGAAGTAGTAAAAGATGTTAACCATTATATGTAACCAGGATGTTAGGTTCCTATTACATATAGTAATTAGATAAGTAAGGATTATTCATAAGAAATATTAGTGTTATAATTTGTTATTTTATTGTTCATTTTAATTTAGGAATGCCCTATCTAAAAATAGATATCATTCCGATGTTATAGAATATTTTTTATTTATGTTGTTAGGTGATATACAAAACAATGTTATTCAGAAAACCAGTTTTGATGTAGAGAGGTGTTATATGTTAATTATATAATCAATAATTACTGTTATACCAGTTAAAGAACTAATTTTTAATCAAATATAAAAGAATCAGAAGTCAGAGAAGGACATATAAAAACTACATTAATAAAACATTATTGCAATTAGCCACACATCAAATCTAGGCAATATAATGAATTTAAACTGCAAATAATTAACAAACCTAGTCTTATAAGCCAGACAAACTGACAATATTTAGGCAAGATAAACTCAACATATTAAATACTATGTAAATAAGGCTTGCTAAAGATATGGTCATTATATGAGTAAAATTATTTATTGGTCTAATAAAATACCAGTTAAAACTGAAATAAATTCACTGACATTATCATAGGGGGAGTCATATACAAATGAATTGTATTAAAAAACCATTATTAATATACTAAATTGCAATCAAATAAGTGAGAATTGATAATTATATCAATTTCAGATTTAATAGAATAATAATTATATTAGGGAAAATGGCTATTATTTACTTAGAAGACAGGAAGTATAATTTTAGGCCTACCTCCCAAAAATTTATAAGAAATATAATTTTCAGATAAAACTTTGTAATACTAACTTAATTACTATCAAAATAAGTAGAATAGCATAGTGAAAACGAATATGTATTTAATATTTCAAACAGTTAACTAATAACGAAATTACTTTCTGAGCATAATGTACTATTTTAAAATGTGTCGGAAGTTAAGATGATTTGAAACAATGTATGAGATATATTATATAGGCTAAGATTTTCATGAGACGAAGGATAATCCACACAGTTCATTATTATACCTCGAAGAGAGCACTTCATGTGAATATTTGATAGAACCAACCTTTAATGGCTGTTACGTTATAACAGAGTTCGGAATCATTTTATATAAAATTAAATTTTTCAAGTATTTTAATTATTGTGAAGTGGTGAAGTTGACCTGTGAACTAAATAACACCAATAAACGGAATCACATGTAACTAATTAAATGAAATAACACTGAAATCGCACCAAATACCAAGTGAAAATTAGAGGTTAACTGACACACATAAACACCAGTAGATATACCCATTTAACAACATTTTTACACTAAGTGAACTATTCCATCATACACCAGTGACAATAAACTATACCCCAGAAGATCATATACAATTGCAAAGAACATTTAACCGAAGAAAGGACATATTAATTCCAACAAGTACTTCGTCAACATTAGAAGCTATCAACGCGCATGCGTCAGGCGGCCATTTTGACCCAATATCATCACCGCTATAAGACACGACTGTGGACTGCATTCTGGTTCGAATAAAATTATATATAAACTTTTATTATTAATAACTACCATTGTATTGTTTAAATTTAAGACATTTTTTGAATTGTAAGTGTTATACTTTCATGTCCCTGACCTTCTCTGGCTTTTTATATTAATAACCGTTCAAAGAACCTACTTTTATAATATGAATATAAACTTCTGATATCGACCGGCCCTGAGCGAGTCGATACGGCATTGTAACCTCGATTAATTAATCGACCAACTTTATTATTTTTGTTT
Organism: Magicicada septendecula; assembly: GCA_034769895.1. NCBI lineage: Eukaryota > Metazoa > Arthropoda > Insecta > Hemiptera > Cicadidae > Magicicada > Magicicada septendecula. The sequence continues at coordinate 57,956,634 of CM068374.1, forward strand.
AATAAACGTTGTGTTTGCTTTTTGGTAACTTGGAGTTGGTTTTTTATTATAAAAGGACATAACAGTTAATTATCCAAGAAAACTAGATAACCTTTAAAGGCAGTATAGGTGAACCGACCACCTTTCAAGAATAAGAAGAAGAGAACCGTTTTCATCTAAACTTGGAGTTAACTGGATTATCTTGTTAACAAATATACCGAACAGAAAATTATTACCAGAATAAACACAATACCAACATAATTATAATTACAATCAACAACCTCGATTTATTCCTAAATTTCAAGAACATAAATACACCGAAAACATTTCTTCAGAATTTATTTTTTTATAAATATAAATTTTAAATTTATATTTTATTTCAAATTGCTACCACAGCAATATACACCGAGTTTATTTGATAACAACAAAGATCAGGAACATTACCAAATCGACGTTTCCCAGAGCGGAACGTCACTACTACACATACACACCATAAAAATTATTCTGGGTAATATTATACCAGAACACTACTACAATTACAATTAGATTATGGTTTTATTACAAAAGTGAAGACCAACAGTGAGAGCATAACGAAGACCGGGAAACATTAGCAGAGTATAACTCTAGCTACATCACTACACACATTCTTACAACCGTTATTTATTTCTTTATTTTGTTTTATTACAATATACGTAAAGGCTACATCTGTACATCAACATCTGTTGTAATTTATATAAGTCAATAGATACACAGTATACACCCCCTCCACACACACACAGACGCACACAAAATTTGTTTATAAACAATTGTTTCCAATAACTTCACTGATATCCATCATTAGAATAATTGTTTTAATTCTTTCCAAAATAATATGTACACACACACACACACACACACACACACACACACACACACACACACACACACACACACATATAAATATTATATATTTAATTTTAGTAATAAAATTACCTCAAGATATTTCTTTCCTTATTAGGAACATGTTTCGGGTACTATTTTGTACCCATCCTCAGCCTTCCGGATTTTGTGTCTGGTGAAGTACATGTGTGTTGGTTGGCCGTTATTGTGGCCTCCTGTTGGCTTCTGACACTTTAAATTGGTTTCATTGTGCGTGATTGTGGTGTATGTATTAGTATTTTGTGTATTTTCGATGTTGAGTGCTTTGAAAATTGTGTCATGTTTTGTATTGATTTGTATTTGTTCAGGTATTAGTTTGATTTGTGTTTTGTGTTTGTATATTTGTAAATTTTTCCATATGTTCTTTATGGTGCCTTTGTGTGGTATGTGTTTTATAAGTGTCATGATGGTTATATCTGGGAATTCACGTTCATGTAAACTCATTCTCAAAACATTAATTTACTAAGATTCAGTAATTCCGTTTCCTAGAAGTACACTATATACTGATGAGCAGGAAAAGTAACAATACCTAACAAGTCGCTCTTTTTCGGGTTATCTTTCTTTTATTGATTTGCCTCTACTACGATTCTGGAGGGTAAATTGTCAAGGATGCACATGTATTGAGAATTAAGAATATTCTTACGACGGTCTAACTGATCGTCGTATGGTACAGTGGAAAACAAAATACAAGACACCAATGAAATCACTAATAACCTGCTTTAATTATCAGTATTAATAATTTGTAATCAACAAGATAGTCTCTTACAATTCAAGTAAAAATGGTCCATACGAAATAATAACGTCAATTATAGAGAATTCCGCACTAATTATAACACAACACTTCGCTACAAACACGCGAACCGCGCTAAAGAAATCGCTGAACACCACTGAACTGACAAGCTGGCTGCTATGGCTTTTTATAGGTAGTGCACACCTTCTAGAAATTTTCCATCCTCACTTCACGCCACTTATCTCAAGTGTTCTTGAATATACACTGAAACCTACTTGTGAGCAGCCTTGACTGAGGCAACTCCTGGCCCACCTGACGGGGGAGGGTGGAGGACGTTCTGTGCTGTTCGATAGGATTCCCGTTACAATATTTTGAGGAATGCGATTAAAGGCTGTGATGGTGGGGACATGTGTTAGTAGATCGGAAATTTCCGTGTGGAGTTGGAATTTTCATTTTATGTAGGAGTGACAATTAGAGGAGAAGGCGTGGTCTTTATCACGTAGGGTATTTCGTATAAATACGAAAGAAGACAGCTGTTCAGCCGCTGTTAGGTCTTTCAACCTCCATTCATAGGTAAGAATGGTATACTTTAATTTACATTATTTTGTAGTTTATTCTTATATTTCTATCCCTATATGTTGTTCCTAATGCTTATATGTCTTTAGTGCTACGTTATATTAAGATATGATTTTAATCGTAATTATGTGTATTTTGTTTTATACTCTTTTTTTTTATTGGCCATCTAAGGACCACATGCCAATTTCAATACTTTATTCTTTGTTCTTTTCCTTTTCTCCAATATTCTTTCATCTTTACACTGCGTCGCTCCTTCCTGTCTTCAGTCTACTTTGAACCTGCGTTTTTCTCTCTCCTACCCTGGACTACTTCCATTTTTAACACTTTTGCCCTAAAAACTACTCTTTCAATTGTTTATTCTGCGTTTATATTATTATTTTTTTAATTCTTTTGGACTCTTTAAACCAACTTGATGTTGACTTCTTACCCTTCAGATATTTGAAGATCTGGTGCGTCAAACTATTGTCATCCATTCTGTATAAATGTCCAAAAAATACTAGTCTTCTTTTTCTCACTTTTACTGTTATATTTTCTATACTCTGATATATTTCATCCTCCTCCTCTCCTCCTATGGCACTACAGCCCTTGTTGGGCCCTGGCCTCCTTCAATTTCCCCCCCCCATTCTCCTCTGTCAGCAGCCATCCTCCTCCAGAAACGCACTTTCAATATCTCTCTTGCATCCTCATCCACCGCATCCTCCCATTTTCTCCTTGGTCTTCCCACTGGCCTTTTTCCATGCATTCTGGTATACAATAGTTTTTGTGGTATCCTTTCTTCTCCCATCCAGGCTACATGACCAGCCCACCTTAGACGCTGTAGTTTTATGTACCGTGTTAGCGGTGGTTCTTTATACATTTGATACAATTCATAGTTATATGTTATTCTCCAGCCGTGTACGTCACTAACTGGTCCCAGGATCCTTCGTAATATTTTGATCCTGTTATAATATTTTGATATATTTCATCATTAATTCATAATTTACAACCTTTTGAAGTTTCTCGTGTGCCTAATATTATCCTAATAATTTGCCTTTCCAATATATAATCTTTTATTGTAAGTTGCTTTATGTTTTTAGCTTCTGAGGACGATCCCAGATTCTAGGATCGAAACGTCCAACAAAAACCATTACGATGGACACATCCTATCGCATCCACTACATTGGAGCAATAAATTGTAGTACGTAAGACGTTCTTATTTATCAGAGACGGAGTTTGAGGTTGTGTAGTTTATAAACAGCGTGTGTGTGTCAACAGTTGTGGATTCTATTGTGTACAGTAAACGATGACTCTTACAATGTCGTATCTCAAACAGCTGCATAATGTAAGTTGACATTACCACTTATTGCACCAGAGTGATGCGTCTTCTGCGGTCTGTCTGTCATTTGCCTCGCTTCGTATTAAATTAACGTCATTTAGCATACAATGACAAGGGCTGTTGCATCATTTACCGATCTGACAGACATGTTGCTAGAAACCTAGTGACAGTGCACGCTTGCTGACAAGGACGCGGAGATTTTTTTTTTATATGTAAAGAAATTTCTTTCTTTTTTTGTCTCAGAAAATTTGGTATCAGAAAAAATGAATTTTTTGTTTTTAAAATTTAGCATCACTGGGTTGTCAGATTGAAAAATAAGATCTTCTTCTTCTCCTCCTCTTCAAGGTATAGGTTATATAAACCTGTTCCGGCACCCATCTTGTCCTCGGACGACCCACGTCTCTTCTACCAATGGCTTTATAGTTCAGTGCCGCTTTCGGGAATTGATCCTCTGTCATCCTTTTCAGATCATCCCACCATTGCCTTCTGTAACTTGAAATAATTTCATTTATGTCCATTAAGTCAAGCTCTGCTCTGATATCTTCATTCCTTAGTCTATCTTGCAAATGTATAATTTAAAGTATTTTAAAGAAACTGCATTTCAGCGCTCTGAATCTTGCCGCATTCCTTTTTTATCATGACCCACGCCTCACTCGCATAAATCAACGAGGGTATTGCAATTGTCTTACAAATTTTAACCCTTGTGCTGTGTCTTGTTTTATTTCCAAGATTTTGAAATACTTGTAGTATCCAAAGCAACCTTGGAGTATGGTCTCAAAAAATAAGATAATCTTGCTTATTATAGAGAACTTATAAGGTAGCAATTAGTCTTGATCTTACGGATTTACTAAGAGCAAATCACAATGACCTCCTCAGGGGACAACGCCTTGCCGCAGCACTGTGCGTGCTCTGATGAGGTTGAGAGCTATACCGGTGGTAGCGTAGCTACTGGTGTGACCTCCCTTCCCGGAAAGGTCTCAACCGACGAGCCAGACGAAGTGTGTCCCACAACGACCCATCTATCTGCCCTACCTATCCGTACCTATTCTCACTAATCCTTTCGTTGTCGTTTGAGGGGTGGATGGGATTCCGGAGGTTGGAGTAGACCAACTCATCTAGGGGAGAAAACCTTACACAAATCGTGGGAGGTGCAATGCAGTGGATTGGCAGCCCTGGACAGCGCTCGTAACGCGGTCGGGCACACTCAATAGAAACAGCCGGATGGAGAGTATGGATACGACCAAGACAAAACATTTAAATTACAAGCGATTTGGGATAACGGAAGGTGTAAACATCGGTATATAGAATGTCCAAAGTCTGGCACACAAACAGCTGGAGTTGTTGCAAGAAACAGGAGATACCAAGTTGGACTTGCTTATAATATCAGAAACAAAAGGAACAGAGGGGTGCATGTGACTTGGAACCTTACACCATGAGGTACAGTGGTATAACAAGAGCTAGGAGAGCTGGAGCAGGGGTTGCTATTTTGATCCATGAAATATGGAAGAATAGAATAATATCATACACCTGGATTAACGAGTGCACTGCAACGTGCAGACACAAAATACAAACGGGAAATTTAACCCTTATTGACGTATATGCTCCAGAGGAGGGGAGGTAAGAGGAGACAACAGCATTTATTTTATGAATAAATGCTACAGCGAGTACTAAGTTCTACCAACAGAAATTACTATATTGTAACAGGAGGGGAATGGAACGCCAACGCCAACCTATGCCTTTACGCCAACCTATGGTAAAGAGCCAATTCAGGGACTATAGGAATAAATGGAGAGACTGTGCTGAATAGAAATGGAAAAATACTTACAGATTTTGTGAGCTTCAATGCTTTCCGGATAGAGAATTAATTCTTTTGACAGAAGGAAATTCACAAGTTTACATGGAGCTCTCGAGAAGTTAGGTCAGTAATAGATTATTTTAATACAATTGAAAAATTAGGTAAGTTGTTTAACTATGACAGAATAATGAGAAAGGGAAGAATATTGGCTCAGACCACTATTTGTTGAGGGCAAAAGTAGCACTCAAGGCTAGGTGGATGAGGCCAACAAAATCCTATTCAAAGTCTGACTTGGTGTGGAAAGTGAATCTTCTCAAAGAGAAGACCCTATCAGAGATCTCTACCACGGACGAATAAATCAGTATTTGAAAATAAAACCTGTCAGTACAGACGTAGGAAAAGAGTGGAATGGATTTAAAGAAGTAATTGTTTTGGCAGCCTCGAAAGCGAATCAGCATTTTGAACTGATGTGGGCACTAAATAAACATGCTTTGCATCTGTACAAATAATTAGGATTACAATTTACTCAGAGACAAAGTGTGTCATGTCAATTTTTCTATCTCATTTGTCGGCGATACCACCGTCACGGCTAACCTAATTAAGTTTCCAATCCGTTAACGTACACAGAATCGTGTCGTCCAATTTGCAGTTTGTCCGGTATAAATCCCGGTTTGTATGTTAATCACTTGTACACACTATCCTCGAACTCGCACAAGCGTATGAAAATCACAGAGCTTGGGCTATCGTTTGCAAACATTACACAAACTTATATATGATTATATAAGGCTTCTTAACTATAACTATTTAAATATTAACAAACTTTAAAATCAATTAATTTGGTTTAATAATATTTAAACTATTTGGGTTTTAACATTTTATTTTTTTCCAATGAAAAAATGTGCAGGAACTTGAACAAATGGGAATTCCACTTGATGCTGATACAGTTTATTCATTACAGTTTGCTGATGACTTTTGGCTCAAGATTTTGAAGACATAGAGTACATAACTAGAAAGTTGATACATGAATATAAGATATTGGGACTAAAGGTAAATATCAATAAAACAAAATACATGGCAATAGGTGACCTACATAAAGACTTGATATTGGAGGAAGACATGGGGAAGATTTCATATAGAGAGGAATACAAGTATTTAGAGGGTGAAAATTACGGCCAGTGGGAAGCAAGACAAAGAAATACAATCCTGAATTAATTTTGGAAAGATGGCTGTATCTATATTAAATGGAATCCTCTAGGATAAGCAAATTACAGTAGAAACTAAAACCAAAATATTTAAAACCATCGTTAGAAGCATCGTGACTTACGGCTCTGAAGTAAGGACTACTAATAAACACACAAGAACAAAATGAATGACATCAGAGATGGACTTTTGGAGACGTTCGGCAAGAGTATCCAGACGTGAGAAAATTAGAAATGAACTCATTAAGGACAGAATGAATGTGAAAAATTCAATTGTTGATTTTATCCAAACAAAAAAATAACAATACGGGTATGGACACATAAGAAGAATGGCACAGGAAAGATTGCCAAGGAGAGTTATGGAATGGACCCCACCAGGAAGAAGGAAAAGAGGAAGACCACCTATCACCTGGATAAAAGAAATTCAGACTATATTGAGGGGACGAGAAATTGAAGAAGATCTTTGGATGGACAAGCAGCAGTGGAAGAGGAGAATTCAATTGCTTTTGTAATCTTTGGTACCGGATGATGTGTAAACATTGTACAACCGGAAAAATAATAATACTATTAAAACCAAGTTTGTATCTAAATATTGTAACGACAGAACTCTCTCGGAGAGTCAAGAGCATCCTTCCACCCGCTTCTCCCAAGGCCGCACTCAAGTAGCTTCTAGAGCGTTCTGGGGAGCACTTTAAATACGCATTATGCTGACACGCCGCAGTAAGGATGAAAATTTATTCTGGAACACTTGCGCTACCTATATAAAGGACAGAGGCTGCCTTTGTCAGTTCAGTTACAGTGAGCGATTTCTTTAGTGCGGATCGAGTCATTAGTGAAAAGTGATTATTGTGTTATATTTAGTGCGGAACTCTCAATAGCTAACATTATTATTGCATGTGGACAACTTTAACTTAAATTATTGTACGAGTTTATTACAAATTGTTAGCTATGAATAATTAAATCTAGCAATTAGTGACTTCATTGGTGTCTGTATTTTGTTTCCATTGTACCATACGACAATCAGTGACATCGTGGTAACAATATTATTCAAATTTATTTGGAATTCAACTGACTAACAACAACATTTTTAAGTTCTTTCATTTCTAGCAAAATCCGCCTTTAGGAAGTTGTGATTATACAAAATTGACGGTTATTTTTACTTTAAGTGAGGTATAGATTGGTAAAGCCAAAGGAAATGTTTCTCAAACATTGTAATAACACTGTCATAAGACAAATAATATCATATTGTCATAATTCTAATCATACATTTGTCAAAACAGTACATAATAAAAGTTACCAAGTGATGTAAAATTACAATAGATAGAATAATTAATAATTAAAACTTGTTATTGCCACTCATTTCCGCTGTGGCATAAACCGCGCTGATTAAACACTGAATTATTCGCAATCAAACGCTCTGGTCAGTGACGTATCTCCTATTCTCACATCGACACAGCTATTTATTATTTAAGGTCCATATAAATGGTCAGAATATTATAATTGTTTTGATGTACATTAGTGATCTTTGTGCGTTTCGAGACACGATAATTGCATCAGGAAGAGACACGATAATTGCGCAAGAACGGCATCAGGAAGTACACGGTTTGATCTAATGATACCACTATTGCCTTGTCCTTAAATTGACAAGCGGTTGTGTTACGTGAAGAAAAACGGCTGTCAGACTTGAAATGGGTGATGAGGTCAACACTGTACCGGCAAAATACAGAATCATTGTCCTCAAGACAAGGATGTACCAAACGAGGATTAAGGTGGGAAAAGAAGAAGAGGGAGACCCTGAAAAAGATGGGTAGAAGATGCGGAAGAAGACAATGGACCGCCTGGGGGTAAGGCAGTGGCGCAAACTACCGCAGAACAGAGACAAGTGGAGGGCGAGTGATGTTGGAGGCCCGGGCTGTACAATGGCTGCCGCTTCGAAAATCATCATCATCATCATCATCATTATCTATAAATTCGACCTTACGTATCATGAACTGCACATCGGATGTTTACATGAGCCTTGGTAAAAATGATAAAACCCACGCCACAAAAAAGGTGCAGATAAAAATGTTTCATCACGCCTGATTTTATATGGAAGTAAAACCTTTAATGAAACAACTGAATTTTCCCTCTCAATGTTTTTGATTCCGGCCTCTAATAATTGTCTTCTTTGTTGTTTTCTTTCGCGTCAAACCCATTTACACAGAAAACTTGGAAATTTGGTGTATCCACTCTGTTAACCGAGTAACATGGAAATTACTTTTAAGCAGCCACAAATTATCTCTGCATCATCTGCACAGGAAAGTTTAGTCTTATTTTCCTACTGCTCCTCCTCTTCCTTCTTGTTCTTCTTCTTCTTCTTCTTCTTCTTCTTCTTCTTCTTCTTCTTCTTCTTCTTCTTCTTCTTCTTCTTCTTCTTCTTCTTCTTCTTCTTCTTCTTCTTCTTCTTTGCAATTATAAGGCTTAAAGCCCATTACGTTGTTCCCTGTGTCAATAGCCGGGTACACCAGGTTTGATAAAAAAAGGCATGACGACACCCGTCATGAGTTAGCTGTCCGACCAGTGAATGACATGGTGAGGGAATATAGACAGAAATTGCTTGATCACGTAGCCCATCAAGGCTACCGCACGTAATTACCGCAAAATGTACGTACACTTAAGGGCAGAAGAATTGTGGTACGGCCGATGAAAAGATAGAGAGATCATTTGTAACAACGAAAAAAAGTTTAGTAAGGATGAAATTAACGTTTCCTTAGAGATAAATTGACATTTTGGAAAGTGTAGTTGAAAACAGACTGAAACGTTATAGCAGAACGACATCGTAAAAGAAGTAAACTGAGATTATGTAAGAAAATGTTTACCAATGTTTACTTATCTTACAGCAGACAATAAAATATAACGACTATATCGACTCCGGTGCTACGAAAATGCGATCCAACTGGAAACTGCGTAGTTTTACTGCCATAGGGTGCTTGAGATTAGAGTCAGTACGGCACGGATTACTTAATACTTATGACAATTGTCTGATTAACAACTTTATAGCACTAACGGTTGGTAATTACGAATTATGGAACTGCGTTCTGGTAATATCCAGGGATTATGTATGTCTATCAAAACTGACCTACCTTAGAGATGTTACTATTGGCGAAGTCAGGAACACAGCATCAGATACCTAACCCCAGTTTACAACGTTATGCGTTTAAGGCGTGTATCGGAACATGTGTGAGGTGTGAAGATAGAGAGGGGGTTGCAGGAGCTAAGGGAAGGTTAAGTGTCTGTAAAAACTAAATATAATCTGAATGGAAAATATAAAATTAACTAAACTAAATAACAGCTTTTAATAAAGGCGATACACAGAATTCGGTTTATTCATTTGTTAAATTTTTGTTATTATTTATTGCTTTTTCAATTTCTATTATGAATATGTTTTATACATACCATAAACAAATGTCCACCACCCTTACATCCTCTATTTAGTGTTCACTCATCTCTTTGACAAAGGCTTAAGAAGTCGAAACAGTTGTCAGAATTAAATAAAAACTGTGAAGCGTACCAAGTGTTTATATATTTTTAAAAACCTTTGTTATGACTTTTACAAAGAAATCCTTGTAAGCCGCATCTTCAGGATCCACAGAAAACTCTTTACAGGAATAATTGTTTAAAGCAAACTAGTACTCATATAAAAATTACGGCACTTAGTTACTCTATTGTAAGCAATAAACTAAATGAATAAGTATTACCTTCTTAGTCCGTCCTGTGACTTCCTTATATAAAATTTAAAGATTTAATTTTAAATTTATTAATTTATATTACATCTTTAAATTTGATATAAGGAAGCCACAGGACGGAGTAAGAAGGTAATACTTATTCATTTAGTTTATTCTATTGTGATTCGGATACGAATATGAAATATTTCCTATTGTAAGCAATGAAGTTGAACTATTATTGTAAAAAATCCCCAAACGAAATTGTTATAAACAAGCTCTTGAATTACAAAAAGTAGTTGTTACTGGACCAAATCATGTACTGACTCGAAAAGACTTTTGAAACAGAAAAAAATGTCGAAAAAAGTAGGTACGTTGACAAAGGTAATTCTCTCGGTGTAGTGAAAAATGTGTCAGCTGTTAAGACTCCGTGAAAAGAACGTCGTTATCAGAAGAAACCTATCGGTGACAGTAATTTATAGCGAATTTTCAAGTTGATGATGAAGTCTCGTTAGACGATTCACCATTTGTGCATCGGGTTTCGTTTCGTTAGATATATTTTCTGTATGCTTTGCATGGTACATAATAATTTAGGAATCTCTGTGTGTACATTCACGTGCTGGTACATGTAGACAAAATATTCACCATGTTAAACCTTGAAAATTATACGTTCAAGGGAGGAACTCTGGGAAAATTATATCATCATCATTATCAGCCGTGGCTCTACGACCCTTAGTGGATCTTGGCCTGCTCCAAAAGTCGATTCCGTTCTTCCCTACTGCGTGCCCTAGCTTTCCAGTTTCATATGTTCAGCTTTCCGAGGTGTTCCCCTATCTGGTCTTTAAATGTAGTCTTTTCCCCTTTTTCTACTACCCATTGATTTCTGGTTGAAAATATATTTCTTAGGCTATCCTTTCTTTATTCTCTCTATGTACCCAACCCACCTTAGCCTGTATATTTTGATGATCCTGACAATGTCTGCTCTTTGTAAAGATGGTAGAGCTCATAATTATAGCGCCTGCGCCACATTCCATTTTCTTGTACTCCTGTAAATATTGTTCTTAGAATCCGTCTTTCACAGCCACCTAGAAGTCTCTCGCTATTTTTTTTGTTATTGTCCAGGTTTCTGAAGCATATGTCAGCACTGGTCTGATAAGTGTTTGTAGATTTTGCATTTCGTGCTTCTTGAGATGAAGCTAGATGCCAGGTGCTTTTTTAATCCATAATATGTTTTATTTACGAGATATATCCTCCTTCTTAATTCAGTGTTGGTCTCGTTAGTGCTGTTTGTCTGGGAGCCAAGATATATAAACACTGACCTTGGAAATATGTGAAAATTATATACCATGTGTAAATTTGAATTCGTAGAGAGCGAAGGGCTGGTGAGACTTTTCGGGGAGTTATTGAGATCAAAAGATATGTAATTAGGTGGGCAGATCATGTATAACGGATGGTGGACAATAGAGCTGTGAAGGATGTATCAAGTGAGAATTAAGATGGGAGAAGAAGGCCTGGACCGCCTGGGGTAAGGGAGTGGCGCAGACTATAACAGGACAGAGACAAGTGGAGGGCGAGTGGTGTTGGAGGGCTGTAGCGCCGAGGGCCATCATCAACCTCATCAACATCATTATCTATAAATTCGACCTCACGTATCATGAACTACACATCGGATGTTTACATGAGCCTTGGTAAAAATGATAAAACCCACGCCACAAAAAAAGGTGCAGATAAAAATGTTTCATCAGGCCTAATTTTATATGGAAGTAAAACCTTTCACGAATCAACTGAATTTTCCCTCTCAATGTTTTTGATTCCAGGCTTTAATGTTTTTCTAATCGGCTACTCCTTCTTTATAGAATGTTGTTTTCTTTCGCGGCTATACCATTCACACAGAAAACTTGGAACTATGGTGTATCTACTCTGTTGACCGAGTAACATGGAAATTACTATTAAGTAGCCACAAATTGTCTATGCATCATCTGCACAGGAAAGTTTAGTCTTATTTTCCTCCTGCTCCTCCTCTTCCTCCTGCTCCTGCTCCTGCTCCTGCTCCTGCTCCTTCTTCTTCTTCTTCTTCTTCTTCTTCTTCTTCTTCTTCTTCTTCTTCTTCTTCTTCTTCTTCTTCTTCTTCTTCTTCTTCTTCTTCTTCTTTGCAAGTTTAAGGCTCAAAGCCCATTACGTTGTTCCTTATATAAGTAGCCGGGTACACCAGGTATGATAGGAAATGGAATGAAGACATCCGGCATGAGTTAGTTGTCCGACCAGTGAATGACATGGTGAGGGAATATAGTAAGAAATTGTATGATCACGTAGGTCGTGTGCTCCACCTACCATCTACCTAAAAAGATAGAGAGATCATTTTTTAACAACGGAGGAAAGTTCAGTAAGGATGAAATTAAGATTTTCATTCAGATAAATTGTCATTTTGGAGAGTGTAGTTGTAAACAGACTGAAACGTTTTAGTAGAACGACATCGTAAAAGAAGTAAACTGAGATTATGTAAGAAAATGTTTACTTATCTTACAGCAGACAATAAAATATAACGACTATATCGACTCCGATGTTACGAAAATGCGATCCAACTGGAAACTGCGTAAAGTTTTACTGCCATAGGGTGCTTGAGATTAGAGTCAGTACGGGGCGGATTACTTAATTGTTATGACAATTGTCTGATTAACAACTTTGTAGCACTAACGGTTGGTAATTACGAATTATGGAACTGCGTTCTGGTAATATCCAAGGATTATGTCTGTCTCTCAAAACTGACCTTCATTAGATGTTACTATCGCCGAAGTCAAGAACACAGCATCAGATATTTAACCCCAGTTTACAACGTTATGACTTGTACAGAGAAATCCTCGTAGTCAGTCTAATGCCGGATCCAAAGGAAACGTTTTTAAAGGAACAATTTTTTTAAAGGAAACTATGTATTAATCTCATAAAAATACCGTATTATCTTTTTATATATTTATTCAGTCAATATATAAATAAGTGGCTTGGACACCGGTAAACATGAATTTTTTTTTTGTGATCCTGGACCGGATTACGTTTGGAGTATTACAGATGTGAATCTACGAGGTGCATTTCAATAATAATGCACAGGTTGGACCTGCAGATTGGACGACGCAACAAAAGTGAAAATTACGTCAGTTGCAGCTGAAGGGTTGAGGCATAAGCACGTTGTTTCATCCATAGCGTACTTTGTGTTTAAATAACGAGAACTAGAAATGGAGCCTGCACGGGTTTCGGGTACCGTGGCTGTTGAAGATCGAGACTTTACGTGGCAAAATCCCACAGAAATCCACAGTGCGTTAAGTGAAGTCTGTGATGAGTTCACAGTGTATCGTAATACAGTTTCTCGTTAGGCTAATCATTTTTCGTTGTGGTCGTGTGACCATTGACGATGATCCAAGACCAGGAAGGCCGAAAACGTCAACAGATGAACGAAGTTTGAAACGTCTTGTGGCAGACTCTTAAAGAAGATCGTCGTGCGACATGTCTGAAGGAACTTCCCACCAACGTCAGTATTCCGTATTCTGACAAATGATTTAAAGAAGAGAAAAATTTCTGTGCCTGATGGGTCCCTCACTGCTTGACTGCTGAACAGAAGCAGAAACGTCTAGACATTGCAACCTTACTGAAACTAAGATTCAACGTTGACGGTCAAGAATTCTTGAGTCGAATTATCGCTATTGATGAAACGTGGATTAGAGACTTTGGGCCCGAGTTGAAAGTCCAACAAGTCGAGAAATTCAGCTTCTCCAGGACTAAAAAATTTCGACGAGCTCAATCAAAGGTCAAGCAAATCATGATCTTTGCTTTAGATCACCAAGGAATCGCCATAACAGGTAGAGTACCATGTGGAACAAGTGTCACAGCAGTGTACTATCGTGCTTGCATGCAAAATCTGAGCAGACAAATGCAGAAAAACCGACCTCAGTTGCTAGAGCCTGGGCCACTCATTCACCATGACAACGCTAGCCCGCACATCGGCAATGTTGTAACCAAAAAGCTACGCGAATACGGATGTGAAGTGTTAAAATATTATATTCTTATGAAAATTTAAAATTGTCATTTGGAATGTAAGAGTGATTGCACATAAATGCAGGACACTTAGTTACTCTATTACAGACGATTAAGTTGAGCTATAAATCTAAAGATCCCCAAACGCAATTGTTATAAACAAGTCCTTAAATTACAAAATGCAGTTGCTACTCAAGTACATAGTTATTTATTCAGATGACTCACAGAGTCAATTGAGGTGTCATTTTAAAATAACACATCACGTTTTTTATCAAACAATCATTTTGGTTCGATGTGAACACCATTTCTGAAACGGTCAGAGAGATCAGCGGATAAAGGTGGAACAAACATTCCATCTTTAATGAAACCGCAAAAGAAAAAAGTCAAGAGAGGTCAAATATTGGGAGCGACGTCGCAATACAATAGGCCCCGAACGACCAATCCAACGACCTGGGAATCGGTTATCAAGGAAATCCCGGCCGTGTAAGCTGAAGCGAGGCGGTGCCCCGTCTTGCTGGTAGTGAAGCCGGCGATCGTGGTAATCTTCGTCTAACTGAAGGCTGTTGAAATTTTTAAGGGCATGCATATACACAATAGCGTTTATGTATGTTTCCCCCATAAAAAAGAACGGACCATACACTTTAAGTTTGGTGAGGGCAAAAAATGAAACTGATTTTTAGGCTGTCACGTTCATGCTGCAATGTTTCTTGAACAGAGCTCAACAGTGAACAGTGAGCGTTACACTGCGTGACTGAAAGCTGCAAAAAGCCATCAGAAAAAAGGACATGACAAAAATCTTCATGTCTTCAAACTGCCACATGCCTTCATGTCTCCCATGGCTCTAGCCACAAACCAATGGCTTGCACAAACGGAGTGTTCAGTGGCTCTCCATTCTTTCCACAGTCGTCTTCTTGCACTACCAGACTTTCGCCACTTTAGGGCACTGAAAAATGCCTTCCGGGGTGCCAGATTCAGAGATTACAGAAGAGGTGAAAGATACCATTATGGGGTGGTTAAGGCATTCACACACATGACACACACATCCTCCTACTTAACAATAACCTAACCACATATATGATGTATCCTAATATGATTAATGAAATCGTTTATTAAAACCTACTTGTTTGTTTGTTTATAGTGCTCCACAGACTATTTCCAAAGTGCATTCCAGAAAAGATAAATGGTAAATGGGTGCAAATTTAGCACAAATATGTTGAGTGCAATCGAGATTATTTTGAATAGTGACATTCTAGTGACAACCTCGTGACGACGGGGGAAAGGTTCAATGTATATGTGCGTGCAATTTCATCTCAACTGATGTTAATAAATAACTTATAAGTTAACAGGCATTACTTTCATACACACATTGTACAACGAGAGTTTGTGTGTGCGTGTGCGCGCGTGTGAGAGAGAGAGAGAGAGAGAGAGAGTGAGAGAGTCGTCTCTTTGGTGCTAATCCAACCAAAGAATGCTAGATAAGAACGCTGTATTATTTGCCTCAGCGAAAGGGATGGGCAGACAGAGTGCGTCTCGTGACTTTGACTCTATACCTTGGCCGCAGCACAGCCGTTCACCATGTGAGTCTTAAACGTTACCATTGTGTTGGCTCGCGCCAAAGAATGATTAGTATAAATTAAAAAGTATATTTTAACGTTTTTAAATCATTCGGCATGCGTTAAAAAAATACATAATCTTCAATCTTCTATATGTAGTATTTCTTTGTCGTTTCTGATAACAAGATAGGATTTTCTAAACATAACGTTTAGGCCATATGTTTATTTTTTTACATTTTTTATTTTAATTCAAATACTTGTTGTTATAGGTTTTTCTCGTTATATAGAACACTTAATAGAATATTAGTTTACAATCAATATATTTTTGTATGTTTATTTTCATATTGTATACACACCCACATTATGTATTCTAATATAATTTATGAAATTGTTTATTAAAACCCAGTTGTTGGTTTAGCATACACAAGGCTGAACAATTGTCAAAGCTGATAGTCACAAAGTGTTCAAGTAGATTTAAATAAATGTAACGTCTAAAATTAATTAAACGAATAAAATGCACAAATTTAAATTCAAAGCTGGAAATTCTGTGACAAAAAAAAGGAGAATTACTTAATTATTAATACTTTTCATCGGAATATACAGACTGTAGAGTAACTCGATCTAAGAAAGAAATATGATACGACAACAAACGTGTAAAGCCAGATGAGCGACCAGAGGTGTGCAGTTTATATGAAATACTATTAAAATGTCGGAAGAATTAGGGTATGTAGACAAAGCGTAATTCTCTCGGTGAAGTGATAAATGGGTCAGCCGTGAAGACTCTTAGAAGAACATCGTTATCAGAAGAAACCTTTCGATGACAGTAATTTATAGCGAATTGTCATATTGATGATGAGGTCTCGTTAGACGATTCACCCTTTGTGCATCGAGTTTCGTTTCGTTAGATATGTTGTATTTTCTGTATACTTTGGATGTTACATAATAATTCAGGCTTCTCTGTGCGCATGTTCACGTTCACTGACGTCCTTGTTCATGGAGATAAAAAATTTACCTGAGACTTTAAAATGGTAATGTATTAGTTCCGACCACATTCTAAAGAACAGTCCCAACAAATTCCAACCTAACTAACCTAACCTAACCTAATCTACTCTAACCTAACCGTTTATGCAAGTATACAACAAAAACTTTGTATTTGTCACGGTGTTTTGAAAAATAAATAGATTTATTTATTATTGTACAGCTTTTAAAAAGGCCATTTAGGCAGACAACGAATAATTATAGATTTTAATTAAATTATTAATAATTTTGTCCTGTTATTTTAAGAAAATCTATTATATAACTGTAAAGACATAGGAAACGTGTGTCGCTACGCGCCGTTTTGCCCGCGCTGTGTGAGCGGCTGGATTGCGCAATGCACGCGCGCTACTTTTCAATACTTCAGTCGCGCTTTCCAGACTGTGGTAGATTATGTAGCCTCACTCACCTCACGATGGCAGTTACCCACTCAATACTGCTTTATAGCAGTATCTGGAAAAATGCGCTGAAATTCTAGAAATAAAGCAGACGGTTATCAGAAGTGCAGCAAAGTGTCACACTCAGTGTAGCACTCCAACCGCACGGTTCTTTTGTACACGGCAAAAAAGAACTGATCCCAGAGAAATATAGGTATACCGACAGATGCTCCAATTTTTATGGATCCAGCTTCGACTAAAAAAAGCTATTTTACACCAGCTGAAGCTTTCTACACTTATATTAAGGAACATAGAGCAGTTATACACTAGGTATTTTTGGACCTACATTCAGAAGAATCTGCAGCTTAGGGAAACTAATGAACGAAGGCAATACTGACGTAAACGTCGACGAAGACAATGTACGTAGAGTCGATGGATGTACAAGGTCCGAACACTTATTGAACATGGATTGCACAAACTCACTCAGGCTGCAGAAGACCGAGAGGCCAGGAGAAACACAGTCAGCCCCACCGTCACATGTTGTCACCATTTTCTATTCAGAGTGGTAGGAGAGAGAGAGAGAGAGAGAGAGAGAGAGAGAGAGAGAGAGAGAGAGAGAGAGAGAGAGAGAGAGAGAGAAAGAGAGAGAGAGACTGAAACAGAGAGAGAGGGGGAGAGAGACAGAGACAGACAGACACACACACACACACACACACAGAGGCAGAGACAGGGAACATGGAGTCATGTTAAAATACCGGGGATGAAAAAATATTGGCTGGTGACATTTGTCCACTACTATGCCCCCTTTGTCCACTATCATGACATTGAATGTATACCATACTATTTTGAACGGTAGCGGGATTTCAGACGATGTTTGGGATTGCCCAATAGGTTAAAATATTGTATCGAAAATCCTATCGTTAGACATCCTATCCTAACGTTGGAACCAGCCTAGAACATTCTTCAGCTCCCCGTCCAGTGTGGCAGGTGTTGCCTCAGTCAAGGCCGTTCACAAGTAGGTTCCTGTGTACTCAAGAATACTTGAGATGCTCATTAAGTGACGTGAAGTGAGGATGGAAAATTTCAAAAAGGCGTGCGCTATCTACAAAAAACCTTAGTAGCCGGCTTGTGAGTTCAGTGGTGTTGAGTGATTTCTTTAGCGCTGATCGAATCTTTGTAGCGAAATGTTGTTGTGTTATAATTAGTGCGGAATTCTTTGGAATTCTTTGTAGTTGATATTATTACTGCGTGTGGACAATTTTTACTTGAAGTGTTGTAAGAGACCATCTTCTTGATTACAAATTATTAATTGTGATAATTAAAGCTGGTTATTAGTGATTTCATTGGTGTCTTGTATTTTGTTTTCCACTCTACCATATGACGATCAAGGAGACCGTCGTAACAATATGATAGCTCTTAGAACAACTCTTAAAAATGTATCATATTTTTTTCCGAGACGAAACCCGTATTAAAGACGACACACGTGAGTTAGTAATAAACATGTAACGAGAACAATGGCTACCAAAGGAAGCAGTATATTACAAAAAAGGGGACTGATTTAAAAAGAAACAAAGGTAACAGTGACGATAATAAATAATTATGGTTGATGACGGAGAATTTCATCAGAAGAAGAAAATGTGTGTCACGTGTGAAAGACTTGGCGAAAGAAACACCATTATCGGGGAAAACCTCTCAAAGAATACATGTCGCTGATTGTTATGATGATGACGACAAGGTCGTTAGACAGTATCACCCTTTGAACACAGATTTCCGATAATGACAGCTTTGAATGCTACACGGAATCCGTCTCAGCGCAGAAAGACACATCAGTGATGCTCGTGTACATAGAGTGATTGTATTTATTTTAATGCTGATTGATAACGGTTATATTTCTTATGCTGTCAATTTACTTTTGGTGCTATTAGCATAATGACTTTATGAAAACAGCCTTATACTCGCCATAATGTTTGAAATACGGATGTGCTGCTGTACTCGTCCTTTCAAAATAAATATTTTTATTATATTCTTTTTCATAACGGCCATCTAAGGACCAAACGCCAATTTCAATTCTTTATTCTTTGTTCTTTTCTTTTTCTCCAATATTCTTTCATCTTTTCACTGTGTCTCTTCTTCCTGCCTTCAGTCTACTTTGAACCTGCGTTTTTCCCTCTCCTACCCTGGACTTCTTCCGTTTTTAGCACTTTTGCCCGAAAAACGTCTCTTTCAATTGCTTCTTCTGCGTTTATAGTATTTTTTTATAAACCATTTTGGACTTCTTTAATCCAACTTGATGTTGACTTCTTCCCCCACAGATATTTGAAGATCTGCTTTGTTAACCTATTGTCGTCCATTCTTCATAAATACCTAAAAAATAATAGTCTTCTTTTTCTCATCGTTTCTGTTATATTTTCTACACTTTGATATATTTCATCATTACTTCGTAATTTCCAACCTTCTGAAGTTTATCGTGGTCCTAATATTTTCCTAATAATTCCTCTTTCCAATATTTCTAGTTTGTCTAAATTATAATTCAATGCTAGACATTCACTTACATATAGGCATTCTGGCTTCACTACCGTACTGTAATGCCTTATTTTCGCATTTTTAGATATGCATTTTTATTGTAAATATCTTTAGTTATACCATATGCTATTTCCATTTTATCCTTTCTTCTATAGCAGATTTTTATAAACTATTCTGTTGAATTATTTTCTCTAGATACTTAAATTTTCTAACCCTCTCTATTCGACCAATATCTGTTAGCAGGAATTTTGGCTAATGTTTAATGTTCGTGAGAAATTTGGTTTTATCTCCAAACATTCTTAAGCCTGTTCTACTGGCTATGTCCTTTAAAAAATGAACTTGTGTTACTGCAGATGTCAGATGTTCAGTAAGTATAGCAAAGTCTTTTTATTATATTATTATTCAAGGAAATTAAAAACATTATGTATGAAAATTACAGTGTAAATGTCTCCTCTAGTTGGAACCGTATTAGGAAAACTAAATTAACACTAATGTAATTTTTTGCATTAAATCGATATTAGATTAATAGCAAACTCAGTAATTTTCCTGTATGCTGATTGAGAAAGAATTTAATTATAAGCGACTGTTTTCCATCTTTTCTTCCTTCAGTTTCGTTAGGTAGAGACTGTACGCAAAAGTATTGAAGGATTAGAACGTTTGGTATTAAAATGTAGCAGCCTTGGTTAATGGCGTTGTGTCCATTGATAAACAAATATTCTGTACGATTTCAGAAATGAAAAAAGGAAAAAATTGTTTCTCTATGGTGCTGTATCTATTTTGATTTCTGAATTATCTGATTACCTAAAACGCACACTCTCTCTCTCTCACACACGCGCGCGCGCACACACACATACACACACACAGAAAAGTAACGAAAGTGCACGTTTAGATATATGTGCGATGGTTTTCAACATAGAAGGCTATTTGATAGGTAAGTTAAAATAAAAACAAAACAAGCAATATTTGAATTTAGTAAATAACCACATGGTGTAATTCTACAGATAATTTTTGTTTTCCTCACAATTGTTTCACCAGTTACAGAAGCTTCAGAGGTTAGATTTTACTTCTGAAGCTGTCGTAACTGGTGAAACACTTTTCAGGAAAATAAAAAACTCAGGATTCTATAGAACTACATCAATTGTTTTTTTATTAAATTTAAATAGTAATAAAGTGTTCTGTTAAGTGCCGGGCAACCATGTGATCAATGTAACATATTTCTCATGTCGAATTATACATTTATTTTGAAGTTTTATCTCCGTTTAGTTCGACAAACTTAGCCCAACGATATTTGAAGGCCATCATACCATTTTTCTTTACACGAACAGGAGAGCCGTGGACCACGCGAATATCATTTCCTTTTCTTCTCCTGCCAGAAGGCCCTCATTCGCACACTATGCGCCGCCTTCCTTTCCACTGTCCACCCCTTTCTCGTCTTCTTCTTCTCACCGCAGAGAACCTCAAGAATTTGAATTTTGTTTCTGTATGTATTTCTATCCACACAGTCGTTCAAAGAGATACCCAGTTTCACAATTTCCTCCTTGAGTTGTTCGGTGTATCCGTTCAGACTGGAAAGTTGCTAAATATATTTGAAAATTTGTTTATTTTATCTGGGCCGATCCATCCGAAACATATGTCCAAGGAATCTCGGTGTTTTCCTTTGGAAAGCCGTTTCCAGATTTTCCAGATCACTGTACATCTCTTCTTTGGGTCTATACCTGTACCCATCTTCAGTTTCTTGGGGCCACAAATTTTGCAAAGAATTCTTCGTTAAATTTTAAGAAGAGGTTCCAAATTTTGAAAGCACATTGTTTCCACTCCACATATGATCACTGGCCTGATCACAGTGCTATAATGGCGGACTTTTGGACTTCTGGCAAGGTTTTCCTTTCCGTACAGTTCCCTGATTAGAGTAAAGGCCTTTGCTAATTTGCGTTTCCTTATCTTAAAGGATTCCTTGCCTCAGGCGTTTTGGGATATGTTTTCCCAAGGTATTTAAAATTGTTAGTAAATATACCATTTTTATTGAATATCAATTCGTAAATACAGCTTCGATTAAGTAAACAAGGCAAGTTTTTCTTGTCAAGGCTTGAAGAACCATATCCGTTTGTATTTTAAACGTGACTGTGGCAATGCAAAGTCTAAAAAGCATGATTTTAAACTGGAAGAGAGAACCTGAAGTCGAGAACGTTGTCTTTGTTTTCTGTTTGGTTATCTGTCCTCGCCAACATTCCTAATAAGTTGGCATACTGCATTTTATTGAAAGAAACAAAATGGGTGTTCATGGCGCCCACGTCACACGCCCAAAATGAGAATTTCAGGGTCGAATGGCGAGTAAATTGACTCAAAGTGTAAAAGATTGCTCGTATGTGTTTGTAGTAATAGTGGTTTTGCTATAAAGCATGAAGATTCACATAAGAGTGAACGGATAATTAAATGAGACGATGGCATACTAGTGTTTATATGTGTTTTATTATAAGAAGTCGATATTTATATATTATAAGAATTCAATATTATGATATTATTCAATATAGTTTCTTCTGAAATTAGTGTATTATGTTTTTTGTTGCTTCAATTACCTGGCGCACGTTTCAATGAAACATATGAGCATCATCAGAGGTTTGTAAACGTTTCACTGTATACAGGCCTACATACACAGCCAATATGTAACAAATAATTATTTTCAATGATTTACGCAATATTTAGTTGAAAAGTAGAATGTGATATGCGCAGTATAATAATTCTGTCAAAACAATAAGACAATTAATAGATTATTGTTTCAATTAAGTTGATTGTACAATCACCAAAACGTGTTTGGTGCTGCTCTCTGGCGGTGGCACTCAAGTAAACGCCAAACATTTTGTAATCACCTGTGATCAAACAGGAAACAAAATAATTAAAGAATAATTTTTGTTTAATGTTGACGTTATTCTTGTATTAGTATTTAAATATTTAGTGTACGCTCACAATATTCAAATTATTACGCTTTGCCACTCATTTTTGTGGCAGTGGAGATGGGGATATTTTGGGTAGTAATTTGGGGAAAAGTGGTTGATTGACCCGACAATACTGTTTGTTCATTTCAGCTATTATTTCGTGATGCGTTGACTCGCCATACTGCCCTAGGAACGCGAAATCTACGGGATGAGCGGGGCACCATAATGCCGTATATGAAGTTCTTACTTGAAAAGAAAACATAAACTTAATCAGGATGAAGCACAGATTTGTGTTGCTAATTAATTCCTCTTCTTCTTCTTCTTCTTCTCTTTTTCAAGGATTAAGTTATATAAACCTGTTCCTGCATCCATCTCATCTTCGTACGCCCCACGTCTCTTCTACCAATGGCTTTATATTTCAGTGCCGCTTTCGGCAATCGATCCTCTGTCATCCTTTGTAGATGATCGTCTGTAAATTGAAATAATTTCGTTTATGCCCTTTACTTCCAGTTCTGCTCTGATATCTCCATTCCTTATTCTATCTTGCACTGTATAATTTAAAGTATTTTGAAGAAACTCCAATTCAGCACTCTGAATCTTGCCGCTTTCTTCTTTTGTCATGGCCCACGCCTCACTTGCATAAATCAACGTGGGTATTGCAATTCTCTTATAAAATTATTTCTTGTGCTGTGTCTTGTTTTATTTCTAAGACTTATATGAATCGTACCACAAATATTCTTAAATTTATTTATCTTCTCTCGTATATCATAAATGTTAATTACCTGTTGCATAAAACGTACTTCTGTCTTAACGAAACGCAGTTAACTCCATGTAGTTTACGCAGCTAAACGTGTATATAGTTCAAACATTCATAAGCGGAGCACCACATGTATAGTATCTAACTGAGCATGTAACTAATTACGAGTTACTTGAACGCTAAAGTATGCAGTCGTTTGTTACAAGAAGATGTTGCGTAATGTAACACAGTACGGAGCGTAATATATATGACAGCCAGTGTAACCCGACTTGATACAACTACCGACTGCGGTTTCTTATAGCACTTAACTATTATCCCTGTCTCATTCCAAACTAATATAACATGTAACGACGTCACTTGACTGACGATCTCGAGTATTTAGAAACATGGTTGTCTGTATGCGTTCCTCTGGTGGTGTATTGCTCTTTCATCCCACAAAGGATCCGTATTTTACAGTTGTGCAAACTGTTACGACGGTCTCACTGATCGTCGTATGGTACAGTGGAAACAAAATACAGAAACAAAAAAGCATTAATTACCAGACTTAATGAGTCACAAACGACAATTTGAAATCAACAAGATAATCTCGCAGAGCAACTCAAGTTCAGATACAGATGTATAGTACTCACAATACACACACTCAATACAGTAAATCGACCTATAAGTCTCTTACCTATAATGTCTAAAATCATGGAAAAATTACTGGCGAAGAGGTTAACAAATACCGTCATAGACAAGGATGTTATACGTGATCATCAGTTTGGGTTTACAAGACACCATTCTACGATGGAAAGAGTACATCAAATAGTAGACACAATAACGACAACATTTGAGGAAAAAAGCTATTGTTCATCGGTATTCCTTGATGTCAGCCAAGCATTCGATAAAGTTTGGCATCAAGGATTAACTCAAAAAAAGCTTGCCAGAATCCATATTCACCATACTAAAGTCATATTTAGAAGAAATACACTTTTGAGTATACCACGAAAATGTAACTACTAGTTTGTTCCCAATAAGAGTAGAAGTTCCCCAGGGAAGTGTTTTGGATCTCATTCTGTATCTAATTTATACGGCAGATCTGCCAACTAGCAATGATGTAATTACTGCTACGTACGCTGATGATAGTGCAATCCTTGCTGTAAACAAAAGTTCGGTGGAACAACTATTTTACTACAAAATTTCCTTCATGATATTCAAAAATGGGCAAAGAAATAGAGTGTGAAATTAAATAACACGGCTATCCCGGTAGCCGATTATGTAAAATATTTTGGCATCCACATAGACAAAACCACATTTGGATGAAGAGAAAACAACTGGACACCAAGTTTCGCAAGCGTTATTGGCTCCTGGGCCGAAAATCATTACTGTCAATGCGAAACATTTTTTTGGTGTATAACACTGTCTTCAAACTTGTGTGTGGACATACGGCATACAGCTTTGGGGGACTGCATCTAAATCCAATATCGCCATAATGGAAAGGTTTCAGACCAAGGTGACAAAGGTCAGACGTATATAGCGTCCTGGACCTGCCCTCAGTCAGTGAAACCATTGCCATGTGCAGCGAAAGATATGTGAAACGGATTGAAGAGGACACAAATCTGTTAGCCATAAATCTACTGAAGAACAGCCTGCGGACAAAACGTTTAAAGTTAACATTTCCACTGGACTTACTTAGACCTTAACACTAAATATATTGTACATAATATATGTTACTTTTAAATACTCATACATGTATTCATGCCATGTATTCTGTGAACAATTATGTGTATTAACAGATTGCATAAATAAACTTATTTAAAAAATGTCCACAAGCAATAATAATGTCAACTATTAGAGTTCCACACTAATTATTACACAATAATCACTTTTCACTAATCCTCAACAATGATTCGAATTACTCTAAAGAAGTCGCCCACAGTAACTGACAAAACCAGCCGATGTTGATTATATAACTAGCGCAGGTGTTCCAGAATAACTTTCGATCATTACTGCGGCGTGCCAGATTAATTTGCCTATTTCAGGTTCTCTCCAGAACAGTCTCGAAGGTACTTGAGTGCGGCCTTGACTGACTCAGCTACACCTGCTCGGCTAGCGGAGAACGGTGGAAGGACGGTCTCGCCTTTTTGAGAGGGTTCCATCGTTACACAACCCCCTCCTTAAGTCTGTTCGTATCAAACTGGCAAAGCGTCTGTGAAGTAATACTTGGCCAGGCGATCTATTGGTGGACGACCTTGATTTCAGCTACCCCCTCTGTTGGATCCGATAGAGAACATCGTTGATTCTCTTCTTCATAACGTAAGGTTTTTTCCAGTTAGTTTGAAGTTTAGGTGAGCGATCACGACGGCGTTTTGGGTTGTACAACCGAACCTGATCTCCTTCCTCGAAACCCACACTGTTGCTGTGAATGTCGTACCAAGTTTTTTTTTTATCATCGGCTACCTTCAGCCGTCCTCTTATCAAGCGATTCATTTCTCGCAGATGGTTTTCTAATTGGGAAGAATAGTTCTGGGGCTCTTGGAACTGAATCTTATGTGATCCGAACATCAAATCCCATTCCAGTAAATAAAGGAATTTCAACATATCAGCAGTAAAGTGAAAATTTTGATAAATAGCAAAAATTCATGTGGGGTGCACATTAAAGACAATTTCAACTAACGTTAAAATTGAAGGCATTGAAGGACTATGGAAGGTAGCGTTACGTTTTGGAAATGTCAAAACTTTTAGATCCCAAGGCAAAAAAAAGATTGGAAATATGAAAACACTTTTGAAAATTCAGCAGGATGCCAAACTAAAGAGAATTTTAAGTCAAATCCCAATGTCTTGAATGTTTAGTGTTTATTTTATGATTATGTGTTCTACAGTTGTTACATTGTTAAAGAAATAATAGATTTTATGTATACAGGTTTGAAGAATTATCTAATATCGGAATATGTTAGATGCCGATATATATATAAAAGATGTTTGAACCATTATTTTCAAATTTATTTAACGATTTATTATGAATTATATTTCTGATGGTGACAGAAATTTGTACAACTGTTGAAACACTGTAAACAAAAAAAACAATAAAATATATTCTTGTTTCAAAATATAAAGTATTATTATTTGTTATAAATTTATTATTTTTATTACTACGGGCTGCTCTGCCCATGTATTTAGAAAAGGTGCAAAAGAGTAAAAGAGGGAAACAAATTTCAATCTGCAGGAGACAATAGACCAATAGACTGTAGGATTTATAAGAGATATTGGGACACTAGACGTCAAATACTGAAAATTTATATAAATAGTTCTCTTTTATGGCAACATACAGTGACTTTACTGCCTCTTGTAAAAATAAACAGTAGCGCCACGTTTTGCGATCACAAAGGGACACCTTTAACGGGCGGAAAGTCGACTTCTCACACCAGCCTCGACATGTCGCTAACACGTGTCCTTTGATACTAACAGTAAATATCAAAGGAAAAACCACCTCCTTTATGTGCTTTGTACAACACAAAGGATTTACGGCAACTTAGAAAGGGGGGTGCGTTTTTGTATTTATAGTCAACAAAAATGACTATACGACCAATATTAAAACGTCGATTTGGAATTTTTGCTTACTATGATAATGTTTTGTCAGGATTAAAAATAAAGCAAGTCATGGAATGTCGAAACTATTCACGTTGAATCTCTAACACGATGTGAGTCTGAGTTAATAATCCTTAAGTTAGTAGTAAAGACAAAAGACCTAGTCTGTAGTCGGAAGGATGAGGATTCAGTAAGAATAACTCTTGGAAATAACGTTCTTCAGGCAGTTAAAGAAATGAACTATTTAGGAAGTAAAATCGAAAGTGATGTCCGTAGCAGTAAGGAAATTATAAGCAGAATTAACCAGTCTAAAGTTGCTTTCAACAAACAAAAAACCCTCTTCACGTCAAACACTATCAGCCTAAAAATCTAGTAAAGGCATACGTGTGGAGTGTTGCCCTATACGAGAGAGAATCTTGGACAATTGGAGAAAGTGATAAGAAAAGACTCCAAGCATTTGAGACCTTGTGCTACAAAAGAATATTCCAGAGAAGCTAGAGGGAGCAGATAACGAATGAGGAAGTCTTTAGAAGGGCTCAGGAGGAGAAGAGCTTTCTACGAAATTTAAAAGGCAGAAGAGCTAAGTTTATAGGGCATATACTACGACACAATGGGTTTGTTAAGAGAATAATAGAAGGAACAATTAAAGGGGAGACTCACAGAGGTCGACCCCGTTTAGACTACACAAAACAGCTTATGGTCGATATGAATTGCACATCATATTGTGAGTTGAAAAGAAAAGCAGAGAAGCCTATGGACTGCTAACCTAGAAGAGAGAAGTTAGTAGTGACTATTATAAATCCATATGAAAAGATTTTTGAGATTCGGTCAATGAGATAATACTGCTACGAAAATTACGTAGGGCTCTCGAAATTCGAGAGTGTCATTCTGCACGTTTCTCGACTAGCCCAACCTGCGGCATCCGTGTCATGGTCGGGCACCCACGTAGTCTGCAGACAGTTGGAAGCTCTTGTAACTACGCAAATTTTGTTGACATGCCGCCAGCAGTACAGAAAATTATTCTGGAACCTCTGCGGGATCTATATAAGCAATAGGCGGCCAGCTTAGTGAGTCAGTTACACATGGCGATATTGTAGAGTGCGGATCAAGTGATTGTTGCGGATTAGTGGAAAGTGATTATTGTGTTAATTATTGCGGTATTGTAATAAGATCACATTATTATTGCATGCAGACAAGTTTAACTTGAATTATTGTATAAAAGTACCTTGTTAAATCGAAATTGGTATTAGCGACTAATTATAGCTAATTAATTAGTGACTTCATTAGTGTCTGTATTTTGTTTCCACTGTACAACACGACGATCCGTGAGACCGTCGTAACAATACAATTTTTAACCCATTTGTGTCGACGTTTCGACAATTTTTATTGACGTCATCAGGAACTGTGTATGGGAAATGCAGAAATATTTAAACACATCGAGATACATTTGCCGTGTTGTTCTTGAAATTTTTGTTTCATTTATTTTACACAGGAAATGGGTAAATTTGTCGGTAAAGTACAAAGTGTAATAGTCGATTTGTTACTAATTTGGAGATTGATCGGTTTAACATTTCTCCTCTTCTCCTAGTTTATAGTATCTTGATTATTAAAAAATACGATAATGCAATTACAGATTTTTGCAAATAAGTGATTTCATCGGATATCGCAGTTACATATACCATGAAGGATTCAAAAAGTCTTTAATTATTTTAATGTAACTCAGTATTTAGTAATAATTGGTTATTCAATTTCAATTAGGTGAAGATGTAGCAGCAGTTACAATTTTAGTTTTGCTTCGTTTTGTTTTTTAAGATCAGTTGCGCAAAGCAAGTACAGAATGGATTCAAGACGTTCCTTGAGACACTATTGTTTTCACAATTGTTTAGCTCATAGCATCCACCATACTTTTCATCCTAAACATTACAACACATGGACAAACAATAACAACCCCACATACTGCTAAAACGCATGTATAATACACACACACACTTTTCTTTTTCAGCGGTTGCGCTTACGTAAACCGCTCGCCCCGCAAGTTAGGAGATAGCGCTCCCACACACAATCGTTTTGTTATCCCCGTCATTAGTTAATATCGGAATCGGTGATTTGATTACTGAATCGCATAAATAATAAAGGAGTGAGTATTTTTTCAAGAATGTTTTTAAATAAAGAATAAGAAATAAAAATTAAATTCTTGATTTTATTCAAACAAAAAAATTACAATGGTATGTACACACAAAAAGAATGACACAGGAAAGACCGCCAAGCAGAGTTATGGAATGGACTCCTCCACCAGGAAGAAGGAAAAGAGGAAGACCATCTATCACCTGGATTGAAGAAATTCAGACTATATTGAGGGAAACAGAAATTGTAGAAGATCTTTGGATGGACAAACAGCAGTGAAAGATGAGAATTTGATAAATTCTGTAATATTTGGTTCCGGAAATGTGTAAATATTGTACAGCAGGAATAATAATAAATAATAAGAAAACAAATTATAATAATCGCATTTATTAGTTTGTCACAATAACAGCCGTCACAAAAATTTATCGGACCAACCGTCTTGCCTAATAAAATCGGATAGAATGTAATAATGTAGAAAAATACTTTATTTAAATAAATGCTGATACAAAATTCCCTCAATGCAAACCAGTGCTCGTAGAGGAAAAAGGATTTCAAACATTACAGAATAATTATTATAATAAAGTTTTACATTAATAAAATATAGTTTTTACAATATTGTTACGACTGTGTAACTGATCGTCGTATGGTACAGTGGAAAACAAAATACAAGACACCAATTAAGTCACTAATCACCAGCTTTAATTAGCACAATTAAACAGTTTGTAATTAACAAGATAGTCTCTTACAACAAATCGAATAAAAATTGCTCACACCCGATAAAAATGTCCACTAATAGAGTACCGCACAATTACAAAACACACAATACTTCACCACAATACTTCAAACCGCACTGTGTATATATAGCCACTTAAACGCACTGAGTACTGTGTAATCGCCCGACAAATAACTGACTGAGCGTCGCTGAGTACTTGTATTTATACCCCGCTGACGTTCCAGAATATTCGGTAATAGGCGTCTACTAGAAAACACTAGGACGTAATTCATTGCGGCCTTGAACACAGCACGCGCGGACCGGTGTGGTCTGGTATAAACCCGATAGTTGACGCGTAATTGTCTTTCACCGCAAAGGAGCAGCATTATGTACGCGCGCGCGCACGCCCCCACACACACACACATTACAGCTGGATTCTACTGGAACATTCGATAAACTTGTAGAACGTTCCGTATTACGTAACACTTTTTCCGCATCACGTAACAATATGTAAACGTTACTTATTCAATTACAAGATTAATTAGTTATAGTGGACAAAATATAACATGATGATAACAATACAATTTATAACGTACAAAATTACGAAGACGTTCCACGTAAAACGTACAGAAAATCTACTGTATTACACTTAAATACTAATTTTATTATACATAAAATGTTTAAACATATTTAACATTAAACATTAAATGTTAAAATGTTTAACATGTTGAAAATCAATCAGACATTTCCCCTCCTTTCCCAACACTACTCTTTGTCCTATCATTAAGATTGCACCTCTGAAGACCGTGCGCCCCCCCCCCCGCAGTTACGGGCCCTACGGGTCCATATCGTCGCCCCTGATTTTAGAAATTAAAGACCGACTGAGGGTTCAAGTCAATTATTGATGGCTATCACAAGCAATGAATGTTAAGAAAGTTTTAAGACAGTCAAAATTGTTAAGATTCCTTGAAGCCAATCGACATCAAACAATATAAACTCACAAGGACGAGAACAATTGTTTTCTTTGTTTTACAAGGCATAATAAAATGTAATGACTGCCCTTAGAAACTCGATTTTAACGGGGACTATATTAAAGTTAATCACTGCGTTTGTGTCGCAGTAATCAGGACACGAGCGTTGTGAAGCGTTAAAATTAGTGAAAAAATTTTTAAAGAAAATTGTATTTAATAACTGTCATTGTTATTATGAGTTGGATTGTTTAGTAAGGAGGTCCTCTACTTTTGGACATTCGACTGTTCGACTTTAGCACATTTCGCTCGTCGATGACCATTTAAAATCGATACCCTTTATTCAGATTTCGTACTACAGCTTCGGACTTTCGAAGACTGGCGGAGGTGTGATGAAGAGAATAAGTGTTAAGACAAGTGGCCCTACTTCTTCTACTCCTCCTCTTCTATGGTGTCACAGTTAGAAGTCGAACCTTAGACTCCATAATCATCCGCCTCCATTTTTCCCTGTCTTTGCCGATCGATGTTCATCGTTTTATTTTAAGTAAATTATCAGCATCCCTTGCCACTGCGTCAATCCAGCGTGTCTTGGGTTTCTTGAACCGCTACTATGTCAATATTATATGACGTTATCTGCAGTAGTAGATCTGTCACTGCTCCCGTTTTCATTAATGATCTAATGTTCCAAGTTCCTATTGCATAGTCCAGTTTTTGTGCCTTAGTCGTTGCCATTTAATCCAATTCACATTCCGAGGCATGATTATTGGTTCCTGAACATGTTGGTTATACGGGGAGGGGTTGTTGGCCCTTCGCCCAACCCCCAACGTGGAGGGCCAGGTCATTTTTATTCAGGGTTTCCGTCCCCTAGACCAGCTGCTTTCACTACAGCTTAGAGCCTGGTCTACCCTGATTTTCTGTCAGGGTTTACTCCCTTAGCCTTTGAAGATCCCTCTTCATCGCAAGGCAGCGATTATCACTATTTACCCCAGGGAGAATGGGTTGCCTCTTCCACCTTTTGCGCCATACCGTAGGGTCCCTACTCTGCCGCATCCGCCGTTGAGGTATTCACCGTAACCCTGGCTAGGAGCCCTTACAGGGTACTACCATCCGGAGCCAGATGAACCCAAGTTTTTTTACGAGGTGTTACTCTTCCTCCTCCTCATTCCTCATCACTTGCGAGATGACGCCATGGGCTTGGGACCGGCAGTGTTAAACAACACCTTTGGCAGATTTAGTGGACATGTACTAGTTATTTAATTTCCGATATAATGGTTTTTAATAATTAATGTTAGTCTAAAAAATGAATCGCTTATTTATGAAAGGCCTAATGGCTATTTTTTTTAAGAATTTGACTTTTGTTGGAAATCGTTTCTGCATGCATCCGTACATTGTTTGGTTGACAGACATCTTGCACCGTTGCTAGTTACGGAGATATAGTCCAGTGAAATTTTTGTTTATTTATGAGTGGCTTCATGTCATGGACAAGTAAACTTGTGTTGGGAAAACTGTCGGTCAGCAGTTAATTGTTGAATAACGCAGGCTTTTTAGTTTAAGTTTGAAGTTAATTTGTCTGAGGTTCATAAGAGTTCATTTATTACAACTCAAGGTGTTTGAAAACTTAATTCAAATACTGTTTGTCTTTGTGTTTCAGGTGCTCCAGTTTACAATAATAACTGCAGACACGGTAAGCAAAGTGTTAATGAAGTTGAAAGTGAACTTCGTTTAAAGCGAAAGAAACGTGTTTGGAACCTGCAAACTTACGAAGTTCACAGACTTAAAAGCCAAGAATACAATGTGGTGAATATGTCAGCCATAAATAGAAGGTTATAGAAGCTCGTACAACTGGACTGACATTGTAGAAGCCCAGATTGACATTCTCAAAAGGAGAAGGAATTTTACTACCAAAGGTGAACAAGATATATTTTTTCAGTTCTTAAGTAAAGCTCATGCAGTAAGAAGGAGATATTCAAGAATCAGAGAACTTGAACGCCAGCCTAGACCTAGTCATTCTGTTGATCATAAAAGTCCATTTACATTTTATGTTGTAGTTGGGGAAAAACTAATCCAAGTTTGTAAGAAAGCATTTATAAGTTTACATAGTATTAGCGAGTAAAAAATAAGCAGACTTAATAACTTCTCTTAAAAGGCGAGTCACCTAGAGAGTTAAGGAGCCAGTAAAATATTTACTATCACTTCATTGTAAATATCTGATTATTTCTCTATAATTATCATGTAATGGTAATAAATATTGCTGAAGCGTTGACACAAATAATGTAACATTTATGTCTATTTATTGGCTGATCCTCGCAAAACCTTCATCATTCATTAAAGTAGGTAATGTCTGTGGATTAAGCACAATGTTCATCCGGGTAGTTGTTATTATCCTTATGCACTGTAACTTTCTCCAACACTGAAACAATAATACCATTTCATCATCATCATCTTCACGGATTAAACCAAGGATGGTTTGTTCCGGTCTCAAATAGGCAAAGATTAGAACTGGTCACTCCAGCGCTTCCTCGGACGTCCCACACCTCTGCGTCCCTTCGGGTTATAGTTCCAGAGTTGTGTGGGGATACGGCACTCATCCATTCGGCAAAGATGTTCCCACCAATTCAGCCGATACCAGGCGATCCTGGCGAGTATACTCATAATATTCAACTCCTGCCATATCTCTGTGTTTATGTTATGATAATGGAGAGTATATCCTGCCACGTGCCTGAGAAATCTCATTTTAACCGCTTGGATTCGACTAGCCTGGAACCATTTCTGGCTAGTATTATTACTGGCTTTTCGTAATAATACCATTTATAAATATAATACTACTGACTCAGAACACTAATTATTTATTGATAAATTGTAAAATTTTTGCCTTGTAGCCTGAACCAGTTTTCGCTTATTACAAGCTTCGTCAGAGGCTCATAATACAAATAAGAAAATATTAGTATGGAGAACCATACATTACTTCCATGTTCTAAGATTTATATTAATTTGCGATATTTATTTAAAATCATTTGCGAAATAAAATATTTCCTTATAAACTATTTATTTCTTCAGCCTTAACCACAGTACTGTGTTCACTAACGTATACCACCTCACGTTACCGAACTCGATATCACTGATGATGGCAGTCGATGGCACTGCCGAAACGTCTGGTTTTGCAGAAAACATTGGACCACCTCCAAACATCCCGGGAAGGAATTTTAACAACAAACTACTTCTTTGTTGCCGATAACGTAGTACATATATAAAAAATTATCCCCTCCCCCTCAACTATCATTTACATTTATAGAAAATTACCCCGTCCCCCTTCAGCTACCCTTTTCATTTATAGATAATTCATCTACCTTTCTACAGTGGATTATTATGACCTTCTTTTCAGGATACTTTATTTATCAAAATTAAATACTTTACT
The DNA here is from genome assembly GCA_034769895.1 of Magicicada septendecula. Classification (NCBI taxonomy): domain Eukaryota; kingdom Metazoa; phylum Arthropoda; class Insecta; order Hemiptera; family Cicadidae; genus Magicicada; species Magicicada septendecula. The sequence continues at coordinate 57,990,834 of CM068374.1, forward strand.
CTTGTTAAAACATAAAATGTTGGAGGTTAACTACCCCTTCCCCTTAACCGATCTTTGCCAAAATCAATAGGCCTTGAGTCCTCTATAACGCAGGTAAATATGCAAAACGTTATTTGATTCTATTTGAATTTGCGGCAGTTATTGTTCGCCATAGAAAACATTCCACACACACACACACACACACACACACACACACACACACACACACACACACACACACACACACACACACACACACACACACACACACACACACACACACACACACACGCGCGCGCGCGCGCGCACACACACACACACACACACATTTCGGAAAATGACTTTTCTTCATGTTTTGAGGGTAGTACAATCAGAATCAACCCTTGTCTCGAACACGATTTTTTCGCCATCACTGTACTTCCATTTTCTTAAGGAACATTGAAGTAATTAGTGTTCCGAGTCAGTAGTATTATATTTAAAATTAGTTAATCAACGGACACGTCATAGACAACAAAATCAAGAAATAATAACAACCCATTTTAAGAAATAGTTTAGATGAATTAACAAGGAACAGAAGAGTAGAGCTTTAATTATTAATATTTTTCTCTGTATTAAAATCGCTGAATCACGCGAGTTTGTATGAGAAAAAGTCCCGACAAACAAAACGAAAATAGACTGACAACCAGATAGAAGCGTCTCCCTATACTTGTTTTGCTTCTTTGTATTCCAATTAACAACTCGATAGTCTGTAATTAAAGCATTATAAACCGCTCTGATATTATAATAATTGTTTCAGTTACTCATTAAAAACTATTTATGTCTGCTGCAGCGTCTTCTATATCTAAAGGCAAGTACACAAATCGGTATAAAGTTTCAACCATTCTGGACTAGATAATGAAATTACTGTTATAAGTGTTTATTTCTCTTATTTTCAAGAATTTTTTTAAAAATTAGATTGCATTTTTAGAACATCAGTTTTATTATAAAATATACATTTTTAACACAGATAGACTTTTTCTACCTTCTTCTCTTCTTCTCCTCGTGCACTACTGCCCAGGTCGAGTCTCGGCCTCCGATACCAATCTTCTCCAACGTCTCCTATAGGCCGCCATCTCAGCGTAGTCTCTTACGGACATTCTTCTGATGTCGTCTTCAAACACCATTCCAACCATCTCCTTTAGATCAACCCCTCTTTCTACTTTCATAAGCCAGTGCTCTCAGGATTTTCCTCGGCATATGCTGATTCTCATCATCATCATCACCACCCTAAGGACTAGGCCTCAGACCTGTTCCAGCACCCATCTCCTCCTCAGTCTGCCGACATCCCTCTTCCCGGTAGGGTGATAACCCAAGGCAGCCACAGGTAAACGGATACCAGGCATGCGATTCAAGTGTTCACACCATCTCCTTCTATGGTCTTGAATCTTCTGGTGCAATGATACAATGTTTAAATCGTGTCTAATATCCTCCTTCCTTCTCCGATCCAAGAGAAACCAACCTTGCTTCCCTTTTAGAAATTTCATTTCGGCTGCCTGAATCCTCTGCACCTCCCTTTTACAAAGAGTCCATGTCTCACTAGTATACAGGAATGTGGGGAGAGCCACAGTTTTATAAAATTTCATTCGGGTATCCTTTCGTGTTTTATTTTTCAGGTTTCCTATGAATCGTTCCACAGATGCGTCTAAATTTTGTTAACTTACTATCCCAATCAATATAAGTTCTATATGAGATATTACAACCTAGGTAATTAAAACGACTAACCTGATCTAAAATCTGATTATTAACGACTATCTTAGTTCTTATAGGATACCTGCCATCAAATGCCATCGTTTAAGATTTTTAGCAGATCTGTAGCTCGTGTCTTGATGATGATATCTGTAGTCTTGTATGATGCTTTTGAACGTAAATATCGCCCGCTGTACTGGTCTTCTCTTTTCTCCATATGCTGACTCTACAGTTGTTAAATAGGCCTATACGTCATTGCACTTTTATTTTTTAGTATAATTTTAAGTTTTCAAGAAGTTATTATATTTTTGTTATTATGGCATCCATTTGCTTTATTATTAAAAACATTTAACCTTTACTTTCTATACTATTTATTTTTCATTTATATAATTTGCACTCATCTATACATTGTTTGCCATTTGTTCTTGTTCTATATATATCTTTATCCTTATATCAGTATAACGTTTTCCTTCTTACTTGAACTCTGAGAAATATGAATTAATTATTACATTTTGCAGTCAGTCACTTTAAAACTACATAAAACTTTTACAACTTCAATCTTCCACGTTTTGAACAAATGAAAACTTTCGTGACACACTTTGCTTATTGGTAGTAAAGAGTCTCAGTTCTCATAATGCTGACAATAAAAGTCACATTTCTCTGATGCTGGATTTATTGAACCTTTGAGTAATTGCTCGTTTAAGACGTCAAGTTTGTGTGTCACTTGCATTGGACACATTGTCAATGCGAGGTAGGGAGGTGCACCTTCAGTCTTTTGAGGTCTCAAAGTAACTGTAACTCGTCAGTGAAGCACCAGTTAAGCGACTCATACATTTGTCAGATAAACAGGGTTATTGTTAATTTATTATGATGGTATATATGTACACGGTGTAGGGCATTCCTTCACTAAACTATTTCTAACTAAACATTTTAGTTCTCAACTCTAAATACTTACTTAAAAATTTATAAGTTGTGTCCAGATTGTATCCTAATAATTTGTATAAATAAGAATGTCTATCAAAATATAACTGTATAAAATAACTGTCAAAATACATTTTAACACTGAAGAGATTGCGTGGATCGGTCAAAAAAATATAACCCAAGTTTTAAATTATTTGTGTCGACGTTTCGACAATATTTACTGTCATCATCCTGTCTACGAATACAAGAAAAAATATCAAACCCAACAGATCGATTAATCGAGTAAATTTGTTTATGTATGTGAGTGCGCGCGTGGGCGCATGTGTGTAAGGGAGTTGAAACAGTTTGTTTTTCATCATCAAAATAATTTCACTCATTACATATTGTTATTTTTAAATACATTGAGAAAATTATAATAGCCCAGGACATAATTCATACAGTGTTACAATTTAAATTACTGATAATGTAATCGTTTCTTAATAATAGACTACTTGTAAGTAATTCTAGAGGCACTAGTCATCAAATATATTTTAGAATTGGTACAGACACCATTTCTACATATGTCATGTCTCAATATAGCATAGTAGAACATATTATAGCTGAATACAGATTGTACGGGTATTCAATTATATACGTGTTATTATTACTCATTAGTTTGAAAATATGTTTCGGCTCAAACAATTGGACGCCATGTTCTCGCGTAGGCTTCCGCGGCCGGTGTCCATTATGTTTTTAAATCTTCTTCCGGTATGGACCGCGTCAAAAATGTCTTGTATGGCAACGTTTCACTCATATAACAATGAGTATCCTCAGGTCTAAGTGACATAAACGCCGGCAATCGAACTCAGTTATATAGTGTAGAAGTGGCAGTGGATGGTCTGATAAGTGGACCCTGCACTGTAGCCGTTAACTGTGCGCATTGTTTGTGCGGTCAGTCAACCCGCTTGCAGTCAAACCAGAAAGTAAAGGGTACCAAGTTGTACTAAGCGTGGCGGTTCCTCTGTTGATGTTATTCTTATGTTTATTATATTGCTTGTAGGATCAATCTGTCATAATACCTATTACACGACCTTATTACAGATGCGGCTTCAAAGCTTACCATGTGATTCGTTAAGACTGAATGCTCAGCAATTGCAGACTTTTCAACTGCCGAGTTCTTCGTATGTCTGACATGTTCTTGCGCTCTTGCGGAAATCACGCGGCAAGCAAGCAAGAAGCAAGAGAAGTTAATAAACATAAGAATAACTTCAACAGAGAAACCGCCGCGCTTAGTACAACTTGGTACCTTTTACTGTCTGGTTTGACTGCACGCGGGTTGACTGACCGCACACAGCGGAACGCTACAGGGCAGGGTCCACTTTCCGCACCACCCACCGCCACTTCTACACTATATAACTGAGTTCGATTTCCGGCGTTTTTGTCACTTAGACCTGAGGATATTCATTGTAATACGAGTGAAACGTTGTCATACAAGACATTTTTGACGCGGTTCATACTGGAAGAAGATTTTAAAACATAATTGTAGGGCATCTTCAATGTAAACTCGTTTACACTAAAGATGACCTGCAACGGTGAGATTGAAACGTCTGTTCACATTAACAGTATTTGTCCGGCAATGAATAAATAGCTTTAACAGAGATGACGGCGACCGTGAGAGCTCAAACACCAGTTATGTAAATGGACCTTAGGATTCTTCTGGTGAACACCTTTGTATGGAGAGTAGTGTTATTATACTATGATACTAGGGGAACACGAAAAGGGAAGAGCAGTGACGCTTGAGGTTAGATGTTACCGGGTGGACTACCTCGTGCTAAAAACTACCCAATTGGACAAAAGGACGAACGTGGAAGTGTTGAGGAGGACGGAGGAACCAAAGCCTTTGGAAAACGTTACAGAAAAGACTGGACAATTGGATATAGAACACGTCCTGAGGGACGATGGTATTCTCAAGACCATCATCGAGGACATGGTGGAGGGTCAGAACGCCAAGGGCAGACCTGAGACTGGAGTACTTCAACCAGATATCGGAGGACACCGGCCGTGAATAAGCCTTGCAGAACACCGCGAAGTCTCGAGAGCTGCTGTAACTCATTCCATTAAATGAAAACCGCACAGAATGAGGGAGAGGGGGGGAGAGAGAGAGAGAGAGAGAGAGAGAGAGAGAGAGAGAGAGAGAGAGAGAGAGAGAGAGACAAAAAAGTAATTTAAAGCCACCCCGACGGGTGGATTCGCTATAGTATTTGTTGTACCTTACGGTATTTGTATTCATAAATGCTCAAATTTGTCTTGTTATATATTTTACATTATTACTAATAATAAAACTTTTTACAAGAATATATATTTTATTTTATAAATTACATATATTTGATGGTAATCTAAATGCCAACGTCAGATATAAATTAATAAATTCAAACATTTTTTAAATAAACTGTAAATTATAATTCAAGAACAATTGTCCTAATGATGACATTAACTATTGTCGTAATGTTGACACAAGTAATGTGAAATTTGTGTTATTGATCGATCCTCGCTACTCCTTCCATCGTTAAAATTTGTCGATCGCGGTCACTAATAAATTAAGGAATAATAATAATAATTATTATGGTTACAATAATAATAATGTTATGACAGTCTCACAGATCGTCGTGTTTTACAGTGGAAACAGAATAACAGACACCCTTAAAGTCGCTGATTACAAACTTTAATTAGAGACAAAAAGCAGTTATAAATCAACAAACTATTCTTATACAATAATTCGAATGAAATTTGTCCAGCACGCAACAATAAATGTCACTTAATTACAGTTTTTCACTAATTAACGCAATAATGACTTGTCAGTAAACCGCAACAATAACTGCGAACCGCACTGTAACACTGAATCGCCAGGTGTACCTGAACTGGTCCGCTTAGAAATCCAGTCCGCCGGTTTGCATTGTTGACTCGATGCTAGTAGGGTAGTCGAGGAACATCTGGAAGGGGCTACTCGCATGACCCAGAACAATCAGGTCGTTACGTAATTCTGCCGCGCAAATATACGCGCAAGGCGTCTCGTAGTTATTCAGCGATGTTGTTGTATCTATTTCCTCACCGTAGCAACGATGATAAAAATACTAATTATAAAACCGACCTACTGAAGCTGTGACACGTAGTGTAGTTCAAATAAATGTGAGAAGGTAGTTGAAACTGACAGAATGTTGTAGGCGAACTTTGTATTCTCCCAATGTTTTGTTAGACAATAGGCTATCGAGTCTTCTGTTTCTGGCTACACTGGGCTAGGAACACTCATCATTCGAATGCTTAATCAATAAGAAAAAATCGCAAAGATCTATGGTTTATTTTTGGCCATTTCAATTTTTCTAAAGAAAATATTTCTTCTTCTTCTTCTTCTTCTTCTTCTTCTTCTTCTTCTTCTTCTTCTTCTTCTTCTTCTTCTTCTTCTTCTTCTTCAGGCTGTGGACCTTACGATCCGTTGGTCCGACCATCTTTTCTTTGGTCTTCAAATATTCCGGCGTCCTTTAGGGTTATGAATAAAATTTTGTTTTATTATCCTGTTCTAATTCAACCTTTCAACATTATCTGTCCAATCCTGTCTGTATTGCTTTATCCTTTTGTTTAGGTTGTATATTCTAAGAACGTTCCTTATATCATCATTTCTTAGCCAGTCCCTCCGCGACACTCCTAGTACTGATCTTAAAAATCTCATTTCACTAGCCTGCATCCGGCTTTGGGTCTTCGCATTCAGTGTTCAAGTCTCAAAAATTGGATGGAACAATCACCACTTTATAAAATTTCAAAAGAGTATCTCTTCCGACCTTACCATCGATAAGAGTGTTCTTCTTATTGTTCCACACATGTGATTAAACTTCTCTGTTTTTTTCTCCACATATAGCTCACAAACATAAGACATGTCACATCCAAGGAACGTGAATGAATGCACTTGCTCAATTAGATTATGATGCAGTATCAAAGCAACCTTTAATAGCCATGGACTTAGTCTTGTTAACAGAAATTTCCAGACCATACAACCCTATTATCTACTGCAATTCCTGGAGAGCCTTCTCCAGGCTATTTTAATTGTCTGCTATTATGACCTGATCGCAGCAAACATCACAGTTTTGACGAAATTACGTAAACTGAAACTGTCACTGAAGTTCAATATTTCTAGCCTCTGCTTCCTCTCTCTAACGGCAACGGAAACTGTCACTGAAGTTCAGCATTTCTAGCCTCTGCTTCCTCTCTCTAACGGCAACGGAAATATTTGAAACAGACAATGTTTAAACGAAGGCTTTGAATAAAGCCTGATTTTCCCAACTATTCAAAATCGCTACAGATCGCGAGGACGTTTATGGTTTTACGAGGGACATTCAATAATTAAAGAGACAAATTGATCTAGAGAAAAAACGGTTGGTAGGAAAAATTAGGTACTTTTAGGAATTCATGTTGGCATCCCTGGGATGATCGCTGAGCAGCTGTTTCATGAAAATTGTTTTGCTTATAACCTCAAAATCTCATTTAACAATGGCAAGTCCGCTAGAAGTTTCCACATTAGTTGAACAACGTTCAGTGATTCGATTTTTACTTTCTGAAGGTGAAAAACCCTCTAATATCTATTCTAGAATGACTAAACAGTATGGTGAAAGTTGCATGAATCGCGGAAATTTTTATAAGTGGGTGGATCAGTTCAAAAACGGTCGAACCTCAGTGACAGACGAACAGCGATCTGGACGTCCAAAGGAAGTTTCAACTCCTGCGCTTGAATCTCGAATAGACAATATGATTCGTGAAGACCGTCGTGTTACAGTTGAACAAATGGCTGAAAATTTGCAAGTAAGTAGTGATACAGTTTATAGCATTATCAGTGACAAGCTTAGGTACCGCAAAACAAGTGCAAGATGGGTTCCAAAAGAGTTAACGCAACAACACAAGGACAACAGACTCAGAGTGTGCACAGAGCTGAAGCAACGCTATTGGCTGGGAGACACTACCACACCTCCCGTATAGCCCAGACTTGGCGCCATCAGATTTCCACCTGTTTGGCCCACTCAAGGAATCGCTACGTGGTAAGAAATTCAACAACAACGAAGAAGTCAAAACATTTGTGGGAGACTGGTTCAAACGTCAAGATAAAGAATTCTTTGCTGCAGGCATAAAAAAGCTGATTGATCGTTGGGACAAGTGTATTCGTGTTGGGGAGGATTATGTTGAAAAATATGAAAATTGTCATTTTGTAAAAATACACCATTTTTTCTCTAGATCAGTTTGCCTCTTTAATTATTGAATGTCCCTCGTACAAGTGTTCGGAAATTACCTCCAAATATATAAGTAGTCGTAGTTACAGAATACAACATAATACAGATTTCAATTTCCTACTAAGATCTCATGCTTCCTTTCGAGTTGACGTAACTTAGTAACTTTACATCATTTACTAGGGGTATAATACTACGCTCTTACGAGCTTCACATATCACACAAGTTTTACCCGAGACAGTTACAATTAGCGGTATGACATTTTCAACTGTGTACGCCCGCTACTTAAGAAGTGGAGCAAGCAACTATTGTTACACTCTGACACAGCACTCTTGTGTAATGTGAAATGAATACTCATTAAAGTGACTACTGTGGTTTCCTCGACGGAGTGGTGCAGTGGCGTAACTCTTACCAGTGGCATAACTGCGGCGGGGATCAGTGGGAACAATCATCCCTCTGAACGCTCTAATTATAGCCGGGGTGAACCAGAAACGTGCTGATTGTGGTCGGGGTTGTCGTAATAGCCAGGAGAACGGATTACGGAAAGCATTGGTTTCGAAAATGGGTATTTTGTACTTGTGTGTATACGGCACAATAAGTGTTCTGTTGTGTTGTTACAGCGTAAAACGTTTCCAGAAATTCAGTCGGATTGCCTGGCAAAGTATTTCGGAAAACACTAAAATCTGCCTGGAATAAGTTACGGCCATCTGAATTACAACCAGCGTCTACAGAACCACAAGGTCTTGATACCATATCGGAATGGTTCCATTAATGGTTACCACATCTGCCAATCCCTACCAGCATTTAACAGTGTGAATGAAGACGACGTCAAACATTGGTGTGAAATAGACTTACAGGATGTAGGCTACGAAGTGTTTAGTGATGATGAAATTGTTACATACGTATCCACAGAACCTACAGAAGATAATGAAGAAGACGATGGCCAGCCGATAAAACCTGCAATCTATCATAAGGAGGCCGTTCAATCACTGAGATCAACTGTGGTACGAAGGCCAAGATGAAGCCTAAAATAATTTCACGGCGCCAATTACACAGTTTGACTCGTAAAAAGTACGGTTAACAGAAAAAACAGAAGAAAATTACAGATTTTTTCACAATTATTAAACAATTTTTTTGTGCAATTACTTTTTTATTAACTTAACTTGTTTTAGTTTGAAAATTCCCAGGAATAAATATGTTCGAGCATAACATTAGTACCGTACATTGCTAGTGTTGCAATAGAACATTTTGTATTGTCTTTAATAGGATTGCTTCTTACTCCCTCACTAATTCGCGTATTTCACGAATTCGGCACCCTTTCGGTCCCGTAGGTCACGAATTAGTGAGGTCCTACTGTATTGTGGTTTAGCTGTTGGCGGAGGGGGGTGCGTTGGCGTAACTTTCACCGGTCGCGTATCTGCGGCGGGGATCAGAGGAACAATCCTCCCTCCTAGAGCTATTAAAAATTTAAGTGATATTCCGTAATCATTTAATGTTTATCTGTTTATAAGACAGCTGCGTGTGTTTAAAAAAAAAAAGGCTCAGAAATAGTGTATAAACAAAAGGAACTACAATATCTGTAAATTAATGAAGCCAGTTGTTCCTTAATAACGACAATCACTCAACATTTGGTGAGTAATGTACATATTTGCAACATTAAAGAAACAATTACTCACGCGTCAGAAAACGAAGGCAGAGCCTCTGTTAACCTATCTAATCTTTTTCGTCCATATTTCCTTTCCCAAGATTGGCTGTATCATGACTCCTCTGGTCTAATATCTCTATTGTTTGAACCGGCGTTGTCTTTGCAGAGGAAAATTAACCGTTTCTTGACTTTAATTCCGAGAGATAAGGAAGTCGTATTAGAGAATTTTACATAAAACATAACGTACTTTTATAAGAGCAATACGTTAATATTTGAAACTATTAAATAAACAGTATAGTACTACAGATACTGTTTTAAACAAGACGACGGAGGGTGGAGGTAGTGTACGACTAACACGGCAATTGAAAAGTCGCAGGTAAACGGGACAAACGTGCGGGTTGCGTGTTCTACTGTTTTGAACAAGATGAAGTACCGCCGAAACTGGTGAAACAACTACCAGGAGTACCAGAAGTATGTAGAAGAAGTAAGCAACGCTTTGTGAAATAACGTCAGGTACGAAAAATCTCTTCCATCAGGGGTCCACATCTTGTGGATACGGGTTTAGCAATCCCGATGTTCTCTGGCTGGATTCTCACTTTGCTTCAACTCGTCTTGGGTAAGATCCCTTCCTTTAGTCTTTTCTGTCTAGTCTCACTTGACTAACTCTTGTTCTTTTCTGACCCCGGCGCTATTATAGTAATCGAGGGGTAGGGTGTCTTCCTTTTTCAAATCTAATTTCAAAATTTTTGGTGGCGGAACTAGTAGTTAATGAATGGGTAGGCAAAAATCATATCTTAAATTTTTTTAAGAAATCATTAAAAGGACGGTGGTTCAAATCGGACGCTGAGGTAGAGTTTGCTGTAAGCGAACGGTTCCACAAACAGCCGTAAGAATTTTACTAGCAGGAAATCTACAGGTTAGTGCAACAGTGGAATTCATGTCTTAATGTTAATGGAGACTTCTTTTAAAATCGTTGAATAAAAATGCTTAATATCTCTATACCTGTTCCTATTGAACAATCCTTGTATTAGTCATACACAATAATAATTCAACTGATTGAACTTCAAATTTTTGAACTTGATTAGTTTCTATATATATGTTTAATGTTACAAATAATTTCAGATAACAATCTTGATTATCTGTTAATTCAGCGGAATAACAGGGGCAAATTTAATAACCGCATAAAATAAACACACTTATAAACAACACAGCGCGCTTTAACTTAACTGTTTGGACCACAGAAGTGAGACATGCCTCAACGGTCTATGTGTAGAGCGCGGGACAATCCCCCCTCCCTTCACTTCCCTATTGCTCCAGCACATTGCTTACATACGATGTATACAAAAAAAGCTGAGGCAAGTTCAGGTTGCCTCATTCGCTTTAAACGAGCTATGCCGAATCTCACCTGTCACCATCTTAGCGGTCGCTCAGTAAAGCACGTTTCGGCTTAATAAATTCGACAGTCGCGGTAACAATGTATAATCTTTACGTAATGTAGTTCATACGTATTTATATTTTTATTCTACAGAATTTTTTAGGGTAGGCATTGCCTCAATTGCCTCCATGTAACTTCGCCACTGGTGGCTTAAGATCTTAGAGTGCTCACTGATGCCGATAGGTGAGCACTGGAAATACTGAAAAAGTTCAGTATCAGAATAACCGATATAAAGCAAACAAATCCTATCTCAGAAAGAGAAGGGCGAGGGCGAATCTCATGCACCCCAAATCAGGGCTAAGGCATGGTTATCCTGACAGAAGAGTCTGTGGTCCTCCTGGCAGAGGGGGATGTGCAACAGGCCAGTAATCTGTACATTTAAATCTTTGAAATATTTGTAGTATCCAAAGCAGCCTCGGAGTAAAGGATCGATTGCCGAAAGCGGCACTGAACTATAAAGCCATTGGTAGAGGAGACGTGGGTCGTCCGAGGATGCGATGGGTTACGGAACAGGTTTATATAACCTAATCCTTGAAGAGGAGAAGAAGAAGAAGAAAAAAAGTCTCTCTTTACTAAAAATATAATAGTCGTTGCTAAAACTAATATATTAAAAATTATTCTAAATTTTTAAATACATTTTTGTAAATTAGGAAATTCATTACACAATGTTTGAAATTTTAAGCGATTTCTTACTTTCCTTTCTGATACAGAAGGCACTGCAGCAGACAGAAATAGGTTTCAGTGAATAATTGAGACAATTAATGTTACATCAGAGTGGTTTTTAATAAGTAATTGCAGACTATCGAGTTGTTAATTAGAATACTGTATAAGGGTGTATTTGATGATTTTTTTAATAGAACAAGTACAGAGAAAGAGACGCTCCCTTCCGGCTGTCGGTTAATTTTTATTTTGTTTAATGCGACTTATTCTTAGAAACCAACGGTAGTGCACAGTCACTTTAATTACGGGAAAAAGTTAATATTTGAAGCCCTGCTCTTCTGTCGGACGTTAATGGATATAAAATATTTCTTATTTTTGCACACTGCCACACTACGCCGGATAATTAAAAAGAGTCAACTACACTTGTATTATTGCATTAAATTTTATTTAGTATTTTTCCTTAGATCAAATTTAATTTTACGTACGTGACTCATCTGACAGTTACTGCCAACATTTCCTGTTGGGTAAATGCCAACCCCTGCACTAAATCCTGTCTCGTTTGAATTATTTCTGGCATTTACTGACCAACTCATCAAATGATGCCACAGACATTCTGAAAAAATTAAAAAACGTCTAAACGTCTAAACGTCTTCCCGTAATTTTCCGTAGATGTTATGGAATGCCCCGTCAACAAAACGACTACGATCGATGGGATGAACAGCCCATCGTCATTTCCGTAGTTGTCGATTCGCGTAATACAACACGACCCGGATCCATCTTCCAAGAGCAGTTCTTCAAACGAATGTGAGAGAATGTACACAGAGGTTGGCAGCAATCATACGACCACCAAGCATGTGCAGAATTATTCCTTGCTGCGCGGCAGAAAATCTTTTCGCGCAAATGCATAAAAGGGGCCTTAGATTTGGTTCTGCTTTTGTAATAAGTTAAAGTGTAGCAGGATGGGATAACAAGTACCGGCATAAGCATTTGTGATTAATCCTCAGTCATTTACCGTCTTTAATAGTTACGTTTCCTTGTTTTATTTTAATAAACTAGCAGTAGCACAATTAAATCTCCTCATAGCAGTTTCTATTATCGATACAATGATGCTCTTGTCTACAGCGACAAAACAACTTGGACTCGGCATGGATTCAATTAAGGCAATGTAAAACAACAATCCACTTAAACATAATGTCCATGACTACAAATCTCTCAAGTAACTACATCAAAAACAGAAAAATAACTAAAATTTAACGAAGAAACTTGTGTTAGTGGTTAAAATCACAAGCAGATTTTCGATCTGACGATGAGCTGTGTAGCTTGAAAGCGCTAATCGGAATAATTTTTATATAGTGGTGTGCAACAGTGAAAATTCTGCTTGAGAAAAATAACTGATACTATAATCATTGTTCTATCCTGAACTAATAGAAAACATAATTATGGCCAAAATTTAAATCAGCTATTCTGTAGAAGAAGAAGAAGAAGAAACGAAGAAAGCGCTAATCGGAATAATTTTTCTATAGTGGTGTGCAACAGTGATAATTATGTTTGTGATTTTAACCACTAACACAACTTTCTTCATTAAACAAGTACATCAAATAAAAAAAAGTCAGTTAATAATATACTGGCGTAGATAAAGTGTAGGTATCGCATTATATTGGGTAGGAAGCAGGTGTTCTAGTTTTATACTTTTTTCATTGGCTGTGTTCAGTAATTGCGAATTTGTCCTTTACGTGAACAACGCGATATGAACTTTTTCTTCTTCTCCTCTTCAAGGATTAGGTTATATAAACCTGTTCCTGCACCCATCTCATCCTCGGACGACTCAAGTCTCTTCTACCAATGGCTTTATAGTTCAGTACCACTTTCGGCAATCGAACCTCTGTAATCATTTGCAGATGATCCCACCGTTGTCTTCTGTAAATTGAAATAATTTCATTTATGTCCTTTACTTCGAGTTATGCTCTGTTATCTTCATTCCTTATTCTATCTTGCAATGTATAATATAAAGTATTTCGAACAAACTGTATTTCACCACTCTGAATCTTGCCGCTTTCCTTTTTTGTCATGACCCACGCCTCACTCGCATAAATAAACGTGGGTATTACAGTTGTCTTATAAAATTTAATCCTGTGCTGTGTCTTGTTTTAGTTCTAAGATTTCTATGAATCGTACCACAAATATTCCTAAATTTATTTACCTTCTATCTTATATCATATTCAGATTTATAGCTTACTGCACAGCCGAGATATCTGAATACAGCTGTATCGTATTTGATAAAACCCAGATATTATATATATTTTCTACACGTATCAAATATACATAACTGAGACTTTGTAGGTATTTTAGCCATATTTTGAGACAAACCTTAATTATTTAACTACGATTTATTTATTAACTTTGTAATCAGAGATTTTCAACCTTTACTCTGTGTTTGTTTTATTTATGTACTTTATACTCTTCTATATATTGTTTGACTCTTTCTGTTCCATATAACTTTATGCTTATATTACTAAAATACTACATGCTAGTGCTGCTACTTGCTTTATGAGAAATGTGAATAAATTATTGCGTTGCACAATGTGCAGTCACTTGAAAACTATACAAAAGTTTCACAGCTTCAATCTTCGACGTTTTGCACGAATGAAAACTTTGCACTGACACACTTTGCTCATTGACAGTAATAGTCACAATTCCAGTTAATGTGTGACTGGATTTATTGAACCTTAGAGAGTAACTGCTCGTCTAAGACGTCAGGTTTTTGTGTCACTTTTATTGTTCATATTGTCACTGCTAAATCAGTCTTTTGACATCAGCGTCAAATGCGAAGTGACTGTAACTCATTAATGAAGCACCAGCAATTGAGCGGTTGATACTTTGTCAGTTAATGTGCTGCAATCGCGTCATTGTTCATTGGTTTTAATGGAATTTCTGCACACGACAGAGTATTTTTTTCAGCAACTCCGAGAATAATACTTGTAAAATCTAATACTTACAAAAATATAGATTCTTATTGCACTTATGTTTGTAAACTTCCGTACTTTTGTCAAAATATAACGCTATTTCTGTACAAGTCTTCTTCCTCTTCTCCACTTCAGGCATTAGGTCATAGACCTGTTGCGCCCTCCGGCCGTGACAGAACTCACGTCCCACCCCAGCCAGAGAGATATTAGCCAACCGTTTAACCCACGCCCGGGGGCAAGCCGTGAGGTGGGGAGGGGGGAGTGTTGTTTATGTGTGTAGTATATATTGTGTGTCCTTGTTACTTATCTGGCCCGGGTATGCCAGAAAAGACGTACGTATTATTTGTCCGCGTACGTGCAGGTGGACGAGCGAATCGAGCCGTAAAAGTACACTATACAAGTATACAATAAATCAATTGTAAATGTCAAATTGATTGTGAGGAAATATTTTATTGTCATAAAGAAAAATTAGACACAAAAACAGCTGTCTCTGAAGCCGGTAGCATTGACATCACATGTCTGAAATAAAGTATTCGTGTTTCAAGCAATAAATGACAGCCTGAAGACCCACATTTCTGAAAGTATTATAAACAGTGGCAATTCGAAGCAGACGAGGGCATGTTACCCACGTAAATGAGTTAAAAGGGCCGTGGTTTTCTGCTCGCTCTTGAAAACCTGCAACTAATTTTCTAGTACTGTTAACAAAATCTGAAACTTTAGCAAATCGAATAGTATTTACAGCTAATAGCATACAATATTAACAGTATCGTCTCTGTGTGTGAGTGTGTGTTTGTGTGTGTAAGCATGTATATATTTTTCTAACCTCTCCAGAGAGCGTGAGAGACAGTATATGTGTGTGTGTAGTGTCACCCTACAGGTATATCACGTTTATGCTCATTAATGCCTTTGTAACTTACAAAGGGATAATACTACGTTTTTTAGAGTCATAGCAGCATTGGTTACTTCCGAATTCTCTATCTCTTCCATGTAATTTTGTTCAAATACCACGAAAGGCACAATGAAAGACGACTCTGCTATCGAGAGTCTCATCTCCGTCGACGTTGCATAAATCTTCAAAAGTCAAAACTCTTATGGACAACAAGAATTAATTATAAAAAAGATATTTTGATTTTCTTTAAGAAACAACAAATATTTTACAGTTGAAATTTATCAATTCCTGTTTGTAGCGTAGTTGAATTCTCATAAAAATATTTTAATCGATATAAATTGTTGTGTGTTGTAATTGTACTAAAACTCATTTTGCTTGTAATATTTTTACAGTAATATATGTTTATTGATTAAACAAATTTACTTATATAAGTATCTTTCTCTTCCTATCTTTGAAGAGGTCTCTTATGCTTCCCACACTTTGAGTCTTTTCTCCTTCTTGTTTTACTGTACTTGTGTTTTAAAAGCAAGATTACGTTTAAGCCGGCCGCACACTGGAGCGACAGTTTGTTTCGCGACAGAACCGTTTTGACTCATCGTGTTGCAAAGCGTCGCTTCGGTGGAGAGAGGCTTGAGACATTGTCTTACGACGAAACAATTTATCGTCACCTGTTTTTGAGCTGTTTGTGTTTCATGGATTCGTGAACAGACATTATTTTGCATCTATTTCAGTTTCAAGTGAAACACCCACATTTGTTTCAATTTTATACTCAATAACAATTGATAACAATATTAATAAATACACAAAAGTAAGCGACAATCAGAACAAAAGGTTATTGTATTCACTTTCCGCGTAGGAGTAAGTTTATAAACTCCCCGATTTGTGTGGTTACAAACCAGGGCATGCGCAGTTCAGAAAGTTGCAAGGTGTTTTGTTGCGAGACATAAATTGAAGGAGCTTCGTCATTGGTCGCTAGGGACCTTACGACACCTCTAGACAATGTCGCAGTCAGTGTGTGGCGCTTTATAGATCCTAATGGCAGTAGAGTCATGTGCGCCAAAACGGTTGTGTCGCCAATCAAAATGTCGCTCCAGTGTGCGGGCGGCCTGAGGCTACTATAAACAAAACAGCAGTAACATTAGGCCATGGTGGAGAAAAGCTAAGACAATTAATATCGACATCTCCAAAAATCAAGGTCTTTAAAGATTTTAGTTAGGAACACATTGTTTAGTAACAATGGATGAGACGTCAACTGGCGGAGGGGATTTAGTGCATAAGTAACAACAGCTTACACGCTTTCTAAAGGTTAAAACGTTCAGTTGTTGTATTATTTATACACGGATGCATTACCTGCACAACGGAACACAACCCAGCGCTCTGGCGTCTTCAGTTTAGTTTGTACATGTTTTTGCTGAGTAACATCGTTACTATATTATTGACGTAAACGATAGCTTCTAAGTTACAAACACATCAGTTCGTGGTAGGTTACGCATCACCGTTAAAGTGACTTTATATACTGTTTATCGGTAACTGTGGATCAGTTTACCTGCATTATATCTAGACCTGTACACAAATAGTTTTGCTTTGTAAGTTTATAATGTTTCCATACGTTCTGTGTTAATGGCATAAATGGTAGATGCAACGTCTCTTGCTAGTGAGCTCATATTTCTTAAGAAAATCTAATTGATTACGATACCTATCTTCTATTGTGATGTATACATTGATCATATCCTAAAGATAGCACACATATGATTTATAATAAAATTTTAATTACTCGGATTCTTAAATTCGATCGATTTCGGTCATAGACCATCGTCAGGTCATTATAACTGTGCACTCGCGATCACAATATTGTAAAACAGTTACTATTTACAAAAAAATAATTCGTAGATATTGATCAATGATCGTGAAACGTACTTTTGTGTCCAAATTTTCTCGAGAACTGATTTATTACACGAGTGGGGGAGACTGTTTTACCTGAGTTATTTTTACAAGAGTTCGCTTCATGCTATGTAGAGCTCTGGTTAACTGCTGATACTTGGGGTATCTTGAGGATCTCTAATGCTGTGGACTTCCTTTTGCCTTCCGCATCCTACGCCATTAGCGGACGCTTTTAGTGGTGAGGTGCCCAAGGGCACCCAGATATCTGCTTGCCTTCTATGACACCGTTGGCACTTAGTCACGTTATTACATGTCGCCTAACACTCGGGTTAATTTCTTTAAAAGACGTCAATGATGGGTTATTGACATTAGACCTACTAGAGGGACGGGTTTCTTCCGTCACTGTCTTTTCTTTTATATAAAGCGACGTTTCGGCTGCACAAGAAATCTGTAGTCGTCTTCAGGCGAAAACAAACACAAAACATCACAAAAATAAAAGCAATACTCTGTCTCACAACCGACAGAGTGTCAAAACGTACTAAAGTTTATGCATATCAAACAAAGAAAATAAATAAATAAAACTTCCCAACTATGGAATCTATAAAATCACACACGCACGCACACGCACACACACACACACACACACACACACACACACACACACACACACACACACACACACACACACACACACACACACACACACACACACACACACACACACACACAAGACGCACGCTTCAAGGTCAAGCGCAAACTGCGACAGCTGTGTGGACACTAAGGGCTCTTTCACACGGTAAACCAGTCTGCGGCAGATGTCTGCGGCAGACGTCTGCCATAATAGGCTCACGCGAGCTTGCTCTTGGCACACTGTTCCTGTCTGCCTCGCACGAAACGGCCCAGCCTCAATTTAGTCAGTGAATTAGTCAGTGAACAATAAACACTCTAATTCAGCATATTTTTTTAAATTGCTGTTTTATACAATATTTCAAAATTATGAATGAACAGGAAGAAGTAGTTGCAACATTAATTGAAAATAGAAAAAGGAGAAACGAAGGAACAGGAAAATGTTGATTGACCCACTAATAAACGACAGACTTAGCACTAGTAGTTTTGCACTGTTGTATTACGAACTGAGAAATGACCACGAAAAGTTTTTTAATTATTTTCGTATGTCGATTTCTTCTTTCGATGAATTGCGTAGTTTGTTGGAAAATAACGTTCAAAAACAGAACACCAACATGAGGAATTCCGTTGCAACAGTTGAAAGGTTATCGGTTACATTAAAAAATGTATACACTTTAAATTTACAACACACTTTGTTTTTTATCCAATTTGTATTTTTGATAGTGACATTTTTGAGTACAATTAATAAGACAAAATTGCAGTGATTATTTTTATTTACTTATCTAATGTAATTTTGTTTTTTCTTGACATTTCTTCGTAATCTTCAAAGGCAATTAAAAATATTCCGTTCCAGAACGGTTGTTTTCTTATTTTGTTACTATTATATTTTGAAGAACAATTCCATAGAGCTGGACGATTGCGAATTTCTTCAATAAAGGATTCGACATCGACAGTATTAATGACTTTTCCCATTCGGAAGAGGCAAACAACTGCTCGTGTGAAAATGTTCTGAGCATTTGCACTTGTTAACTAGCAACTGGCCTGCCCGACGAGTTGAATTTAACTGTCGGGGAGAGAACGAGCCGGCAGACGTCTGCCTCTCGTGGCTCACTTGCACGCTCGTGTGAAAAGCTATGCATCACGTCAATGGGATTTCAGTCCCTAGCAGACGTCTGCCGCAGTTGTCTGCCTCGTGTGTAAGGGTTGTAAGTCACACTCCTCTATATAGACAACCGGAAGACACTCCTCCCAGCCCTGCCAACTACGCCCGAAAGACAGTAACATACGCCAATTTACCCAAATGCCTAAACAATTGTTATGATGGAAGGAAGCCAGATATAAAACATTTTTTGTTTGTTATGTTGTTACGTACGGAGATCTGCTCCAGAATCAACTTCGCTCTGGGATCAGGAGTAAACGATGTGGACTTCTGACTTCAGGTGATTGGCTCCTTCATGACAATGCCCGACCTCATACTGCCTGTTCAACTGATGCCACAATCCAGGATATGCAATTTGAGTGTCATACACATCCGGCCTATTCACCAGACCTCGCCTCCAGTGATTTTCACGTCTTTGGACCGCTCAAAGAGACGATGGGAGGCAAGCATTACCGATCCGATGAAGAGGTGAAAAACGCGTTGCACGAGTGGCTAAAGTCGCAACCAAAGCACTTGTTTTCAAGACGTATCCACACGCACTTTCGAAGCGCTGGAATAGGTGCATTGCACGTCATGGGGACTACATTGAGAAATGGGGTAATTATATTTCTTCTGTATTTAATAAAATTCTATATAAAAATAATTAAGGTTTATTTGAACCTCCCTGGTATAATAATCATATTTTCAAGGCACAAGAAAGATAACAAGGGTTATTTCGAAACTGGAACACCTGGAACACAGCGAAAAGTACTGAACAGTAATCAATAATAAATAAAACTGAGCCAGTTTAAGAAAACATCGTCATCTTTGATACTCAACGTCCCTAAACAGAATACCCCCTATTATCTGTTAATTACGTCCTCAGAGAGAACAATCTGAAATGTTAAGCTGGTACTGAGTGCAGTACATAAATGATGACAGCGCTTCCTGATCGTTAAAACGTTCACTTCTATTATTTATGTACGTCTGCATTAGGGGGGTGCAACGGAACAGAATCACGAAGCGAGGCGTTCCCTTGTACGTTGCTATGTACATTAGCGATGTGAAAAAGGCATCTAAATTATGCTTGCTAGGTCACAATGTATTTACACCTACCTGTAAATCACTGCCTTGTGTACTGCAATTTTTAACCGATTATGTTCCGTGCAAAAGTTTTTGTGTTCGCATTTCCTTACTATAATGATAAAAACATAAAAGACATTACATTTTATGACAACGTGATTTTCAAAACAATATTGTAATATAATCTTTCTTTACACATTATTAATAACTTACAGGAAATATACAAGGCTTATACAACGGAACAAGGATAGCTGTTAAAAATAATTGTAGGATATCTCAACATTTATCTGTCAATCAAGGTGTTAGAGAAGGGGGCAGTATATTACCTAGTCTTTTTAACATTTATATCGCCAATCTAGTAAGGAAATCGACACATCTACTGAACTATGGTATCAAGAAATCCCGAGATGCGCTGTTATTTACTGACGACTTGCTTGTACTTAAAAATATAGAATCTGATTTGGAAAAATCTGATTCTAAGCTTCATCAGATTTGCAAACAATGCAATATGAAAGTCTCCACTATAAAATATGCTGCTTGGCATGTCAAGGCAAGGAGGCAATGAGGAGCCAACGATAGTGTTCGTTTTGAAACTCAAAACAATTTTGGACGTCAGGGCCCTAAAATAGGCTCTTTTTTCATAAAAGTGAAACAATTCATGTTGGGTATGAAGTTAAAGAATATTTTAATTAACAGTTGAATTTAGTATTAAGTTTTAGCATTCCAAAATTTTGGGATCCAAAGAGATTAAAAATTTGAAAAAATTGTGAAACTCCATCAGGGTGTTACAGTAAAGGAATTGTAAACCAGGTACGAATATTTTTTTATTTTTTCACAGATATCCGTAAAAGATTTCAGATTTTATGACCAGGTGGGTTCAAAAACACTACAATAATTGCACGATATATTCGCATGGATTCGTATGCAGTATTCACTGCGTCAAGATGTAGATACAATGAGTATAAGTCTATAAAAGTCTTAGAAGCGTGTGTTCGAGACTGAACTGAGACAAAGTTCATTAATTAATGTTGCATTACTTTTGGAACTGATGTCAAAACTTACAGTAGAGTTCACTTCAACAGTACAAGGTATATAATTGACACGTGAACTTCTTCTTCTTCTTGCAAGCTAGAAAACTTCAAAAGTGAAGTTGGTACGAGATTCAATAAATCCAGCTGCACAGTAGTATATGACAATCGTCGCTGCTATTGTCTGACTGGTAAAGTATGTCAATAAATTTCTCAACCGTGCGACACAACTGAGATTCAATTTGTGAAAGTTTTATGACGTATTCGACGTCAATTTACGGCGCAACGAGACGCGTTCAATCACGTTCATCACACGGTGAAGTGACGTGCAGCTGGATCAGATTCTAAACAGAAATTTATTTGCCGAGAACGGCAACTTGCGGGTGTGCAGAACGAAGAGGAGCGTCCGCATACGAATAACTCTAGAGTCGCACACTTGGACATTATTAATGCTTATTACCCCCCCCCCCCTCCCAAATAAGACGAAACTACCACCAAACTGAAGTGAAACTATAATCATCACGAAGAAGCCATTCCCAAAAATCGTGAACGTCGGGGGGGGGGGGACAAGGGACCTCCTAGTCACTGTACCATTTTTTTTGTCGGTCTCGATTAGTTGCGATGAAACGAGATTTTTACGTGTTCTTACCCGGTCAATTGCGCGGCCCATACGTTCACATGGTCGCAACTGATCGGATCCGTGGCAACTACTAGAAACGCTCCTGTTACAAACTTCGATGAGTTTCAATTCTTTAACTTTTTCATTTGTACGAATAACCTCTTTCTTCATTTTTTTTTTTACCCTAGGTTAGGTTAGGTTGGATTACGTTAGGTTACGTTAGTTTAGGTTGGGTTAGGTTAGGCTACGAATGAATAGAATTGTGACGATAATTTCTGTATTATTATAATAATAACATGAAAATATTAGTAACGATTGGCACCACATTACGACAGCATACAGTTCACTCTACGATAACAATTTACTCTTCATTACTTCACACGCCTTTGATAGATTTAGCTTATAGGTTGACTTTTTCTTTATCACAATTGGCCGGGTCGCAATTGAACGGGTTCAAATTTCCACCTCGTTCGCAACCGACCGTGTTCCTGTTTTTTTTTTTTTGTTACTCATGTGCGCACAAATCCGTCAGCTGAACAATACGCATAACACTTCACCCCTCTCTTCAACCGGTATGAGAAAGCCGCCCTCCGTCGCTACCAGACGATCTTCGGTAGAGGTTTGACATGAACCCCTTCTGAACCTAATTTTTGTCTTAAGTTCACACGGCCGGTGTCATTGTACTCAAGTGATTAAATATCGGGCTGCTAGGCTGTGTTAGGTTGCTGTATAACATCGACATCGTCGGTAAAGTTTCGTATCCCACCCTTGGGGATCTTCTTCAGGCCACAAAAAGCGACAGATTGTTATGAAACAGGTACGGCGGATCTTGGCCGGACGATACCTGACAACTTTTTTCGGGTAAGAGCAATCGTCGGAACCGCTCACCACCTTCCTGATCATCCTAGACTGCTGTCTGGCGCACGTCAGGTAGCCCTATCTCCCCAAGAAGGGAGCTTGCCTATTCTCGATTTCTCCACGCAGCGTGTGCCATTCGTCTGTGCGTGGCAGATCTCCGTTTCGCCCACAAGAATTTAAGTTCCTGTGGATGAATCTGGAGCCGTGCCTGGGATCGGGCCAATGCGCTTAAAAATTAAAATTAAACAGTTTGCACCTTTAATTAAAAATTAAACCTTGCATAAAGGGTGCTTTTGCTTGCCTCTGTAAACCATCCTCCTGAGCGTGGCAGCTCGTTGCTGTGACTGACGTCTTCGAGTGGACAGGTCAATTCTATCGACCATACCAGTGCTCCTTTCAGGTTTTTCAGGTGTATCCTTAAATGTGGTGGCGTGGAGTCAGGCTGGAGCAATTCGCTAACTCCCCTTCTCCACGCGTCATGGTGCAAAAGGGAACTGCAACCGAAAAAGTGCATTTGTTCCCTTTCCCTTTCAGGTGAACTTATGCCGAATAAACGTCGGCACTGAACCGTTTGAACCCAGCGTTCATCACGATCCGACCCGAAAAATGCAAGCAAATGAGGAAGCCAGAAAGACATTCTCTCTTTGACTCCCCATGCCCGGAGTGGTCACGGACCACACCTCTGGGCTTTAAGGCAGGTACGCTTAGGATATACGCCTGGAGGCCTATGCCTTGACCTCTACCTCCTCACGCAGACAGAGAAGCACTGGTCTGCCAGGCCAGCGTTAGACCTCCCTCTCTCCACTGCCTCACAACGTTACTCCACCGACTACCCGGACACACAAGCGGGTAAGACTCGAAGAATAACTAGGGTTCACTTGTGTTTCAGACGGACATTATCAAGAACTGCAAGGCAAATTAGGTCAAAATTTTTAACCCATGTTAATATAAGCAACATAGTCTTTACTTCATTTCTGAGCTCCACTGGCAAACTCCGTGCGAATCTAAACACTGAGAATGCCCTATAATAATTTCAAAATGGCCTAGAGTGGCCTAGAACAGTGGTTCCCAAACTTTTCAGTCCGCGGACCCCCCCAAAAATTAAAAATTTTACGGACCCCGTCTGTGTGTTCTGAAATAAAACAAACAGTAAATATGATACAAACTCTTATACTTTAATTAAAGTGTATTAAAATCAAAATTCTCTTAACTTGCAAAATTATGATATTAGTGATATCAAACATAGTTTTTGTTGTGAACAATGAAGCTGGTTTTGAACAATTAGCTCTGCAATATTGGGTTAAATGTCAGATAATTTCAGTTTTAAGTCACTATCAATATTAAGTTTATTTCTCAACTTTGGCTTCAAGCACGTGAGCTGGGAGAATGTGGTTTCACACAAATAAGTAGAGGGAAACGCAGTTGAACACTTCAAAGCTTTTTTGCGAGTTCAGGATAGTCAATCCTTACATATAACCAGAAGTCAGCTAGCTGTAATTGCGAAAACTATAATTTCAATGAACTGTCAATTGAAACGTCTGCCAATGAATCTTCATCTTGTAGTGTAAGAGAGAGTTTAGTTGACAGCCCATCAGCAAATGGATTCCTTGTCCACATGTCACTATCATCCTTCACGGGAAATATTCCCTTAGCTGCAAGTGCAGTTGTCCAAATGAAGCATGATAACGTTGAGGATCTCCTTGGAACATTTGCTCCTGACATCTGGACGAAATCTGCCATGGAAGGGAATTGTTCGAAGATTTTAGAATCTAATCTCTGTCTGAATCCACAGCTTCAATTTTTTTCATCATCCCCTCGGGTTTTTCTCGAACTTGGAAAATAGTGATGGTAGATCCCTGCAGAGTTAAAGTGAGTACATTCAGATGACTGAAGATATCAGCAAGATATGATAGCTTTAAAATCCAATTAAAGTCATGAAACCTGTCTTTAAGGTCGAAGTTGGAATCAAATAAAAAGAGATTTACTTCATCCCTCTGTTCAAATAATCTGTTCCAATACCCTTCCACGCTAAAGGCATCGTACTTCACAGTGAACCAACAATTGCTTGTGGTCACTCCCCATTTCTTCACATATTGTAAAGTAAGAACGTTTTGCTTAGATACAGTGCTTATACGTGGACTAAAATAGCGCGATCTGTTCTGCGTTGATGTGGCGCTCTATTCAGTTCGGCTGACAAACAGATCTGCTACACGACATGATTTAAAGAGAGTATTAAAGCCTTTAGTTAGAAATTACTTTTACAACTACAATTAGTTTCAGCCAAAAACAGTGTATAGTGGAATATTCTACTAATTGTTTTAAGATTATAAAATTTAGATTTTTGAGCATAAAAAATCGGAGAAAATTACTATATATTCTATTTCTTATTAAAAATGTCCGCGGACCCTACTTTGGGAACCACTGGTCTAGAATAATAATAATTTCAAAAAGAAATAGAAGAATTTAAAAGAAATTAAATAATCAAGTGGTCAAAGTCCTCTCAAACGTAAGGAACGCCTGACTTGGACACTTAACTTAAATATTCAGTGTTATTTACCTGTAATATCTGCAACACACACTCAGATTCTTACTTCTATCGAATCATCAAACGAACCGTAAGTCACTGTGTTACTAAACTAATTAATTAATTGCACTTAACATGCTGTGTGCATTGCTTATACCTAATTGAACATTATGAAATCCGTAACTCTTGTAAGAAGAAACAGGAACACTAAATAATGAGAGTACAGCAAGCAGTGCCGGCATCCTCTGCCCCGTTTTCTTCTAATTAACTCTCGTAAAGTAGGCATGAATAATTTCTCAACGCTGCTCACAACATAGTTACTAAATCATCTGATAAACGAGAGTAAAACAAGGTGTAATAAATTCATTACGAGAGTATACGCGAAATATTAATGCACATTGTTGAAAACTTTTATAACTAAATTTGCTTATAATGACTGTCGTAACAAAATGGCAGAGATAAGGGCGGGTATAAAAGAGCGATATATTTACACTGTACTTCGTTAGAAATAATTTGGTGTTATTTAATAGGATTTATAGTTTAAAGTATTGAA
This sequence comes from Magicicada septendecula, assembly GCA_034769895.1. Lineage (NCBI taxonomy): Eukaryota > Metazoa > Arthropoda > Insecta > Hemiptera > Cicadidae > Magicicada > Magicicada septendecula. The sequence goes on from CM068374.1 coordinate 58,016,608, forward strand.
ATTACACCAAAGTACATTTTAAAATATAATTAAAAGTGACATAAAGTAGAACATCACTAATTAGTCACCTACGGGACCGAAGGAATGACGAATTAGTGAAAGAGACGAATTAGTGTGGCAGTAAGAAACAAACTCATCAAAGACAATATAAAATGTTTTATTACAACACTAGCAAAGTACAGTACTAATGTTATGCCCGATATTTAATGCTGTACATTTCAAACTCAAACAAGTTAAGCACTGTAATTGGAAAAAAATTGTTAAATGATTGTGGGTAGGTTATGTGGATACGTATGTAACAATTTCGTAATCACTAAACATTTCGTAGGCTACATCCGGTAAGTCAATTTCACGCCAATTTTTGACGTCGTCTTCATTCAAGCTGTTAAATGCTGGTAGGGATTGGCAGATATCTAACAATTCCGATGTATGGGGAAGACTTTCTGGTTCTGCAGCCGCCGTTCTGGTTCTGTCATTCAGATGGCCGTAACATATTCCAGGCAGAATTAGAGTGTTTTCCGGAATACTTTTCCAGGCATCAGCAATCCGACTAAATTTTCGGAAACGTATTACGCTGTAACAACACAACACAACACTTGTTGTGCCGAGTACATAAGTACGAAATACCCATTCTCGGAACTAATATCTTCCGCAATCCGTTCTCTTGGCTATTATTAGAACGCCGGCCACAATAAGAACGTTTCTGGTTTACCCCGGCTATAATTGGAGCGCATATGTTACTCGCTTGTTAATAAAGAAAAAGAAAAAAGGCTTGATTGGGTGACGAATTACAGAGGGAGACGAATTAGTGAGGTTCCGCTGTATTTTAAATCGACGATTACTGGGAATGGTATAAACAGTTTTATAAAGTATTATTAATATTATAGTCATGCTGCAGGAGTTGGACCATGACTTTCGCGTGCCGAGGTACCTGCTGCGGATGGTGGAGATTACCTCAGAGACAGAGGGCTGCTTTATGGAACGCAGGAAGATCAGGGTCGGATGGGTGTCACGGTTGTGGCGGCCTAGAGTTCAGTTCTTGAACCGGACTTTTCTTACACATACCATGCCAACCTGCTGATAATAGAGATTCCGGATGAGTGTTTGGTGGGGTACGCCGAAGATGTGGCGGCGCTTGTCGTTGCTCGTACCATCGACCAAGGCCAGGTCAGGGTGATGCGATTAGTCAACAATTGGATGGTACTGCACAACCTGACATTAGCCCTCAGTGAGATGGAAATTGTGGTCTTAAGAAAGAAGAGTATTTCCACTGTAATCCCGGTATGAGTCGGAGACGAAGTGGTGGAGTCAAAAATCAGTTGTGAAGTACCTCAGAGTGATAATCAACTCCAAGTTGAGCTTTTTTTTTAATATATTGGGCATATGGGATAAAGCGGCGAAGGGAGTGATGGCGATTAGTCGGCTCATGGCCAACATCGGCAGCCCGAAGTCAACCTAAGCAGACTTCTGATGACAGCTTTGCAGTCAGTCCTATTGTAAAGAGCGGAAGTGTGGGCAGACTCTCTAAGTCGTAAGATTTACAGGAAAAAACTAGCCCAGGTCCAATGACGAAGTACTCTTCGAGTTGCACTGGCCTACCGCACGGTTTTCGAGCCGGGTGTCTTGGTCGTTGCCGGAGTGATGCCGATTGACCTTCTCGGCGAGAAACATAAGATCATCTTTCAGAAGAAGAAGGAGGTAGGTGGTGAAGTGCACACCGAAAGACACGAATCCAGATAATGGAGAAATGGCAGAGAGCTTGGGAGCAAGAAGACCGAGGTTGGTGGATTAGAAGGTTCATCAATCAGGTGTAGCCGTGGGCGGAGAGGAGGCGTGCGATCGACTGTTTTTGCCTAGACACTCGTATTTTCGACCTTGTCTGAAGAAATATGGAAAGGTCGAGTCACCAGCGTGGCTGTACTGCTCGGGAGCTGCGGAGATGTCAGCCATACTTTCTTCTTCTGCGACAGATGGGAGTAACGTATAAGATCGTTCCAAGAAGATATTATTGCGACAAATACGTAATGCTCTCGATATTTCGAGAGCGTCATTCTACACGTTTCTCAGCTAGCCGAGCAGGTAGAGCGTCTCGGTCAACTCTTGTAACTACGAAAATTATGTTGGTACGCGGCCAGGAATGCGGAAAATTATTCTGGAACCTCTGCGCGATCTATATAAACAACAGCGGCCGGCTTAGAAATTAGTTACACTTGGCGATATAGTAAAGCGCAGATCAACTGTTGTTGCGGATTAGTTGAAAGTGATTATTGTGTTATAATTAGTGCGGAACTCTATTAGTTGACATTATTATTGCTTGTGGAGAGAATACTTAAATTATTGTATGACAGTACTTTGTGGATTTCAAATTGTTGCTTACGACTAATTAAAGCTGGTAATTAGTGACTTAATTGGTGTCTGTATTTCGTTTCGACTGTACAATACGATGATCCATGAGACCGTAGACCGTCGTAACAATCTTAGCTAGGAGACTTCTCAAATTATTTTGTATCTGGAATTTAAAATTAATCCAAAACGCGTAAGAAGACAGAAACCAAGCGGTCACATAGACGGATTAAGGTAAAAAATTTTTAAAAATTTAATCACATTCTTACGTAAAAACTGAATGAGTAAGTGGAAGCCATTCGATATTTTATGAAAGTTGAGAACAATTGGCTTACGAGTATGTCAATTTCTTTTCCAAATATTTACAAGTGATAGGCCTACTAAAAGGAAGTCCGTAAAATACAATAAACTTTTGTAGGTTGTAAAAAGGAAAGTAATATTCCAAAAGTTGCTGTCCTTAAACTCATATTTATTGTGAAGATTAAAAATAGGTAAACTGTCTACCAAAATCTTAGGTAACCTGTGAATTAATGGGGGCGCGTATGTAACTGAGGACCAGTTCGATGGGCGCACCCCTCCGCACCCCATCAATGGAAATTAGAAAGGAGCGGAGTTTAATGGTTGGACGTTACAAACATTAACTGTCGCTTTATAGTATCCTTGGGCTTATACGTGGAACACCGAATCAAAATAAGCTTTGCAGCATTTTTCATTTTTGAAAATTTTTCACATTATGAGTAGGTCATCAACAGTCTGTCATCATGTACACGCACGTTAAAACTAACAAAACTTTAAACAAAAAATTGACTAAACAGGAACACATTTAATAAAAATAAATTAAAGAACTTACCACAATAACACTATTTATTTTCATAAAGGGCACATAAATTTAAAACTTGAAGAAATCACATTTAAAACGTTAAATGAACGTTTAAATTCCTTTTCATGAAAAACAGGAACACATTTAATAAAAATTAATTAAAGATCTTACCACAATAACACTACTTATTTTCATAAAGGGCAGATGAATTTAAAACTTGAAAAAATTATATTTAAAACATAAATGGACGTTTCAATTCCTTTTCATAAAAAAACTGGCTCACAGTAATAATTATATTAGAAAAAAGTAAAGTTTGAAACGGCTTGAACTATTTTATAATACAGTACTTGGAAGCAGGTACAATGCGGGTGCGTTCCTTCGTTCAATCGAAAATAAAATTACAAATTGTTCCGCAGGCGCGTGAAACCTTCTTATTGACGGGTGCACTTGCGCCCGCGGGTTCATGGTTGCCGACTGCTGCTCTACCATAATAAGAAAGAAGAAGTAAAGAGCACTGTGATCTGAAAACAACCGTTTTATATAACACATGATTAGTTTTTACTCGTGTTTTTGTATGGGCGAGAAATTACTCACTCAACATAAAGTGAATAGATAATTTTCTCTGTCATTCATTCCTCGCTCGCTGGTAGAAGAGCGTGTTCATTTCTGGTGTGTCCGTGTGCGGCGCGCTCACCTGCATGCACACATAAATCAAATTCCTCGTGACCTGTTTACCAGTGTGCTCGCAAGAGAGCGCTATCACCTGCATACAACGTTACATACATGTATACATAGAGTGTTAATCATTGTAAACAAATGGTAAACACAAAACTGCGATTTATTACAATAGCAGAATGTGCAAATGTCAGACACAACGTATATAGGAAACGTTTTAACTCACATTTACCTTTATTTCTGTTTTTATTTACTTTCAATACTTTTTTATTTTATTTTTATTGGACTATAAGAAAAGGTTGTTTTATCACAGGACGTTTAACATACAGACATCACCCTAGCTCGCTTGTACTAAACACATAAGCAAAAATATCGGTACGGAGAACCATACATGACTTCCATGTTCTAAGATTTATATTTAAAATAATTTACTTGAATTCGGTTCGATAAGTTCTAAAACAAATATCGCCCACCCTCATAGTATTTACACTATTTATAGATATTTTTGTTATTATGGGGATAGTCGTTTAATATGATGTTATATTTTCGAGTCACTTTATCTATAAGAATTAGGTAGTTTATTCTTATAAATAAACTGAACTACGCAGATAATCATCCCTCCTTCGCAACCGAGCCACACCATTAATGATATTTACACTTTCATAGAGTAATAGTTTTATCATATGCAATTTCTAAGGTATCTTATGATTAAAAATGAAATATTCGTAATTATATAAAATTAAATAAAATAGAATTAAATAGAAATAAAATTAGATAATTTACTCTTGTTAAAACACAAAACAATGTAGTTAAACTAACCGAACAACCTGGATGTCTGGCAATAAAATTATTTTGTTTTTAACAATTACCATTGTTCGAAAAGATTCAATGAATTTTTAAGTGCTTTACACTTATTAAAACGTAAAACGTTGCTGGTAAACTACCCCTCCCCCTCAACCAATCTTCACCAAAATCAAGAGGACTTGAGTTCTCTACAACGTGGGTACATATGCAAAAAATTATTTGATTCTGTTTGAATTTGCGGCAGTTATCGTTCGCCATAGAAAAAATTCCACACACACACACACACACACACACACACACACACACACACACACACACACACACACACACACACACACACACACACACACACACACACACACACACACACACACACACACACACACACACACACACACACACACACACACACACACACACACACACACACACACACACACACACACACATTTTGGAAACGGCTTTTCTTCGTGTTTTAGAGTAGTACAATCAGAATCAGCCCTTATCTCGAACACGATTTTTTTCGCGATCACCACACTTCCATTTCCTTGCGGAACATGGAAGTAAAAAAAACACACACATAAAATTATGAAGAAAGACAAAGCGGTTAGAAGGAAGTAAACGATGATACAGTCACAGACGTGTGAAGATTTTTAATCACTCGTTCGTACAAAAGAGGTCGATCTATTTACGTGAAATATTGCCACGATTTTGTATCTCACATTGCAAGTAACCCGTAAATAGCTTTCCTCGATCCCAACCTACGGGCACTGCACTGACCGCGTAAAATAAAATATGTCGATACTTGTATGATAAAAGGGCAACTTCTTTATGCATTATCTGTAAGCATTTTCGCAACTCGGTCGAAGCATATTTTTCTGTTATTTGAGTACGGTACTTTATCCCAGAGATCCTCGTTTCCAATAAGAAGAATCAAATGCAAATTCTTCAACTAACTATATAGAATAATACTGACGCGGAATACAAATTATTGATAAAAATGATTAAATTTTATCTTACTGCCCAAACTACCTTTTGCTCGTTAGATAATCGTCAGAGGCATCGCTAGGAGCGCTGTCCGTCCTGCTTTTGGTGACGGCGCCGTCGTTCGAAATATCGATGTTTTATGTGTGTTGTGTAATATGTTTAAATAGCATGCGCGATTTAAATTGTGTCTGTTTGTTTAGTATGTTGTTTCTATGCGTTTTTGTGTTTGTGTTTGTATATTTCTAGTTGTTGAAGAGTGTCCAGTTTTTGGCCTTTTTTTGTGTAGGGTTTCTATGTTGTTTTTTATGTTTCTGCATGTTGATAACATCGGTTGATAACATTAGATAATAACATCTGACACGTCATGGACAACAAAATCAAGAATTTAATACAGCAAATTCTCCGTAATGAGTATATAACAAAATTTCTCATTCCGGCGAGACTCACCGGTGTCTCTTTAGGCTCATTCGCATTATCCAGTGACTATACATCAAATGTCATTACCAGTATAAAATCACTCTCTGCACGTTATATCTATTTTGTTTTACATATTTTCATGGTTAGAGGATTACTGATAGTTTAAACTATAGTTTAAAATATATATAGTTCATTTTTATCCAAGTATAACTAGTAAGCTTACTGAGCTGCAGACGTCCCTCACTATTTTCGGCGAAATACATTTAATATAAGATAAAACCAAATTAGCATCATATGCGTTCATTAGCAAATGGCATCTTCTTCTTCTTTTTCTTCTTCTTTACCCAATCCAGAGTTTGGACGCCTGCAATTTCTTCCGGAGACATCCTTCTTACTTTCATGTTCCATAAGGAAATGGAAGTACGGTGATGGCGAAAAAAATCGTGTTCGAGATAACGGCTGATTATGATTGTACTACCCTCAAAACATGAAGAAAAGTAATTTTTCGAAAAGTGTCTGTGTGTCTGTCTGTCTATCTATGTGTCTATGTGTAGAATTTTTCCTATGGCAAACGATAACAAACGCAAATTCAAACAGAATCAAATAATTATTTGCATACACCTCTGAATTGTAGAGGACTCAAGGCCTCTTGATTTTGGTGAAAATCGATTAAGAGAAAGGGGTAGTTTACCAGCAACGTTTTATGTTTTAACAAGGGTAATCTTTTTTATGACGAATGATAACTGCCGTAAATTCAAACATAATCAAATAATTTTTTGCATACACCCCTGAATTGTAGAGGACTCAAGGCCTGTTGTTTTTGGTAAAGTTCGGTTAAGGGAAAGGGGTAGTTTACCGGCAGCGTTTTATGTTTTAACAAGGGTAAAGTACTTAATTTTGATAAATAAAGTATCCTGATAAGATCATAATAATCCACTGTAGAAACATAGATGAAATATCTATAAATAAAGAGGTTAGTTGAACGGGGTGGGGGTAATTTTCTATAAATGAAAATTATAGTTGAAGGGGGAGGGGATAATTTTTTATGTGTACTACGTTATCGGCAACAAAGAAGTTGTTTCTTGTTAAAATTCCTTCCCGGGCCCTGTTTGGCCGTAGTCCAATGTTTTCTTCAAAACCAGACGTTTCGGCAGTGCCATCGACTGCCATTATCAGTGAAAATCGAGTGCAATAATGTGAGGTGGTATACATTAGTGACCACAGTACTGTGGTTAAAGCTGAAGCAATAAGTGGAAAGAAGTAGTTTCTATGGAAATATTTCATTTCGAAAGTGATTTTAAATATAAATCCTAGAACATGGAAGTCATGTATGGTTCTCCATGCCGATATTTCCTTCTTTTGTCTCATCCACATACCTGTGCCTGAGCCTTTCCGTCCACTACACTATTCCATCATTCCCTCGATCAGGGCGGTGAACCAGCTTGAATGGCGTAGCAAATATAACCAACCGTACTGGTTCTCCTTTTGCAATGATTCCAATCAGCGTCCTTCTTTCACTCTCACTTTTCAAAACGTCATCATTAGGAACTATTTCCGTCCACGATATTCTTAATACCCAACATCTCAAAAACTTCGAGTTCAATGCACTACTGACCTTAATCTTTTGAAGTTAACATACAAACGTATGTAAATGTATTATAAACTTTCTAAGCAAACTATTTATAAATAAATGCAGTGCAGAGTATTCAATGATTCATACTCATGAGCAAACAGTGTATAAAGTTACTTTGATAGTGATCCATAACCTGCTAGCAGCTGGTGCATTTGTAACTTATGAGTTTATATAAATAATATAATAACAATGTTAATAGCAAAAACAAATGTAGAAACTCCACTGCGACTGTATTCCCTTGCACAGGTAATACTGACTATATAAATTATATAAAATAATGTTTTAACCTACAGCAAGCATGCAGCGTTGCATTATCTATTTATTGAATTCTTTATCTGTTACTGTCTTATACGTTGTTACTGAACAAAGTGGTGGTATTTTATAGTTTTAAAGACTTTTCATGAACAGGTAGGATTTCGTAGGAGCCGATCTTGCATCGATGACGTATTCTCTTAGAAAATATTGGTTTGAGAAAATCAGTCTGGAATTGAGACGTTGTCGAACGCCTGGAAGCCTTCCAGTCCCGGACCCTCCGTTACATCTGCAACTCTCCTTGGTTTGTCAGAAATGACGTTATCAGGCGAGGGTTGAAGATTCCATCGCTCGACGAGTTTTTGCAATCTCACTGGCACAAACGCTTCAACCGTGCCTTTAAATCACCTTTCCGCACCTCCTTCACCTCAGTACGGACAAAGGACCTCTCCTTGTCAAATGCAGGCACCCTCAAACTCTGCTTGACGATCCACCATAGTTCACAGAGAGCTTCTGCCCACTTGCGGACAACCCCCCCCCCCCCCATTTGACTGACTCCTCGACACACAAGACTACGTGCCGCTGCATGCAGACAGATGGATCGGGGGTTGCGCGAGCTCTAGGTGTGCAAAGCTCCACCTTTTGCCGGCGACTTCTTTCCCTCCACTGTCTCGCGTGCCAGACGGCAGTCTCTCGGGACTCTTACCGGGCTGGTGGAAGTGTAACGACCAGTTGCGGGCGTGCAAATCCCCCGCCTACGAAAGCGAAGGTTCCCCAGAGACTCCCCCATCGCAACCGTGGTGGATCGCGCCGCGATTCAGCCAATCACAGGATCGCATCCTATATCTCCGGAAATAAATAAAGAAGGAGGCTCCATCCCTCAGAACCGACATGTTTTGCTATCAAGCATTACGAAGAGGATCAGGCAGTCATCGGGGCTCGCCCGGACACTCCTGTCACCGGGGCACGCCTGCACTGTGCCCTTGCCTCTGGACCTGGACCTGAACCTGGCCCAGTTTCAGCTCAGACCTGGCGATATGGGAGTGCCGAGCGTAAGTTATGGAGGTGGTTGAGTGAGATGTGATCTTTGTGTGAATTAGTGCGGTACTGCAGTAAGGTGATATTTATTGTTGGACAAATTTAACTTGATTTATTCTATGAGAGTGACTTGTTCCTTATCCTTTGCCGGGGTCCAACTGCCAAAGTTTCTAGACTTTACTCCGAGGTTGCTTTGGGTACTGGAAGTATAGTAACAAGGTTCTGCCTTGTTTCAGCTCACTGAAGACAATGGTGGGATCATCTGCAAAGGATGACAGGATCGATTGTCGAAAGCGGGACTGAACTATAAAGCCATTGGTAGAAGAGTCGTCCGAGGATGAGATGGGTGCCGGAGGAGGTTTATGTAACATAATCCTTGAAGTGAGAAGAAGAAGAAGAAGAAGAGTGTCTTTTTAATTTTTGATTGTTGTTTGTGCCTCATTAAAGTTTGCTATTAATGACTTCATTGGTTACTGTTATTCTTTTTGCACTGAATGCACGACGATCCGGTATGACCGTCCTAACACTATTTTTACCATACTACATATTTCTTTCAATGTTTGTGAAAAAGAGTTTTCTTCCCAAAATGTATTAAATAATGTTGAAAACAACGTTTTTAAAAATGCCTTACAATTTTTAAAAATTTTACTTTAGATTATTAGAGAATAAATAACTTATAAACGTAATTTTATTATGTAGTACAGAATGGTTGAAATTTAAAAACGTTTTCTTATTTCCCATTATATTGAGAAGACACTGCAGCAGACATAAATAGGTTTTAATTTGAATAATTGAAACAATTACTGTTACATCAAAGCGGTTTTTAATACAAAAATGCAGACTACCGAGTTGTTAATTGGAATAAAAAAAAAAGTAGCAATAAAACTATCAGAGAGCTGTTATTCGATGATTTTAAAATAATAGAGAGAGAGAGAGAGAGAGAGAGAGAGAGAGAGAGAGAGAGATTTCTCTCTTGATGTCAGTCTATTTTTATCTTTTCTACTCGGAATTGTTACTGCAGATCGTAGTTGCACACTAAGCTTAATTATAGCAAGAAATATTAACAATTAAAACTGTACGCTTGTGTTGGTTTTCACAGAGAGTACTAAGTTCAATGTAATCTTCACCGCTAAAAAATTTTCATCAGACAAAATTTTTAATAGGAGTAAATTAAACTTGTATTAAAAAATATCGGTATGGAGAACCATACATGACTTCCATGTTCTAAGATTTATTTTTAATATCATTTTCGAAATGAAATATTTCTACTTCTTTATATTTCTTGCTTCAGCTTTTACCACAGTACTGGTTACAGTCATGTATAACACCTCACGTTAGCGCACTCGTTTTCACTGATGATGGCATTAGAAACATTTTGTAGTCTGGTTTTGTAGAAAACATTGCACCACGACCAAACAGCCCGGGAAGGAATTTTAACAAGAAACGACGTCTTTGTTGCCGATAATGTAGTACACATGATATATAAATAAAATTTATATATCCTTCAATTTATATATCCCCCTTCAACTACCATTTTCATTTATAGAAAATTACCCCTCCCCCTTCAACTAGCCTTTTTATTTATAGATATTTTATGTACGTTTCTACAGTGGATTATTATGACCTTCTTTTCAGTATACTTTATTTATCAAAATTAATTACTTTGTTCGTCAAAACATAAAATGTTGCAGGTAAACTACCCCTTCCCCTTAACCGATCTTCACCAAAATCAATAGGCTTTTAGTCCTCTACAATTCAGGGACGTATGCAAAAAATTGTTTGATTCTGTTTGAATTAAAAAAAATTTTTTAAAAATTCTTCACACAGACACATAGACAGACATTTTTCAAAAAATGACTTTTCTTCATGTTTTGAGGGTAGTACAATCAGAATCAACCCTTATCTCGAACGTCATACTTGCATTTTCTTATTGAACATGGAAGTAATACAGTTGCCACTTCCTGAGCACTCAAATATACTTGTAGTTATCAAAACAGATCCTTTTTTTGCAGTTAGAAGAAGTAAAGGAGTTGAAGGAAATTTTTTACAGAAAAACTCAAGATCTACAGTGGATAGGATTTCTACACCTAGGCTCAGAGTCGGTCGCTACACTTTATTTCCAGTGTACAGGTTACCCTTAAAATTTTTTTTACTTTTATATGACATCTTATATCTAGGCATTTTACTTCCATATTCCGTAAGGAAATGGAAATATGGGGATGGCGGAAAAAATCGTCTTCGAGATAAGGGCTGATTGTGACTGTACTACCCTCAAAACGTGAAGAAACGTCATTTACCGAAAAATGTCTGTGTGTAGAATGTTTTCTATGGCGAACGATAACTGACGCAAATTAAAAATGAATAAAATAATTTTTTGCATGTGTGCCCAAGTTGTTTTTAAAATCAAGGACTATTGATGTTGGTGAAGATCGGTTAAGGGGGAGGAGTAGTTTACCTGTAACGTTTTACGTTTTATCAAGAGTAAAGTACTTAATTTTGATAAGTAAAGTATGTATCCTGAGGTCATATTAATCCACTGTAGAAAGAGCGATGAAATATCTATAAATGAAAAGGGTAGTTGAAAGAGTAATTTTTCACGTTTGTTATTGATTTAATGAGTTTGACAAAATTGAATAAAAATGCATTTATACTTTTTCAAACAATGGTAATTGTTAAAAATAAAATAATCTTGTTGCCAGGCAATAAAATTATAATTTTTTTATTCTAATTTAAATCATCTATGCGTGAAGATCCGCGACTACGGCCCAGCAGGTCACAAAATAATTTCTGGCCACATAATTATATAAATATGTAATTAATGCGTGATTATCTGGGTAGTTGAGTTTCTTTATAAGAATAAAGTACCTGATTTTTTTAGATAAAGTGGCTCGAAAATAACATTATATTAAACGACTATAATACTAAACCCATAATAACAAAAATGTCTATAAATAATGAAAATAGTTTGAGGATGAGGTATATTTTTTTAGAAATTGTCGAACCGAATTCAGGTAAATGATTTTAAAAATAAATCTTAAAACATGGAAGTCATGTATGGTTTTCTTGTAAGCCATACCGACTTTTTGTAGTGTAAATACTTATATTCACAAAATAGGAAAGCTATTCAAGTTGTTCACAAAAAGAACAAATCAAAATCACAGCCACGTAAAGAGTTGCATAACCACACACAAGTTCTATGCAACCTATATTATAAACAAAACAGCTATTTCGCAAACAGCTGGTATTGAGTGGCTAACTGTTGCCAACATACACAAATAAAAATTCATTTGTTAGGCTTTTACGTCTATATTATATAAAATGTTTCCAGACAAGCCTATACGAAGCTGTTAACGTACATTCAGACCTCCGCATTCAGACCTCCGACATAGCTTCATTGTTTTATTTTTTCTAATGGTTTACATACTTTAGATTAAAAAAAAATAATATACTCTGAAAGAGGATGTAACATAAAACAAAATTCAGCAAAAAACAAAAAAAAGCAAACTTATCACCATCATCATCATCACCACCACTGGTGTGGTAATGTCTAAGTACAATACCTTAGACCTGTTCCGGAACCCATCTCCTCGTCGGTTTACCGACTCTTCCCAGTAGGGTGATGACCCAAGGCAGAGACACAGGTAGACGGATATCAGACATGCGATTCAATTGTACACACCATCTCCTTCTCTGGTCTTCAATCTTCTGGTGCAACGATACAATGTTTACATCGCGTCTAATATCCTCGTTCCTTCTCCGATCCAAGAGAGAACAACCTTGCGCCCCTCTTAAAAATTTCATTTTGGCTGCCTGAATCCTCTGCACGTACCTTTTACCAAGAGTCCATGTCTCACTAGCGTACAGGAATGTGTTGGACAGACACAGTTTTATAATTGAGCTAAAACATCTCTTAGAACGGGTTGGTTTATTATCGGTTTACTTTTGCAGCCGGGTGAAGTCGAATAAAATGTTATATAATTTCATGTGATCATTCATTTTATGGATAAAAGTATAAAGTTAATAAACATTACGAAAACCTATAAAATGAAACTGTAAGAACTTTAAAATATTATAAAATGTGTTTACAGTAAAAACACGCAGAAAGCACAACTACGCGACACCAGTTGCTTTTTGACCAGCAAGCTGGGTTGCGTGCAATTAAAATGTGAGGCCTCATTTATACTTCCAGGAGACAGGTGACGGGTGGCAGGTGGCAGGTGGCAAAGAGGTAGGCGTCAAGTGGTGCAGCATTTATACTTCAGGCTACGGTCGAGCCACTACACAAGAGATGTCGTTAGGAACACGTTAAATCTTTCTCATGCTGGAAGATGATAATGAAGTGGAGGACAGGAGGAGGAAATATTGTGTTCATCCGATCAACGAGTTGCGTGAAGCATCTGATAAATTTCACCATCTGATTTCGACTTGAGACAACACCGAGAGATGAGAATGTCTACTGATACTTTCGACTTCATTTTAGCAAAGGTGGAAAGAAAACTGAGGCGGACGAGAACTTGTAAATTACTAATTTCTCCTCCTGAAAAGCTTTACGTAACTCTAAGGTAAATTAAAATAATTTATCTAACAATTAAGTAATGAATTAAATAAGAATCGTATATTTCTTAGTGCTTGTAGTCAGCAATAAAGCAACCAATATGTTTTTGCATAATATGTATTTTATTTTCTTAAACAAATATCATACTTTCTAAAACCAGTGATTTTTCATGTATTACAAACATTTAACAGACAGGGATACATAGAATAATTTGTAGATAATATGTATAAGGTAAGCTCACCTAACTCCGTGATATTACGGATATTAGCTTACAGCTACAAAATCTGTTTATTAAAAATATTTTAGTAAGTACTAAGTACTGAGTGTTCCTTGAATTGTGTGTTTAGTGTAGGGTACACAAAATGTAATAAGGAAACTAACTTTCTTACTGTAATTTCTGTACAAAATTATTCACATTTATTCATTAACTGTGGTATTTTCTTCCAACTTTTCTCCACCACATCCATGTTTTTGTGATTCGGATCTGTATCATTCAAAATTGCAGACCTTGTCTGCACGTCATTATTTCGACACAAGAGAACAGATGCAAATGCCAAAAAGCGCGGGAGACGTCGCCTGTATCTGTGACAAACTACAGCGACAGGTGGTGAGAGGTAGCGTCACCGAGGAGTCACACGTCACTTCGCAGAAGTATAAACAAACCCATTCTCAACAATGTACCACAGCTGCTGATGACATCACCCGTCGCCTACCACTTGTCACCCGTCGCCTGCCACCTCGAAGTATAAATGAGGCCTGAGTGATTTCAAACCGGTCTCCTTGCGATCGCGTCGTGTGCGGCGCCCCATTCCACTACGGTGACGGATCGCAAAACAGCTGGTCGCGCAACTTCTTAACAACTAAAGTCGCAATACAGTCGCACCGTGTGCGGAGGGCCTAACACTTAATGTTGACATTAACACGGATAATACAGATGTTTCAGTATACAAGTAATACAGACGGTTAATACGTTATTCATTCAACCTTGTAGAGAGTCTTATCCTATAGTGGACAATCCTATCAAGTACTACATGGCTCCGTTAACACAGAAACTGGAGAGGGGAAGCGTAGCAGCACTGGCACTGCCAGTTGCGCGGGGGTTCAGTACGTTCTCCTACGCTGCTTGACGTTTGTACAGTCAAAGTAAAACTCATACGCGACAAGAAAATTTACACGTCCAAAAATTAAAGTTAGAGCATTATAATACTTAAACTGTACGCATATGGTGTCAAAATTGTTATTCTACACCGTTTCAAAAATTATTAAATTACTTTGACCATAAACATAAACAATGTGAGCAATAAGCTCCACAATTTCAATTAGGTATTGTTCTGTAAAACATAACTAGTCGTGTCTCCGTTGTTGATCAACATACTTACTGTTACTTCAGTTTGGAGCTTAATATGTCAATAAGGCTATTCAATGTTTAATTTTTTTTTGTACTCTTCATAAATGTATAAAGTTATGTTACTTTTGCTCATGATTTTTTCGAATTACAATATGAAACATTAGCTGGTAAAGAAAGGTTTTGCTATTACAAATAGTAGTTCTATAAACGAGTGAAATTATGAGGAACAAGTAAATTTAATTTCAATTCAATTAGCAAGTTTCTAACGTGATATTGTGTATACCACGTTATAAACATGATATCACGTTATAAACGGACTTGGGAAATCTCATAATAATTGTTAACTGATCAAAGTTAAAGTTACTGTCTAAACAAACTAAGTTAAAGTTACAGTTAATAGTTACAAAAACTAACTGATTAAAGATAAATAAAAATAACTGATTAAAAGTTAAACCATTTTTGGTTTGCTTTTTTGTTTTATTTGTATTGAGTAAAGTGCTCAGTTTTCTACCAGTCGATTTTGACACTTTTACCTCTTTCCGTATCTTACAAATTGTGGTTTCTGACTTTCCTGTTGCAGCTGCTGCTCGCTTTGTCGCGTTGTTTATTGGGTACTTATAAAAACCACTGTTCTTTTCTTCATCATAAATTCAATAACTCGCCCAACTATTTGGCGTGCTCGACTGCGAATTGTAGGCCTTTCTTTGTTACTTGTCATCTTTCAATTCTACAGTTAATGAATTTTAATTTCGGAGTTGATTATAAACTATTATTTAACTCTTGTATTGTCACGTTCTACGCTGTTCTAAATTTTATATGTCGAGTGAGGTGTTAAAAGTCTGGAAATTACACTATATAAAAAGTTCAAGTTTAAATACTTCTATCGGGTTTACACGCACAAATATTAATTACAGGCCTAACACAAATCGACGCTCACAGTACTCGTAGTTAATAAACATAAATTCAAGTGACAAACTCTGTAGGCCTAACACGAACACACGCAATATTAATTATACCGTAGATAAACGCTACGATACTCACAATTAGTAAATATAAAATCAAATAACAAACTCTGGGAGACGAACACACACAAATATTAATTATACCGCAGATCAACACTCACAATACTCACAATTAGTAAATATAAATACAAGTGACAAACTCTGTAACACGAACACGCACAAATAACATCCTATAAAAAATATATAGTACTTGTAACGCAAATCGACGCTCACGATATTCATAGCTGGAAAACATACATCTAATGACAGACTTTTGAGTATGACTGTAAACTGCTTGGTGGGGTGAGACGCGCTTGCGCGTTTGTCTCTGAACTCCCTTAGTTCACATTTTCCTGCATGTTTTGTTGATGTTGTTAAGTAGTATACTGATAATATTCCGTTTCTGCCGTACATCGACAATTATTTTGCGATCTTGAAGAGTACTGCATGTCTTTGCCACTTGGCTAACAAATCTCATTTCGGCCGGTTGAATACTACTGGCCTGGGATTCCGTTGAAATCCAATTCTCAGACCCATACTGAAGAGTGGGGAGGGTCATCACCTTGTAGAAAATTTAGGAGTTTTTCTTTACTCATCGATTTTAGACTTCATCGCTTGGGAATATATCTTAACAAATTTGCAGCATAACGCGTAAGATGAATTCACTTTAAAAATTCTCAGACTCGTTTATGTCAATGCTTTCTTCTTTATTGTGAGAGATTTTAACCCGAAACCATGAATAAAATTGATCTAAAACATAGGATCTGTCTGTTTGTCTGTCTGTCTCTATCCCCCCTCTCTCTCTCTCTCTCCAACATTACGTAACGGGTATAATATTAATGAAATTGTAATTAGACAGACAGATAGGGAAAAAGGTGTGTATAAAATCAGTATAGATGTTTTCGCCAGAAATAGTTAATGCACGTTACGTACGTTAATAGAGTAGTACGTTTGTGAGGTCAAGTAGGCAACCCTCATTCTACTTTAGCCCCCACCCTCTATGTGGGAAACTCGTTCTCCTCGATTACTTCGGTCTGCTATTGATTAGGTTATTTATAGAAATGTATGTTTATAACTAGCACGTGTTGCACAGAACCCGATGATGATGCTGAAAGCCTTGAACAAACTGTTTTGTTCAGGTCTTCTCGATCTATTTCTGTTTTTTTTTTTATCACGCTCAAAGTCGTGTTTTAAACACTGAATGAACGTCAACTTTTTTGTCACTGACAATCTGATTGGTTTCTGTCATTTTGGAGTTGGACAACCCACCTGCATTCCATTCGATGATATTCCGTTTCCTCATTTTGTTTTCCAGTCCTAACAACGGAATTTTCTTTTGTGTTTCTGCCCTGAAAAGGCTATTTGCTTATGAACGTTTGTCCTTTAATTCTGGAGATACCCGTTTTGCCAGCTTTGACCGTCGATCAGATGTTGCGGACGCGAATGACTGTCTCGCCCGCACACTGGAACGGTTGGATAAAACCTATTTTTTCTGTCATGGTCACTTCAATGGGACGTCCCACACGTGGGTCGCCAGTTATGCTTGTCCGACTCATTTCAGACTTAGCAACACAGTGCTTAACCGTTGAGTCGATGGAAAAGATTGCCCCAACATTGAATTCAGCTAATTTTCGACATTGGTTAGAGTTAACCCTTTCAAAAAACGTGTTTAGTGACGCCACGAGTTTCCAAACCGACCACTGTTAAAGCATTGCTTATGGCGTTTACTGTGGTGTACTGTCAGACTAATGCTAAACAACACATTCACTTGAAATATAAATTCATCCTGCAAAGGATGAAATCATACAAACTGGTTGCAAAGTGTTGACGACAAGCTCAGGTGTTTGGAAATTCTGTAACTAGGACAAGCAGTTCTGCAGCTTAGAATGACCAAAGTTTAAATGACAGAATAATGTATACATGCACTCGCTAGAGTCACAGTTTCAGACAAAGGTATAATCCAGTGGGAACTGTCGGATTGAAATATTGGCGGCTCTCTCTCTCTCTCTCTCTCTCTCTCTCTCTCTCTCTCTCTCTCTCTCTCTCTCTCTCTCACCTCTCTCTCTCGTCTCTGTCTCTGTATGTCTGTCTATCAGTCTGTCTGTATCTCTGTCTGTCTGTCTGTATGTCTGTCTGTCTCTCTCTCTCTATCTCTCTGTTTCTCTCTTTAAATCGATCTATTCATCTAGCTTTCATTGTCTCCATTTGTTAGTTATCCACTCATCTCTTTCATTAATTTGTCTCTTCTGGCCTCTTTTTTTAGCCGGTGACTTCTTAATGTTATCCTCTCATTTATGGACACGTCCTTACGTGTATAATTTTTCTTCCTCTTTTCCTTTTTAACTGAGCATACGTGCTCTGACTTATGAAGGCCAAGTATCGTTTCCATTTTCACAAGATTTTCTGCGCCTACTCGCTACTGAAATCTTTCGTTTTATCTCATACCACTGTGACTGATATCCAAGGGAACCTGGTTTGTTGTTGTTGTTCTTCTTCTTCTCTTCAAGGATTAGGTCATATAAACCTGTTCCGGCACCCACTTCATCCTCGGACGACCCACGTCTCTTCTACCAACGGCTTTATAGTTCAGTGCCGCTTTCGGCAATCGAGCCACTGTCATCCTTTGCAGATGATCCCACAATTGTCTTCTGTAAAATGAAATAATTTCAATTGTGTCCTTCACTTCGAGTTCTGCTCTGATATCTTCATTCCTTATCTTCATTCCTTATTCTATCTTACAATGTATAATTTGAAATATTTCAAAGAAACAGCATTTCAGCACTGTGAATTTGCCGCTTTCCTTTTTTTTTTGTCATGACGCACGACTCACTCCCATAAATCAACGTTTATAACTATCTTAGTCCTCACTGGACATTTACCTTTAAAGGCCATAGTTTTGGTCTTTCTTACTGATATTGTCAATGAGTACTCTCTTGCCACTTCTTGTAATTGAAACATAGCTCTTTGTAAATCATCCTCATTTTCTTGAAGAAGAACTATGGCATCCGCATATAGCAGGGAACCCATAGCCTACAAACTGATTTGTTAAGCTGTATTCCCGAACTCACTCTGGATTTCCATGCTCTTAACATGTCGTCAATGTTTTGTTATTCTATTATATCTTTACTTTGGCTATCAGTCTCACTGCCATTTTACGATTTTCGTCTGTTTTGTAGCTATGGACGCTGTTCACGCTTTCCTTTAATGTTTTTCTCTACTTTTCTTCAATTGTTGACATTCTCTTCGAGTTTTCTGTCCCAAATTGTTTTTCCTTTCCTCTTCTGTTTTTTTGTTTCATCCACAAAACATTGCGTTAATTAGTGTATAGCGTGCCATTCATTAAAATTTTTTGTCAAGAAATTTTTAGAAACGTAACGTCGTTTTAATTTTTGTTTAAATGATAAAGACAGTGATTTAATATTCGACATTCTTTATCAGTCTTTTGTAGTTGGGGTTGTGTCGTAGATTACAGAGACCCTGAATCAGACAAATTCAAATTTTAATACTCACATTTGTTTACTCAAATCTGTAAAAACAATTACAAATGTTTCTTTTATTCTGCTTTTTTCTGTTTATTTAATTACACGGTGCCAGGATGCCTTAAAACCTGACATTACTGTCCCCATTTTTATCTTACTCTGGGCTAAATTACACCCCTATTTTATTTAGGGAAAACATCCCGGAATGGATATTCTTATTGGTTGATTCCACGCCTCCAATCCAATCTGGACCCCCTTCCCCCGAAACAAAATTTTTGCTACGTTCCTGTTTCTACAGAGAGTCCCTTGAGCAATGGGACACACTTTAGGATTGCATTCTACAGATATTTCATATAAACATATGTCCGAAAACGCTTCGTTTTAGATTTATGGCTTACGAAAATTTCACCTCGACTTTTGCTCCAAGGCTGCAATTAAGCCCTACTGAAATTCTTAAAACTTAAATTAAAGGGTAAATTTGATAATGTCCTATATGGGTTTTGACCTGAACAATTGAAAAAAGAGGGTTGCAGATCTGTATTATGAGTAGTTTTATAGAAAAGTTTCGTAAATCTGAAAAAATGGTGTAAAAACACTTATACAATCATCATCATCATCATCTTCAAGGAGTAAACCAGGGATACTTTGTTTCGATCTCAAACAGTCAAAGAGTCTAGAGCTAGTCGCTCCAGCGCTTCCTCGGACGTCCCACGCCTCTCCCTCCCATCGGCTTATATTTCCATAGTTGTTCGTGAATGCGGCAGTCATCCAATCGGCAAAGATGTTCCCACCAATTCCTACGATACTGGGTAAATTGGTGGGAAAATTGTAATACAATTTGTAAAGAATTTAATTCTGAGAAATCTGATGTAAGTAAAGTCGAGCTCAGATGACCATGCTGGGAATACTGTACTGTGGCTAAACCTTATCTCCAATGCTACGTTCTGGGAAGGGCCTAACCAGAAGCCCACTAAATTGCGAATAAGTAAGAGAAGACGGCGATGTGTGGGGCGGCCGGATGACTTGACTGCAAAGGAGGCACTCTACTCTGGAACCCACAAGGGAGCATCAGACGTGATAGACACAGAACGACATGGCGTCGGACAGTAACAGGAGGACAAGGCGTTAATTCTTTGTTGCGGCCAAACAAATTTAAATCTTCAACTTTTCCTTTCGGGGGACTCGGAATCTCCTATAAACGCAACGTTTCTCCTAAACTACTGCCATTAGCTGATTTTTTTCTGTAGCTTATTATATTTTGTTACAGAAAAAGTGTTACGCCCTTACGGAACGTTGTGGTAGATTGGAGAACGTTGTTATACTCTATTCCCGCAGCTTTAATGCGTGCGTGACGCTTGACATGCGAGGCAGTGTTCCGTAATAAGGAACAATCTCGTACATTCGATAGAGTTGTTCGAGAAGTTTCTGCGAAGGTCGCGCTGAAGTGTCCTCTAGAATTTTCGGTGGCTTGTTAACGACGCATATTATGGAACCCTGCGGACTATAAATAGCCCATACCTGCTGCTTAACTGCTGCTTAGTTTTGAGTTATTGTCGGGCGATTACACAGTGCGTTTGAGTAGTGATGTACACTGTACACAGTGCGGTTCGATGTAGTATGGTGAAGTGTTATGTGTTTTATAATCCTGCGGGACAATTGTAAAACAATTGTGTTTTATATTAGTTATTTTATTGCGTGTGAACAATTTTTATTTTATTTGTCGGAAGAGACTGTCTTGTTGATTACAAACTGTTTAATTGCGATAATTAAAGCTGGTGATTAGTGACTTAATTTTGATTTCCACTGTACCATACGACGATCAGTTAGACCATCGTAACAATATTTTTCACAGATTGTGTCATAGCAATTTTGAGATATTTGCATTTTTGTAGGAAATACTAATTTTCTTGTACTTTAAGATTTACTAACATTATTTCTCACAATTCTTTACAATATAAAATCTATAATTACTAAGTTATGAAAAGAGTACTATGAGACGATGTAAAATTTAGTGTGATGTACAAACTCTGAAAATTTGAGGTTTTCAGCTCTTATAGTTATTTAAACAAACTATATAGAAAATATTATATAGCAAAAAAGTAAACTTACGGTAATCGTTGATCAAAGTTGTAACTGCACCTTTAGTGGAGTCCTGGACCATAGGATGGGTTGTCAGAAACACTTGACATCTTCATAAAGCTTTCTCTATATTCCTTTCATTCTTTGTCTGTCACACTCACACTTAGACACTCACACTCAAAAAAAGTATCTCTTTGGAATATGTGGGAAATTTGTATGAGAAGATTCTCACTGAATCAAATCTATGGCAAACTGACACGACATATCTCTCTCTTCTATGGCACTACAGCCCTGGACTCCTTCAATTTTTCCCCCATTCTCTTCTGTCGATAGCCATCTTCCTCCAGGGACGCACTTTCAGTATTTCTTTTGCATCCTTACCCACCGCGCCCTCCCATTTTCTCTTCGGTCTTCCTACTGGTCCGAGAATTGTTCCGTGGATTCTGGTATTCAATAGTTTTCGTGGTATTCTGTCTTCCCCCATCCTGGCTACAAGACCATCCCACCATAGACCCTGTAATTGTATGTATAGCGGTTCTTGGATACAATTCAAAGTTATATCTTATTCTCCAGCCGTGTACGTCATTAACTGGTCCCAGGATTCTTCGTAATATTTTTCTTTCAAAGATTTCAAAGAGTGTTTGCTGCTTTGGAGATCAGGATGCACGTTTCGCAACCGTAGGTTAGGATGGGTTGATATTATTGATTTATATATTGATTATTATTATTATTATAATATCTTATTATTATTGATTTGTATATCCTTAGTTTCGTGTTTCTGTGGATGTCTTTGGATCTGAAGATACTAGATGTGGCGAAATACGCTTTATTGGTTTGGACTATCCTTTTCCGGATTTCGGCTTCCTCTGTGCCGTTTTTTTCTAATATGGTTCCCAAGTATTTAAAGTTGTCCACCTTTTCGATATTGTCGACTGTTCGTAGTTTCTTTGTCTTCTAGTCTGCACTAATATTTTTGTTTTATCTATGTTGATTTTGAGGCCTACATTGCTAGCATTTTCTTTGTATGAGAAGATTCTTACTGAATCCAATCTGTGACAAACTGACACGACGTGTCACGTCCACTTATTGAATGGAGGAGAATATTTTGAAAATTATTTTTAAATACTTATAAGCTCGCTACAGATGTACTAATTCTACCATAGTAAAGAGAAAAGTCTATATTTTTTAATTTTAAAAAACTCAAAAATTCATTTTTTCATCATTTTTCACCTTTCGGGTCTCCTTAAGGACTTAACAGAAATAAGGTAACTGATAAACATCCAAGAAAATATCAAATAATTATTTCATACAAATAAATATTTTACAATACTTTTACTATTAACATATCACAAAAAAACTCTTGTTCATAAACTAATCAAATTCTTAAAATATGTCGACCAATGGTTGTGATTTGTTTACCGGATTTTAACTGAACATTTTACTCCTGCGAGTAATTGAATACGCTTGTCGTAACTTAGACTGTATGAAACGCGAGCACATTGAAAGTTATGCATACTTCTGTGTGTGTGTGAACATACATCAATTACCTCGTGACCTGTGTAGTAGCGTGCTCGCGCCCCACAAGAGAACACTGTCACGTGCCTTCATACATACATACAGTACATACAGTCGTACCTAAGACGTAAATTATTGTAAACAAATGGCAGACAGAATAAGTTACAATTTACTACACAACACCAGTACATGCAGCGTGTTGTTGGTACCAGTTATTTAGATACTGTAATGTAGTTTTGTTTCTGTTGCAACTATAAAAATACCTTTACTTCTGTGCACTATCTCGTTGTTTCGTTAACTCGTTTTTTTTTTTTTGACGTGAAAACGTCTATTCGCTCGTTAAGCACAGTGATAGCCGGTCAAACTTTCTTGTGTTACAAAATACCGTCAGATTTCAATCGCTGATAACTACGAGACTAATAATGCAATAACAACGGTTGAGGTCACAATGGATAGAGCATGTCTGTACGTGTTTGTTGTGCAGTGTTTGTTTTGCCTGTGACGTCATCGGGCTAGTGTAGGCGCCTGCGCGTGATTGTTGTGAATTAGCGTTGTGTAAAAATAAATTAGTGTAGCGTGAGAACGAGTTTAGCTAGGACGTTGATTCGGGTGTCATTGTAAAGAGCTTGAGAAGGACTACTAGGACTCAAAGTGAAATAATAAAAATATTCGCCGAAATATATGTAAAAATCGGTATTAAATGGAAAATTGCAAAAAAATTAAAGATGTCTCATATGAGTCGTAAATATGCGCGGAATTATAGAAAACGCAAATCAGAGGAAAGCTCGCATCAAAAGGAATTTAAAAAACCTAAAAAGTCCAGTGCCGAGCAAATGCGAGAGCTACGGCAGCATCGAAAAGAAAATGAAAAAACGGCGCAAAGCAATAACGTAGGTGGCCCATCGGGCGTACAGCAGCCACCGACAGTCCAAACGTCCACAGATCATGTGCAGACGTCGTTGGAAGGCAATACAGAAAACGGTGATAATATAGAGATCAATGGCAACGTGACAGCGCCAGACGAGTATGTATTGCGATCACCAAATATCGTGGTGTTGTCAACGTCGGGCATCAATGCGCGTGCGTCGATGGCGGGTGCTACGGTAGACTGTGATGTTTTCACGGAAAATCTACGGCGCGGACCTTGACTACGCCTTCCAACATTTTTTTTTTTTTTTTTTTGTATCGGCCATGTAAGGACCACATGCCAATTTCAGTTCTTTATTCTTTGTTCTTTTCTTTTTCTCCAATATTCTTTCATCTTTTCACTGTGTCTCTTCTTCCTACCTTCCTGTCTTCACTCCACTTTGAACCTGCGTTTTTCTCTCTCCTACCCTGGACTCCTTCCTAACACTTTTGCCCGAAAAAATTCTCTTTCAATTGCTTCTTCTGCGTGTATATTATTTTTTCTAAATCCTTTTGGACTTCTTTAATCCAACTTGATGTTGACTTCTTCCCCCACAGATATTTGAAGATCTGCTTTGTTAACCTATTGTCATCCGTTCTATATAAATGTCCAAAAAATTATAGTCTTTTTTTTCTCATTGTTTCTGTTATATTTTCTATACTTTGATATATTTCATCATTACTTCTTAATTTTTAACCTTCTGAAGTTTTTCGTGGGCCTAATATTTTTCTAATAATTCATCTCTCCAATCTAGTTTGTCTAAATTATAACTCAATGCTAGACATTGACTTGCTTATTTAGAGATTGACATTCTGGCTTCACTACTGTACTGTAATGCCTCATTTTCGCATTTTTGATATGCACTTTTTATTGTAAATATCTTTAGTTATGCCATATGCTCTTTCCATCTTATGAATCCTTTCTTCTATAGCAGATTTTTCTAAACCATTCTCTTCAATTATTTATCCGAGATACTTAAATTTTCTAACCCTCTCTATTCGACCAATATCTGTTACCAGGCGCATTTTTAATGTTTTTGAGAAATTTGTTTTTTCTGTAGAAATTCTTAAGTCTGTTCTACTGGCTATATCCTCTAAAAAATTAACTTGTGTTACTGCAGATGTCAAATGTTCATAAAGTATAGCAAAGACATCTGCGAATGCCAAACAGTTTATTTCAATACGTCGTTAACTCGTTTTATTTTTGTACTTATTCAGCACTAGAGCCCAACGTGAATCCTGGCTTCCAACAACAATCTTCTCCTGCGCCTCCTGTCTATTCAGTCCTGTCTGTCTGTCAGTGTAACCCCTCATATCTGTTTCCCTGAGCTCTTCTAGCACATCATACAAACATCTTATCATATATCGGCCCCTATTTCTCCTTTTACAGACTTTCGCCCTCAGGATTGTCTTTGGCGTACGTTTATCATCCATCATGTGAGGTGACCTAGCCAATAATGTCGTTGAACCCTTATAAATCTTACAATGTCCTCATTATTAAATAGCTCATCTATCTCCTGGTTATTTCTTATTATCAATTCGTCATCTTCTTTACCGGGCCATAAACACGTCATACGTTTTATATCTTTTAAAATTTCACAAGCCTAGTCCGAGTATATCAACAACAACACTCGCTATCTTTAAATTAAACTTCTACGTGGACAGTTTTTAAGTTCCAGAGTGTAAAGTACTTCAAGTAGTTAATTCTCTTGATAGTGAATCATCATCATCATCAGCTGTGTCTCTACAACCCTTGGTGGGTCTTGGTCTGCTCCAAGAGTCGATTCCATTCCTACCTATTGCGTGCCCTGGCTTTCCAGTTTCTTATGTTCAGCCTTCCTAGGTCCTCCTCTATCTGGTCTTTGAATCTACATCGGCGTCTTCTCGTTTTTCTACTACCCATTGGTTTCTGGTAGAAAATGTGTTTCGTAGGCTACCCTGCCTCCATTCTCTCTATGTGTCCAATCCAGTTTAGCCCTGTATATTTTTATTATCCTGACAATGTCCGGATCTTTGTAAAAATGGTATAGTTCATAATTGTAGAGCATGCGTCACATTCCATTTTCTTGTACTCCTCTGAACATTGTTCTTAGGATCCTTATTTCACAGCAACCTAGAAATCTCTCTCTATTTTTTGTCATTCTCCAGGTTTCTGAAGCATATGTTAGGACCGGCCAGATAAGTTTTTTGTAAATTTAGCATTTTGTGCTTCTTGAGATGAAGCTAGATATCAGGTGGTTTTTTAATCCATAATATGTTTTATTTGCGAAATGTATTCTTCTTCTTATTTCAGTGTTGATGTCGTTAGTGCTGTTTATCTGAGAGCCAAGATATATTCACTCTTTTACTGCCATGATATATTTTTGGTGCCTATTTTATGGTCTTGAAGGGTTGGATTTAATGGCAGTTTGTTGGCAGCATACAAATATTTTGTTTTCTCCAAGTTTATCTGCAGTCCAATTTTACTTAAGGATTCATCTAATGCTGTAATGGCACTAATGAGATTTCGTTTTGTCCTGGCAATTAGATCAATATCATCGGCGTATGCTAAAAGGAAATCGGCTTGATGAGGGCAACAGAGGAATAGAAAATTTACGAACGAAAGGCAAGTGAGTCGGAAAATGAAAATAATAATAAAATGTGGCAATGAAATTTCTTGCTTAGGCATTTACTCATGTGAAATAAATATATAAGTATAAAATAATTCCATTTTAAACCTTCTTAGTGTTTCTTGTTCTTTTTTTATATAAATATTCATGTCTTCCTTCAATAAGCAACTAGTTTTATTTTTATACAACAACAAAAATGTTTCAGTTGTGTTAGACTCGATTTAAAGCACTGATAGTCCTACTCTGATTCGTTTTAGACACAGTTGGTTCTTAGCTTAGGGTACTTATTTACCCTAATTTAATTACATATACGATAATGGCTTTGTCAGGTTAGAGAGGCAGGTTCATGGATATTTCAGACCGTCTGCAATGTTTACTCCGGCTTTTATTTATCACACTGAAAAGTGGTTTAATAAATATGATAAACTTGGGTAAATTCGTGACAATGTATAAAATACCATTTGTGCCAACCAGAAAGTTTTAATTCTTTTTTTCTGTTTTAATCTTTGAAAAGAATGGTTTTTAAGGACTTTATCGCACTAAAATGTTTTGGAAAAAACAACATATTATATTTATTTTAATTAAATTTCGAAACAATGTTCTTGCTTGGTAATCTCGTGACAACACTCCGCTATACTCGTGATATCACGACTTTACCTGGATTGAGGCAATCTCGTGATACGTCAGGCATACTCGTGACATCTAAAATCGTAAAAGAAATCATAAATGAAATAAAGCTAAAATCATACAGTCAAAAATATGAAAATTATAAACGCCATTAATATTAAAATTATACGGAGAAATTCAATCCAGGAAATAAAAACTGTCAAAAATTTTACTAGAAAACAATTTAGAAGATTTATATTTATTGAAGACTTTTTCAGAGGTAAATGTCAAAATTTAAATAAATTTGTACATTACTAGGAAGCGTATTTACTTGGAAGACAACACAAAATATTTAAGAAACTACGATCCGGAGATAAGGTCCTACAACGCATACGCCGTCCATAACCTATCACAATATGTATCATCGTATTCAGTATGTATTAACTGACAATTTAAGACTAAATTTGATACTTAATAGAGTGAATTCCAATGACGGCAGAATCTAAATGCGCGGGCCTATTAACAGATATAGACATACAAGAAATATTCCTTACCTTTCACTTCAAAACGTTGCAAATAAAATAAGCACGTGTCACACTGGCGCCTACAATATCTCAAACTGAACATCAGAATGTGCTGCGCTCAACTGGAGAAACTAGGCACTTGTGGGAGCATCGGTTAACCCGTGACAAGCTTCACAAAAAGTATCACGAGATTACCTCTGTCAGGAGTATACTCGACTTTACCAACATGTATGACCGTAATCTGTTATGGTTTCAAATCTCACAAATCAAAATTTATTAACGCCTTCTCATATCAGCCCCATCAAAGGATTTCCATAAAAAAGGAATACTGGTATTAGTTGAACGAGCGAGGCGAGTTCTCAATTTTAACTCGACTGTTTGGTATTTGTTTGTCTGTTTCGGGATATGTCTCATGACAACTTTTGTTCGCATCAACCGATTTTTGTAAACTTGGGCATGCATTTCCATTCTAATACCCTACAGAACCCTACTGTTTTGTAGGGTTATTATTGAGTCCGTCAGATTTTCGACTGGTTTGTAGCCTCCCCGCATATACCCGTTTTGCGTGTGTACGGAGTCTCTCACAGGTATGTGGGACCTACAGTTTAACGCCGGATCCGAACAACATAGTTGGAGAGGGTTTATACTAGGCAGGAGGCCTCTCGCTTGTTTGCCATCGCTTTGCGAGGGGAAACGGTCGTATCTAAATCAGATGGCCCCGGCGGGAACGTTTAGTAGGGTAATCCCAAGGAAATAGGGGCGCGGGAGTAAAAAATGTGATGGGGTCAAAGTTTTTAAAAAATGACAACGCCCCATGTGAGGTATCAAAATAAAGAGAACTGTATCTAAAATCTGAATATATTGTTCATTTTTATAAATTTCAAAATGTTTGTATGTCTGGTCCTAAAAAGTTGGTGGAAAATTTGATGCGGGGTAACGAACATTTTAACTAGTGTTGTGTTTAGAAAAATTTCAAAATTTTGGGGAGGTAGGGGCCCAAACAAAGTGTCAGAACTTTGAAAACAATTGTGAAAATCCTGCAGCGGGTTAGGCTGAAAGAAATTGTAAAGCAAATTCGAATGTATCGAATTTTTAGTGTTTACTGTATGCACGTGTTCTCTAGAATCGATATATTACCAAAAAAGTAGTAGATTAATAGGGAGTGGTGTAATTTTTCAAATTATTTTAAAAATAATAAAAATAAATGTAACGCAGAATTAAAAAAAAAAACATAGCTACCTGTAAACAATTTTACAAAATCGTAATCTTCTTCTTCTTCTTTTTCTTTCATCTGGTGGGCCTCGGCCTCTCAACAATCCAACTCCACTTCCCTCTATCATTCGCCAATCCTTTCCAGCCTCTTATACCCATCACAGCAAGGTCTTGAATGAAGTTCTCTCTTGCTTCTTTAATATAATCTCTCCTTCCAGAAGACACTCTTAACCGTGTTGTCTTGGATTCACAACAGCTGATTTTGTACAGTGCTGGGACGTAAAACGCGCAAGATTTCCAACCAGGGACCCTTTTGTTGGGGGCTACCATACCCTAGCCGAATAGACTCCGTTTTAAGACGCCGAGAACACGTCTTTTTACTCTTTTTATATTCTGATAAATGGAACCAATAGCTGCCACGTATTCAGAGGCCGAGAGAACAAAAGAGATCTTCGACGGCTCATGGAAGTAAGATTTGCTGGCAGAGACGACCAACTCTGCGTGTAGAAAGCACTGTCCAATTTGAGAGAAAACAGTAAGCGTTAATCAGGATATCAATATTTAGTAGTGAGACTTAACACGATTTTAGCCACTTATAGAAAATGTTTCGTAACAGTGACCCACAAACTGCCAACAGCAGGTACACCTGTAATATACACTATGTTGTTTACGATAACAGTATAGTTACGAACCAATGAACATTCGGAACTGTACCTTTATCCGTTCCTGCGGTCCATTATCAATGTTTCTAATACGCGATTGTATCGATATATTAAGATGTGGAAAGAAGAAGTGTACTAATTGTAAATTGTCCTAATACTTAATGCACAGCGGAAATCGGAAATACGTGTTGTTTACATTTGTGAGGTTAGGTGACAACGGTTTTTGGTTTTTAGTTTACTGCTGAAATAAGTAAAAGCCATGGTTGAGGAAAACATAACGTTTAATTCTTATAACACAGTAACGCTTGAAATAAAGAACCTAACGTTTTTGAGTTGACAAATTAAGAAAACTACAACAGCAAATGTAAACTGGAAAATACAAATATTTATGGTTAATAGAAAACACAAAAAACAATGTTCTGTATTACGGAATAACAACATTAACAACATACGCTCTACATATTGCACATAATGGACGTTTTTTCTGATTAGTCACAAAACAAGTACTTGTTAGAAATAAATATTATCGAAAAAACAAGTTCTGCCACAAAAAGAAAAAGTAATCGCCTTACTTTCGAGTTCGGTGGTTTTTCAGTGATCTATTCACAGAACGAGTATTAATGAAAAAACGAGTACTACTGGGAAAACGAGTTCTACTGAAAACCGAGTTCTGCAACAAAAAAGGAGACATGTATAGTAATTGGCAAGGGGTCGCCTTACTTTCAAATTTGTTTTTCGTTGTTTCCGCCAAAGAACGAGTTTTACATTACACACGTATTGCTTTCCATGTGTAATTTTAGTCCTCATGTTAGCCTAAGAACATCAACTTTTGGCGTCACAGGTAGGCGACTGTTATATAGTACTGCTGAAATCATTTTTCATTAAAAAAATGCACTAAGAATACCAACTGCAATCGCCAGCCAACTATTTTGCAACATACGAAATTAAAATTTGTATAATTCTTTCACCTACATAAAATTCATCATCATCTTCACGGATTAAACTAAGGATGGTTTGTTCCGGTTTCAAATAGGCAAAGATTAGAGCTGGTCGCTCCAGCGGTTCCTCGGACGTCCCGCACCTCACCGTCCCATCGGCTTATAGTTCCATAGTTGTTTGGAAATGCGGCAGTGATCCATTCGGAAAAGATGTTCCTACCAATTCAGCCGATACTGGGCAATACTGTCGAGTATACTGATAATATTCAGTTCCTACCGTATATCTGTGTTTGTTCTGTGATCATGGAGAATATACACCGCCACGTGCCTGAGTAATCTTATTTCAGCCGCTTGGATGCTACTGGCCTGGCCTTTCGTTAAGGCCCAATTCTCAGACCCAAAAAGAAGTGTGGGAAGAACCATCACCTTGTAGAATTTTAGGCGTGTTCCTTTACTTCCTGACTTAAGGGTTCGCCTAATGGTCCTGCACATACTGTTGACTTTATGCAACTTATTCACAACGTCGTTGCATATATTATAAGACACACTGTAGCCCAGGTATTCAAAATTGCTAACTTGTTCCAGGACAGTACCATCTATAACAATTTTTGTCCGTACGGGATCAGTTCCACGAAAAGCCACCACCTTGGTCTTAGGTGTGGATATCTGCAGTCCAGAGTCTTTACAGATTCGATTTAACAAATGTATCCCCAACCTACATAAAATTATGTGCGATATTTACTAAAGATCGAAGCCAAACAATCGCATAATCGAAATATCGAAAATTACTGAATGAACGGATAAAGGTACAGTACCGAACATTTATATTCTTCGTTGATAAAGTCAACGCGCACGATTGTGCTCTGTTTCGCATGTAATGCATACGGGTATAAATAATGTAAGTGAACACTTTAACCTTTAGGAAGCGTGTAGTGCAATGCTTTCATTACTTGTGTATTATTTCCTACCAGCTAACGTCTCAGCCGTTATTATTACGCAGTGTAGCTCTAATTAACAGCTTTAAAGACGTTGCTCTTTAGACGTTATTAAAGAGTCGATAGCTTTTACATACCTGTTCTTCAAAGTATTCATTTGCGTTGTCTTTTAAATATTTAATTGTAGTATTTGTAAAGACTTGGTTATTCACAGTCTTGTGACTCCTTTAAAACTTCCAATAACAATGCGTTTCAAGGATAAATCCTCATCATCAGGTTATAAAAACACCAATCCCTCCGGAGGAGTCGTACAAAAATAAAAAAATTATTACCAAACATCACAAAGCACTTCACGCCACGTCGCAACCTAGTGCGCACCAGTATACGCGGTCGACGTAAACGCAAAACGCCAATTAAAACCATTGAAAGCAGAGTCCAAAATTTAACAGGGCTACCAAAGATACATAAAGAAAAGATACCAATACATCCGATTGTACAACGGCCCCAAGGTACAAAGCAGCTAGAAAACTGGTAAAAATTATTAATGAGATCGTTGATGTAATCAACAATTATAGCATAAGAAACAGTTACGATTTCGTTGGAAAAATGAGTGCTACTACAATGTCACCCCACTACAAAATGGCCTCTTTTGATATAACTAATTTGTACACAAACCTGCCCGTGGATGATACACTAACAATCCTTAGAAATAGTCTAACTAGAACAAATAGGCTAAATGAAACTAAATTTAATGAGTTTATTCAAAGTGCTTTGTTATTTTTGGTAATAATTTTTGATTTTTTGACGACCGCTCCAGAAGGATTAGTGTTTTTATAAATTGATGATGAGGATTTATCCTTGAAACGCGTTGTTATTGAAAGTTTTAAAGAAGTCACAAGACGGTGAGTAACCAAGTGTTTACAAATATACAATTAAATACTTATACACGACACTCGGTGACTATAATATAATAAAATGTTTTTTTAACTTTAAAACTTTCTATAAATGTTCCTTTTTAATCTGTTTTTGAGGTTTTCACGGCCGGCGTCATAATTATTGTAATTATTTCTATTTTCATGCTGATTGATGTTGGAAATGTAATCAGACGGTTTGGCCTCACCTCTATAGGCCATCTTCAGTGAAAGCTTTTCGAAACTAGTGACAAGATGTGCTTCAGTACACAACAGCACTGTGGCTAAGGCTTTACAGTACTTTTAAAATCCAAGCAATTTTTAGCGATTTTATAATTTTAACATTTGATATAAATTAAAAATGTCACTAATATTTGAACGCAAAAGTGATCAGTATAATGCGCATTTCCATTGGATTACACTGATTTCCATTGGATTTACAGTACTTTTAAAATCCAAGCAATTTTTAGCGATTTTATAATTTTAACATTTGATATAAATTAAAAATGTCACTAATATTTGAACGCAAAAGTGATCAGTATAATGCGCATTTCCATTGGATTTTTACAACCACGTGATCCGGTAAACTGTTCTCGAACTTCGCTCAGGATTTCTACTTGATTTTTTCTTGAGGTTACCAATCTTATTTACATCAAGATTCATCAAGATCACCGTCAATATTATTCCATCTTGCTTCGTCTTTTCTTTAACAGCCCTTATATCCATATCTCTATGAACGCCGATTAATCACCTGCTAAAGGATGCAGCCTGGATTCTCCCCTCCTTGGTTTTGGATTTGGTGAGGCGGAGGGTGACAAACATTGTTTCGAATAAAAATATTAATATGTTAGATAATTTTTAAATTATCAGAAAAAACCAAACCAATTTAATATTGCAAGTTCTTAAACTTTGGACTTTAACGAAAGGCCAGGCGAGTCGTTATCCGAGCGGCTGAAATGAGATTTCTAAGTCACGTGGCAGGGTATACTCTCCATGATCATAGAAGAAACACAGATATATGCAGCAGGAACTAAATATTATGAGCATACTCGACAGGTTGGCCCAGTATCGGCTGAACTGGTGGGAACATCTTTGCCGAATGGATGACTGCCGCGTCCCCAAACAACTATGGAACTGTAAGCCGAGGGGACGGAGAGGTGTGGGACGTCCTAGGAAGTGCAGGAGTGACCAGCTGTAATCTTTGCCTATTTGAGACCGGAACAAACCATCCTACGTTTAATCCTTGAAGGTGATGATGTTTTTAAACTTTTACGGCCGGCTTCGACATTGTTGAAACTATTATTATCAGCCAGACTGTTAGGCCGTGGTGCACATTTGTCGTTATTGACAAACATTTCGGCCCCAACATCGGAGGCCATCATTAGTGTCTAGATTAGCACAGTGTCCGCCGATTCACCTCAGATATGAGATAGGGACTGTGTTTTGCCTTATAAAGCTCACTTATATTAACATATGTACCTTACCATGTAACTAGGAAATCATCATCGCCATAGTCTCCTCTTCACCGGTTGCCTTACAAATCGTAGCACTGAAGATGGCATCCAATTGTGGGGCCGATACGTCTGTTTCAAGCCGCAGATTACAACAGGGACCAATAGCCCGGCCAGTAGTCAGAATATTAACACAGTATAACACAAAGATGGGACTTCTACGCTGCTACGTATTCTCGGCCCTCTTCTACGGTGTAGAATCTTGGACTTTGACTGAAGCCACAAAAAAAATTGGAATCTTTCGAAACGTGGCTTTACCATTGAATACTGAGCATTTCATGGACAGCACATATAACTAATGTTGAAGTTCTTAGAAAGAAAGGGAAGTTATTAACACAGCGAAGATAAGGAAACTTCAGTATCTGGGAATCTCATGAGAATGAAGAGAGATTTTACTTATTGCAGTCCATACTACAGGGAAAAGTAGTTGGAAAGACAGGAGTTGGCTGTTAAATTTATTTAACCGAGAATATCATGGCTGAGAAATTTAAGGCCCTGGTTTAGCATGAATACAACCGACTTATTCAGTGCAGCAGTACAGAAAGTTAAAATAGTCTGTATGATATCCAACATTTGAAACGGATAGGAACTATCAGAAGTAGAAAAAAGACTACTGATTAAAACAATTATATGAAGTCTAGGACTGTGCGGACTTAATGGACTGAGCTTGTAAATATATACTTTAGTTACGTTGAACGAATTGTAAAAGCATGCTAATCATGCTAATTCTAAAGTTACAAGACTATTTACTTTTGTAACAAACTCGCATTTTAACCGTTAAAAGGTTTTGACATAAACGCTATGAATTGTCAGCTTCACTTTGCAGTCACGAAACTGTTAAAACTTTGATTTTAAACTGATCTTGACTCTCAGCTCATGTGTTTGGAAATCCCGTACGTAGGAAAAGAAGCAGCTGCAGAAGATTAGCATGAACTGAGTTCAGACGGCGCGGGATTAATACGGTACAAAAGTCTCACAGTACACAAAGCCAAATTCAGGTGGGAAAATTGCGGCAGCTCTATATCGACGTCGTTGACACACACGCGCGCGCGCCCGCGCGCGTACGGATTGTTTTTGTTATTCGATGTAAACAACAGATTATTCGATGTCTACAGGAAGATTATGTCTTTCACATTCCAAATGAGAATGCCAGACATCGTATTGAGAAAGGTAAATTATACTTTGTACCAGTGGGGGCTGAGGGTTCCAAATTTTGGTGGTCGCAGTAGTCAGTTGCAAAACAAGAGGGGTGAATGTCGGTGGAAGAAGAATTGAATGTATAAGGTTTGCTGATGACATGGCTGTTTTAGCAGAAAAGAAAGAGACAATGAATGAAATGATAAGAGATTTGGCTTTAGTATGCGAGGAGTATGGTATGAGGATTAATAAGGAAAAACTAAGTGTATGGTGATTAGCAGAGGAGGAATAAGGGCAAACATAAAGATAGGGCAAGACAAAATACAACAGGTGGGGTTGTTTAAATATCTTGGAAGCTTGATAAGTGAAGATATGTCCTGCACTCTTGAAATTAGAGCAAGAATTGCTATAGCGAAAGAAGCATTTAATAGGAAGAAAAGACTGCTGTGTGGCAAAATTAATAAGAATTTAAGGAAAAGGTTGGCCAAATGTTATGTGTGGAGCGTTGCTTTATATGGTGCAGAGACATGGACACTGAGGAAAGAGGATGAGAAAAGATTAGAAGCATTTGAGATGTGAGTTTGGCGAGCAATGGAATAAGTAAGGTGGGTTGATAAAGTAAGGAATGATGAAGTTTTAAGAAGAATATGGGAAGAGAGAAGAATCCTGAAGGTAATAGAATTTAGTTAGGTCATTGTTTAAGAAGAGACTGCTTGCTTACAACTGCCATGGAGGGTGTCATAGAAGGAGTGAAAAGAAGAGGACGTAGAAGAGTGAAGCTAATCGATAGCATTAAAATCAGAGGGTGTTACGAAGAATCGAAAGACTGGCGTGCGATAGGACAGCTTGGAGAGCTCTTACCATTTGAAGACCTGCCTTAGGGCAGACCACCAAATAAGTAAGTAGTTAGTTGGGTGGGGTGGGGGGTTCATAGAATACATTTAAACAATAGGCTGCATCATAGTACTATCATATGGAAAAAAATAATGGAATGTTACTGTTTTCTCCAAAAAGAGAGCTGTCAATGAAATGCAATTACCTCACTTCTATCGGAATGTCTACCTCTGCCAGATGCCATGATGTACTCATGAACGGTTGTTAAAGATCACTAACTTTGCAGTAACCAAATATTAAATACAAAAGGCGAAAGTTAAACAGTATCGTGCTTTTTACAAACAACACGTGGTTTGAAAGCACACAGAAGCACTAAACAAAGAAAAAATAATACTTAAGGCACATTAATTATTACCAGTTGATTGATATGTTACTATCACAAAATTACTAATATTTTGAAAGCTTATTCAACGGGTAACGTTTAGCTTCAACCAACGTAAACACTAAACCCGACACAGTTGGTTTCATGACGCAACTAAGGATGCGCTACACTCCTACTGGAGGTTGGGAATGTTTGCAAACACCGGGCTCACGTCTAAAGTATTGGGACATGCAGAGTAACGTACTTCTTCCCATATGTTAGCTTTGCCATTTAGAGCCCTTACACACGAGGCAGACAACTGCGACAGACGTATGTGGACAGAAATCCCATTGATGGAATGAATAGCTTTTCACACGAGCGTGCGAGTGGGCCTCAAGAGACAGACGCCTGCCGCCTCGCACTCCCCGACAGTTGAATTCAACTCGTCGGGTAGCAAGTGCAAATCCTTAGAACCTTTTCATACGAGCAGTCGTCTGCCTCTTCGGAATGGAAAAAGTCATTAATACTTTCTATATGGAATCATTTATTCAAGAAATTCGCAATCGTCCAGCTATACGGAATTGTTCTTCAAAAGATAATAGTAACAAAATAAGAAAACAACAGTGCTGGAGCGAAATATTTTTAATTGCCTATAAAGATTACGAAGAAATGTAAGGAGAAAACAAAATTCCAGTAGGTAAGTAAATAGTCACTGCAGTTTTGTCTTATTAACTGTACTTAAAAATTTTACTATTAAACATGCAAATGGAATAAAAAACAATGTGTATTGAAAATATAAAGTGTATACATTTTTTAATGTAACCGCTAACTTTTAAACTGTTGCAAGAGAATGTTTACTCTTCACTGACTAAATTGAGGCTGGACCGTTTGGTGCGAGGCAGACAGGCAAAGTGTGCCGAGAGCAAGCTCGCATGAGCCTACTATGGCAGACGTCTGCCGCAGACTGGTTTACCGTGTGAAAGAACTCTTAGAGCCCT
The DNA here is from genome assembly GCA_034769895.1 of Magicicada septendecula. Lineage (NCBI taxonomy): Eukaryota > Metazoa > Arthropoda > Insecta > Hemiptera > Cicadidae > Magicicada > Magicicada septendecula. The sequence continues at coordinate 58,053,698 of CM068374.1, forward strand.
TTCACACGAGGCACACAGTGCGGCAGACCTCTTCTAGGGACAAAAATCCCATTTAAACAATGCATAGGTTTTCACACGAGGGTGCGAGTGAGCCCACGAGAGGCAGACGTCTGCCGGCTCGTTCTCTCCCCGACAGTTGAATTCAAATCGTCGGGCAGGCCAGTTGCTAGTTAACAAGTGCAAATCCGTAGAACCTTTTCACACGAGGCAGACGTCTGCCTCTTCCGAATGGAAAAAGTCATTCATACTTTCGATGTCGAATCCTTTATTGAAGAGATTCGCAATCATCCAGCTATATGGGATTGTTCTTGAAAAGATAATAGTAATAAAATAAGAAAACAACAGACCTGGAACGAAATATTTTTAATTGCCTATGAAGATTACGAAGAAATGTCAAGAAAAAACAAAATTGCATTAGATAAGTAAATAGTCACTTTAAAATGCATATTAGTTCTTGGTATCCAAGTCACGTATGAACAGTAAATTATTATAAATAAATCACCTTGTATCCGTCGTGTGACTTCGTTACGTCGATTAAAATGACGCGTTTCGGAACATCTGTTCCATCATCAGATAAAATCGCTCTATTGAGGTCGTTAAACGTTAAAAACACATGTTACACATAATTGTCCACTATTTAATTCACTTGCTTCCTAAATGGTGCGCACCACGACGAAGCCGATCGGACACTGAACTATTACCTGAGTGATTACGCCTAAGCAGGTTCAAAGCTGTATCGTATAGCGGGTTGGATTTAAAATTTAAGTGGTCATTCAATATGAAGTCTCGGCTGTTTATGTTATTATATGCTTTGTATATTTCGAACTCCTCTATTGCGTCCATGTAACGGCCTTTGTTGCACACATGTAGGGGTATTAAATTAGATTTAAAATCAGTATAATTATGATTGTGTAAGATTAAGTGGCGGGCAAAGTTGGGCTTGATATTATTTAACAAAGTGAGATTATTTAGGTGACGTTTTGGTGTGTGTTCTTTAAATCGTTTGAGGAAACCTCTCCCCGTTTGACCAATGTAAAAACTGTTGCAGTCGTTACATGATAATTTATATATGCCGGATTTCTTTTCTAAAGGTATGGGTTTTCTATGACGTAGTATTTTTAATAGACTATTGTTTGTTTTGAAGGTAGCAGTAATATTCAATTTATTAAATGTGGAGGTTAGAATCTTTGGTATTATATTTGTGTATGCGGTAGAAATAAATGTTATTTTTGTATCCTTATCTATTGGGGGCTTGGATTTTCGAATTTTATGTTTCTTGATGAGATTATCAATCAACGTGTTTTGGTAACCATTAGCTAAAGCTATATGTTTAATGGTATTCACCTCCTCACGGTAATCATCATCACTGAGAGGTACTGCCAACAATCTGCGGATAAAGTAATTATAAGCTGCCAACTTCTGCGAAAATGGATGATAAGAGTCAGCATGTATTGTCACATCAGTGGTAGTCGGTTTTCTATAAATATTAAATTTCAATTTATTTACGTGGACAATTATGTGTAACATGTGTTTTTAACGTTTAACGACCTCAATAGAGCGATTTTATCTGATGATGGAACAGATGTTCCGAAACGCGTCATTTTAATCGACGTAACGAAGTCACACGACGGATACAAGGTGATTTATTTATAATAATTTACTGTTCATACGTGACTTGGATACCAAGAACTAATATGCATTTTAAATTGGAGGCTAGTCAAGCAAGCGTGGTATATAAGTATCAAAACGTTAAAATCCAGTTACTAAAAACTAACTTACACATTAAATTTAATAATATCTGTTTAAAAAATCGTTTAATACCAAAATATGCAGTTATAAATGTGAAGGCCCTCTCTAGAGCTGCTAAAGCAACCAAAAAACATGCTGAGATTTTTCGGATCAAGGAAGAAATCAAATCTTTGTATATTAAGAAATCTACACTCAATACACGACTTTATAAATTGCATTTACATATTTTGAACTATATTCATCCTGCCATCGTAAATAATGTTATGGAATCAGTACATAAATACGTCTCTGACGTTACTCACAATACATACTTTAAACAGACGCGTAAAATTCATAATTTAAAGAGTAAACATCGCCATGAGACCGACGTCACTTGTAAACACACATTTTATCCTCGTGTGTCTAATTTAACTACGATAGCTTTTAATGATGACGAAATGAACATCCTTAATAAAGGCATCAAGTATAACTTGCCTCTTAATAATAAACATCAAATCGTACAAGAAATTTTCAATGCAGAAACTGCAGTAAAAACAATTGCTGATCCAAAACTACAAACTGAAGCACGCATTTTAATAAATAATAAATTTAATAATACCATAAAACACTATAATTTTGACAACCATTCACCTCATGGTTTACAGAAACATATAAGATTTTCCAACGAGTTTAAGTTATTGAAACAAATAAAAGCTAAATTAGTTGATAATAATGCTCTAATTACTAAGGCAGATAAGGGGAATACTCTTGTTGTCATGGACTTTGACGTGTATAAAACGAAAGTAAACGACTTTATTTCAAACAATAATATTAGAACCTTGAAATCTGATCCTACTGATATGTATGTCAAGACATTGAATAACAAAATCAATAATTTCGTAAATTTGTTTAGCGAATGCACACGTCGCTTCCTGAAGCCTATTAATGCTAAAGCTCCCGAACTCACTGGCCTACCCAAAATTCATAAACACGACATACCGGTCAGACCACTCGTTAATTTTACCACAGCGCCCGCATACAAAACAGCTAAAAAACTCGTCAAAGTAATCAAAGAAAACATAAATTTAAAGAACAATCATAGTGTCATAAACAACACGGATTTTATTAATAAATGTAAAAATGTTGATATACTACCAAATTATAAGTTAGCATCGTTTGATATAGTAAATTTGTATACCAACATACCAGTAAAGGAAACACTAAATATCTTAAAAGAAAATTTATTAGAGAATAATAAATTAAATATACAGACGAGAAACGAGTTAATTGGTTTACTTGAAACTATCTTAGAACAAAATTACTTTGCTTTCAATAACCAATTTTTCATTCAGGACGATGGATTGGCCATGGGTTCACCTCTCTCTGGTCTATTGGCTGACGTTTACTTGAATTTTTATGAAAACTCTCATTTGCTCTCACATAACAAATACAAAAATGATATAATATTTTATGCACGTTATGTAGACGATACCTTTCTAATTTTCAATGGTACTGTACGACAGATCGAAAACCTAAAACATTATATGAATAATATTAATAAAAACATTCAATTCACGTTGGAAACTGAAGTAGATAATAAATTGAATTTTTTAGATTTGTCTGTCACTAAACACGTAAATAAATTGAAATTTAATATTTATAGAAAACCGACTATCACTGATGTGACAATACATGCTGACTTTTATCATCCATTTTCGCAGAAGTTGGCAGCTTATAATTACTTTATCCGCAGATTGTTGGCAGTACCTCTCAGTGATGATGATTACCGTGAGGAGGTGAATACCATTAAAAATATAGCTTTAGCTAATGGTTACCAAAACACGTTGATTGATAATCTCATCAAGAAACATAAAATTCGAAAATCCAAGCCCCCAATAGATAAGGATACAAAAATAACATTTATTTCTACCGCATACACAAATATAATACCAAAGATTCTAACCTCCACATTTAATAAATTGAATATTACTGCTACCTTCAAAACAAACAATAGTCTATTAAAAATACTACGTCATAGAAAACCCATACCTTTAGAAAAGAAATCCGGCATATATAAATTATCATGTAACGTCTGCAACAGTTTTTACATTGGTCAAACGGGGAGAGGTTTCCTCAAACGATTTAAAGAACACACACCAAAACGTCACCTAAATAATCTCACTTTGTTAAATAATATCAAGCCCAACTTTGCCCGCCACTTAATCTTACACAATCATAATTATACTGATTTTAAATCTAATTTAATACCCCTACATGTGTGCAACAAAGGCCGTTACATGGACGCAATAGAGGAGTTCGAAATATACAAAGCATATAATAACATAAACAGCCGAGACTTCATATTGAATGACCACTTAAATTTTAAATCCAACCCGCTATACGATACAGCTTTGAACCTGCTTAGGCGTAATCACTCAGATAATAGTTCAGTGTCCGATCGGCTTCGTCGTGGTGCGCACCATTTAGGAAGCAAGTGAATTAAATAGTGGACAATTATGTGTAACATGTGTTTTTAACGTTTAACGACCTCAATAGAGCGATTTTATCTGATGATGGAACAGATGTTCCGAAACGCGTCATTTTAATCGACGTAACGAAGTCACACGACGGATACAAGGTGATTTATTTATAATAAATAATCACTGCAGTTTTGTCTTATTAATATAATTAAAAATTTTACTAATAAAAATACAAATTGAATAAAAAACAATGTGTATTGTAAATTTAAAGTGTATACATTTTTTAATGTAATCGCTAACTTTTCAACTGTTGCAACGGAATTCCTCATGTTGGTGTTCTGTTTTTGAATGTTATTCTCCAAAAAACTGCAATTCATCGAAAGAAGAAATCGACATACGAAAATAATTTAAAAACTTTTCATTGTCATTTCTCAGTTCGTATTTCTCATATCTCCGGTGGACATCAAGGAGACATTTACTGTGTACACATGTATTTACGTGAACCTACCGATTTGATTAAACCTTAAAGAATATTAGCCTACGAAAAATATAAATTGACAGCTGCAGTCGATTATGTTAAGTAACGAATTCGTCATCATCGTCATCATTCGTGTTTGAGGGATTTCTACTCGTATCATCTACATTTGTTCTACAGTTGATCCGCTTAACGTTTGATTGAACTTCTGATAGTTCGTTATCCCAATAATCTGTAATGTTTAAAATTTTAGGTCAGTCTTTCTGGTTTCTTTGTCTTTAAGTGTTTAAGTGGATATCCGTTTGTTAATTGTTAAATTCTTTTAATTTTTCTCGGATACCTGTGGTTTTTCGTCAATTTCATATAGCCTATTAAAATTCTTAAAAAATTTTATTTCATTCGCTTGTATTCTGGCAGACATCTTCAATGAAATTGCAAAAACTGAGACGTCGAGAAAAGCATAGATACAGAAATTGAGGAAGAGAAAATGCCCTGCAGGTGCTCTAAAGCGCTTAATAATAATCTTACTTTACCGATCCTTAGTTTTAAGGATCAATTTAAACATACTATAAACATTTATTTTAAAGACATATATTAACAACTTACTTTTGTTAATATGGCAGGCTAAAATATTAATATATTCACACTTGACAGTTTCAGGCAGAAGCATATCTCTTTTATTTTGCAAGTTAATTGTGCACCTTATATTATCTTATAAGATACCTTACCTTACCTTGTAAGGTATATTACCTTAATATTGCCTCATTTTAAGTTTAATTTTTGGAGGCCCTCAAAACACCATATATAGGCCTATGATTGAATCTCTCTATTTTTACCTACTTGATCAAAATTTCATAGCGGTGTTACTTATTTCGTATTTATTTATTCGTACTTATTAAATGATCCCTAAAAATTTGAGACCGTCATTTGGTCAGCATCAAAGATATGTCATTACAAAATTCCGCTGATTGAAATTAAGTAAGTAAAATTTTGAAGTTGCTGTCCATTGTCTGTAATTTCGTCAGTATATATTAAAAGAAATGGCGACACGCCCCAGCCTTGTCTTAAACCTACATTTATTTCTTCAATCCTATTAATGTCATTTGGAGTTATCGTTTATATTTGTAAACTAATTGGTTTAAAGAAGCGGGATGCTTCTTTTAATTATAATTTCACACATCTGATGTCTGCTTAATCTATCAAAATCCGTATGTTTGTCAGTTAAATTGTCTATGATATTCAATAATTTGTTGCACTATAAAAGTATTATCTTCGCAGAACCTCCAACTCTATAACCTTCTTGACCTTCAAGCAATAGTGTTCTAATATTGTTTTCAGTCTTGCTATTATGACTTTAGAGTATTTTCTTTACACTATTCAGTATTCATAAACTTATATAGCTTCCACATTTTGATCCGTTGTCTTTTTTGAATATTAGTTTTACGATAGATTGGGTACATTTTTGTTAAGCCAACATTGATTCAGTAAATCGAAAAAAGCTCAGTTTCAACCCTTTGGACTAGCGTTTTATAAGTTAATTTTTGAAGCCGTCACAAACAAATTACAACAATTATGTTTACTAATTATTATCGTTGATACTATCTGGTCAGCTGAGAAACAATTCACAGCTGATTCATAGCTGTGAATCGAAGGGCTAGGGCCTTCGACAGAAATTAAAGAAAGCTTTTAAATAGACACAGGGCCACAACTACAAATGAAGAAAATTAAGAACAGTAAAACTCATCAACACTGTTTTGTATTAAAAACACGCAGACACATATTTTTCGAGTTTTGGAGTAAAAAATATGTGCAAAACTACTAGTGGTAAGTCTGTTGTTTATCAGTGGGTCAATCAACATTTTCCTGTTCCTTCTTTTTCTATTTTCAATTAGTGCTAGAGCCAATATTACAACTACTTCTTCCTGTTCATTCACAATTTTGAAATACTGTATAAAAAAGCAATTTAAAAACATATGTTGAATTAGCGTATTTACTCTGCACTGACTAAACTGAGAGGCTGGACCCTTTGGTGCGAGGCACCCACGCACAGTGTGCCGAGAGCAAGCTCGCGTGAGACTACTACGGCAGACGTCTGCCGTAGACAGATGCCGCAGACTGGTTTACCCGTGTGAAAGGGCCCTTACTTTTCAATTTGCAATCGGTCTACAACCACCAGTCTGCGCGCCACATTTGAATTGTACGTTAACATTGCCGCACAGAAACTAACACGTTATCCGTTGAAATTAATGTCGCATTCAACTGCTTAACGTTTTCGTATATTAATTTGCAGTTTAGTTATTCTATATTGGTGGTTGTGCAACGCTGCAAACCTAACACCGGCCACCATTGCTTTATACATGAAAGTGGCGCTTTCCTACTTTACATGCAAATGGATTACTGAAATATGTTCAAGTTACCTGTTAACTTGGAAAACACTTAATGCATGCCCTAACACTTAATACATTATAGCCTAACACTTTTCCGATTTTTACACTTTGTGTGTGTGTGTGTGTGTGTGTGTGTGTGTGTGTGTGTGTGTGTAGACGTTTATCTTCTTTTGTATATAACTCAGCGTGAGACATAAAAACACTGCTTGTCGAGCATATCTCTTAGTTATACCTTATTCGAACGAGCGAAGCAAGGGCTCAGTGTCAACTCGACCGTTTGGCTTTATTCTATCTGTTTATCCATCTATCTGTTTGGAACATGTTTCACGGTAACGTTCCAATGCATCAACATATTTTTATAAGACGTGGCATGTTGGTCCAAATTTTTTAAGCCTACAGGATTAAAAAAAAAAAAACGCCAAAGCCCATGAGGGGTATCGAATTCAAGAGAATGTTAACCGCAGTCCGAATATTGTGTTTATTTTTGAAAATTTAAACGTTTTGGACGTCAGAGCCCAAGTAGTAGGAGAAGGTTATCATAAAATCGTGAGGTATCAAATTAAAGGGAATGTGATGGCTTTCCTGGGAAGCAATCCTGTAAGAGCCAAAATAATGATTAACAACCAACTAATTGAACAAGTCTCTCACTTTAGTTACCTAGGGTATGATATATCACATGAGAACAATACAGGCATGGACAATTAACTACATAAGTTTCAAATGATGTGTGGCACCATAAGAAGTACACTAAAAAACAAGACGCGGAAAGGTACTCAGCTCAAGTTTTACAAGGTAATGTCTGCTCAAGTTTTATAATGTCTGTGTCTGTGGTTCTTTACGGAAGTCAGTCATGAGAAAGTGAGATACAAGCCGCATACAAGCAGCGGAGATAAAATTTCTAAGGCCGGTCATAGGTTGTTCTAAACAAGATCGATTTAGAACTAAAGAGATTACAGAAGAGTTAGAAATATCAACTTAAATGACAAAATAAATGAGTTCCACAGAAGAAATTCGAAGGACCTTCGGGAGCGTATAGATAATCGAAGACTACAAAAGTTTCGAGAAGATACAAACCAGCTGGAAGAAGAAGCGTAGGCAGACGAAAGAAAAGATGGGAATAAATCTTATGAAGCCGGAACAGGTCACCAAGTCCTAATCCGTGTTAAGGAAGAAGAAGAAGAAGAAGAAGAAGAAGAAGAAGAAGAAGAAGAAGAAGAAGAAGAAGAAGAAGAAGAAGAAGAAGAAGATAAAATTAAAGGGAATTGTAACTAACATCTGAAAGTAGTGTTTAGGTTTAGCAGCTCAGAGAGCTTGTTAGTTTACAGTTAGCTATATGTGGTTGCGCTAAGACGATAGTGCTTATCTGCGAATTAGGTAATCAGTTGTAGATAGTAATCAGTAACACAGTAACAAAGGTTGCTTAATGCAAGGAAAACCTAATGATCTTAATACTTGTGCTGTGACTCGGGGCGCTGAATGCAGTTGTACAAGTACCAGAGTAATGGAATTCCTGAGCGAGTAGGGAAGCATTCCAGCGCCCCTCATTCACTATGCAAGGCGATGAATGACGCAATTTCACCGAGAGAAATCGTTTGTCACTCAGTCGGAACGGTCGTTGGCCTACATATTACAATTTCAAAGCTTCCAACGTACGGTCAGAAACGAGTTTGTCGTTCATATTGGAGTTTCAAAGCCAGTACGTTTGACTTATTCAGTGTGCTCATTCACAGAAAACCTATTTAACTTAAAAAAAAAAAACAAATAATCAGAAACAATGGATCAACTATCAACGTTATGTCTGAATGACCAACATTCAGATGATTTTATTTTAATATTTATTTAACTAAACGCTTCTAGAACGGCCAGATGTAAGAGTTTCCGAAAACTTCTTACAGTCATTAAATTTACGACAACTCTAGGGGCTGTACAAGCGGCGGGCAAGCCCGTGTCCTCCATTAGGCTACGTCGCGCCCTGAGCTTCGAAACGGCTCATCCCCCCCCCCGTGGGGACAACGTTGTTTGGGGGACCCTACGTGTGGTCTGCTACAGTCCGTGGTAGTTCAAGTAGGCATTCAGCATCAGCTTTCGCCGATACCGGGTCCAAGAAGTACGTGGGACAGGTAGATTGTTGACGGAGGGCGCTAATAAGGCGGTTGCACTGTAAACGGACACAAGGCGGTAGACTTCCCATGGAAAGTGTACGCATAGTGGTGTTCAGGGAACGGACACCTAGGGCGTTGCGGATAGTCTTGTCACATGTTAGGTAACGAACTTTGCAGACCCAGTGGAAGTTCGGTCATTAACCGTTGAAATTTCGTTTTACAACTCTCCGCCGCATAAAAAAAACGTTTCGGCCCCGCCGTTGGAGCCATCTTCAGTGTAACGACTTGAGTAACTGGGACGTTCTTCACCAGTTTTCCACAGTAAAACGGTGGGGGCGAAAGGTTTATTTTTTATGCGGCAGTAATGGACCACGGCCTAATGGACTGGAAAGTTGTGAAACGAAGTTTAACAGAATTGACGCCGACCGTGATATCGTTTGTGTGATTAAATTTAGATTTTTCACGCAAAGAACCTACTTTTGGGTACAGGAAATTAAACGAAATATTATATCGTGACTGTCCGTTATAAGGATTTGCTTTTCAAACCGCTTTTTGTTAATGGGAAGTTACGTCTATACACGTATTCTGGCCTTTTCCCTAGAAGACTGTACGTGTCGTATCTGCTGAGTTAATGTTAGGATACGTATTCTATTTTTTATAAGAATTTATACATTTTATAAATTATAATAAGTGTGTTCATTATGTTTTTATAGTCTTCTTCCGATATGGACCGCGCCAAAAATGTCTTGTATGACAACGTTTCACTTATATTACAGTGAGTATCGTCAGGTCTAAGTGACAAAAATACTGGCAAGCGAACTCAGTTATATAGTGTAGAAGTGGCAGTGGGTGGTCCGGTAAGTGGACCCTGCCCTGTAGGTGTTACGCCGTATGCATTATTTGTGCGGCCAGTCAACTCGTGTACAGTCAAACCAGAATGTAAAAGATACCAAGTCGAGCTTAGTGTTACTGTTTCTCTATTGATGCCGTCCTTGTGTTTATTATTTTCTATTGCTTCTAGAATCAATCTGTCGTAATACCTTTTACATGACCTTATTACAGTCGCGTCTTCAAAGTTCACCATGTGATTAGTTAAGGTTGAATGCGCAGCAACTACAGACTTTTCAACCGCCGATTTCTTCGTATGTCCGACATGTTCTTGGACTATTGTGGAAATCAGGCGGCCCGTCTGGCCGATGTAAACCTTTCCGCAACTGCATGGAATTTTGTAGATACCTTCAGTGTTGAACGGGAACAGAAGTCGTTGATTGGTTTTAAAAATTGTCATAATGTCAAAAATTTTCAAAATTTTCTTTGAGTGAAACGTTGTCATACAAGACATTTTTGACGCAGTCCATACCGGAAGAAGACTTTAAAAACATAATGGACACCGGCCGCGGAATCTGACGTCAGACTATAAGTAAGTACTCCTTCTGCTCTGACATTGCATTATTTCCAAATCGAGCATTAAAATCCCCAGTTACAATGTTAATCGACCGTATTTTTAGAAAGGAAATGCGTAGATATACAAAATTGAAGTTCTACAAAGTTATGGCAGCTCCTGTACTGATTTATGGGTGTGAATTATGGACACCAACCAAGAAACAAGACAATAAAATACAGGCCTCGGAAATGGCGTTCTTAAGGTGATTCAAAAAGGTCTTTTAAACTTGACCGTATGAAGAATGAGGCCATAAGAGAAGGGTTATAAGTTTTTAACTTGAATTAAAAATTAAAAGATTACAAAAAACGGTGAAAAGAGCACTTAGAAAGAATGACAGATTCCAGACTAGCCAAATAAGTATGGAAATACAAACCTATAGGACACAGGTGTGTAGGTACCCTGAGAAAGAGATGGCTAGAGAATCTTTGATGGCGGAACAAGCAGGACCTTGCCAATGCCGTGTTGTGAAGATTATGATGTGAACAAAGTGTAAACTAGGTAAAAATAAGTGCAATTAAAGTATACTGTGAACATAAAAGGCTGTGTTACAGACAAAAATAAGAATTTAAAAACATTGTAGTATAAAACTAATCCAAAGGCAATAGAAGAAGTTCGTTTTCTAAAGAAAAGCGGGCAACACACTCTTGTTTACGCATCTGATCCGACAAAACAGAAGCGGATTACACGGGCCTGCGTACCCGTATTTATATCCTAAAGCGACAGGTAGACTTTGTATAGGCCTACTATGTAGGTCTGCCGCGAGAAATCTTACACCTTTCGTAGAGATACGGAACTTTTGCTATTATTCCAGTGCATGTGAGACTCACAGACTTAAGTACAGAAAGCGTTTTATACGACGATCATCTCAAAAGTAAGTTTCCCTGTTTTAGGAAAAATGAAAACACACGTAAAAATTAAAAAGAATATTATAATTTTCCTCAAAAAATTTACTTATTTTTCAATAAAATCTCCGGCCATTTCAATTCACTTTCTGTAGTCTAACAACAGTTTTTCAATTCCTTCTTGGAACCACTTCGTGGCCAGATTTCGGAGCCAGGCGTCAACCATCTGTTTCATTTCGGTATCCGTTTCGAAAGTTTGTCCTCCCAGGTGTTGTTTGAGATGGGGGAACAGACGGAAATCACTCAGAGCCAAATCGCGTGAATATGAGGGATGGTCGAAAATCTCCATTCGAAAGGACTCCAACAAATTCTGCGTGACTCGCGAGGCATGAGGGGACGTGCGTTATCGTGGAGCAGAACTTTGTTGCTCAACAAACCGTACCGTTTCCGCTTTATCGCTGATCGCAGTTTTTTCAAAGTCTCCCAATACTTCTCTGCAACTTACTGTGACCCCGTTAGGCAGATAATCAACGAGAAAAACACCTTAGTCTCCCAAAAAACAGTAGCCATTACTATCTCAGTGTACAAATTTGGTCTCCCACTGCTCGGTTCATCGTGCACATACTTTCTCACTTCGAGGAACGATGTATGCTGCCTGCGAACCAATTGAATGCTCATACACTCAGGTCCGAACACAGAAACTAACTGACGATGAATTTCAGCCGCTGATTCATTATTTGCAGCAATAAACTGAATCACACTACGCACTTTGCAATCGGACACGCTGGTAAATGGAACGTCCATGATTTTAAATTTCGTGTTGTTGTTACATAACGGATAGGGTTTTGGCACTACTGCCACTAGACGCAAATAAAAGTTCTCCAACTTTCGAGGAGCCTGCTTTCGTAATTTCTCTTTGAAAAAACAAATACGGAAACTTACTTTTGAGACGACCCTTGTAATTTGAGAAACATTGTTAACTAGATAGTACAATGTGACGATTTCGACCGAGAAAATCAAGTCACTTGCTATCCAAGGAAAATAGTGTGTGATAATAAATCAATTGAACAAGTGAATTCTTTTTAATTGTCTAGGCTGTCTGCTAAAGTTTGACGTTAATTAAGATTTGGAAACGTAATATTTTCATATTTCAAAGTACGCTAAGTACTCTAAGAAATAAAACTTTCAGAGATACGCTGCTTAAATCTTATAAAGTGAAGGCACTACCTGACTTTCTGTACGTGTGTGAAACGAAAACTTTAACTGTAAGGACTACCAGCGTATATAGGCCGCTGAAATGAGACTTCCGCTAGCGGTAGCAGTGTACAAGTTTGTAGACCAAAAGAAGAATGTCGGTATTAGGGATGAACTAAATATATTTTTGCGGCGGTCTCACTGATCGTCATATGGTACAGTGGAAAACAAAATACAGACACCAACGTAGTCGCTAATTACAAGCTTTAATTAATCACAAATAACAGATTGTAATCAACAAGTTATTCAACAAGATTATAATCGCACAATAATTCAAATTAAATTTGTCCGCGCGCAATAATAATGTCAAGTAACAGAGTTCCGCACAATAATCACTTTTCACTAATAAGCGCATGAGACGCACTGAGTAAATCGCACGACGTAAACTGACTTCAAAACGGCACCTGTTGGCTATTTACAGTCTGCAGGGTTCCATAATATACGTCCTTAACAAGCACTCGAAAATTCTAGAGGATACTTGAGTGCCGCCTTGGCAGAAACACGCACCTGCTTGGCTAGTCGAGGAGCTTGTAGGACTATACGACATACACTATCGACTATACGGGAATGTTCCGTACTGCGTAACAATATATTGCAATAGAAGAATTTCAGTAAGAGTCATTTTAGAAATGACTCGACGCTATTATCCACTTTATAACATTATAGATATGTTTTAAACTGATTTTGTTCAAATTTTGTAAAGTAGCTGTAAGTTTTGAAATATGAAAAGGCTAATTATGTGTTACATGTAAAAATGCCCATAAATTTATTCTCTGTCATGTCAAGTGCAAATTTAGTGGTCGAATGCCTGTGCGCGCGTGTTATTCGTGTTTTCCTGACTAACTCCTATAATAAGTAACGTATCGGAATGAGACTTGGACAGCGTATGCGTCTTAAGTAGCGCTACATTTTTCTTTTGTCATAAACACAAAACATATAATTATAATATGTATTTTTTAACTGAATTCACTTTTCTATAGAAGCTTCATCTGCAGAAAAGTCATAAGACTTTTAGATAAAAACGATACAAGATTTTGCAGACTCTGGTATAGTCTTACACGATTTCTGGCTATCAAGGTAGAAATCTATCACGTGTTCTAGATTTCAAACAATCAGGAGCTCCAATTTTCATTTGCGATGTGCTTTGGTAGAAGAAATTTCGTTCAGTCCTCGTTTGCAACTCGTCCTAATCAGACGTGTTCTCTGTGCGAGTTTTTCGCGACAGTAGGCCTACACGTTCTCTATGTGGTTGACGACAGTCCTAGATTTTAGCTATGAGTTACTCGTAAGCTAAATCAAAGGGGTGTTAGAATGTAGAACCAAGTTATGTGAAGATCTTATCGTGCTAACTCGCGTTAGTCCAGATTTTCCGCTTAGGGGCAGTTGCATTCATCGGAGAACACCTGTACGAACGCGTGGACACATTAAGGTTGCTGGAAGGCGTATGTCAAACACACCGCTCTAACTAACCCACTTATCGAACCTGAGATTTGTAAACAAACACCATATCGGGCAGATAAACGGCGTGCGTGAGTGAATCGCGAGTGACAGCGGAGGCGAGACCAGAGGTCATCGTTAACGCAGCACCTTTCAACAGACCATAAGAAGGAATTCTTCAGTCAGGTAACATAGACGATTGTTCAAATAAACATTCATTAGTATCTAAAGACAATATATAATTAATAAATAACTTATGTAAAGATTTACATACAAGATTTAAATTTGTTTTAGTTTAATAAATTCCTATTTCCAGACAAGAGACTGTTATATATTATTAGTTCTAATACCGTCTATGCATCTTCAGTTTGTTTCGTTGTAATATATATTATCTCTGTAGTAAAATAAGTAATATAGACAGGGATGGATACCTCACCTACAGCGCCAACCATCACAGAGAGGCGAGTGCTGAATTACGTTGCAAGTTATAACGCCAAATTTGCATGCTGTGCAACTTTACTAGCAATAGTCAATATTAAAATATGTTAAAAACAGAGATACAGATATACATAAAAAGGAAACTACCGTTATAAAATGTCAAAGCGGTGTTTTTTTCTAAAGAACACACCCTTGTGTCTGGCGACAGAAAGTCGGCACAAAATACCAAAACAGGCACGTAGCGGACGGACAGGAATAAAATTGTATTATGCTAAAAATTAACAAAAATAGATAGAACGTTGTGAAAGTAAAGTGCTTTTAACAATGGATCCCGTTATGTGAGAGTGAGACATTTAGACAGAGAAATCAACTGAAGCGTCTTTTCCCACCACGCAAACGAACCCAGGGAGCGCGCTGTTATCTAGCAAATAAGAAAACGCGTCAGTTTTTTAGCGGTAAAATTCTAATACTACATTGGGTAAAATTGAATATCGCGGCACCCAAGTCCAATGGGAACGTTTAGATTAAAAATTAGGCGAGGGTAGGCCCAGTTTGTGTATAAAAACCCAAGACCGAGAAGTTTAAGGCAGTCATCGGTGTAGTAACAAAAGATTAAATTTTGTTATCATCAATATTAGACTATGTTATTGTAATAAGTAACTGAAAGTGAATTATTAAAGTAAGAATTTATGATATATTTTGTGTTAATTAAATTATTTATGACCCTGAGATATTATCCTTAAAAAGATAAAAGAGTCCAGCGAGTAGTAAAGTGGACGGTAGTTTGAAACGGCCAAGAACAAGATGGATCGAACAGGACAAGTGAACCGTGTGGGGGCAGGAGAAGCTATAACAGTAAAGACTCGTAAATTAAGTTATTTAATTCGTCGGAATGTAAAAACAGTGACTCAGTTTACCGTCATCCGAAAGTTGCCGTTCAGTTAAAGAAGTCAGTTTTTAATCAAGTAATCTGTCATCAGATGGTTAAACAGTTTTTATTCAGTTGAAAGTTACCGTTGAATTAGGAGTGACAATTCAGTCGCAGTTTATCTAAAGTCAATCGAAAGTTACGCATAATCCGTGGAACTCACACACAGAATCGTGATTAAATAGTCTGACGTTATCAGTCAATACAATCCCTGTTATAAGCACCTAGCTTAAATTACATTTATGAACTTAGACGAATCATAGTCTTGGTGAATAAAATTTTGTTAACTATATATATACAACAGTTTGTGTTAAGAAGATATATTCATTATAACGGTATGTTCGTACTGTAACTAAGATATTTGAGATGTGTTATTGTGAATGTGATGGCAGTGTGTAAATCGATCTGTGATAATCAATCAAGTGCAGCCAACGAGGACCTACATTAGCCAGCAGCCGTCCGCAGAGACATACCCTACTTCAGAAGACGTTCAAGTGGATGCGCCTCTTCGCAGAATAGGAATTCAACCATCAAGTAATTTATATTGAACATTTAAAAGATACTTTATTCACTATTTGCAACTCAATCAGATCTAAAAGAACCCACTTTCAAAAGAAAAGATTAAATTTTGTTATCATCAATATTAGACTATGTTATTGTAATAAGTAACTGAAAGTGAATTATTAAAGCAACAATTTATGATATATTTTGTGTTAATTAAATTATTTATTACCCTGAGATATTATCCTTGAAAAGATAAAAGAGTCCAGCGAGTAGTAAAGTGGACGGTAGTTTGAAACGGCCAAGAACAAGATGGATCGAACAGGACAAGCGAACCGTGTGGGGGCAGGAACGGGTCATTGGTTGAGCCTAAACCTTGGTGCAGATGATGATGATGATGATGAATATGAGATTCAGTCTTGTTTCTTGCAAGACATTCTGATTTCAGATGACAACATAACGGAACGTACAGCACTAATTAATTTCGTGACATTTAATGGAATTTAAATGCGAGAAGTAGAGGAGTATGATTATTATTACTGCACCTTATGGGAAGAACGTATTTCGCGTTCAGCTGTTCTTCAGACAAACGCTATTGAGCTGTTACTCTGACTTTATTGTTAAGTAAGTGTTAAAACTTAGATCGCAAAGCGCTGGGTTTGACAAACTCTTATGTTTGCACGTTTTGTAAGTAGGACAAACGTAGTCTCAAGCTAAGCAACGTCAACATACTATCAACTGCAGAGATGAATATGTACATACAGCTGGGGCAGTGTTCACACGTCTCACACCATATACACAAGGTTATAATCTATACACTTACCCCATATCACACACACACGAGGTTTCATCAAAAATGTTCAAGCAGTTCCTGTTTATTTTTAAAATTATGCCTTTATTCATCGACACTTATACTGCCCCCCCCCTCTTCAAAGTAGTCTCAATCGAATGCAATACGATTAAGCCAGCCGTTTTGCAATCTTCAAAATATTTCAAGCATGTACTTTTTGGTACAGCCTTGAGCAACGAAAATCGTTTTTTACGTCAAAGATCAAGAAACGTTGTCCTTTCATGGAAATTATCACTATTAGAAGGAAGAAAGCTCGCGTTGGGACACATTTGGTGAATGCGGCAGTTGCCGTGTCATCATTATGACGTTTTCTTTTGCCTAGCCTGGCAAAATTCTTTACAAGTAAGGCGTGCGACCAGGCGCATTATCGGGCTGCGATTTTCATAAATTATTCTTCCGCAAATGTGGCCGTTTTCAACGAATAGCTTCACTACAAATGGCGTAAAATGTTCGAATATAGTTCTCTTTATTTACCCACTGCGCCTAGGGATGAAATTTAGTGGAACACAAAGAACATAGCCTTCATCTGACAACCGCGATCTTTAATTCATTTAAGGCAGTCTTTGAAGCTTGTAAACCGCTTGTTCACGGATAGCAGTATCGCCAGAAGGCTTCTGAATACGTGTTTACCAGGACAGATCAGTTTATGTCACAGTTTACACAAAAACGTAATCCACGTTCTTCAATATTGCGTTGTAAAATGACAAAAAATCGCCTAATACACCTAAGGACGACTTACTCAATTAGCTGTGGAATGTGAACTATGCATCAAACTGGGCTAAAATTTAGGCGATTGTCACTAAATGTGTACCAACATCACATAATAACAGTTTTTAAATCATACACTTGTAGCGGTGGTAATTGCAAACTTTTTTATCAAACCTCGTACACACCCATCTGCAAAAGATGGTTGTTCTTTAGAGTGAGCATGAATGTTTCTTTGGCTGTAGTTGAAATTTATAAGATAGCGTAACCATAACAAACATACTTTTTCAATCCGCCTTGTGACTTTTTTTTATATCGAAGCATATTCCGCATCATCAGATCTTAAAATATCTCTCGTAGGAGGTTGTCATCGGTTAAATTCCAGTAGCACTTGCACCTATATACTCGTCAGTAGGTGCGCACCTACTCACGTTTGGTCGACAACTCAGCGGTTGTTCGTCTCTATCTGATAAAGCGGGTTCAAGGCGGTTTTCACAATGTTCCTTATCGACTAATTTACAGTGTTAAAACCTGCAATCTCCACTTATTCATATAGAGTCTTTATATGTTATCTTATGCTTTACTCTGTCCTACATTCTGTGACGATTTCATTAATAATAAAAATATAATAAATAAAAAAAATAAGAAGAGGAGAAAATTTAGATTTGTATAAAATCGCACATTTAAAGCAACTTTAAATCCCTAAAATAACGCAGAAATAAGAATAATAAAGAGATTTAAAAAACCGAAAGGAATGCGAGTATAAAAGTAAGGAAACACCCTTAATAATTAACCATGCACTGACAGGCGGTAACCGGCATCAACACGCATATTAACCCATAAACAAAACTAATAATATGAGTAAAGTGCAACTCAATAAAAATAAACAAGGAAAAAACAGTTGTATACAATAATCATTTCTGAAGTAAAGGATATCTTTGGATAATAAATGTGTCAAAGATTAAAACGTTAAACATCGATTAAAAGGAGGAACTATTTTTCTGGTAAAACGTAAACTCCGCGAAGTTACTTTACCTCTCCCAAAAAACGTACAGTACTAGTGATGGAGCGCTCACGCAGTAAACTGGTCGCATCCGAACAATGCCACAAAACAAAACAATATTTTGTATCTTTTAAGTTCAACTAAGAACAGTGTGCAACGTAATGTAGCGGTAAATAGTGAGCAGTGGCGGATCTAGGGGGGGGCAAGCCGGGGCCCTTGCCCCGGGCGGCAACTACAGGGGGCGGCAAATTCAACTGTGGTTGATTCGATTCGATTTTTATGACTCGATTATTTTTATAAGGAATCGGAAATTCTACACCGACACCGCGTAAACTAGTAAATATACAGTTTAGTACTAATGTTACGGGAAGGTGTACGTCGACCAGCCGACCTGGCCAGTCCGCCCCTGACCATAATAAATAAATAATACTATGCACGAGCATGACGGAAACAGATCCATTTAGAGCAAATTAAAACGAGCAGTAGCACATTATGCATAGTCACATTATGCAATTTTTATAAAAATGAAAAAATTTCTTAACGTTTCGAAACATTCGTGATCCCTTATCAGAAGCTAAAATCAAGTATTGAAAATCTTCAGCGACCTTCACCAAAACATACCATTGTTAAAAAGCCATAGATAGAAAATCAATTTTCCCAAGAACAAATACATTTAATTTAATTCATCTTGTTAATTTCTCCTAATAAAACAAAAAATTAGAATTCGCGGATCCCGGGCATCCAATAAATAAAATACGGGGTCGTGGAATCTCTATTTTCTCCTTTTTTTATATAATTGTTATTTTTATAGTGATTTGCTCCGAGGTACAGCCAACGATACCTCACCTAAATTCATTATTAATAGTAAATTGGAACTTTTAGTTTTGCTAGATGCCTGTTTTTAGGTTAGTTACACTTACGTTCACTTCATATTCCCGGTCATTTGTGTGTGTGTGTGTGTATGTATGTGTGTGTGTGCGTGCGTGTGTGTGCGCGCGCGCGTGGTAAATATATTATGCCAATTAACCAAAAACAAAAAATATGGGGGGGCGCCAATATTATTCTTGCCCCGGGCGCAGGACAACCTAGATCCGCCACTGATAGTGAGTCCTATATAAACATGTAATATAAAAAAAAAGAATGAATAAGTGTGCGCGATGACATCTCTACATACTAATTTGTAAGAGAATAATGTATTTCAAATAAAATAGGTACTAGGCATCTAAGGTGAAAACCCCTTATCAATAATTATGTAAAGTGCATATCTGTGGAACAAACATTAACATGAGTCATACTACTAACGAGGTTTTCTACCAGACATCCGAGAAAAGAGTACCAGCCTCAGAATCACCGAACTCACTTCAGGAACTTCAACGTCAACGGAAACTACAATAACGACAGACCATCAGTAGACACCCCAAGGACCGAGGAGCCTAATCTGAATCAACATCACGATACCATAAGGTGACGCGGAAGCCAGTCTTCCGTGATTAAGTAATATTCAAATAAAAATGTACCAAAGACAATTTAAATAACACTTCAAAACTTTTAAGAGTAGTCACTAATTGTAACCAGTAGTATGTAATATGCTTAAAAATATGTGTAGTAGAAAGTAACGCTTAAATTATAGAGCGTCTCTGTTTCTAAAGTTTAAATAAAGTCCATTCTTAAAATGGCAAAAGCTAAATAAAGTCCATTCTTCAAATGGCTTAAGTTGAAAGATAGTATATGAGTAAATGAGCATTATTAACAAACAAGTTTTAAATCCCGGATCCGTGGAGAATTCAAACACATAAACTTCCTTATTTAAAGGGCCCTTCTGAAATATATTATGTTGTAAATTGTAATCTGTAAATTAAGAATCCGCTATGTTGAAAACCTTATGTAGAGATTTTAAAGTTATAGAATAATAAAGAGATGTCATTATATAACACACAAACTGAGTGAATACATCAACAGGAACCCATGTCCATTTTACTTCAATTATAGAGATATCTCAAAATGATATGTGTTTAATTAGAATTTGGTTAAGTCTATGGGAGCCTGTGTAATTGACCGGAGCAATGAAGCACAGGTTCCCGGTATTATAACGGAGGTACGTTATAATTCCATATGCAATTAAAATGCCCATTGCAATATTTTAAAACCAAAGTCTTCTTCTTCTTCTCCTGCACCTCACGGAGTAGGCACTTTGCCTGTTCCGTCTTCACAGGGTACCTCTCCATCTCACTCTTGGTCTTCCTGCATCTCTTGTACAAAAGGGTCTATATTAAAACGCAACCTTATTCTACTGTGAATAATTCTAGTAACTAATTACTCTGAAGAGTTATCAGTCCTTCGCAGAGGGCGACGTGACAGGACTGCTGTCCTCTGGCTTAAGTCTAGCCATCATGCGTACTATCCTCACGTGAGGGTTTGCTCCATCCGCTCATCTCTGATCGTTAGAGTCTCTTCACCCATGTTACCGCGAGCACGTGCTTCCATACCATTTCTGGAAGTTGGGGATGAGATATCCATACAGATCTTTAATGCGAAGGTTTCTCTTTCTCTCCTGCATCTTATGCCGTTGCTCAAATGATGGGCCTTACGCCTTTAGGGGCAATTTCTTATCCCAAGGGCAGGAGAGTGCCCTAACATCTACCCGCAATAACAAGCAGAGAAGAACAGCTTATATATCGGCTGTCACTCGGTCTCCAGAGCCGCGTTAGCAGTCCGTAGGCGTTGCCCATCCCTAACTACGAGGAGGTGCGGTTGGGTATTTCCCTTCATCGAGGAATCAGACCATAAGGTGTTACGCATCCTCTCCAGTACTTTGGCGGAACTTTAAGAACTAAGTAAATACACATATTTTAGCCATAACAAGTATGACGTACAAAGTGCACACATGCAGTTTCAGTATTTAAAAATAATAAATATTACAATAAATTCTTGTTTTTATTAAGACAAATTATTAGGAAAATATTAGGGCCACGAAAAAATTCAGTATGTTGGAAATTAAGAAGTAATGATTAGATATATGAAAGTATAGAAAATATAACAGAAGCAATGAGAAAAAGAAGACTATTATTTTTTGGACATTCATATAGAATGGACGACAACAGGTTAACAAAGCAGATCTCCAAATATCTGTTGGGGGAAGAAGTCAACATCAAGTTGGATTGAAAAAGTCCAAAAGGATTTAGAAAAAAAAAATAATATAAACGCAGAAGAAACACATGAAAGAGAAGTTTTTCGGGCGAAAGTGTTAAAAATGGAAGGAGTCCAGGGTAGGAGAGAGAGAAACGCAGGTTCAAAGTGGACTGCAGACAGGAAGAAGAGACACAGTGAAAAGATGAAAGAATATTGGAAAAAAATAAAAGAACAGAGAATAAAGAATTGAAATTAGTATGTGGTCGTTAGATGGCCGATACAAAAAAAATCTTATTTTTTGCATCTTATTTTTTGGGCTCCAGCGGGACAGGATAGAACTCTTGACACCGTGCAAGGTAGGGAGTGTGGCCATCATACGCCCAGTCCAAGTGATGATATAATTGGAAGCATACATGTGACAGGAGGTATCGCAGCTGCCGGCAAAGCAAATACAAACAATCCGGGATTACCGCGTCACCTTGCCGTGTTGACGCTACCGCTTAACCCAGTTAGACTCTGCACGTACAAATAAGTATAAAAATCTATTGCAAGTACTTACGCTAAACGCATTAGCGTGGCAGGTGTCCGTCCGATGTGCACAGGTTTACACAACGGACAGCGTCCAGTGACTGCAATTACGTTGTAACGTTTGCATTTATTATACTAGTTCTGAAGCTTTCACAGCCGGTATCAACAATGTTGTAATTATTATCAGCCGTGGTCAACAATTGTCGTTGTTGACAAACGTTTCGGCCCCACCATCGGGGGCCATCATCAGTGTCTCGATCGACACGGTGTCCGCCAATTCACCTCAGAGATGAGGTGGAGTCTATGTGTTTTGCCTGAGAAGACTCACTTTATAAACTGTCGTACCACCACTAGATCGAAGCTGGAAAGCAACATTAACCAATCCGCATCAAGCTTTGCTCCCAAGGCAATCAGATAGCACTTGATGCCGATTGGTTGACTCTGCTTTCCAACTTATGTCGTGCTGGAATAAAAGTTTATATACACGTGAGCCTTCTTAGGTTAGAGCGTCCGCTCGTCTGGCATCTCTGTTTCCGATACTTGCCAACAAGGCTAATGACCCGCAAGCTAGGTAAGTTGATCGTCAATGCCACCTGTTAACCTACTGACCTGTTGTCGATCATCACTTATGCCATCCCCGTCTGGGCTACCTTGACGCTGTTCATAAAAGAAATTTGCAAAGCGTTCTCGATAGGGGTCTTCGGCTAGTGGCCGGTTCCCTTCTCGTCCTTTGAGAAGTTGACTCTGTGTCCGCTCCTTGGATGACACCGTGCGGCGTCTTGCACGTCCAAGCGGGAAGAATCCAGACAATTTCTCTCATAGCCGGCCTTGGCGAGTACCGTCCACGTCCAGGTGATACTTGGATACGCCCTCGCCAAATACTGTACTAGAACTACCTAGTACGAGCATGCCGTTGTAACGGCCCCTAAAATTTAATTAAAATATTCTGACTGGACCGAACCACTAGGCAGGAGCTTCTTTCATAAGCTTGGAACTAGAAAACCATAGGTACGCCTCGGACGCCCATCCCTACAGTTCTGGGAGGCCAGGCCTTCTTAGGCAGAACACATAGTCTCTACCTCATCATTGGTGTGCACAGGCGGACACCATGCCAAATTAGACACGATGGTGGAGCCGAAACGTTTGTCAACAACGACGACTGTGCACCACGGTCCAACAGACTGGCTGACAATAATATTTTCAACAATGTTCTGCAGTTATTGTTTACATCTGTATAACCCAGCGACACGTCATGATGCTACAAGGGTTAATCCATATGATTGTACTGCTTGATGAGCATTACGTCAGGATCAAGTACTGTTGCCACCATCGATGTATAATATCACTGGATAGCGCGCTAGGTGGGAGTACAAGCGCAAAAAACTGTCCGCCGGTAAGCAGCAGCCCCCCACCACAATAAGGCAAGAAGCCGTCACTAAGCACAAGTTTACACATTGTACGCAGCCGTGCTTCCGTGTTTTGTTAACTACAACTTAATTCAGTTCGGAAATTTTTCCGTATTTATTAGCAAAACTGTTATGTAATTTTGATTATTGTGATTATTAGTTTTACATAATGGTAACTTCCTGTGCTGCTTACAACTGCACTAACAGATACAAGAAGAACAGTGGAATATCATTTTATAGGGAAGTACTGTATTTCGTTTAATTCCTTTATAAATTTTATTAGACTAATATAAAACATTCATTTTTTTAAGTCTCTACAAATTAATTACTGATTAAATTAATTATAAATTGTTATTTTTTTTAACGTTGTATTCTTTTTCACATAAACTGTGAATTGTCTATTACAGTGCATTGTCTGATAGCATTATTATATTATCAACATACCATAATATAAGAAATGCAAATGTCTAAGAAAAAACTGTGGTTTTTCATTATTTTACGTAAAGTACAGTATTAAAAATAAGGAAGACCGTACTATAATAACATTATTTCTTCCAGATTTCCACAAGATCAAGAGCTACGAAAGAAGTGGATTATAGCTACAAAAAGAAAAAAATGTTGTTCCTTCAAAACATACGTCACTTTGTAGCAAACATTTTGCTAAAGACCAGTATCAGTTCAGACCCAACTGTAATTACGAACTGTTGAAAAGCGATGCCGTGCCAACGCTCTTTGACTTCCCCGTGCATCTTTCAAATCCTCTGACAAAAACAAGAAGGACCATTATTAAAGAACGTTGTTATTGCCAATAATCAGCATAAAATTAAGTCCTGATTTTTATTTTTCAGTTGTGTGTATCGCCTACTGAAAAATTTCTCCGCCGGAAGGTGAAAATACTGCACAGCGTTTACACAGAAGGGATGCTAAAATTAAATCCATGAAAGATATTATTTTAGTTTTAAAGAAAAAATTAAATTCTGAAAGGTTACTAGAAATTTTAGAAGATAATTTTTCTGGTGTTCCGTTAAAAATTATTATTAATAACTTTAGCAATAATAATAGAAGCAAGTTTAAGAGGTTTTATTCAGACAAAATGAAGGAGTTTGCTTTAACCGTTTATTTCTACAGTCCCAAAGCTTATAAGTATTTGAGAAATCTAAACTTTCAGTTACCTGACCCATCAATTTTAAGGAGGTGGCTTTTTAATTTTAATTGCTCACCGGTTTTTTAGAAGAGATTTTTATATATTTAAAAGAAAACGTTCAAAGCAAGCCACATTTACAACACGTTAACTTGGTTTTTGATGCTATGAGCATAAGGAAACAAGTAATCTACGATCCACGAGAGGGGAAGAATTTTGTGTATGTGACTTTGGGTAATGAAATACAAGTAAATGAACACGAAACATTAGCTAGTGAAGCACTAGTCTTTCAGAAAGTTGCACTACGAGGAAATTTCAAATGTGCCGTTGGTTATTTTTTTATTGATAAGATTAGTTCAGAAATTTTGTCCAAACTAATAAAAATGTGCATTATTAAATTATACGAATCAGGTATCCATGTACATAATGTAATATTTGATGGTACTAGTACAAATATAAACGCTGTTACGAAACTTGGTTGCGAATTGCCAGAAAAGCCTTTTTTCAATGTGAAAATAAACAAAGAAAATGTAACAGTTTGTGTAATGCTAGATGCTAGCCATATGTTTAAATTGGCTCGCAACACATTAGCAGATAAAGGTACTTTACTATCTACAGATGGTGTGACAGATTTTAAATAAATTCAACGGCTAAACACTTTACAAAAAGAACAAGGATTAAAGTTTGCCAATAGCCTTTCAGACATACACATACATTATGGGAACAGAAAAATGAAAGTCAAAATTGCGGCCCAAACCTTAAATGCCAGCGTAGCAGACGCCATAGAATTTTTGATGTATAAACAACATCCTGATTTTATTGGTGCTAAACCAACAGTGGAATATATTAGAGTTATAGACAGGCTATTCGATTATTTTAATAGCAGGGACCCATTTGGGGAGCACTTCAAACAACCAATAAAGAAAAAGAATTTAGAAAATGACAATAAAATGTTAGATAATTTTTTGGCATATTTAACGACGTTAAAAATTGAAAATATTCAGGTTCTGCGGCATCCTAGGAAACATTTGCGCTTGGATTTATTACGAATATAAACGCAATAAAGATTCTGTCAAACAGATTATTAAATAGTTTACAATTCAAGTATATTTTGACTTACAAGTTTTCTCAAGATCAATTGGAACTGTTATTTTCCTGTGTAAGAGCTCGAGGGGGACATAATAACAATCCTAATGTCAAGCAGTTCCAATGGGCCTTGAGGAAACTTATGTTCAGGAACAGCGTTAAAGCACCTGACAAAAGCAACTGTTTGAGTTTTGACATGACATTTCAAAACTCTGTTATGAGTTTTGCAGAAGCAGAAGAAACAGTGTACCTAAACTCAGTCAGCGTCTATGAAGAACCCATTAAAAACGTTAAATGTCTGCTGGAAAATAAAAACTCGTATTATAAAGATAATATTCTTTTCTACTTGTCTGGATTTATTGTCAGAAAAATTAGTTCTAAGTTGAAATGTGAGGAATGTATAAGACTGCTGATAGCCGATGATAGCAACCTTAGCCCTTACACCCATTTTGTTGATTATATTTCAAAAGGAAATTTGGTCAGGGCTTCCTCAGATGTAATCAGGGTAGTAAAATTTATGTACTCCCTTTTTAAAAATAAACAAAACATTGACAAAAACAATTTGGACATAAAAAAGATGATTATATAAGCGTGTGTAGAACCTTTACTAATAACATATTTAAAGGCCATACTTCTAACAATGATTATGGTGAAGACACTCACAAATTAGATTAGTAATGTTAATAGGTACCGTAGTTTATTTTACAAAATTGTATGTTTTAGTATAGCTAAAGAAAAGAAATCATCAGCTGTTTTCGAACTTGGTGTGCGTCAAAAATTAAATAAGTTAGTTCTATTTAGCAATGTTTAGCACAGAATTGCAATATGTTACTCATAGCAAATGTAGTTTTATATCAAATATAATATATTTTGATTAGAAATAGTAAGATACGTTGTAATTATATGCAGATAGGCTGTAAACTAAGATTTTTTTTGTACATATTCATCAATGTAAAAAAATGTAAAGCTATGTAATAAACAATTTCGTTTTCATTTGTATTCTTGTTTAGTCAGTTTCCTTTATTTTATTGACAAAATAAAAACAAACTACTACAAAAAGAGGTAATTATTACACCCTAACAAATCGGGATACTTAGCGAAAATATGTATGCATAACTTTAATGTTACCGGTAACTTGTTTGTTGTTTATAGATCTGTACCAACGAAAAAAGTGTACGAGCTTCTATTATGAACAACAGAATTTAAATTTATATTTACATTATTTTTAAATTAGTATCAGGTGTTCCATTTAATCTGATTAATATAAAATACACAATTTTCATAACAAGACTATTAATGCGACGATCAAATCGGTTAAACTAATATTAAGATAACACTGCGAGTATGCAGGCGAAGTGGCTTTTGCCTTAATGTGGTGGGGGGAGCGTAGAGTTGAGCGGACCGAATTCAGTACACGCAGCCGGCAATCCAATGTTATTATACATCGATGGTTGCCACCGACAACCACTTGTAAGTATAATGCAAACACCTTAATGATACGTTAAGTTGGCGGGGCGACATCTATAGCTTAGCGGTTGAACTAAAATTTTTGGTTTCCTAAGATTCATATTTCGTTTGAACACCTGTTAATTCCAAAATCTATCTTTTATTGTTACTTCTTTAACAGCTTTTTTTATTATTATTGAATTTAACATGTTAAAACTGATCTATAAGACCAATCATAAACTTATCTCTAATACCTCTTAATACTACATATATATCAGCCAAATTAAGTCCAATGACATCCTGTAGTTAGTTCTGGTGTTCTTAACTAAACACTTCCACCCGCACACAATGCTCTGCTTTTATAACACAAAACACTACACAAGTTAAAATGGCTTTGTTCTCTTCAGTCTTCGGAACACGTGTTGATTTTCCAGCAGCTGAAGAACTTCTGAATTTTGGTGGAGGTGAAGCCTTTCTTCATGCTTCTTCTCAAACTTTGTAATCTCTTCTTTAATTGTTGGAATACCTAGATCTCTGTGGATATCGGCATTTCTAACATACCATGGTGCAATCACCGTGGTCTGCAAAACTTTATTTTAGAATGTTTGTATTATCCTGATGTTACTATCTTTCGCGCACCCCCAGAGTTGAATTCCATACAGGTTTAATTATCTGATTATAGATCAGAGTTTTACTGTATAAAGACAGGTTGGAATGTTTTCTTATGAGCCATTTATATTGTCGGAATTTTATGTTTAGTTCCTCTTTTTTATTTTTTTACATACTCTTTCCATCTCAGTTTGGTATCCAATGTCATACCCAGGTATTTGGCTTTGTTTTCATAAGGAGCTAGCGTTTCATTTATGACCAATGATAGAAGATTATTTAATCTTTTATTAGTGAAATTAATGTGTGCCGATTTGGCTTCGTTAAGTTTAATTTTACATTTTTTGGTATTGCTAGCTTTCTGCAATAATCGGGTTGAAATAACCTCATCTTTCCCTGTTGTAAGCAAATTCTTTACCAGCTGTTAGAAATTTAAGAGTTACACGTGTTTTGCAAAAGAACAAAATCAAACATCGTGTTTTGACTGAATTGTCTGTTAAAAAAAAGTTCTAGCATCTATAGAAATTTACAACAAAATATTAACGGCCTAATAGAAGTGTAGAAACGAGACGATGTTACAGTTTACAAATGAATGAGATTTTAAGAAATTAGGAAATACAGAGATGCATGGTTATAACCAAAAACAGCACAAAGAGCTTCAAAAATAGAGCTATAAAATATGGATACGTTCAATAAATATTAAAGAACACGAACGTCTAAAGTGAATTCTTAAATTATATAACTTAGCAGGAAAGAAAGAAGAAGATGGGAACAAGATAACAGAAAAGTACTACAAAGCGTAATGGAAAACTGGCAGTTGAGAAAGCCGAATCGTACAGAATTTAAAATTATTTAAACGTTAATAAGAAGAAATTGAATATTAAAAAACAGACAATTTATTTACTACGTAAAAAGAATGTGCTTTCAGAATTGATAGAAAATGAGTACCATTCAGAACTAGTCTTCTAACGACAGTGGGTCTCCGACGTCCTTCACTGGCCTCAGAAATTGCTGGATTGTCTTGTTCGCTTTGAATTGTCTTGCCCGCGTTGAAGATTGGTCTCCCGCCGCGCGCCGGCTCAGCAACCTGCCAATACAATCAGTCACCCCTTCGACATAGGGCAACACAGCGAGGCCAACATTCTCCTGAGACACCGACTCCACCGGCCTGGCCGGACTGTACGTCTCGCCTCCCCGACGGTATATCCGTTAGCCTGCAGCGCTTGCTCGAGATGTCGCAGCTCCTCGTTTAGATCCCGGGGTTCAGACATCTTCTTCGCTCGGTCCACCAAGGTCTTCAAAACTCTTTCTGACTCGGATGGTGATTGGACAGCTTGTGGAGGTATCTGTCGGTGTATGTTGGTTTCCTGTATACTTTGTGACCCCGGCTGCCATCCACTTGTGACCCATCCAACCTTGGACCACGGCAAGCCGAAGTTCTCATAACATTGAAGCCGGCCGTAAAAGCTTCAGACAGAATTTATTTCTATAGTTTGGGTACTAAAAAAATACACACAAAAATTTACTGAATTTAATATGAGCAAGACATGGACATTGAGGAATTAAGATGAGAAAAGATTTGTGGTTAATTTGAGATGTGTGGGTTTGGCGAGCAATGGAAAAAGTGAGGTAGGTTGATAAAGTAAGGAATGTTGAAGTTTTAAGAAGATTAGGGGAAGAGAGAAAAATCCTAAAGGTAACAGAAAATAGGTAAAGGAATTTGTTAGGTTTAAGAAGAGACTGTTTCCTTTCAACTGCCATATAGGGTGTTTTAGAAGGATGAAAAAGAAGAGGGCGTAGAAGAATGAAATTAATAGATAGCATAAAAATCAGAGGGTGTTACGAAGAAACGAAAAGACTGGCATGGGATAGGACAGGTTGGAGAGCTCTTACCATTTGAAGGACAGCTCTTGCCTTAGGGAAGAACAGCAAATAAAAAAATATGAGCGACTAAGGAATCGTTCACATCAAACGTTCTGTGGTAATTTGAAGGAAACCTACACCGATACAAAGCAGACACCAAGCATCTGGTAAGGGGGTGGGGTGGGGAGTCTTTTAGACCATGAGACGTGACTATGTTGTAAAAAGCGTTGCAATAAGTGAATGTTTTTAATAACCAAGTTTATTGGGATGCTGTAACTAACTATATTACGGTAGATGCATAATTCAGCGTTCACTCCGCCGTCCGTTAGTTACAAGATGTATTCTCCAAGTATAAAGTTAGTAAATTTAATTAAAAATTCGCGCGCAGCTGTTGTCAGCACACCGAAGGTAACTCAGTGTTGAGAAAGTTTTCTTTAATAAACACGGAAAGCATAAAACGAGAAAATAGATTATAATAAAATATAATTGATTTAAAGTGTAAAATATCATAATATAAAAAAATAAAATAAAAAGCGCATATTTAAAAATGCAAAAATAAGGCATTACAGTACAGTAGTAAAGCCAGACTACCTATATGTAAGTGAATGTCTTGCATTAAATTATAATTTATACAAGCTAGAAATATTGGAAAGATGAATTATTAGTAAAATATTAGACCCACGAAAAACTTCATAAGGTTGGAAATTAAGAAGTAATGATGAAATATTTATATATTGAAAACATATCAGAAACAATGAGAAAAAGAAGACTATTATTTTTTGGCATTTCAATAGAATGGACGACAATAGGTTAACTAAGCTGATCTTCAAATATCTGTGGAGGAAGAAGTCAACATCAAGTTGGATTAAAGAAGTCCAAAAGCATTTGAAAAAGATAATATAAAAGCAGAAGAAGCAATTGAAAGAGATGTTTTTTGGACAAAAGTGCTAAAAATGGAAGGAGTCCTGGGTAGGAGAGAGAAAAACGCAGGTTCAAAGTACACTGAAGACAGGAAGAAGAAGCGTAGTGAAAAGATAAAAGAATATTGGAGAAAAATAAAGAACAAGGAATAGAGAATAAAGAATTGAAATGGCATGTGGTTCTTAGATGACCGATACAAAACTAAAAAAAATTAAATTTTGAATTCAAACAGTTGTCTTTAACAACCCTTTCCCCGTGCACTATTCATAATATGTTTAGTGTAATTGACTGTCGTGGCTCCTATTAATAAAATAAAGCAATTATATTTCGTCCTTTCAAACCAGCATTATTGTCAACCCTTATATTTAGATGTCACGATTGTAGAAATCTATTGTGAAGTTAGAACTTAAGTGATATCTCGGAATCGTAGATAAAGAGACGACATACGTGCAATCTTCTTATGCACGTTAGATCAGCGAACAGAAAGCCAGTCTAGATACTGGCATAGGGCTTTATTCTAGTTAGTCAGTTGGTTTGACGGAAGGAATTGTAGACACATTTAGAATTATCTTGATTTTAAGATGACACGAGAAATATTTGTTTAGTTGATGAGGCTTTGCAGAAAGGCATTTCTGAATTTGGAAAAGGAGCTGAAGAGTATGGGCCAAGGATATCAGTTACAAAAACAAAAATTATGGCTTTCCGTGGAAAACATCCAGTTTGCTCAAAATTGTCTTGTATAATAATGTTCTGGAACAGGTTGGAAAGATGAATTACTTAGGGTGTTGTGTCACATATGGGCATAATGAGGATTTGACCAACAAAGCAAGTAAATTTGAACATATTTGCGGTGTAATAGTAAACACTCTAATAAAGAAGACCATAAACGACACTAATTAACAATTTTATAAGACGACGGCTGTTCCAGCTTTTTTATATGGCTGCGAATATTGGACGATAAGGAAGAGCCCAGAATTATTATATGGCTGCGAATATTGGACGATGAGGAAGAGCCCAGCATTATTATATGGCTGCGAATATTGGACGATGAGGAAGAGCCCAGCATTATTATATGGCTGCGAATATTTGACGGTAAGGAAGAGCCCAGCATTATTATATGGCTGCGAATATTGGACGATGAGGAAGAGCCCAGCATTATTATATTCCTGCGAATATTGGACGGCAAGGAAGAGCCCAGCATTATTATATGGCTGCGAATATTGGACGATGAGGAAGAGCGACTGGAATAAGATTCAAGCACCGGAAATGGAATTATCAATTATATTAAAAGGGTGTACAAAAGCAGACTGTAAAGAAATGAGGATGTAAAAAAGGATTTGAATATATTTTCAGTTAGAGAAAAGTCAGTGTTGTATAGAGAAATATCGGTATGGAGAACCATACATGACTTCCATGTTCTAAGATTTATATTTAAAACTATTTACTTGAATTCGGTTCGATAATTTCTAAGACGTTAGGCATGTTTGACAAATTGAAATGAAATATTTCCATAGAAAGTATTTCTTTGTTGCCAATAACGTAGTGCACCTAAAAATGATATCCTCCCTATTCAACTATTATTTTCATTTATAGAAAATTACCCCCTCCCCTTTAACTACTCTTTTCATTTATAGATATTTCATCTATCTTTCTACAGTGGATTATTATGACCTTCTTTTCAGGATACTTTATTTATTAAAATAATGAAGTACTTTACTCCTGTTGAAACGTAAAACGTTGCAGGTAAACTACCCCTCCCCCTTAACCGATCTTCACTCAAAATCAATAGGTCTTGAATCCTCTACAACTCTGGCACATATCCAAAAAATTATTTCATTCTATTTGAATTTGAGTCGGTTATTGTTCGCCATAGAAAAAATTCTACACACGAACACACAGGTACTTTTCGGAAAATGACTTTTCTTCGTGTTCAGAATCAGCCCTTACCTCGAACACAATGTTTTCGCGATCACCCTGTACGTCAGTCACCACAGTACTGTGGCAAAGGCTGTGGTTGACTGACGTACATCTTGTCACCTTTTTTAAAGCTCTTTCAATGAAGATGGCCTCCTGAGGTGAAGCCGAAACGTGTGATCGCGGGAATAACATCTATCAGCATGACGAGTTTGGAAGATCACGGGCTTACAGCTCGGACAATAATTTAAATAATTATGGCGCCGACCGTGAAAGCTTGAGAAACGGATTACATGAACAATACTGTTCTAAGGGTGTCAGTTGTATTAGAAGTATTTACCGGGCTGTTTGGCAGTGGTCCAGGGTTTACAAACAAAACCAAACGTTTCGACAGCACGACTGGCTGCCATCATCAGTGGAATTCGAGGAACTCGAGTCTACCTGAACGCGGGTTGTTTAACGTCAGGCCCACAGTACTGTGCTGAAGGCTGGCATTAACATTACATCAACGTAGTGAAAGATTGCGTCAACATTTTCTAACAAACTGTAAAAATCTATGCCGGCTAACACGTAAAAGGAAATTTTATCCATTCGATTTATCCATTCTTTGAAAGCAACTAATCTGTTTGCTTTATTCAATTACAACAAGCAAATTACTAGACACATGTGTTTTAAACGCCATAGTACACCATCTAACGAATTGAACTTGCGAACAATCATAACCATTTGATACTCCTGGCGCTCTTTATGTCCCAGAGAGATGTGGGTGAGTAGACGCGTTCGCGTTCAATGAGAGGGTGAGTAAGTGAGATAGATGAGAGAGAGAGAGAGAGAGAGAGAGAGAGAGAGAGAGAGAGAGAGAGAGAGAGAGAGAGAGAGAGAGAGACGCGCGACTGTGTATGATTGTGTGATGGCATCTATTTTTCTGTATTTTCCCTAAATTATTAATGTTTGCAACAGTACATAAAATGAACATGTACTGTGTTCGCCACAGTGTTGTGGTGAACATGGCAGTATCAATGAAGTAAACACAAAATATTCAGTTACCGGTTCCTGAAGCCTTTACCGCAGTTTTATGACATTTGCAACTCTAAAATTCGTTTTCTTCTTCTTCACCTCACAGTAGGCACTTTGCCCGTTTCGTCTTCACAGAATATCTCTCCATCTCACTCTTGGTCTTCCTACGTATCTTGTACCAAAGGGTCTATATTGAAACGCAACTTTAGGCAGTCGTCCATCCTCTATTCTGTCCAGATGCTGTAACCATTATCTGCGAGATATGTCTGGATCTTATCATTTATGGAGAATACCTGTAGCGCTTCTCTAATATCCTCATTGCGCAAACGATCCTGTCTCGTGCAACCCATTGTTCTTCTCAGAAACTTCATTTTCGAAGTTTGAATCTGGTTTTTAATCTTCTTTATAAGAAAACATGTTTCATATCCATATGTTTCATATTAAAACAGGCACGGGCATTGTTTTATAAAATTTAAGCCTAGTTTGTTTCCGTGTCTTTGTCCTCAACGTTCTGTGTATGACGCCACACAACATCTGATACCTCGATATTTTTGTAGCAATATCTCGGCCTGTGTCATTGTAACATCACCAAATGATACGTACCAATAAACCCAACAAAAGTATCAGATTAGTTAAGGAATTTGGAGTAAAAGAACAATTAATTAAGTAAATGAAGCATTATATTGACTAAATCTATCAACCAGGAATAGATAAAGAATAATTGTAACAGAATCATGAACAGAAGGAAATCTTCAAGTAGCCTTATAAGCCAATGTATTAAATAAATTGACAAACAGACATCTCAAAGACTAGACCAGACTATAACGTTGACATTAACAGTTACACAGTAGATTAGTAGAGTGGGAGTATATAACTTGTTACAATGATGAAACCCTGAATGACTATTATATAAAATAAATTATATTGGAGAATAAGAAAAATCAGTCGTGTGACAAGAATGACAATTAAGAATTGAACTAAGAATAAAATTATAATAAAGAAATTAAAGATGAATGAGCTTAATTATATGTATTAAATAGAAGAGTTGATAAACCATGACAATTAAAATGTAAAGTATTATTAACCAGGGATAACTAGTAATTGATAACATAACCTTGAAAGAAAGGTATGACAAGGAATTATAATTATTGATTGAAGATAAAATATACTGAATGTATAGATTTTATGATAACCTGAGAGTAAATAATGTACAATGAGACAAGTAAAGCAGAGAACTTGATGTTGTAAGAAAGTTGTAAAAATGTTAATTTTGTATAATAATGTAATAGAGTATGAGGGGAATGAAACCTAATTTTGTATATTGAATAATAATAGAGTTGTAAGAGAAAAGGTAAAATAGCTATTCTACAGTTCCTATTCCACAATCCAAGTTTCCTTAGGTCCACCAACGTTTCTTCTGCCTATAGGGTTGTAATCTTTCGATACGGTACGGTATTCTACTTTCTTCCATTCTATTGAAGTGCTGAATCCATTTTCTTCTGTTTTCTGTGTTCTGATGTTAACCCAAATCGGAATATAGTGTTTGTTTTGAATGTTTGGCTGGAATTGAATTGTCTTGAATGCGTATCCAGAATTTGGCGGGGGGGGGGGTACGGTCGAGTCAGCTTT
Source organism: Magicicada septendecula (assembly GCA_034769895.1). NCBI lineage: Eukaryota > Metazoa > Arthropoda > Insecta > Hemiptera > Cicadidae > Magicicada > Magicicada septendecula. The sequence continues at coordinate 58,088,958 of CM068374.1, forward strand.
ACACAGAAGAAAAAACAAGTTAAGACTAATCAACATTACTATATTTAAAGTGGTAACGTGTGGGACATTCTGAAATCAATCCCATGAAAGTAAACGGTAATAACACAATAAAAATACGCATTATTGAAACATTATTTAGTAGATACTTATTGACTGAAATGGATTTCATGTATTTCATGTTTCATACATACACGCTAATGCTGTCTAATATACCTGCTTTATATTTAAAAAAGAGTCACTACTACTAGACAAATTTAACAAATGGTACGGAAATAACTTTAACTATGGGTAACTTAGAGACAAATGCGTAAGCGCGTCTCACACTACTGAACAGTCTACACTCATACTCAAACGTTTGTCATTTGAATGTATGTTTCATGATGTTCTGTGAATATCGTGAGCGTCGATTTGTATTACAAGTATAGGCTAATATTTGTGGGTGTTCGTGTTACAACGTATGATATTTGAAATGATGTGGAATAACAAAGAACAAAGTTTAATTATTCTAATGCTCTTAATCTAATTGTTGGACGGGTAAATTTTCAAGTCACGTGTGAGTTTTACTTTGACAGTACAAACGTCAAGCAGCGTAGGGGAACGCGCTGTATCCTCACGCAACTGGCAGTGCTAGTGCTGCGACGCTTCCCCTCTCCGGATCCAATGTTGACGTAGCCGTGTAGTACTCTATTAGCGTACTGAAAAAAAAAACAGCCTAAAAAGTAAGAGATTAACGAAATTCGTCTAATTTTTGGACCCTCTGAGGGGGGGTTTCGTCCCGTTCGTCCGTCCCGTAAAATCGCTCCTGTTTAGGAGTACCACAAACCAAAAATAGAAGCCAAAATTCTAAAAAAAATTGTAAACGACTGATCGAATTCTGCAGCTCAGGAAGCTTACTCGTCAGAAATCACCTAGAAAAACGATTTCCATTAACCTAGATTCTTGTGTTGAACATTTCTCATCGCGTTTGATAATTTGTTGTTTTCAAAAAATAAGACGGATAAAGTTGTAAATGCGTAACGTTATTAGGAAATGGCGTACACAGGACCGGAGCGGAACAATATTTTATACTGTAGCGTCCGTTCGCTGGATGTAAACGCGTCCCAGTTACATACCATGTTTCCATGTTTAATTTGCCTAATTCAAGACCCTTCACACTTCGGCTGCGTCAAATGTCACAGACAAATACGTGCCCTCTTAGCATTTTTTACCAGTTTTATTCACATTTATAAAAGAGTTCTTCTTCTAGTCGGTCATACATGTTACTACAGCGAAAAATGTTTCGCACGAAATGACGGGGACCAGCTGCTTTTTCCTGTTAACCAAATTTTGTGTTAAACGGACAAAAACAAACAAAATGAGATAAATAAACAATACGTATAGATTACTTACTGTATTGTGTAGTACAATAAAGTCGTCGTCATCCTGTACGGCTTAGGCTTGTAGCCTGTTTCAGTCTGTATGGAAGTCATCCAACCATCGCTTACGGGGTCTTCCGCAACTTCTCTTCCCCCTTGGATGATAGTCAAGGGCTCTTCTTGAAAATCTCGTTGGATCCATTCTCTCTACGTGTAACTGCCACTCCGCTTTGTACCGGGAGATTTTCTCATTTAAGCTTTCAGTTATGCCTAGCCCCATTCTAATATGATCATTTCTGATAAGATCTCTCCTGGTATAACCCTTTACAGCCCTCAAGAACCTCATTTCCGCTCCTTGTATTCTAGATATATCTTTCGCCTTTCTAATCTCACTAAGTCTCACTACCATACAGTAGTCGAGGTATGGCCATTACGTTATAATATTTCAACTGCGTCTCTTTCCTGTTTTACTCCTTCAAGTGTTTAATGATACAGCCACAAAGCGACTGGTAGAGACTAATTTTGCTTTCAACCTCCTTATCATTTTGGTATGTGATGCTACACTCTAGATACTTGAAATCTGGCACCTGTTTTATTGGCGAGTCCTGTATGACAATCTTTGTTCTAATATGATTTGCCCCCAGTAAAAGCCATAACTTTTGTTTTGGATAAGGAAATGGACTGATTGTAATCTGCCAAAACGTCAGTAAGGTAAAACAACGAATAAACCGTAATAATCTCAAAGGAATAAGCCGGATGGATTTCAAGGTCACCGACTGAGCTGTGTACAATAAAGCAATAAAGAATATTCAGAAGGTACTTACATATAAACGTTTTTATTGTCCTGAATAATTTCTGGTTATTTTTTGGAAAAAATATGGTTATTTTCTCTTAAAGTTTAGCATACACGCACTGTAGCTGTTCTTTACTTAGTATTACGATTTATGTTTTCTTGTTCAGTAATGTAGTGTGTCTTTTAAAGTCCGTATACGGACAATATTCAGATCTTTCTAGAATGGTATTTTCTTTCGTACAGAATTCTGAACTACTTTATTTTCAACAAATTGTTCGAATTTATCAGTGTAGTCAAACATTTCACCGCCCGAGTTGGCTTCTAAATATGGACGAACGAAAGCGTATCGGTAGCGATAGGAACTTGTAAATTTTCACTGTCACTTTCAGTGTCAAGTTCGTTGGGACCCTCATCACATTCACAGTTTTAAACTTGCACTGTTTTGGAGCCTTGCCATGTATGGATTTATTTATTATGCAGCTACTGAAAGCTGATTTCTGACTGCTAACTTTCCTAAAACAGTTCTTTATTTATTTACTTACAGCGGCGCGACAATCATTACTGAGTCAAGGCCTCCTTTAACAGTCTTCGCCAGTTGTCCCGGTCAAGTGCAGCTGCTCTTCAGTTCCCAGTCCCAAGGATATGGCGCATATCATAATTCACACCGTCTTCCCAATGCGTAGTTTGGTTCTATCAACTCTCCTGGTGCCAAAATAGCTCCTCATTCTATCAGCTCCAAAACAGTTCCGTTAGAACGGAACTTTGCTCGTACGGGATAAGCTCCTGGTGCAATAGATCTGTTCTGTGAGTGCCTTTCTGGATACTTGATTCTCCCCCATTCTGATCATATGTCCAGCCCACCTGAGTCTACCAAGTTTTATAACTTTCACAATATCTGGTCGTTCACAAGAGTCTTCAGTTCTTGGTTAGTCCTTTTCCTCCATTCACCTACCTCACATATTGGACCAAAAATACTGCGGAGGATTTTGCGTTCATGAACCAACAGGCTTGACTCAGGCTTTCTAGAAATGGTCCAGGTCTAAGAACCATAGGTGAGGACTGGGAGGATCAGTGTTGTATGCAAAACCAGCTAGATGGCAATTGTTCTGCTCTCGAACAGAGGTCTGAGACCAAAGAAGCACCTATTAGCTCCAAAACAGTTCTGTCTACAGTAATTTTTGTTCGTACGGGACCAGCTCCATGAAATGCCATTGTCTTGGTCTTCAATGTGAAGATGCGTAATCCGAAATCCTTGCTCATGGGTTGTCGGATGCGTAATCCGAAAACCGATACAATGGGTTTAGAGCCATCTGCAAGCCGCTTGCCGAGTCTGATACGTCATCAACAAACCACAACGTGTCAACTACAGCGTTATCAATTATAAAAGACCATTCATTACTGTTAATAGATAATATATAATCTAGAAATCTATTAGTGATAATACGTAATCATAGACGACGGAGAAGAATCTATACCGATTGACACAAACCAAGGCGCAAGACAAGGTTGTTGTCTGTCACCATCACGTTTTAACCTATACCTAGATGATCTCCTCAAAAAATGGAAAGAACAATCCCCTGACGGTATTTAAATCCACCTAAATAAAAGCTTGAAAACCATTCTCTTCGCGGATGACCAAGCTATATTCACCACTTCAGAAGACGATCTGCAGCGAGCAATCTACATCTTACATAAAATAGGAATGGAATATAACTGTAACATATCTGAATAAAAGACAAAAGTAATGGTCTTAATTGGAAATGAACCGGTTCGGACCAAAATATGCATAGACAACACATCCATAGGACAAGTAAGACATTTCGACTCTCTTGGACGTGACATTACTTATGATCAAGACAGAGATATAGAAAATAAAGTGACGAATTTCACAAGAATGTGTGGAACGATTTGGAGAACGTTGGAAAATAAATGTAAAAAACAAACCCAAATAAAATTTTATAAAACAATGGCAATACCTACACTACTGTATGGTTCTGAAACTTGGGTCATAAAGAAAAAAGATGAACTGAAGATACACACAACAGAAATGAAATTTCTGAGATCAGTTAAAAGGTGTAATAGACGAGATTAAATGAGAAATGACGAGATAAGAAGTTATTTAGATATTTTTGCAGTTATTGAAATGATTAAATAACACAGAAGAAAATGGATTCAACACATAAATAGAATGGAAGAAAGTAGAACACCGAAGATGGCGAAAGATTACAACTCTAGGCGCAGAATAAAAGTTCGTAGGCCTATGTTGGAGTGTGGAACAGGAACAGGCCGCTAAAGCCTAAAACCGTTAAGAAGATGATGATGATGAAATTTTAAATCAAATTATCTAGCAACCAACATTTTTTTGTCTACTACACGGCGAATTAGCGTATAGAATATTTAAATTTAAAATATAAGTATGTAAATGACTCGTTAGCAGCTGTTTGGTGATTTTAACCATTTGTCTAATTAGTGGCACAATGCGGCTGCCGGAATTGATAAAACTGTATTTATTGACTAGCGTACTGGTCTCAACCGACGACTGAATCACGACGGTCGGAATTTTAACGCTAACAGAGACAAACACAAACCAGCGTACGCTGTAGCATACTGGACGACATACAGTGATGCGGAGTATCGAACTTTCTAGTGAATCCTTCGTCACTAATATGTGCCCCACGGTGTCGGAACTGGTCGCATTGGACTTTATAATTGTATTAATACATTTGTCGACTAGTCAGGGTGAATAGTTTAACCGGTACGCTAAACGTTGCTCAAGAGTGACATTATTATTCATGCCTGAAACCGGATTATAATACGCTTTTAAGAAGTTAAAACGTCATTGGAAGTAAATTTAACTTTGTGATTTCCAAATTAATGCAAGGTTGCAGCAGCCGCACAGATAATAGATCAAACTTTGTAGTGGAGTCGACGTTTGTACATAACGACTTTCAAACGTAATTCGGTTCTTGCACACGAATCGATATTGTTTTAAAATTGCTGTTGAGTGTGTGAATATAAATTTTGTATTTAAACATGAACTAGCTACGACAACAGTTAACTTCTTAGTACACATATTTTTAAAGTAATTTATTTCATCATCATCTTCACCACTCCAAGGACTGGGCCTTAGAATGCCTTAGTTCCGGAACTCATCTCCTCCTCGGTCTACCGACAACTGGCTTCCCAGTAGGGTGATAACCCAAGGCAGCCACAGGTAGACGGATATCAGGCATGCGATTCAAGTGTTCACACCATCTCCTTCCATGGTCTTTAATCTTCTGGTGGAATGATACAATGTTTAAATCGCGTTTAATATCCTCGTTCCTTCTCCGATCCAAGAGGGAACAACCTTGCTTCCCTCTTAGAAATTTCATTTCGGCTGCTTGAATCCTCTGCACGTTCCTTTTACAAGAGTCCATGTCTTACTAGCATACAGGAATGTGGGGACAGCCACAATTTTATAAAATTTTTTTCGGGTATCCTTCCGTGTTTTATTTTTCAGGTACCTATGAATCGTTCGACAGATGAGTATAAATTTCTTTAGCTTACTATCCCAACCAATATCGGTTCCATATGATATATTATAATCCAGTTTATTAAAATGACTAACCTGATCCAAAATCTGATTACTCACGACTGTCTTAGTTCTTTTAGGATACCTGCCCTGAAATGGCATCGTTTTAGATTTTGTAGCAGAGATCTGTAGCCCATAGTCTTGTATGATGCTATTGTATCTCCCGCTGTAACTGGTTCTCTGTTTTCTGTATCACGTACGTTATACAGGAATTAATTATGTATTTCAAAAGTATCCAGGTAACTATACGCTACATAACTCAACCTTTGTTAGGTGTTGGGGAGGTTTGGCTGTCGGAGTTTCTGAGCTTCCTAAAGATATCATCGAGAGACTGTGGTTGGCAACACGTCTTGTGTGCCAGGTAGTATAGTGAATTGCTGTGACAAACATGGCACCTTAAGGAACGGATGGCAAGCTTAAGGTAATGCGATATGATTTGCTTATAAAAGTGTGTGCACGCAAACGAACTAGATCGTGGGCACAGTCAATAGCTCGAACTAGATCAGGAATAAATAACCATCACGTGTTACGCGTCAGGCTGGCCGTGGTACAATTCTACAAGAAAAACTTTATTTAAGAAAACTAATATATGTTATACTGGTTGAAAACTAATCTACTTAACTATTGAATAGTTTTTGTTTAGCATCCGACCGGTTATGCTAGACGGATACGTGTTATGTTTGTGAAACGTGAAGTCTCAGGAAACAGTACTTCAATGAACTCCTTGTTTTTGAGAGGAAAGCCTTGCAAAGGTATTCGCCCCAAATACAGGCTGCAGTAACGGACGAACGGTAGATTCGCCACAACCGAGAATTGAAAGAACTTTGCAAACGACACGAACATTGTCTGGCTTATGCTTAGCAGGTGAATCAAAATGGTTGTACAAGTGCAGAGGACGGACCATGAAGACGTAAGATCTTGTTCCTGGTGGAAGACAACAACTGAGTTGACCAAGGAAGAGGTGGAGCGATCGACTCCCTGATGATGTTATCCAGATCGGGTTAGGGCCGCATGAATGAAGGCGCAGGGCACGAGACGGAATCGGACGGAGCGGCGCACGGTCCTTTCTGCAATTGTTTTAAGTAAATTGTAGGCTTAGTCACATGTGAAAGCAAAAGAGTTTGCAAGTAATGTTTACTACAGAAAGAATGTTAAGCAATTCTAGGGAGATGCGTACACGAAAACTATTAACATAAAAAATGAAAAAGAAGAGTACGTAATGACAAAGGAGAAGACAACAAAGAGAGAATTACAGAAAAAGAAAACGAATCCCAGAGACATGGACAGACAAAGTTGTATTTAATTAAATGAATGGTTGGTCGTATTCGATGATCCGTAAATTCAAGTCTTCAGTAGGAGTGTTCCAAACGGTTTCATGCAACACTGAACACTAAACTGCTCACACAGAACAGAACAAAGGACTTCTAAAATTTATTTTTACTATTACCAAAGTAAAGCAGGAAGTATAGTAGAACTTTAATAAAAACAGATATAAAAAATAAAACGAATGTATAAAAGAAAATTTTTCAAATATGTAAGAATGCAATTTTTTTTATACATACGTATGGTCAGTGAGATTAAACAAATGACTTGCTTTAAATTTACTTTTTTAAAATACAAAAAATATAATTTAATATTAATAATTCTATACCAATATGCTGATATCAAAAGTGCTCAGATATTTCGAGTACTTTTGACTTCGAAAATCAATGAGAATCCAGCGAATGGAGAAAGAGCTGAAAAGGAAAGATGGAGATAGCGTTCCGACTATTCCGAGAGACTTAAGATTCCAAATCACTATCCTATCAGGCTAAATACAGACAAAAGAGTACGTCAATAAAACCGGGACGTTAGAAGAAAAGAAGTACCGTCGAAGACCCCGTTCACTCTATGTCCAGCAAATAATGGAAGATGTTTGTGGTAGCTATGTCGACATGAAGAAGAGGGCAGAGAATCGAGCGACTGGAAGACTGCCGCCGGTTGACTAACCAAGAAGAAGAATAAGACGCCTTCGCACGTAAAGAAAAGATTCGTCTTGTTAGCCAAAAACTTCATGTAATCTTTAGAAAAAAATAATTATTACAACATGAAAACTCAGTCGTTGCAACATGTTTAAAATCTATTGCATAGGACGTCTTGTATTCGGTGAGCTTTCTAAGCTGTAAAGTGTAAATGTTAGTACAATTTAGAAGTTGTCCTTTCAGGTCACAGTAATGATCGACTTAAGTACTTCGCTTCAATATATGCGAATTAGAGACACTATAGTTGACATTTTGTAATTTTTAAAGTAAATAAAAAACTCAGGTAAACACATCGTTTTGAAGTTGAAGTTTTTCCGATAGGTATAAATAAATAAATAAATGGCGGTTATAAATCTTGTTTTTTTAATCACTTCACAATATTAACGTTTTTAATAATAAATAAAAGGACTGAACCATTTTTAAAGTCTCCGTGCTTAATGAAACAACAATGGATTTATTCAACAGAGTCCACGAGTTTGTATGACATTACATAACTTGAATCGGTTCTTTTTTTAATCTTGAACTCGAGAGTTCTGTTAACCTTGCCGCAAGTTGTAGTAACAACAGCCACTAGAGAAGTTTATTCGAGAGTAAAGAGACAACTCGTTTAAGGTCAACCATGAGAAAAACAACAAATACCAAACTTGGAGTTACTGAGAGAGAAGACGCTGCGAATGTTGTGACAAGTCCTGTAATTGTAATGAAAGGATTTCAAAGAAACGGTAAATACGCAAAAACGTACTAAGAATAAAGACAGTATTTTGCTATTAACGAGGGTTGTGAAGTACACTTGAAAAAACAAATGGAAATCTTGTAACAACAGGACTTTAAATAACATACCAAATAAAGTTTCTCATGCATAAATAAAGGTAAATTATAGAGATAGGCAGAGTAGTTCATCGAAACGAAAATGTCATAGCTAGGTAGTTCATATCAGCAAACTAGCACAAGGAACTAGGTAACTAGTTCAATTTTTTTATCATCTTTTTCTAAAATATTTATAGATATTTTTATAGACCTTCCTTTTTCTGTTTATCTTAGCCTATAGGCCAGGGATGACCAGCCTCCTCGTGCACGTGTGATAACAACAAAGTTCATGAAGATTAGGTAAAAGATAACCGATATTTTTTTTTTTGGAATTTCAACAAAACAAACGCAATAAAATACTATTCAAGTATAACAAAAATTATGAAAATTTTATTCATGTCGCCTTCGGCCAGAATCGCGAAACCCGTCTTTCATTTCAGAGTCGTAATAAATAACACACATCTGAAATAACAAAACTAATTTATTGTTTTCAATTATGTAATAACTTTTACGAGGATTGTTCAATAGAAACACGATTAGAGGCTGTAAAACATTGTTTATTCAACGATTTTAAAAGAAGTCTCCATTAACATTAAGGCATGAGTCCCACTGTTGCACTAATATGTAGGTTTCCTGCTAGTAAAATTCTTGCGGCTGTTTGCGGAACCATTCGCCAACAGCAAACTCTACCTCAGCGTCCGATTTGAACCGCTGTCCTTTTGGTGATTTCTTTAATGGGCCAAAAACATGATAAGCGCACGGGGACAAGTCGGGACTGTAAGGTGGATGTTTTAAGACTTCCAACTTCATACGACCAAGCAGATCTTGAATCGTCTGGGCTACATGGGGTTGAGCATTATCATGCAGAAGAATGACACCATTCGTGAGCTTCCCGGGAAGTTTATTCTTGATGCTGACACGTAAGCGTTTTAAGCTGTCTGCATATCGCTCAGCGTTGATGTTGACACCAGGTTCTTTAAAATCTAAGAGCAGCACGCCCTGATAATAAAAAAGTACGGTCACCATTAATTTTCCTGCCGAAGATCGGGACCGCTTTTTGAATTATGACCGCTAAAAATAACGGTATGGAGAACCATACATGACTTCCATGTTCTAAGATTTATATTTTAAATCATTTTCGACATGAAATATTTCCATAGAAACTACTTCTTTCTTCAGCCTTAACCACAGTACCGTGGTCACTAACGTATACCACCTCACGTTAGCGCACTCGATTTTCACTGATGATGGCAGTCGATAGCACTGCCAAAACCTCTGATTTTGTAGAAAACTTTGGACCACGCCAAACAGCCAGGGAAGGAATTTTAACAAGAAACCACTTCTTTGTTGCCGATAACGTAGTACACATGACATATAAATAAAATCGGTATGGAGAACCATACATGACTTCCATGTTGTAAGATTTATGTTTAAAATAATTTACCTGAATTCCGTTCGATAATTTCTAAAATAATAAAACTTTGGAAAAGTAAACATTACATAATTGACATATCCTTGCCTGCCAGGAACGATATATTTTTACTCATGCGTGATTTAAATTAAGATGAAGAATATAGAATTTTGTTAAAGTGAAATGAAATGTTTCCATAGAAACTACTTCTTTGTTGTCATTAACGTATTACACATATAAATAAAACAAGATATATTTCTTTTATTTAACACTTTTATTTCACAATATTCTGAAAACTTATACATTGCTTTTTAACATTAATAACTGTTATTTTCGTTATTTTCACCTTTCTCACATTAGGTATTTGGTAATTATGGGCTTAATATTATTTTAAATGCTTTTTTTATATTAATTATAGTCTGTAGTAAGATTAAATACAATAACTTTTTAAGGTTCGCAGACCTCTATATAGTTTGATAGGCTCATACCATAACAAATGTTTTCTTACTTAATTACTAAGTAATAGACCCTGAGCATCTTGCAGAGGGTTCATTCCCTAAAGACCAAAAGTCTGTCTATGAAATGTTCCTCTGTAAACACGTGCAGTTACGCTGGCCAGCGATCCACAGGAAGCAAATCGCTGTCCACCTTTTCAGATTGCACGCGTTGTGTTGGTGTGGGTTTCAGCACTTTTCATTTAAAAAGCGTCCAAACATAAGGAAATAAACATGATTGAGGCCAGAAATAACGCGAATTGTGTGTGTGTGTGTGTGTGTGTCCTGCCGGCATTTTTATTGCGGTAATCACAATAATAAAACTTTGGAAAAGTAAACATTACATAATTGAGATATCCTTGCCTGCCAGGAACGATATATTTTCACTTATACGTGATTTCAATTAAATGAAAAATATAGAATTTTGTTAAAGTGAAATGAAATATTTCTATAGAAACTACTTCTTTGTTGTCAATAACGTAGTACACATATAAAACTTATAAAAATTTATCTCTTTCCTCTTCAACTATCATTTTAATTTATAAAAAAATTACCCCCGCCTCCCATCAACTATCCTTTTCATTTATAGATATTTCATCTAACTTTCTACAGTAGATTATTATGACCTTCTTTTAAGGATACTCTATTTATCAAAATTAAGCACTTTACTCTAGTTAAAACGTAAAACATTGCAGGTAAACTACCCTTTCCCTTAACCTACCTTCATCAAAAACAATAGGCCTTGCGTCCTCTGCAATTCAGGGACGTATGCAAAGAATTATTTGATTCTGTTTGAATGTGAGGCAGTTATCGTTCGCCATAGAAAAATTACCCTTGTTAAAACATAAAAAGTTGCAGGTAAACTACCCCTTCCCCTTAAATGATGTTTACCAAAATCAATAGACTTTGACTCCTCTACAATTCAGGGATGTGTGCAAAACATTATTTAATTCTGTTTGAATGTGCGGCAGTTATCGTTCATCATAGAAAAAATTACCCTTGTTAAAACATAAAAAGTTGCAGGTAAACTACCCCCTTCTCTTAATTGATCTTCACCAAAACCAATAGGTCTTGAATCCTCTACAATTCAGGGACGCATGCAAAACATTATTTGATTCTGTTTGAATTTGTGGCTATTATCGTTTGCCAAAAAAAAATAATAATTCTACGCGCGCGCACACACCCACCCACCCACCCACCCACACACACACACACACACACACACACACACACACACACACACACACACACACACACACACACACACACACACACACTTTTCGAAAAATGACTTTCTTCATGTTTTGAAGGTAGTACAATCAGAATCAGCCCTTATCTCGAACACGATTTTATTCGCCGTCACCATACTTCCAGTTCCTTATGGAACATGGTAGTAATACGGTCACCATTACTTTTCCTGCCGAAGATTGGGACCGACATTTTTCGCCTTCGGAGATTGTGCATGCTTTTGACAGACACGTCACTCGTACTTAAGCAGACAATACAAACAAATGAATTCCGTTGCCATGGCGACGAAGTCACGGCTGCGTAGTTCAAACGTGTTTCTATTGAACAATCCTCGTAAAGCAACTTCCTCTAATCCTAATACTAATACGATATTCTCCGCTATTTTATTTTTATAATTTTTGTTACAAACTTTGTTGAGACAACAAAAATTATACAGTAAAAAAACTTTTTCAAAAAGTCCTTTTATTTAAAAAGTCCTCGCGACCTTCAAACTTTTTCTCTCATCCCTTCCGATTCATCGGGACTGATAGACGTTAATTTTTTTAAATCCTTGTCTTAAAAAATAATTATATATGTAAATTAATTATTTAACAGTATAACAAAATAATTAAACACATAAAAATATGTAGTTTTTAATACTATGAAAACGAAAAAAATAAACTGCAGTCAAGAACTGTAAACGAATTAAACAATGAATTGACCGACAGTGGGCAGAAGCACTGTTCTAACACCCGTTACTCATTCACGAACGACCTATTGAAAGCGAACGACCTACTACAAACGACAGCCCTACTGCAAGCGAACGACAGAACTAACAACGAACTACGATTGTTCAGTTTAATAAGTGGCCGATAGGAGCTTGGCTACTACGAACGAACTGCTGTCCTGCGGCGTGAACGTCTGTAGTCAGTACTAGAGGTGTGCTAAACTAGTATTTGAAATAACAGGTACCAACGATACCGGTCCAAAAAAACAACACGTACAAATACCTGTTATTATATACTTATTATACATATACCTGTATTGTACGTGAGATGTGCAGTGAAGTTAAAATCATCTCCGAAATCACATCACAACAAAAAGTACTATATGGTCTATCAGCCACCCTGTAGGTTATAATACAATATAATTCGTTTTTTCAAAATTTACCAATTTGGTGACTAGTACAATATATAATTTTGTTATTATAATCTGTATTATATATATCTGCATAACGCACATGTAACATCAGTATGAATTTTTTCATATTTATTAAAAACAGCTTCGTCTCTTTGGCATAGAGATATTATGAACCTCGCTGTTTTGCTTCGTTTCGTACTAGTATGGCAATCGGCACATGCGCAGAATCAAGTATTCAGCACCAATAACTGTGACTTTGTACTCGTAACACTCGTAGTATGTACTCGTTTTTTTATCAGTTGCGTAGCGTGGTCCCGCGACTCGGAACGGGTATTTCAACTTTTCAGTCACTGTTATATCCGTTCTACAGAAATAATCGTTCAAAAATACCTGTTATTGGTATATCGACCCACGTCTAGTCAGTAGTTCACTTGACGGAGTAGTTCTTTACGACTAGGTAGTTCACGAACTACCCAGAACTAGTTATGTTTATGGGAGAATATAATCAGAGAACGGCATAATTCAAATGTAAGTCGAAAATTATGACGAGTCGATTTGGTACGTGTTAGCATCAGATGATTTTCCTCGTAGTATACCTGCGACGAGACACAACGCTTTCGCAGTTGAGGATTAATTACAGACAGGAGAGCAAACAAAAGGCAGGATGTGAAGAAGTAACAACAAGAAGCGACGCACGCAATAATGTTAGAGGTCACAAGCTTACTGTCGTCTGTTGTTTACTTTCCACGCGCCCCAATGTCTTGTCTTGTCGCGTAGGCATCTTATTTGATTGGCGTCTAATTACATCCGTCGTAGAACGAAACTACTTTGGTCGTTGCAAACACGTACAGTCAGTTGGAAATACCGTTAAAAAACGAAGCGAATATTCTGTGAAATTGTACCCCGCCATCAATGGGCTTTGTCAAAGCGCACGCTCGAATTAACGCACACGTGTTGAGTCAAATTTAAGTACAAAAACCACTTCACGTTACTACTGGCAGCAAGTGCCAACCCACAGCGAGTTTTATAGGAAAACTACAATCTATACTACCTTTATAATCAAACCTCTAAGCGATGGACGACTTCTTACCGGTAAATCCTCTATTCGGTCTGTTTCCATTGTAATTCTTTTGTCATTTGACGTTTCGATCCCTGTGGTAAACGAAAATGTATGGATTGAGTAGCACATTGGATACCACTGCCGGTCTCAAGTCCGGATAAAGCAGGAGAGTTGGTGGACAAGGTTAGTCACACCTAACCACTGGAAAAATATGGATGGCTCAAAGAAGCAACGGACAGCCTCGGAATTGGTCGGATGATACGGTACCATTGGTCGGTGTCGAGGAAGAGGTGGAGTCAGAGCATGCAGGACCGTTGTTATAAAACAGGAGAGAATCCTAACAAGGAAGTTAAAGAAGATGAAGAAGAAGAAGAAGAAGAAGAAGAAGAAGAAGAAGAAGAAGAAGAAGAAGAAGAAGAAGAAGAAGAAGAAGAAGAAGAAGAAGAAGAAGAAGAAGAAGAAGAAGAAGAAGAAGAAGAAGAAGAAGAAGAAGACGTTTCGATATCTGAAATCTGGGATCGTCCTCAGAAGCTAAACAACATAAAACAACTTACAATAAAACACTATAAAAAATATTAACAGTATATACTTAACTACGGTTAAAAATCTTTTCATAACAATATACGTCATAAATGAAAATGTGTGGGTTGAACAGCACATTGGATACCACTGCCGGTCCCAAGCCCGGATAAATGAGGAGGGTTGGTATACAAGGTTAGCCACCTATCCACTGAAAAAATATGGATGGCTCAAAGAAGCAACGGACAGCCTCGGAATTGGACGGATGATACGATAATGACGATAGCGAGAAATAGGACAATGAATAGAATTGTAAAATTGAAAAAGATAAACTGTCTAAGGATTAGTACGTAGAAATAAACGACTGACAAATTTAGAACGAACAGTCCAATTAGTGAATGAATCTAAAAGTCAAAACGGAGACACTAAAAATGCACAGAGAAAAGAAATAGTACGGAGAAGTAGAATAGAATAGTCCGTTACTAGGACTGTAAGCAGCATAGTACGATTCTATCGCCATTGTAGGACTCTAAGGACTACGGCATTTCAGTGTTTCTTTTTGGAGCAGAAACGCTGACCATCAGGGCAGAAGATAGGAAAAGAAAAGATGTGTTGAGATTTATGAATACAGGGGAATATTGCGAGCACTGTGGTTCAACAATAGAAACAATATCTCCATGCTAATAGAACGGGACGCGACTAAGAGATTGTCCACCGTATGTTACCACATATTACATGTTACCATAGCGCTACGACAATTATGTAACGCTCTCGAAATTTCGGCAGGTGCAGTTACGTAAAAGTGTTGTACACGTTTCTCGGCTAGCCGAGCAGGTGCAGTGTCTCTGTCAAGGCCGTGCACTCAAATATATTCCAGACTGTTCGAGAGCACTCTCAACTACGCAAATTATGTTGACACGCTGTCAGCAATATGGAAAATTATTCTGGTTCCTCCGTGGGATCTGTACATAAGCAACAACGGCCGGCTTAGAAGTTAGTTACACCTGGCGATATTGTAGAGTGGGGATCAACTGACAGTTGGGGACTAGTGGAAAGTGATGATTGTGTTATTATTAGTGTGTAGCTCTAATACTTGCAATTATTATTACGTGTGGACAAACTTAACTTGAAACATTGTGTGAGAGTACCTTGTTGATTTCAAATTGTTAATTGTGACCAATTAAAGTTGGCAATTAGTGACTTCATTGGTGTCTGTATTTTGTTTCCACTGTACCATAGGACGATCAGTGAGAGCATCGTAACAATATGTTAAGTCATTTGCACATACTGTTCGGCGATAGGAAAAATCCAATATTACGGGAAAAAATAAAAACAATCGCATAAAAGATGTTCGAGACGGTGGCTGCTCCAAGTAGACGGGACAAAAACCAGTTACTCTGGAACAACTGGTTTGTAAAGTAGAAAAGCGGAATCTATAGACACAGAGTGTGCAGAATTTAACTGATTAGGATACCAAATTTCAACTAGCGGGATACTAACATGTCTCCAATATTTTTGTCTCATACAAAATTTGCTTCCAGTGACGTTTTCGGGATTTTACTGAATAAAACAAAATCATATTGGCCACCTAACGAATAAAATATCTTGTTTTCATTTGTTCATTAGTTGTTTTAATCTAATTCAAAAATAATTTTATTTTTAATTTAATATTTTCTGTATTGTTTTTAATGCGTTACATTTTTGTATGTTTCTCTCTTTCAATCACTGTGTAGACACATTAAACGTTGTATATTTCCTAACGATGGCTTTTATTTCTTTAAACAGTTAAGTTAAAAAGCGAAAACCATTATTATCTAACATTTCGCAAATGAAAACAACACGTATTTTCGTTTTACATTAACAAATAGAATAATATTTACAATTAGTACACTTCTTCTTCTTCACATCGTAGTATATCGATACAATCGCATATTCAAAACGTCGATAATGTATATTGGACATTATAACGGATATTGGGACATTTTTTCTTATTCTTTACAAACAACATTGAGTCTTGACTCTAGTTCTAGTCAGATAAGTGACTCGAATTTGAGACCGTAATTATAGTATATCAATAATATAAGTACAATGGTGCTATTGAGGACGATATTAAACGCGCATGCAACCGACAACTAGTGACCAACTTAGCGTCCATACACCCTTAGCCTCGTTCTATTTACGCACTGACGTCTTTCCTGCGTAAATTGAATTCTATTATTGCGCTCAATTATCTGTACCTCTTTTCTACACCACAGTTAATTGAACAAATACGTCCATGTGCTACGAACCCATTTTAATGGAGTAATAGACTTTTAAATTACGCCGTATTTAGATCAAGGGAGCTGTGGTACAAAACTTACTTTATTACCATTAGTTTTTCAATAAATAATTTTCTTGGAATTATTTCAATAATTTACTGGTATTTAATTAATGCGGGTTTGTCTGTTTTCTTTGTAATGTAGATATAAAAGAAGGGCTGTTTTACTTATTAAAAAATATTTTAGAATAATTATTGTAAAAACAGTATGCTACTGAAAATAAAAATGTTTTCTATGTCCCCGTAAAGTTTTAATAAAAATGTAGTGCTACGACAATTGCGGAACCTTCTCGAAAAGACGAGAGTGGCGTTCTGCACGCTTCTCGACTAGCCAAGCGTGTGGCCTTTGAGTCAAGGCCGACCACTAACGTAGCAACCCAGACTGTTCGAGAGCACTTGCAACTAAGCAAATAAATCCGGCACGCAGCCAAAAATAATGGAAAATTATTCTGAAACATCTGCGGGACCTATATAAGCAACAGCGGTCGGCTTAGCCGTTAGTCACACCTGTGATATTGTAGAGTGCGGTTCAAGTGATTGTGGAAAGTGATTACTAACTGTTATAGTTAGTGCGGAGCTGTTAATAGTTGACATTATTACTTCGTGTGGACAAATGTAACTTCAATTACTGTATGAGAGTAGTTTGTTGATTTCAAATTGTTATTTGTGACTCATTAAAGCTGGTAATTAGTGATTTCATCGGTGTCTGTATTTTGTTTCCACTGTACCATACGTCGATCCGTGAGACCGTCGTAACAATATTCTTATTTTCCTGATAAGATTTTCCTAAGTACCGTATTTAGTAGAAAACAATAAAAATAAATAAATAAAATTATAAGTAACAGAAAATTCTTAAATTATAGGGGTACCACAGACAAAAAATAGTTCCAATGCGCATGCGCTGGCTTGGCGGAGAAGGTTCTCACCCCACCATGTCCGTTAACAAACTTGACGGCTGTGTAAGCGGCCGCAGCGGGGACTGTGTTATTCAGTTAGATGTTTATACATATTTATGAATAATTTGAGATTTTGTTTAATATATAGGATTTCTTTACAAATAGCCTACAGCAAAACATCCATTACCCGTTTTAATTCGGAATGTGCAAAGCACGGTTGTCAGAAAACACGGTTAATCCACTGATCCTTCCATGTGTCGTTGTGGCTCCCGGAAATTGTAACGATCAGCATAATTGCGTCCACTATAGGATCGGAACTGATCATCATGTGTACACATATCCACCGCAAACTTGCGTGCATAATTTACACGTACTGGACGAACGGGTAGTAATTTTGAACAAAAATATTTGTGAGGATGAGAACAAATAGGTATTGTAAATAATGAAAAGAGACGTAAACTGATAAAATATACTTTATTTCGATTTATGTGATGTGTAATTTTGTTAAAATAAAAGTGTGCAGGAAAAATATTACGTATGCAAGAAAAGAATATTCTAAAAACACGTGTACAGAGAAAACGAAACTTATAAAAGTCACAAAAACACTACGAGCTTTTCCATTAAATTAAAACGGTAATAATCTTTCAATGCCGCAATTACACCCTGGTTCAAGGACTCACAAAAACTAAAGAAAATTGAATTTAAAAACAGCTTTTATTTCATCATCACCCAATAATAGATCTGATTATAATGGGTGGAGAAGGACGTTATCAATTAATAAAACTGCCTTATTCAGTAAACCGAATGACAGCTGTTTAAACCCACGATTGTAAAATGTGTCTGTCCATATGAACACCGTTTTTGATGATGATAATAAGATGATAATAATGAACCACCAAAAGACTTGTGTCAATTTCGTCAAACATAGCTGCTTTTTTGCTTTCTCTAAAACTTGCAGTTTCAATTTATGCGTACCGGCAGCGATGGTAGCGCATTAAGTAGTCTTTCTCTCTTTGCTGACTTTGTGTCAAACAACGTTTTTTCGGCAGCAAAAGTGTTTTACGACATACGATGATGATTGAGAAAGTAGATAAATTAAAGTAGTAAATTATAGTAAATTATTAAAGTAGATATTACATTGGCAAAATTTCAGTTACTGGTTAAAAACATTTAACTGTGAAAATACATCTATTCTAGACGAAATAATTCGTGCAAAAGGCCGTATTTCACTTTGTCTGGCTCATTACCATCTCGATCTGAATCCTACAGACCTCGTGTAATATTTGAAAATTGTACAATAGAACAGCTGAAAAAGTATTGTGCCATACAAAAAAATTGAAGAACTGCAGTGGATTACGGACGATTTTATAGACGAAGAAATGGACAAAATAATTATTTTTATGAGAGAAATTCACATCCAAGTACAAATAAATATTCAGATGACGAATACGCAAGAAAAATGAATATCATAAATATTTATCAATTATTTTCTTATTATTAATAATTATAAATAATTAAAGTTAGTTTATCATTTAAAATGTTTAATGGACATTAATTTTTGCTACTGTGATTTACACAGGCGGTTACTTTATGAATTGTTTTTAAAGTAAGCCTTACATGAATTTTAGGGTTGGGTTCTATTAATATTATTTTCAAATTATGTACAGAAAAAGGATTTTTAGAATTTGTTAATATATTTTATAGGAACGTGCATAATTATATTATGATTTGTTACTTCCATAGTTTGTTACAAATTAATAGTACATGTAAGTTACCGCACACTAGGAACGAGTTATTGCCGGCATACAAATATCACGAGTAAAATACTGCAGTAAACAGTGTGACTGATGACAATGGAGGGGGTAACGTTCCCCCTTCATTGTGACGCGGTTGTGGCGGCAATCCCTACTCCAACTATTTTTTGTTTGCGGTCGAGCTATAGTAATAAGTTACTCTGACGAATATGCCAATATGTATCGTCGCAATATATTCTTAACGGTGATATTTTTTGTTTTGAAAAGAAGTGCAGTAAGCTTGAATCTAGTGTTATGAGATGAAAAGGAAGTTCGTAACCTTATTATGAATTTCATTAAACACAATTTCTGTCTTAAGCTTATGCAGCCGGTATCAATATACCCCAAAACATTAAATACCAGAGCGTTAGGCCCTGATTGCTCTTGCCCAAAAAAAGTTGTCGGGTATCGTTCAGCCCCAAGATCTGCCGTAACTGTTTCTTAACATTCTGTCGCTTTTTGCGCCTGAAGAAGATTCCCGAAAGTGGGATACGAAACGATGGCGACGATGTCAAGATTATACAGCAAACGACCACGACCTAACAGCCCGCTATCTAATCATTTCAGTATATGCCAATAAACACCGTTTATCGATATTGTTACGACGGTCTAACTGATCGTAGTATGGTACAGTGGAAAACAAAATACAAGACACCAATAAAATCACTAATAACCGATTTAATTATCACAGTTAATAATTTGTAATCAACAAGATTGTCTCTTACATGTAAAAAATTGTCCACATGCAATAATAATATCAACTATAAAGAATTCCGCACTAATAATAACATAACATTTCGCGACAAGCACTCGATACGCGATAAAAAGTTTGCTCAACACCACTGATCTGACAAGCCGGCTGCTGTGGCTTTTTATAGGTAGCGCACGCCTTCTAGAGATCTTCCATCCGCAATGTGCACGCCACTTAATCCGTATTCAAGTGTTCTCTAGAATACTCTGGAAAGTATTTGAACCCGGCCTTGACTGAGGCAACACCTGCCACACTTGGCGGGGGACGGGTCAAGGACGTTCTCGGCTGTTCCAGGTGGTTCCAATAGGTTATTATGGGTTTACACTATTCAAAATGTTATAAATAACAATATAATGCTTTTACAATATTTACAATAATGATCTGTGTTTATATGCACACGTTATTTTTTACGCTGACAACAAAATTCTTGTTGACGTTTACAAATTAAGCTGCTTTTAATTTCTCCCTTAATATAAAAATGATCGTTAACAATTGTGTCAATTCTACCACGATGTACAAAGTGTATACTTATTTCCAGTTTGCACGTAAACACTGTAATTACAAGATATCATTTAATGACGGCACCATATTTTAAACAGCTTAAACAACGCTACGTCTGCGAAGTCAGCTGGCTGAAGAACTCTTTGTTACGGCATTATTGACAGTCAGTTTACTACCTTTGTTGGCGATGTTAACAGTAAATTAATAGGGGCGTCGTAAAATGTCATCTTTTCTGTTATTAAATCGTCTCAAAGACTTTAACGTACAATTAATTAACGGTCTTTTTGTGATCGTAAAGAAAGTAAGAAATACGTCTGTTATGCCTTATACGCGTATATACTTCACTAAACCTTCCAAGTCTGTGACCGCGTTACAAACCTCGTATACTTTACTACCTTTACAAAGTATGAGGGCGGTTTGAAAAGTTCTCGGCCTAGCAATGAAAAAGTGAATTTATAATTTCAAAATTATTTTTATCTTTCAACATAATCTCCTTTTAACATAACACATATTTTATTTCAGCGACGTTCTAATGCCATTATCTCGTCCCTGAAGTGGTTCTCTGTAAAGCCTGCAAAATACCCCAGTACAGCTGAAATCACCTCTTGATTCGATTAAAAACGCTGACCAACAAGAAATAATGGGAGTTTTGGGAACAGTTATAAGTCTGAGGGAGCCAAATCTGGAAAATAGGGAGGATGTTCCAACAATTCATGCGGAGACCTCTTAATTTTCCCATTGTCAAAACATTTTTGTGGGTAGGTGCATTGTCTTGGTGGAAAATGATTTTCTTCTTCTTCTTCAAACTCCATATTTTTTCACAAATGTTTTTGTCTGGTTTCGATAAAAGGTTGGAATAATATTCCCCCGGTTATTGTTGCACCCTTTTTAAGGTAATCGATGTACAAAACACCTTAATCATCCCAAACCAATGACTCTCTTCCAGCTGATGGAACTGACTTTGCTCTCCTTTGGTGATGAACAACTAGCTTCTGTCCACTGCTTAGACTGCTGTTTGGACTCTGGTATGTAATGGTGGATCTACGTTTTATCCATCGTAACAAACCGACGCAGAAAATCTGCTTTGTTCTTATTAAAACACTCCAAGCACTGATCATGCACATGCGTTTTTGCTCTGCTGTGAACAAGCGCGGTACCCATCTAGCACAAAGCTTTTTCAGTTGCAATTTGTCATGTAAAATATGTCCAACACCTTCTATCGAAATCCCTGTAGTCTTGTCAGTTTTGTGCACTTTAATTCGGCGATCGTCCAAAACTACATCATGCACTTTTTCGACGGATTTCAATGTTGTTGCTGTTTTTGTACCTCCTTTACGTGGATCGTCTTCCACGCTGATATGTCAACGTTTAAACTCGGCAGCGCATTTTTAACTGTTGAAAATAACAAAGAAGAGTCCCCATACGCTTTAACGAGCCTTGAATAAATTTGGCTTAGTGTTAAACCTTCTTTTACAAAGAACTTTATGACCGCACGATACCCAATTTTCTCCATTTTAAGGAATACAGACGACACATCTGTTTCAAACGGCTGTATAATAAAAATTATTTGGTAGAATGAACAGAAATTGCACACACATGCTGACAGAGGATGTAGTACCAACATAAGAAAAAAAGCGATACTGCTGCCGCCTAGGGTCGAGGCCGGGAACTTTTTAGACTGGGCTCGTATATATCTGTGACGACCACCAAAACGTTATTATTACTGCTATTAAACTTCATCACTTTTGGAATCCAAGACACTAATTTTATAATAGTGAAACGAATGGAACCGCCTAGATCAACCGAGAGCGTTCTTCACTCCCCCCCACCGGTATTAGTGCAGGTGTTGCTTCAGTCAAAGCAGCGTTCAAGTATGTTCAAGTATCTTCAAGAGCACACATGAAATACGCATTAAACCGCATACAGTAAGGAGGGAAAGCTATACTGGACCTCTGCCCGACCTATAGAAGCAAACGCCACTGGCCTAGTTGATCAGTTGACAGTGAGCGATTCCTTAGCGCGGAACGAGTGTTTGTAGCAAAGTGTTACTGTGATATAATTAGTGTGGAATTCTAATAGTTGACATTATTATTGCGTGTCTAAAAATTTTACTTGAATTGTTGTAAGAAACTATCTTGTTGATTACAAATTATTAATTGTATTAATTAAAGCTGGTGATTGGTGACTTCATTAGTGTCTTTTGTTTTGTATTGCACTGTACCATACGACGATCAGTGAGACTGTCGAAACAATATAAATAATTACCTTTATCCGTCTTGTGGCCGTTGCTTCCAATGTATTGTTACAACTGTCTCACGTATCGTCGTATGTACTATAGTGGAAACAAAAATACAGATACTAATGAAGTCACTAATTGTCAACTTTAATTAGTCACAAATAACAATTTGTAATCAACATAATGTTATTTCTCATATAATAATTCAAACTAAAATTGCCCACACGCAATAATAATTAGTGTCCGCACTAATTAAAACACAATAACCACTTTTCACTAGTCACTTGTTCCACACTGAAGAAATCACTCACTGTAACTGTCTTCTAAGCCGGCCGCTGTTGCTTATATAGGTCCCACAGTTGTTCCAGAATAATTGTCCATTCTTTTGGCGGCGTGCCAGGATAATAATAGAAGTGCTCTAGAACTCTCTGGACGTAAGTGGACGGCCTTGACACAGACGCCACTCGCTGGGGTAGTCGAGAAGCGTTGAGAACGACACTCTCGTCTTTTCGAGAAGGTTTCTTAATTGTTGTAGTGGTATATTACGCCTTTCGGAAGATATTGTTACTACGATCTCCTTGACATGATACAGTGGAAAACAAAAGTACAAGACACCAATCAAATTACTAAAAACCAGCTGTAATTATCACCATTAACAATTTGTAATCAACAAGATAGTCTCTTACAACAAATTAAATAAAAATTGTCCACACGCAATAGTAATGTCAACTAATAGAGTCCCGCACAATAATCACTTTTCACTATTAAGAATTGGAAACCCAGTTTAAACGGTGAAGGATCTATTATGTTGTTCTTAATAACTTTTAAACAGCTGACGTTAGTCGGATTGACTGCCTGAGACTGTCTAAGCTTTCACTTTTCATTCTTTGTTATTACCGCTTCTTTCAAACAAACAAGTTTGCTTATTATAAAGTTGGTACAACTGTTGCTGACAGCTTGCAACTGAAAATAGCCGCAGGTATAATTAACGTAAAACGTTCCCTTGAGAAGTTTTACGTCATTTCCCCTAATATTAACAGCTCATATATAGTTATCCACATTGTTTTATGGAATCTTCCAAGTTCCTACTTCCGCTTTGTCGGTTTGACAATCATTTGATCCACCTTTTATGCTTATTACGAGGGGTGGTAACTCGCATATAACTCCCAAATTAAAACGGGTCGGCAAATGAATCAAACATGGAATAAGAGTACATTTTATTTGTTACAAAAACTTACATTTATTTTTCCACGTAGTCACCATTTACAGCTACATATTTCTCCCAACGGTGAACCAGTTGTCTCATCCCGTCAATCAAGGTCTTTCCTTGATCCACGACCTCACTGCGTCTTTCAGTCCCGTGGTGAAATGAATACCCTTAATATCCGTCTTGAAAGACGGAAAAAAGTGAAAATCGAAAGGCAAAAAATCTGGTGAATATGGGGGTCACAAGAGCCTCGGCGGTTGCACGCTATGTGTGGATGGTATCAACCGCGGACAGATTTCTACAATAATGTGTCCTACTATTTCTTTTGCTATGCCTATACGGGTGGGAATGCGTTGTTGTGTGACGCGACGGTCTTTTTGAACCAATTCATTCACCTCTATTTGGTGCTTCTCATCAGTCACAGAAACTGGTCGACCACTGCGAGATTCATCCTCAATATTCGATTGACCAGCTTCCCCGGTGCACGAAATTTCGTTGCCCACCTACTCGCGATACTTCGATCAACAGGTTTATCACGGCTTTTAGACGACGATGAATGTCACTAGCGTTCACTTTTTTAGCTGTTAAAAATTCAATCACTGCAAGTCGTTTTAGACGCGTTGACGTTGCGTACTCGACTCCATAATAATGGCGTCTGACAGAAAACGAGAGGGAGTTGGTCAACGAGATTTGGGACGTATGTAAAACAAGAATGTAGCTACAAGATGGCAGCAAGCGCCGTGCTGAACATTGTTTTGTTTTCCCGTTATATGCGACTGTGCATTACTTATCAGCCGCCCATCGTAGCAACAAAAAAATTCATAAGGTGATTAAGATTACCCAGAGAGGAATCTTCTATAACTTAAGTCTACATCACTTGCAGTAATCTCGTTAACCACAGCTTCATAATCACTTAATTACAGAAACTGAAGTTTAAAGTTGACTGAGCTCGTTCGTTTAATGGTGTCCTTCAGAACACTATATGTACAGAAACGGAATGATTGCTACAGCTAAGTGTGAGTATTTGCGTTGACAAAGTAGTGCGTTCGCAAGGACACTAAACCAACCAGCCTTCCTTGTAACGTAATACACTGCGTCCTTGCCTCAGTCACCGATAACAAAACTATGTTTATTTCATTTGCCTACTATTACTACTGTGAGTTCCAATTTAACTGATTCAGTCTGCAATGCATTATACAGAGTGATTCGAAATTGCACGGTATTCTCTCGGAAGCTGATTCTACAGCTAAAAATAAGAAAAAAAGGTCATATAAAGATAGGTCCGAAAACGGTTTGTTACCGAGTTACTGATCGCGATCCAGTTCGCCCCGATTTCTGGTCCCACGGTAAAATTACGACATACTGAAATTATTGAGGTATAAAATAAAGGGTAAATGTTGGCTTTTTATGATTTCTAATGTGAAAAATTGTATAAAAGAGGTTCCAGATCTATATATCAACTATCTTCTAAGAAAAACTGTGTAAAACACAAAAAAGTGGAATAAAAAACACACTTTTTTACATTTGGGATAAAACAAATTCGGTTATTTGCCAATAATAAAATAAAAATGTCTAGCTAACTTTATAGATAATTTAAATATGAGGAAATTGGTGTGTATGATGGCTATTAAAAATACTGACAAATTTGAGACATTTTACTTAACTAAAAACAAGAAGACCGTAATGCGCCAGAAAGTGTTACAATTTACAAGAGATGACATTGTCTTTTTCTAAACACCCACACTTGGGCAGAAGAAACCCCACATGAGACTGCTACAAGTCATTACGAACATATTTTGTCATTTAATGTTTGGTGACGTCTTCTTGGTGATAATCTCTTAGGCCTTTTTTTCTTACCACTAAGGGTTAATGGAAGACAGTAATTACATTTTTTTTTTCAAACGAATCTGATGGAACTATTGGAAGATACTCCAATTGCAGATAGATTGCAGATGTGGTTTTTGAATAACGGTGCATTTGCTCACTACTGTCGTGATTTGATAAACTATTTAAACAATAAATTCGGTAAGCGATGGATTGGTCGAAACGGAACAGTAAAATGGCCACCTCGATCTCCTGATCCCACGCCAGCAGACGTTTTCCTTTGGGGTTTGATGAAGTCGTTAGTTTATTCCGCTTGTATTGGCACACAAGGAGAATTGAGACATCGAATAATAGAATATGGAGCTACCGTTAAGAATAATTCTGATGCTATAGGCCTAAGACGTGCCCTGCTAGCTTGGATTCGCCGACCTGAATTCTGCATTCAACAAAATGGCCACATTGAACAACTGATTTGAACGAACGTTGTAACTTTATCAGTTTAACAATTTTGATATTTAATCAATTGAAAGGAAAATTCAATAATATAAATTTTCAATTTGTTCACAATTAAATTTGTTGTGAAAACGTTTACGAAAACCTTTGTTCTGTTTAACTTGTAACAGTTTTCTGGCGCATTTTGGTTTGTTTTGTTTTTAATTAAAGTCGAATTTTTCAAATTTTTATTTACTTTTAACAGACTTTATACACATAACGTTTCTCATAATTAAATTCTCTACAAATATAGTTAGAAATTTGTATTTATTTATGGGTTAATTAATGAAGTTATTTTATCACAAATCTAAAAAATTTGTTTTTAAATCCAATGTTTTGTGTCTTACACTGTTTTTCTTATAAACTAATTAAGGTAGACTTCTGGGACCTATTTCATTCAATTTTTCGGATCAGAAGACATAGAAAACCACCAAATTTACCCTTAACTTTATACCCTAAGAATTTCAGTATAGCGTCACTTTACTGTTAGAGCAGAAATCAGTGGGAACTGGTTTGTGAGCCGTACTCGCTAACGAACCATTTTCGCCTAAACAAACAACTTGCATGGTGCAGCTACACTTGGATGAAGAGGAAACAACTGAACAACAAGTTTCGCAAGCATTATTGGCACCTGAGCAGGAAATAATTACTGTCAATAAGAAATAAGCTGTTGGTGTACAATACAACCTTCAAACCTGTGTGGACATATGGTTTACAGCTTTGGGGACCTGCGTCTAAATCCAACACCGCTATAATAGAAAGGTTTGAGACCAACACGTGGTGCGTGCCATAACCAATGTACCGTGGTTTGTCAGTAGCAAAGACATCTACAGCGACCTGAGCCTGCCCATAGTCAGCAAAACCATTGCGACGTTCAGCGAAAGATACGTGAAACGGCTTGAAGGAGACCCAGCGTGTGGGGTCTGTGTCAAGGCCGTCCACTTACAGTACTTCCAGACTGTTCTAGAGCACTTGTATTCTTATGCTAGTCATAAATCTGCTAGATGTCACCCTGCTGATAAGGCGATTAAAATAAGCATTTCCGGTGGACTTACTTAGACTGTAACTTTACGTTGTACATAATACCGTGACGACGGTCTCCTGATCGTCGTATGGTACAGTGGAAACAAAATACAGACACCAATGAAGTCACTAATAACCAGCTTCAATTTATTACAAATAACAATTTGTATTTAACATAGTAATCCCTTTACATAACAACCACTAGTCCGTGTTAATAAATCGCTACTTACAACTACCTCACTAAGCCAGCCGCTGTTGCTATATATATATATATTGTATATTTTATAATTACTTTACCTCGAGATGTTTTCTCCCTATTTGGAACATGTTTCGGGAAGCCTTGTGTTTCCATCCTCAACCTTCCTAATTTTGAGTCTTGTAAGGTATTAATGTGTTGGCTGGTTGTTGCTTTGGTTTCCTGTTGGTCTTGTAAATACCTCACAAGACTCAAAATTAGGAAGGCTGAGGATGGGAACACAAGGCTTCCCGAAACATGTTCGTAATAGGGAGAAAACATCTTGAGGTAAAGTAATTATAAAATATACATTATACACACCAAGAAACGGACTGTAGCAGAAAGTGTTTAAATATATATATATATATATATATATATATATATATCCTGCATATGTTCCAGAATAATGTTTCATAATTTGCGCCGAATTCTACAAAATTAAAATTCTACAAAACAATGGCTATTCCAGTGATATTATATGGCAGTCAATCATGGATTACAAAACAAAGAGATAAAAGCAACATACAATCAGCAGAGTTGAGAATTTAAAGAAGGATTGAAGGACCAAAAGAAGGGATCATATAAGAAATGAAGATATATAGGGAAAGAATTAAGATATAATTAAGATTATGGATATGTAATCTAAATGAGAAAATTGAAGAATACCGTGGAAAACTGAGACAGCATTTAAGTCGCATGGATGAAGATAGAATACCAGTAATAGTAAACAAGAACAAACCTTCTGGAAGAAGGGACGTAGTAGGACCAAGAAAGAAATTGATCTGATAATGTGGAGTCGAAACAGGCACATTGCCTAATCCCTGAAGTGTAGAAAAAGAAGAAGAAAAAGAAGACGAAGAAGAAGAAGAAGAAGAAGAAGAAGAAGAACAACAACAACAACAACAACAACAACAACAACAACAACAACAACAACAACAACAACAACAACAACAACAACAACAACAACAACAACAAGACAAGAGCAAGAGCAAGAGCAAGAGCAAGAACAAGAACAAGAAGAAGAAGAAGAAGAAGAAGAAGAAGAAGAAGAAGAAGAAGAAGAAGAAGAAGAAGAAGAAGAACAACAACAACAACAACAACAACAACAACAACAACAACAAGAACAAGAAGAATTTTCGTCGTTAATAACAAGTGCTCTCGAAGAGTCCAGAGTCCTTTCTGTGCGGCCTTGACAGAGACACGCACCTGCTCGGCTGTAGAACGATACACTCGGCTGTTCGAGAGCGTGCCGTCGTTACACTGTGTTGTTTTTCAATACTCATACAGAGAAATTAGTCAATGGGGGTAGTTATCTTCAAGCCATGTCTCCTGTCAACAATTATGCTTATTGTTATGTATATAGATTGCATATATATATAAAACGTAAAAGAAATAATACTTTAATTAATGTTGTAACTAGCGATTTCTCTGCGTTACGTTATTCATTTCCACTGTTTAAACACGGCAATGCTTTCAACAGTCGTAACAGTTTTTATATGGTGTTCTCCCTAAGGCAGCTCTTCAAATGTTAAAAGCTCTCCAAGCTGTCCTATCGCATGCCAGCCTTTTCGTTTTTTCTTAACACCCCCTGATTTTAATACTAGCTATTAACTTCATTCTTCTACGGCTTTTTTTTCTTCTATGAGATCCTCCATGGCAGTTGTAACCAAGCAGTCTCTTCTTAAACAATGACCTAACCAATTCATTTTCCTATTCTCTATTACCTTAAGGATTCTTCTCTCTTCCCCTATTCTTCTTAAAACTTCATTATTCCTTACTTTATAAACCCAACTTTCTTTTTCCATTGCTTCCCAAACCCACATCTCAAGTGCTTCTAATCTTTTCTCATCCTCCTTTCTCAGTGTCCATGTCTCTGCATGATATAAAGCAACGCTCCACACATAACATTTGGCCAACCTTTTTCTTAAATTCTTATTAATTTTGCTACACAGCAAACTTTTTTTCCCATTAAGTGCCTCTTTCCCTATACCAATTCTTGCTCTAATTTCACGAGTGCAGGACATATCTTCACTTATCAAGCTTCCAACACATTTAAACAACTCCACCTGTTGTATTTTGTCTTGCCCTATCTTTATGTTTGCCCTTTTTCCTTCTCTGCCAATCACCATACACTTAATTTTTTCCTTATTAATCCTCATTCCATAATCCTCGCATACTAAATTCAAATCTCTTATGATTTCATTTATTGTCTCTTTCTTTTCTCTAAAACAGCCATGTCATCAGCAAACCTTATACATTTCTTCTTCCACCGACATTCACACCTCTTATTTTGTGAAAGCACGTCCTAATCAAGTCATCAAGATAAATGTTAAATAAAAGTCGTAACAGTATTAAATTGCTGTTTCCTTCATACTGTCTTGGATATTCTCCCGTGCATGTACAGTGCACCCACAGTCATAGGCGTAGTTTAGGCCCTAACTTTGGGGAGGGGGCAGGGTAAAGCTTCATAAATTCAAGTGTGTAGTAAGACTATCTATACAATAAAATTAATAAAATGTATTATATACAAAATTAGAAAATTTAGTAATAATTCTTAATTAGTAAACGAGGGACAATTTCATTTTTTAATGATCAACACACCTTTCTTCATAAGTTGTACTTCTAGTTATGTTTACCTAGAACAAATATACTGTAGGCCTATAAACATAAACAATTTCAGTTCTTCCAATTCTTATACCCAGTTTTCGTAAACACATCCTCTCCCTTAGACACACTGTCACAAAATGCTCGGCAGTAGTATCAGTCACAACGCAAAGAATTTTTCAAATTGCAGTCAAGTAATTTTAAAAGAAATTAAGCAGTGTTACTCCTTTGCGTTTCTTATCTCCCATTTCTCAGAACTTAAGGAACACAAAAAACCAAAACAATCACAACAATAACGAATTAAGAAAGAGACAAGCGATGTGTACTTTAACGGACTACGTACACGACCGAGTAACCGACCGCACTTGTATCAGTAGTCATTAACAAATAACAGTTCCAAACGACAGTCTTTTAAGATTCGTGAACAAAGCCATCGACGTCTTGCACAGTAAGCCAGCTTTGTTCACACTGCCGAGTCTGTTACCCCTATCATACCGCTCTCGTTTACACTGGCCTGTATTGTTTGCGAAATTCTGCTGAACTGAAAACAGCGACAATCTCGAATCAAACAGTAAACAACCCGAGCACAGAGATGGTGACTCAGAAGAATATGTGTGAGGAAAGTAAAGAGATCAAATTCTTAGAAGTACAGCTGCGCTTATTATTTCATTACGCTGTTCCAAAACAAGTCTTTGTTTTATGTAAAAGGCACGAATTTTATTCCAGTTTATTAGGTCTCTAGCGTTTGTTTTTTTTTTTTCAAACAGAAATATTATTTTGACTTATATCATCCAAATCTGTCAAACATTCCCCTTACAAGTTTCTCCGAAAGAAATAAGAATAATAAATTTATGGCAACTAGTCGTCTGATAACAGTACAGACGTTGATAAATAGTGCTTACTGTGCTCCCAAGCATAGAAACTGTCTCCTGTTTGACTATTTGTTAGTTTATATTTATAACAACTGGAAAAAAAATTGTATAATGCTCGAAACATCGGGGGGGGGGGCGAGTGCCCCCTTGCCCCTCCCAAGTTACTCCTATGCCCACAGTACAGTACAGTACACAATTACTTTAGTACTATTAGTGCTTGCTTAGTAAGTGTTACGAAGTGTGAGCGCCAACAAACGGCCACAAGTTTCAATTACCTGTTGTTGTTATGCTTCCGTCTGCTCTGTTCGTTGTTTCCTTTATTAAAAGTATTAATGACTTAGTCGTAAGTTGACTTCTTGTGTTTTAATTAAGTTTCAGTCAAAAACACGCAGTTACTCTACAACAGTGAACAAGGGTGTGTGTGTGTGGGGGGGGGGGGGGCGTTTTACACGCCGAGGACACCTGACACAAGCAATCACTTGGTAACCTTGAATAAGCTTTGCTCTGCTACATGCCTTTCATCGCTATTCGATAATATCGGTATGGAGAACCATACATGACTTCCATGTTCTAAGATTTATATTTAAAATCATTTTCGAAATGAAATATTTCCATAGAATCTACTTCTTTCTTCAGCATTAACCACACTACTATGGTCACTAACGTATACCACCTCACGTTAGCGCACACGATTTTCACTGATGATGACAGTCGATAGCACTGCCGAAACATCTGGTTTTGTAGAAAACATTGGACCACGCCAAACAGCCCGGGAAAGAATTTTAACAAGAAACTACTTCTTTGTTACCGATAGCGTAGTAGACATGACATATAAATAAAAATTATCCCCTACCCTTTCAACTACCATTTTCATTTATAGAAAATTACCCCCCCCTTCAACTAGTCTCTTCATTTATAGATATTTCATCCACCTTTCTACAGTGGATTATTATGACCTTCTTTTCAGGATACTTTATTTATCAAAATTAAGTAATTTACTCTTGTTAAAACGTAAAACGTTACAGGTAAACTACCCCTTTCCCTCAACCCATCTTCACCAAAATCAATAAACCTTGAGTCCACTACAATTCAGGGAAGTATACAAAACATTATTTGATTCTGTTTGAATTTGCGGCTGTTATCGTTTGCCATAGAAAAAATTCTACACTGATACACACCTACACACAGATAGACACACAGACGCTTTTCAAAAAATGACTTTTCTTCATGTTTTGGAGGTAATACAATCAGAATCAATCCTTATCTCGAACACGATTTTTTCCGCCATCACCATACTTCCATTTCCTTATGGAACATGGAAGTAATATCGAAAAATCTTATTCAACTACGAAGGTAAAATGTATACTCGGGCCTGAATAAGAAAACAACACTTATTTAGATTAATATGCATTCATTTCTCAACATAATCTTATTTAGCTCTATACACTTTGTCCAACGATGCACTAAAGCGATTATGCCAGACCGATAAGCCGATATTTGATGCCTTAAAAGTAACCATTCGAAGCATCGCTGATTCGATTGTCGTCAGTAAATCTTTTTCCAGAGAGCCATTTTTTGAGGCTAGCAAAAGACTTAGAAATCGCTCTGGACTAAATAAGGCGAGTATGGTGGGCGAGGAAGGGATTCGAACTTCAATTCTTTGAGATTGGATCATCCCAAAAATTAACGTGTGAGATGGTGCATAGTCTTGGTGAAACAGTACATTCTTTTTCGCTAAATGCGGCCATTTTTTCTTGATTTCGTCGTTTAAAAGGTTCTCAGCAGGTTTCCACGGTATGAGGCAATAATAGTTTTCCCCTTTTCAAAGTAGTCAATGAAGATTACTCCATGTGCGTCACAAGCAACAATTCGGTAATCTTACTATTATCGCATAACAAAATTGTTAATTAATAACAGTATTGTTACGTAATGCAGAAAAACTGTTACGTCATTACGTAACACTCTGGTAGATTGAAGAAGGGTGTTGTACTCTATTCCCGCAGCTGTAATACGTGAGCTTAACACGCGAGGCAGTGTTATGTAACCGGAACAATGTCGAACATTCGATAGCGTTGTTCGAGAAGTTTCTCAATTAGCCCAACGGTGGGTGTTTTTCTGCGAAGGTCGCGCTGAAGTGTTCTCTAGAATTTTCGATGACTTGTTAAGGACGCATATTATAGAACCCTGCAGACTATAAATAGCCCATACCTGCTGCTTAGTTTTCAGTAATTGTCGGACGATTACTCTGTGCGTTCAAGTGGTTATCAGTAAAAAGTAATTATTGTGGCGAAGTGTTATGGGTTTTATAATTGTGCGGGACAATTGTAATACAATTGTGTTTTATATTAGTTGACATTTTTATTGCGCGTGAACAATTTTTATTTGATTTGTTGTAACAGACTATCTTGTTGATTATAAACTGTTAATCGTGATAATTAAAGCTGGTGATTGGTGACGCAATTGGTGTCTGTAATTTGTTTTCCACTGTACCGTACGACGATCAGTTAGACCGTCGTAACAATATACATTTATTTCTCAACATAATCTTATTTAGCTCTATACACTTTGTCCAACGATGTACTAAAGAGGTTATGGCAGACTGATAAGCCGATTTTTGATGTCTTCAAAGTAACCATTCACAAAGCATCGCTGATTTGATTGTCGTCAGTAAGTCTTTTTCCATAGAGCTATTTTTTGAGGTTAGCAAAGACGTAGAAATCCCCCTGGACTAAATAGTGCGGGTAATCCCCTGGAGTAAATAGGACTAAATCGCCCTGGAAATCGCTCTGGACTAAATAGGGTGGGTATGGTGGGAGACGAAGCGATTCGAACTTCAATTCTTTGATATTTGATCATCACAAAAATTGACGTGGGGGATAGTGCATAGTCTTGGTGAAACAGAACATTATTTTCAGAGTTTTTTCTTGACTTCGTCGTTTAAAAGGTGCAGCAGGTTTGCACAGTATTCGACAGTAATTGTTTCCCCTTTTTAAAGTAGTCACTGAAGATTACTCCATGTGCGTAGCAAACAACAATTTGGTTATCTTACAATTATCACATAACAAAATTATTAATTAATAACAGTATTATACCTGGTATTTAACCTTCCAATGTCACTGAACAACGTAATCTTATTTGGGAACGTGTGCAGTTGCGGTTTATCCATAACGCTAGGATATGCTGCAGCACCGGGCACTAGGGCTCCAGCTGTGAGAGCGGGGACATCATTTAGCAAAATTGACTAAGCGAAGCAAAGCTTATGATCACATTACGCAATTGTTTGGTTTTCTTACGCAGTTATTTACCATGGAGAGTGTCGAGTTGGAAAATGAAGCGAAAACACTTATAGAAGTTTACTCGAACGATTCGAATAACAATGTTCTAATAGAATTGAAGTGCTGTCTGCCACGAGTAAAATTGCAATAAAGAGGTTTTCTTCATGTCGTTCAAATAAAGATGATAGATTCCATGATACTGCAGTTTGTCCGCTGAAAGTATTAAACTGGTTTATTGACTGTAAAATGACTTATGTATTTATGAATATATACATTGCTTATCGTCTGCTTTTGAAGATTACAATAAATAACTGCAAATCTGGAAGATAATTTTCTGTACTAAAATGCATTAAAGATGTGTTGATGATGAAACATTATAGGAGATGAAAGATTATCTTCGTTAGCAAGGTTGAATACTGAAAGCGAGATACGTGAATCGGTCGATTTAGAAGAAATTATACAAGACTTTGGCGTAGGGATGTGGCGACCCCATCGCCCAGTTTGTTTGAAACTGCAATCAGCCTGCCGAGTGACTCCCGGGATAAGGAGTTCCCCTCTACCAAGTGCCAACGGTCTCTTCGGAGGGCGGATGAGCAGGTAGAGGTAGGCCAATTTGTTGCCCTTGGGATGGGAAACTGCCCCTAAAGGCGGATGAACCACTTGGTCACTTGGTATGAGGATGTGGAAGACAACGGGATACCACAAATTAAGGATCCAAGTTGGGTATCACTAGTGGAGCAAATGGTATGGCCCTCTAAGTAAAATGTTCCGGAGGTAAAATATCCCCTCCGTCGGATCTCCGGGAGGGAAATGCATCGAGGAAAAATACCAGAGGAAGTAGTAGAGATAAATCAGAGGGTGTTACGAAGAAACGAAAAGACAGGCATGCGATAGGACGGCCTGGAAAGCTTTTACCATTTGAAAACCTGCCTTAGGGCAAAACACCAAATAATAATAATAATAATAATAATAATAATAATAATAATAATAATACAATACTTTGTTAACGCAAAATCAAGAAAAAATGGGTCAATTAGTATTTTCTAAGCTTAAGTACTACTATGATCGTTGTAATCACTATTTGAGAGTATTTTAACATGAGAGTTTAATAAAATAATTGTTAACTTTTGAAATTGTGTATGCCAGATATCAGTGTAAGTAATGGCTAAAAGGTTGAATTAGAATCGGGGGTGGGGGCGTCAGTCTGATGGCACCACGCGCTTATAATCCCCCCCGCATGTGTGACAATAAAGGAAAACTAAATATTTATTGGAAGAGGAGAAAGAAATATCAAATTACCGTACACATGTCTCGTATTGCTATTTCATACGCTACTTTGGAGGAACAGACCTTAAATAAGAAGTACAGATGGTACGATGTATATTTTATTTTTTACTTGTGTATGGCATTTCTCGGATATAGAAGTAAGGTATTCACAAAACGAGGATACTCCAGCAAGCAACAGCGCTTCTGTTCAGTGGCTGCCGGTCTGTCCTGAGAAAGGGGAGGCTATGAGACAGTCACCTAAGCCGGGCTCAGTCATACCCCCATCACTCGTTATTTCACTTATAAGTACGGTAGAGCTATCTGCTTAATACAACGTTTGTAAGCTGTGATGAATGTATTTGTAAACCTTCAGCAGACCATATAGTCTCGTTTGTGTTTAACAGTATGCAAAGCCAGCAGAATAACTTCGAATTTACTCCACTAGCGCGTAGTCATTTATGGGATATCCATGACGACTACTGCGAAATTCTAGAATGGTTTTTATGCCTGTTAAGAAATAAAATTTTTGGGTAGGTCGATCACTTTTCATTAACTCATTTCTCTCAAAGTCACTGAAACGGGAAATTGGTTTATCCAGTAGTGTTGTGATAATGCTTTTGTTCGATACTGCAACATCACTTTCATTTTGTTCTGCTAAATCCATTTTATCGTCGTAGTAGAGATCACAAACGCACGCTAAGGAGAGATAAATAATAATAATAATAATAATAATAATAATAATAATAATAATAATAATAATAATAATAATAATAACAACAACAACAACAACAACAACAACAATAATAATAATAATAATAATAATAATACTGGATTTTTCAGTGAAGGGTTTGTGACGATCGGTCAAAAATATAACAAATATTTTAACTTATTTGCGTCGACGTTTCGACAATGTTTATAATATTGTCATCATCAGGACCTGTATATGAATACAAAAGAAATGTCAAATACAACAGAACAATTATTTGGGTGAACATGTTTGTGTATGTGAGTGTGTGTGCGCACATGTGTGTGCGTGCGTATGTATTATGTGAAGGAGTTGAGGTAGTTTGTTTACATCTTCAAATGTTTTCTTTAAGACAACGAGACTCAACTATCTCAAAACATCTCAACTCCTTCACATGTACAATGTTACATACATACGCATACATGCGCACACAAACGCACACACACTCACATATACAAACACGTTTACTCAAATTATTGTTCTGTTGTGTTTGACATTTCTTTTGTATTCATACACATGTCCTGATGATGACAATAAACATTGTCGAAACGTCGACACAAATAAGTTAAAATTTGTGTTATATTTTTGGCCGATCCTCACAAACCCTTCACTGAAAAATTCATTGATTGACGGTCACTTCGAATTTAAGGATTCAATAATAATAATAATAATAATAATAATAATAATAATAATAATAATACACACGCACAAGGAGTACAAGAACGTAAAGTCTGCGTAAAACTAACACAAACGACATCAAACGGTGCCTCCCTAGCGCGGTTACAGATGCACCAGAGTCCCTCCACCACCTGCCAGGGATAGTCTTCACGTAACTATAAAGAATACTACGGCAGCTACTCAGATCCATGCCTCTGTCTGTTGATATTCTGTGCTATTATAGATAACCCCCGATTAAAAAAAGTTTTTTTTAAGTAATCAGATAATTTAAAGCCAAGTTGTGATTACAGGCTGATTATAGGTTCAGTTACAATAAAAAAAATAGAGTCTATTACTAGTTGTTTTTTATTTAATTTTTTTTTGTATCGACCATCTAAGGACCACATGCCAATTTCAACTCTTTCTCCTTCGTTCTTTTCTTTTTTCCAATATTCTTTCATCTTTTCACTGTGCCTCTTCTTCCTGTCTTCAGTCCACTTAGAACCGGCGTTTTTCTCTCTCCTACCCTGGACTCCTTCCATTTTAACACTTTTACCCGGGCAAAAAGCTTTTCTTTCAATTTCTTCTTCTGCGCGTACATTATTTTTTTCTAAATCATTTTGGACTTCTTTAGTCTAACTTGATATTGACTTCTTCCCCCACAGATATTTGAAGATCTGCTTTGTTAACCTTTTGTCGTCCATATAAATGTCCAAAAAATAATAGTCTTCTTTTTCTCATTGTTTCTGTTATATTTTCTATACTTTGATATATTTCATTATTACTTTTTAATTTCCAACCTTCTAAAGTTTTTCGTGGGCCTAACGTTTTCCTAATAATTCGTCTTTCTAATATTTCAAGTTATAATTCAGTGTTAGACTTTCACTTGCATATAGGCATTCTGGCTTCACTACTGTACCGTAATGCCTTATTTTTACATTTTTAGACATGCACTTTAATTAAAATACCTTTAGTTACACCATATTTACTAGTTGTTTATTTTTAATATTTTTATAAGTTTCACTGGGGAGGCTTAGCCTTACTTACCTCCCCTGATGAGCCGCCGATGCTTCTGTTAAGAACAGTACAGAAAGAATGTATTTAAGAAGACAGGAAGGAGAAGCTTTGGAATATAATCCGGCTGGAAAGAGAAGACCAGTCGCGTTTGAGTGCACTGTTACCGACTTCTTGTTGACAGGAAGTTAATTGTGTTTACATAACGCGTTAATGAGTTTGCTGTCCTTCCTCAACAGTACTTGTGTAGATTAAGCTTATTTAGCAAACGTGTTATTTGAATAATAAAATAATCCAGCAGATCGAATATTGTATTAACTCATATCGCCTTTGCAATTTGTAGATTTTCGAGGTCTCTAAATTAAGTAATGAGACTATTTTAGTAAAACCTTTTGTTTACAGTCAAACTATATATAGACTCTATCGCCTTCAAAACAGTTCCCTTATGAAGCCACACAGCGCTTTAGGCGGGGTTTCCACTCATCATAGCAGTGCTGGATCTCAGAAAATGGGATCTCCTTCAACTGGTCGGTTACATTTTTTTTAATGCTATCTATCGTCCGAAAATGGTGTCCTTTGAGAGGTTTTTTCAATCACGGGAAGAGAAAGTAGTTACAGGTACTCAGATCAGGTGAATAAGATGGCTGAGGAAAAGCATGGATATTGTTCGTTAACCGAGAGTGCTGTGTGACAAGGAGAATTGTCATGATACAGCATCCAGGTGTTAATGGTAAATTTCGTTTTCCAAAATTTGATATACTGTAGTGTGGTTAATATTTAGTTGTTCTGCGATGATTCTGACGGTTAATCGACGGTCAGACCTCACCAAGTCCCTGATTCGATCAACATTGTCGTCAGTTATTGACGTTGACGGTCTTCCAGAACGTGGTTCATACTTAATTGATTCCCGGCCATCTGAAAATGCTTTAAACCATCTGAAAACCTGTGCTGTTGACAAAGCATCATCTCCATACACATTTGTCAATTTATTGAAAGTTTCAGTGGTACTGTGCCCTAGTTGAATACAAAACTTGATTGCACAACGTTGCTCGTAATTGATGTCACTCAGTTTTATAACGCACAAAAAAAATTCACTTCACGAAAAGCTTGTTTACGTTTCACGCAGCAATAATAGACTATAAATATTAGTACCCAATATCAATCATCTGTTTATCTAACCATCTGTGTTAATGGAAACCTTACAGTGTTGCCACATTGACTGCTACATTATTAGTCTCATTACTTAATTTACGGACCTCGTATGTGGTTGTCCTTGTTCAACTATATGTGTGGGACTACGAGCAGAACTCTAAATTCAACGACCCAAGAAAAACGCCTGAAGTTGTATAAGGTGATGGCCTTATATAAACTTCTATAAGTTAGGTAATTTCCAGACGATCTGTGGGACAATCGACTGTATTTTCTGAAACAAATTACGTCGAGGTACATAATTAAAATTCTACAAGGTTCTATGCGTGTGAATTATGGACGGCAACAAGAAACAAGACATGCCTCAGCATATTGTAAATACTCACAGTTTTGTTCAGTCACGCAATATGTGATGCACTTTTTTGAATTCGTTGGTTCGAGTAACTGACCCGATTTCCGCGCTCCGAATTATGCACTGTTCGGTAAAATGTCTGGTGACAGATTGTAATTTTTGGTGTAC
This sequence comes from Magicicada septendecula, assembly GCA_034769895.1. Taxonomy (NCBI): domain Eukaryota; kingdom Metazoa; phylum Arthropoda; class Insecta; order Hemiptera; family Cicadidae; genus Magicicada; species Magicicada septendecula. Next base: position 58,128,736 of record CM068374.1, read on the forward strand.
TGAAATGTTAAATATTGTTCATTGGCGTAATATCTTTTAGCGTATGCCTACATGTTATCGCCGGGTATTTCACTCCGCCGTATACATTTTTGTACCGAGGCACGGCCTTCTTGAGTCGCTGCCGCTGCCGTTGCCGTCCGTGGTGCTTGGGGTTTAACTTGCAACTTCCGACTGCGTGCTGTGGCATGAAGCTTCTTTGTGAATATGAATATATTTATAATAATAAACTTACCATTATAAGTTTTTTTTAATATCGATAAACACTTTATGAGGTAGGGTTCTAAGGTAGATTTCAAAATAATATGAAAAACTCTGTGAAATCGATCGATTAAATCGTGGACCTCTCCTAGTGTTACGTTTCAGGACGTCACAATAGAACATTTACAAATAAATTAAAACATTTACAAAAAAAAAGAAAAAGAGAAAAAAGGGAGCAGTCGTGGCGTAGTGGCTAGCGTGTGGCGCTGCTACGATGTCGGCGCGGGTTCGATCCGCGCCGGGGCCATCTGATTTAGATACGACCGTTCCCCCTCGCAAAAGCGATGGCAAACCAGCGTGATGTATCCTGTCTAGTATAAACCCTCCCCAATTATGCCGTTCGGATCCGGCGTTAAACTGTAGGTCCCATATACTTGTGAGAGACTCCGTAACACACGCACCACGGGTATATGCGGGTAGGGGTACAAACCAGTCGAAAGACTGAAGGACCCAATAATAACCGAAAAAACTTCATTTTCTAAATCTGGAGGCGCCCTACTAAGAGGGGTCGGGGGCGGTCAGCCCCTCCCGCTCCCCTGTAGTCCGCTACTAGTCAGTACCACAGAACTGTAGCAAGGAATGTCTGTTCGTCATGCTTCTACATCGTGTCAGTTGTGTCGAATCGTTTTATTCACTAAAGATGAAAGTTTTATTCCAGAGGTGAGGCCAGAACGTCTTAAAATAATAACTTTAGTGGACCGCAGCTCAATAGACCGAAATGTATTTCCAAAAATGTTGACGCCGGCCGAGAAAGCCTTAGAAATAGAGGTATACTCGTGACAGAGGTAATCTCGTGATACTTTTTGTGAAGCTTGTCACTGGTTAACCAATGCTCCCACAAATGCCTAGTTTCTTCGGTTGAGCGCAGCGCACTCTAGTGTTCAGTTTGAGATATTGTAGGCGCCAGTGCGACAAGTGTTTATTGTTTTGCAGCGTTTTGAAGTGAAAGGTAAGGAATATTTCTTATATGTCTCTATCTGTTAACAGGACGTGCATTTTCATTCTACCATAATTGTAATTCACTGCCAAGTACCAAATTGACAGTCTTAAATCGTCGAATAATACATACTGAATACGATGGTACACATTTTGATAGGTTATGGTCGGCGTATACGTTGTAGGACCTTATCTCTGAATCGTAGTTTCTTAAATGTTTTTTGTTGTTTTCCAAGTAAAGACGCTTCCTAGTAATGTACAAATTTATTTAATTTTTGATATTTACTTCCGAAAAAGACTTCCATTAAATATAAATCTTCTAAATAGTTTTCTACTAAAATTTTCGATAGTTTTTATTTTCTGGATTGGATTTCTCCGTACGATTTCAATGTTAATGGCGTTTTTAATTTTCATGTTTTTTGATCGTATGTTTTTATCTTTATTTTAGTTATGATTTTAGATGTCAGGAGTATGCATAACGTATCACGAGATTGCCTCAATCCCGGTAAAGTCGTGATATCACGAGTGTAGCGGAGTGTTGTCAAGAGATTACCTGGAATATCACGAGATTATCTAGAAAAAGAACATTGTTTCGAAATTTAATTAAAATAAATGTATTTTGTTTTATCCAAAAAAATTTTAGTGCGATAAAGTCCTTAGAAACCATTCTTTCCAAAGAATAAAATAAAAAAAGAATTAACAATTTTTAAATTGGTATTTGATTTACTTTATCACGAGTTTATCCAAGTTTACCATACAATCAATATACTCTCAGTACACGCACTGTTTACTGTTTGTATCGTTAGTACTAAGTACTAATCTCGTTGACCATCAACAACGAGAGTCCCCGCAATATTCTGCACACTTTACGAGCTATCAACGTTTTACCGCGCACATGTACACAGTCACACACTCTATTTCGTGTCAACGCGTTCAGTAAACGCCGACCTGTTTGTTCTACTATGTTTTGTTTAAAACAGAACAAACTTGAAGCGACAGCGATACAGCCACAAGTTTCAATTACCTATTCTCTTTAGCGTTAAGTTTCACTTCGCTTACTTGTTTTCTTTGTTAAAGTATTAATAAGTTGGTAATTAACTTGACATATTGTACACATGTACTGTATACGCCAGTCAAAAACATACAAGACTTTTCCATTGATGAGGGAGAATGATGGGAGGAGCTTTCGAAACTGAAAGCAAACAGAATCAAACGCCAGCATTCTACTGTTTACTTTGTGAATTTAACTACAGTAGAACCTCCATTAGCTGAAATACCTTTTAACCGACACGACCGAAAAAAAAAAAAAAAAAAAAATTGTTACGACGGCGTACTGATCGTCATATGGTACAGTGGAAAACAAAATACAACACACCAATTAAGTCACTAATCACCAGCTTTAATTATCACAATTAAACAGTTTGTAATCAATAAGATAGTCTCTTACAACAAATCAAATAAAAACTGTTCAAACGCAATAATAATGTCAACAAATGTAATACACAAACTATTAGAAATTTATTATGGAATAAATCGCAACTCAAACTGAAACTAAGCGCCGCTGAAGACTTCTATTTATACCCCGCTGATATTCCAGCATATTCCATAATACGTGTCTACTAGAAAAACTAGAACGTAATTGATTGCGGCCTTGAACACAGCGCGCGCGGACCGGTATGGTCTTGTAAAGTCTCGTTGCGGACGCGTGACGAGTGTAATTGCCCTTCATCTCAAAGTAGCAGCAATATGTACGCACACACACACATTACAGCTGGGCTCCGCTGGAATAGCCGAGAAACACGGACCATGCTCTGTAATGTCGTAACAATATATATTCCTGATTTTTACAATGAAAATTCGTTTTCTGGATAAAACACGAAAATTGATGTAACAAACATTGTTTTAAAGTGTGATTTGTCATGATATCTCTGTTAAAAACAAACTGGTTCCCTTAGTTTGAGATAGAAAGCAAGCATAGAACGTCACCCGTCAGGTCAACCACTTTGTGGATCCCTTTTAGACAAAGAGGGTGGCTAACGGGCGCAGGAAGACTGTGATCTTGACCTCTTGCTGTCTACTGTCTTCCAAACTGTCGAGTCAGGTTGTCTTGGCACTTTTGGTAGTTCACATTATCCGCTCAGTACGCCGTCAATGCAGTGGTGATCCTTGTGTGAACTGAGTTTTATAAACTGTGCGACATGTCAACAAAGCGGAAACGGGTCGTGATAACGATTGAAGAAAAATTGGAGGCAATTAAAATATTTAAAAAATAGCGAGATTTTGCGAACTGTGGCAGCCCATATTGGTGTTGGCCTTTCTACTGTTTCTGATTGGGTCCAGATGAAAAATAAGTTTGAAGAGCATGCTTCGAAGATGCCTAACAAGAAAATAATGAAGACGTGTCAAAACGAGAAAGTAAATGAGGCTGTGTTTTTATGGTTCACGCAACTAAGGTACGATAAAGGCGATAACATAGCAGAGAGCAGCGGCCATGACACCGATGACGAGATCTTCAATGCCTTAGAGGTAAGAGATTTCATTTTGGGTTAGGATATTAAATTAGGCTATATGAAATACGCGTTTTTCTCACGGGGTTTTATTCATATTTTCAGATAGCGTTAGGGTTCGTTAAGCGATTTGAAGAATCAAAGCTCTCTGACGTTCTGCTAATGAAGCGATGGCGAGATGTTGCTACAAGAAAGCGATGTGATAAGAAAAAGCGAAGGAAAATAGACGTTTTCAAAACAAAAAAAATCATAAAACTAGTTTAAAAAAATTACTTTATATATATAGTTTGATTTTTTTGTTAAAATCTTTTTATAGTATGGTATATTGCCTTCAGTTATTAGGCCTATATCTCAAACTTTAAAAAATACATCTTAATTATTATTCGAAATTTTGATTATCCGAAACCGCCTCTACCCCCTTTGTTTCAGTTAACAGAGGTTCTACTGTGCATGTTGTAGCGTATATTAGTTACACTTCTAGTTGCTAAAACGGTCCACAATTTATAGGACATACACTGTCATAGGGCACAAATTACTGTTTTGGCAACGGACGATATTCTTAAACAATATCTGAATTTGGAAACTCGGTTCAAGGAAAAATTACATGTAACGTAATTGCATTTTGAAAGTGCAACATTCATGAAACAATTAGTTTCAAAATAACATCATCACCATCATCTTCTCTACGGTTTTGGTCTCTAGCGGCCTGTTCCTATTCCACACTCCAACTTTTCTTAGGTCTACCAACTTTCTTCTGGCTCTAGGGTTGTAATCTTTCGCCATCTTTGGTATTCTACTTTCTTCCATTCTATTGATGTGTTGGGTCCATTTTCTTCTGTATTCTTTAATCCTTCAACTAACACTACAAATATCTAAATCACATCTTATTTCTTCACTTCTTATATATCTCGTCTATTACATCTTTTAACTGATCTCAGAAATTTCATTTCTGCTGTTTTTATCTTCTGTTCATCTTTTTTCTTTATGACCCCAGTTTCAGAACCATGCAGTAGTGTAGGTATTGCCATTGTTTACGACCCCAGTTTCAGAACCATACAGTAGTGTAGGTATTGGCATTGTTTACGACCCAAGTTTCAGAACCATACAGTAGTGTAGGTATTGCCATTGTTTACGACCCCAGTTTCAGAAACATACAGTAGTGTAGGTATTGCCATTGTTTACGACCCCAGTTTCAGAACCATACAGTAGTGTAGGTATTGCCATTGTTTACGACCACAGTTTCAGAATCATACAGTAGTGTAGGTATTGCCATTGTTTACGACTCCAGTTTCAGAACCATACAGTAGTGTAGGTATTGCCATTTTTTACGACTCCAGTTTCAGAACCATACAGTAGTGTAGGTATTGCCATTGTTTACGACCACAGTTTCAGAATCATACAGTAGTGTAGGTATTGCCATTGTTTACGACTCCAGTTTCAGAACCATACAGTAGTGTAGGTATTGCCATTGTTTACGACTCCAGTTTCAGAACCATACAGTAGCGTAGGTATTGCCATTTTTTATGACCCAAGTTTCAGAACCATACAGTAGTGTAGTTATTGCCATTGTTTACGACCCCAGTTTCAGAACCATACAGTAGTGTAGGTATTGCCATTGTTTACGACTCCAGTTTCAGAACCATACAGTAGTGTAGGTATTGCCATTGTTTACTACCACAGTTTCAGAACCATACAGTAGTGTAGGTATTGCCATTGTTTATGACTCCAGTTTCAGAACCATACAGTAGTGTAGGTATTGCCATTGTTTACGACTCCAGTTTCAGAACCATACAGTAGTGTAGGTATTGCCATTGTTTACGACCACAGTTTCAGAACCATACAGTAGTGTAGGTATTGCCATTGTTTACGACTCCAGTTTCAGAACCATACAGTAGTGTAGGTATTGCCATTGTTTACTACCACAGTTTCAGAACCATACAGTAGTGTAGGTATTGCCATTGTTTATGACTCCAGTTTCAGAACCATACAGTAGTGTAGGTATTGCCATTGTTTACGACTCCAGTTTCAGAACCATACAGTAGTGTAGGTATTGCCATTGTTTACGACCACAGTTTCAGAATCATACAGTAGTGTAGGTATTGCCATTGTTTACGACTCCAGTTTCAGAACCATACAGTAGTGTAGGTATTGCCATTGTTTACGACTCCAGTTTCAGAACCATACAGTAGCGTAGGTATTGCCATTTTTTATGACCCAAGTTTCAGAACCATACAGTAGTGTAGGTATTGCCATTGTTTACGACTCCAGTTTCAGAACCATACAGTAGTGTAGGTATTGCCATTGTTTACGACCACAGTTTCAGAATCATACAGTAGTGTATGTATTGCCATTGTTTACGACTCCAGTTTCAGAACCATACAGTAGTGTAGGTATTGCCATTGTTTATGACCCAAGTTTCAGAACCATATAGTAGTGTAGGTATTGCCATTGTTTACGACCCCAGTTTCAGAACCATACAGTAGTGTAGGTATTGCCATTGTTTACGACTCCAGTTTCAGAAACATACAGTAGTGTAGGTATTGCCATTGTTTACGACCACAGTTTCAGAATCATGCAGTAGTGTAGGTATTGCCATTGTTTACGACTCCAGTTTCAGAACCATACAGTAGTATAGGTATTGCCATTGTTTATGACCCCAGTTTCAGAACCATTCAGTAGTGTAGGTATTGCCATTGTTTACGACCCCAGTTTCAGAACCATACAGTAGTGTAGGTATTGCCATTGTTTACGACCCCAGTTTCAGAACCATACAGTAGTGTAGGTATTGCCATTGTTTATGACCCAAGTTTCAGAACCATACAGTAGTGTAGGTATTGCCATTGTTTACGACCACAGTTTCAGAATCACAGTAGTGTAGGTATTGCCATCGTTTACGACTCCAGTTTCAGAACCATACAGTAGTGTAGTAGGTATTGCCATTGTTTCATAAAATTTTACTTGGGTTTCTTTTGTACATTGATTTCCCACCATTCTCGAAACCGTTCTACACGTTCTTGTGAAATTCGTCACTTTATTTTCTACATCTCTATCTTGATCATAAGTAATGTCACGTCCAAGATAGTTGAAATGTCTTACTTGTGTTATGCGTGTTGTCTATACATGTTTAGTCCGAACCGGTTCATCTCTTATAAAGGCCATTTATAAGACTTTTGTCTTTGATTCAGATATGTTACAGTTATATCCTTTTCCTATTTCGTTCTTTTCCTATGTACACTTTTTGGTACAGCCTTGAGCTCGCTTAGCGATTTTCGTTTTACGTCTTCAACGGTCGCGAAACGTTGTCCCTTATCACTACTGGGAGGAGGGAAAATCGCGTAGGAGGCACATCTGGTGAATACGGCAGTTGCCGTCCCACCATTACGACGTTGTCTTTTGTCAGGCCAGGCAAAATTCTTAACAAGCAATGGCGTGCGTCCAGACGCATTATCGGGCTGCAATTTTTATAAATTCTTCTTCTGTAAATTTGGTCGTTTTCTACAAATAGTTTCATACAAGTGGCGTAAAGTGTCCGAATAGTACTCTTTATTTACCACTCCGCCTAGCGATGAAGTTTCATGGAACACAAAAACATAATATTCATCTAACAACCACGATCTTCAACTCATTTACAGCAGCCTTTAAAGCTTGTAAACCGCGTGGTCACGCACAGTAGTCTCGCCAGAAACGTTTGAACACGTTTACCAGGACAGGTCAGTTTATATCACAGTTTACACAAAATTGAATCCATGTTCTTCAACCTGACATTGAAGAATGACAAGTGTAACTAGACGTCGTCCGCCTAAACGTAAAAGTGTAAGAGTGTAAAATGTATTCTGTATATTCTTTCAGTCTTACCAAGTCGTCGTCGCTTTCAAACGTACCTCACGCAGACTGTGTCCGTCGCGAACGTACGAATAACCAGTACCGAAATACTTACCTGTCCTTATTTTGTATGTTTATTTCCCGAAAGGCGCCAAATTGTTTTTCAGAAAACAATTAAAAGGTTCAAAAATAGTTTGTCTCCTGTATGGTGATGATTAATTCGAATTACCTCGCAGACTGGCGGGAACTCGAATTTCGCTTGTCTTTGGACGTGTTGCCAACATAAAATTCGAGCAAAGAATTCTATTCTCCGCTAAAGAACACAACACACATAATACAATTGAAGTAAACACAGGACAGCTAGTAAAGATTCGTACTTATTTATTTGATTTGATAAATCACTAATTTTTAATAATTGTTGTACAATTGATATTATTATAATAAAGTTTAGCCTCTGCAACAAATTAATTTTCACTCAGCAGAGAGCAAAGGTGGCAGCGCAGTATTAAATTGACGCCGCAATGGCTGTCGTGTGTACTTATTTACACTAGTTAATTTGCCAATGAGTTCTTTTGAATACGAAAAGGTTTAAAACAAGATGTTAAATAAAGTACACCACCTTACAATTGTGGTACTTAAATACTAAAAAGGTTTACATTAAACTCAACTCTGTTGTTTAAAAGTGTGTGTCAGTTTTATAGGTTTCGGACATAGGTTATCTTACAGTTACTTAATGTGTTAATAAATATGATTCATTAATCCTTGAAAGAATTTGGTGTTCAAAGTTCAAAGTGAGAGTTATATATTGTGAAAAAAGTTAATCAGTTTTAGTTCGTAATTATTTATAATTTAATTCATACTTAACAAAACCATGTTGTTAGTGTTATGGATCGTCAAGGTTTCTTCACTGTTGTGTTAATACATTCATTTAATTTCAAAGATAGAGTTGCCGTCTCCTTCTGACGTCTGCTTCTTTTATTCAATTTTTTATTTAATTATTAATTTTGAAATTTCGTTTATTGTTCCTCCTTGAGTTGCTGGAACTATGGTTGACTTCTGGTATTCAATTTACTTTCATTTCTTTCTGGTTTTCTTCGTTATTTGCCTTTACTAGGTCCGCATCAATATAGCGTCAATACCTCTGGATAGTTAATAATGGAACTCCCGTTACATAACGGTCAAAATTATAATAACGTTCTGTTGTTATGGCAACTGCCTTGACTCTCGTTGGTTAAGTACATTTGAAACTATTGTTATAAATCCTGGTTTTCTGTTCAAAATAAATAAATATTTTATAATGGTTATTTTTCCTTGGAGATATTTCCTATGCTTTAAATATTAACATAGATGTCCCTATTTTCTTTCAAAGATCAATTTTACATCTCACAAGGCTGGTCTAGGCCATGTATTAATGTTTTTGGACAAAATTGATAATACTATGTTAGTACATATTTTACTTATTTATACTGTTTATCACAATTCTGACATGTTATTCTTGTTAGTTAATGGTAATTACATAATTTACTTGGTCATATTATTCAAATACAATATTCAATTGTTTACAATTGGTTTTCTGAAGTTAGACAGCTATGTCATTTATAGGCCTAAACTGTAACATCTTAGAATTTCTTATTTTGCTCTATTTAAACATTATTTATCAAGTACATATGGTCTGCTTATTTTCATTTCGCACTTATTGGCTTTTGAATTACTTTGAAACTGTTTTACAATCTATTAGTGTTATTATACTTTTACAAAATTATTTCTTAGCTGATATTTTTCTTTCTATTTATATAATAGTTATTAATTTGTTACTTGTTAAGTTTATGTCATTGCTAGTTTTATTCCTACTCCCATTTCTCACACACCTCTTTAACACTTAAATCTATTAACAAAACATAATATAGAAATAACTTAATGGTCTGTATATTGTTCAGCCATATTCCTTCTTATTAAATACAATTATTTTATTGTATGTCATTACTTAAGATGATCATACTATTCATCTCTTTGTACTTTCATTACTTACATAACAAATACAAACATATTACTGTAAAGTTATGCCTTCTTGGTTTATACACCTTTAAACACTAAACAAACAAACTAATTTTCATTAAATTAACAACATAACAATTTTGGTGAGTATTGTATCGACACCATCTGTTCTATAAAGATAATCATTCTTGTGATTCTTTTAGTAATAGAATATGTTTTTATATTTCTTACACCCACAACTACTCTGTTTCTTAAAGGCTAACACAATTAACTGATTTTCCTATTCATCATTTGGTTATGGTTTTGGTTTGTTACACTTGGTTACTATTCTTTTTCCTTAAGATTATAAGTTGTTTATTTTAATATTCTCATCACTTCACTGTTTATTGTTATCACTCCCCACCTATCTCTCACTCTTGGTTTCAATGATATTTAGATATACATTTATAATTATTCTTTAACATTTTGTGCCTTACTTTCTTATTATAATAAGGTTCTTAACAACATACTTTATTTAATAATAATTGTCTTACTTATTTCTTATGGTTAGTGTACTTTCTTTATTATTGTTTTATTCATGGTTACTTATATATTTTCTTTACTCATTTGTGTCTCTTATCATTGATTTGTCTTCTTAATTTCTGTGAATGTTTTCTCATCTTATTGTCTTTATCTGGCCAATCTCTGGGGTTGGGTCATAGTCATTTGTTTGTCAGTCTAGTCTATTCTTTTAATTATTATTCTTGTTTACAATTCTTCTTTCTTCTCTCTTAACTTCATTTTATATTTTAACATTATTATTTATTAAAATATTTTACCTGTGATCATTTCCCTAATACTTATGGATACCCTATATGATCTGATTTCTGCAACGTTATACAAGAAATCGTCTAATACACCTAAGTACGACTTATTGTATTAGCTGTGAAATCTAAACTATTGTTACGACGTTGCAGAACAGTCCACGTGTTTGTCGAATGTTCCAGTAGAGTCCGGCTCTAATGTGCGCGCGTACGTGATTCTCAACGTGTTAGCTAGATTGTGCCATAAGCCGCGCGCACTGTGTCAAGGCCGCAATGAATTACGCTCTAATGTTTTCCTTTATTGTTAATGCGTAGTATGGAATATTCTGGTATTTCGGTGGAGTATAAATACAAGTACTCAGCGACGTTCATTTCAGTTTGAGTTGCGATTTATTGGAATGCGGTTCGTAGTATTTTAGTTCAGTTATTGTCGGGCTATTACTCTGTGCGTTTGAGTGGTTATTAGTGAAAAGTAATGATTGTGGCGAAGTGTTATGTGTTTTATAATCGTGCGGGACAATTGTAATACAATTTTGTTTTATATTAGTTGACATTTAATTGCGTGTGAACAATTTTTATTTGATTTATTGTAAGAGACTATCTTGTTGATTACAAACTGTTTTATTGTGATGATTAAAGCTGGTGATTAGTGACTTAATTGGTGTTTTGTATTTTGTTTTCCACTGTACCATACGACGATCAGTTAGACCGGCGTAACGCTATGTATCAAATAGGGCTAAACTTTACACGATTGTCACTAATATGCAATATATAAAAACAGTTTTTAAATCGACGGAAGTTGAAAAATTGCACGGTTTGATCAAATCTCGTATACGTTACGAGTGCATAGTTCACAAAGTCGATCGTGTAGTTAATGCATCACGACTCCACTTGTCAAATCAAGTGTCACTTACAAGAATGCAAAATTCGAATAGACAACTACACGGTGGCTGGGTGACTGGATGCGTCAACACTGGCAAGGGTAGGCAACGGGGATGTGACTACAAAAGTTTCAAGTGTTTGCTTGGAAGTTGACCGACGTAGTGACCTCATATCATTTGATAGTCGTCTAATTAAAATCCTAGACACCGACAAAACACAACAACCTTAAACAACTCTAAACAAATAAGAGAACGAGGTGAACAGAGAGGTGGTACTGAAGCTGAGAGGGTAATTACAAACCCGCGGCATTTTACCGTCGCTAGCGGACAAAAGACAACATTCGTTATAACTTTAGTTTTTATTTATTTTTTTATAAATACACTTTTTGTGGAGAATGTTTCACCGTTTATGAAGCATTGTAGGAAGTAATTACACATTACCCGAGGCACTGTTACGAAAGTGCTAACATTTATAACGTTTCAGAATATTATATATATTAAAAAGTTATTATTTCGCAATTTACATTCTAAACGGGTGTAATTTTTACTCAAATTAAAACATTTGAGTACTCTTCCTACAGGTGTCTTAGTTGTACCCTAAGTACACCACTTTCGTTTCCTTATTAAGAACATTGTCATTTTCTGAGAAACTTTGATCTGCATTGACATTCCCTTAGTTAAGATTACTATCCGTACGGATGTGTCCTCTTTTTAACGAAAGCTTCACTTTTATCAACCATACCAAAAAACTTATATTGGCCTACATTAACCAAAAAACGGTTGGCTACGATGATTTAGAAAGCAAGTTACCTTCAATTCAGCATCAATTAACTACAAACAGATAGTCATTTGGCAAGTGTGGTAAGTTGCGATTACGTTTTAATAAAAATAGCCTAAGTTTTGTTTTGTATTTTTAAACTTTTCATTATTTTAGTAATTTCAGAATGCTGAAGCACAAATTCTTGTTTATGATACATTGAAAGAAAAGTATTCCTGATAATAAAAAAAAAAACAGCACTTGATTGGGAAGCTAGACTTAAGAAATATTTCTGGCACTTTATATTGTTTTAATATATTATATTTTAATCTTGTTATTTGAATTAGAAGTCTCTGTAACTCCAACTTCATCGTGCTTATTTGCTAAATGTCATGTTCTGGACGAGACTTTTCAGTGTTTCCACCAATTTAAAGTGTTAAATCACGACCAAGGAAGTTTTGTGTAAATGTAGACAATGTCGAAACATGACATTTACCAGGTTGGCAAATATGCACGACGAAGTTGGTATTATATTTTAACAATATAAAGTAGCAAAATTTCTAATTTAATTAGTAAACTGTCAACTTGATCCATTAAAAGATAATCTACGTAAATCTGTAAACTGAATAGATAAAAAAATATTAAAAAGTTTCAAGTATATTTGAAAGTAATTAAACAGACCAACAAAAAGAACAATAATTTATATTTTGATTAAAATTCTCTTTAATTTGATATCTACGTGAACGTTTGCAATTTTTACAGATTTTGGGCAATTTACATTTATGCCTCTAGCTCCTCTGTTTTGTTAGAGGATGAATCTCAAAAACAACGGGATTCTACAGTAAGGTACAGTAAGGTAAAAGTACGGACACTCATGCCAAGTTTGACGAAAATCGGTTTTTGATGCGTTGAAACGTTATCGTGAGACAAACACCAAACAACAGATCGGTCTCGGTAAGTTGCGACGAAACGACGTTTTCTTACCCGATCGCACTTTTACTAGATCACAACTGACCAAGACCACGGTAACTAGTAAAATATTTCCTGTTTCAACCTTCCATGAGGTTTAAATTCGGTAACTTGTTTATTTGTGCGAGTAACATCTTTCTTATAATATTTTAGATGGATTAGGTTAGTTTGGGTTAGGAATGAATGAAATTGTAATTATGCTTTATGTATTATGAAAAATATTGGTCATGACAGGCACCACTTTACGACAGAATAAAGTTCACACTACTATAGCACAGAAGAAGTTCAGTGGTCGCAACAGTATATAGACCCAAACACCGGAAACAGCTGTGCCCATTATCATTTCATTCGTGAGCCTTCACACGCAGTTTCTGTCTGTAGCTCATCATCATCATCATCATCATCATCATCATCATCATCATCATCATCATCATCATCATCATCATCATCATCATCATCATCATCATCATCATCATCATCGCCGCCGCCGCCACCACCACCACCACCACCATCATCATCATCATTATCATCATTATCAACATTATCACTCTAAGGACTAGAGGCCTTAGACCTGTTCCAGAACCCATCTCCTCCTTGGTCTACCAACATCTCTCTTCCCAGTAGGGTGATAACCCAAGGCAGCCGGACACGTAGACGGATATCAGGCATGCGATTCAAGTGTTCATGCCATTTCCTTCTGTGGTCTTCAATTCTTTGGTGCAATGATACAACGTTTACATAGTGTCTAATACCCTCGTTCCTTCTTCGACCCAAGAAACAACAGCCTTGCGTCCCTCTTAGACATTTCATTTTGGCTGCCTGAACCCTCTGCATGTCCCTTTTACCAAGAGCCCATGTCTCACTAGTATACAGGAATGTGGGGACAGCTACAGGTTTGTAAAATTTCATTCGGGTATCCTTCCGTGTTTTATTTTTGAGGTACCTGTGAATCGTTTCACAGATGCGTTTAAATTTTGTTAGCTTACTATTTTCCGTTCTCTAGAAGTATTAAAAACGTGTACAAAAAAATGTAATAATCATGGTAGAGTAGATTCTACGACTTCAGAGAAAAATAGGCGGAACAACATTTAGTACGGGGGAATAAATTCAGCTTACAAACGAATATTAACAGGTATGAAATAAACGAATTGAAATTGTTCTTATTGTGTAGGTAGATAATTGCTGCTGCTTCCGCTGTCAGCGAGTATAATATATTGCATTTTCCGATGAATGTTGGACTGTTCAGCGGTAATAATTTTCTTAATATATATGATTCTACACATTCATAGAAATAATATATATTGTTACGACGGTGTCGGTGATCGTCGTATTGTACAGTGGAAACAAGATACATACACCAATGTATTCACTAATTACAGTACCAGCTTTAATTAGTCACAAATAACAATTTGTAATCAACAAGATAGTCTTGTATAATAATTCAAATTAAATTTGTCATTTAATATAGTGTTTTGTCCAACTGTATGTATGTCGAGAAAAAAAGTTAAACAAATATAAGTATATCACTACCGACACAAAGTTTTTTATTGGTAAAAATATAAAAGTTTTACCTTATAGGCTGAACCAGTTTTTGCTTATTATAAGCTTCGTCAGACGCTGCCACTGGGATGGCTGTCCGTCTTGTTCTTGGCGACGGCGCAGTCTTTCAACGGATCGATGTTGTGTGTGCGGGGTGTGATATGTTCGAATAATATGTGTGATTTGCATTGTGTCTGTAAATCGCAGACACAACGACAGAAATCAATCTCGAACAACTGGAAATATACAAACACACAAAAATACATAAAAACGACATCTTAAACGAACAGACACATTATATTTTTACCAATAAAAAACTTTGTGTTTCGAGTCGATAGTGATATACTTATGTTTATTTAATAAACGGACACGTCGTGGGCAACAAAATCCAACAAAAAATTATTAAAGTTCTACAAAATTATGGCAGTCCCCGTACTGTTCTATGGGTCGACGACCAAGAAACACAACAGTATAATAAACTCCTCCTTAATGGCGCTCTTACGAGAAGTTGAAAGGTGTTCTAAACTTGACCGTATAAGGAATGAGACCATAAGAGAAGTGTTTTTAATTTGAGTGGAAACTTAAAAGATTACAAACAACGGTGGAAAGAACATTTAGAAAGAATGTTAGGTTTCAGACTGGCCAAACAAGTCTGGAAATACAAACTTATAGAACATAAGTGTGTGAGTAGACCCAGGAAGAGATGGCTGGAGGATTTTTGAAGGTGGAAGAGGCACGATTTTTTAAGGTGACGGCAAACCTTGCCTATGCCATCTTGTGAAGGTGATGATGACGTTCATTTTTCCCAGCAACCGTTGTTGGACTAGTTGGAACCCAGATGTAGTAATAAAACTGTTAAAAATAAATATTATAATAAAAACTACTTACCTCCGTATATATGGTGATTGTGTTACATAGATGCTGAACAAATACTGTCACTTTCGTAAGTAACCAACACCGTTTCTTTGTAACAACTAACTCGACTTCAAACATTAAAAAGGAGACTTTAAAACCCTTAGTATATTCTTTCTAAAACATGAGAATTCACGTTAAACAATTTTCTATTATGCTTGCAAATGACATCTTTAATTATCTGTATTCTCAATATAAAAGTTCTGGTTCCTACTTTCAGCTGTAATCAAAAGCTTCGTTTAACCCCTTTGTCGTTTCCTTTATAGAAACCAATGTAAGTGAATTCGCTGTATACATGCGTTTTCTTGGAACGGTTTAATTACGTGCCAATCAAACGATATCGACGCCTTCACACCGATGCCTCGTGTGTCGCGTAATTAAAACGAAGCGACCTTGTAAACTATTCTCATCCTCTGAATCCTTATATTTTACAGCCATTTAGCGCGACATTGATAGCTCGCTAAGTGGTGTCAAATATTAAAACTCAAGTGACTTTATGCTTTATGAGAGAGATACTAAGACACCTAACTAATTTTAATGAAGAAAGTTGTGTTAGTGGTTGAAATCACAGGCAGAATGATCACTGTTCCACACCACTATATAAAATTATCCCGATTAGCGCTTTCAAGCTTCACAGCTCATCGTCAGATCGGAATTAAACCAAAAATCTGTAAAAAAACTCTTCACTCACATCTCACCCCACCCTACTCACACACAACAAGCTATAATTGAATGTCCCTTCCCCAAGGACAGGGAAGGGACATTCAATTATAGCTTGTTGTGTGTGAGTAGGGTGTGGTGAGATGTGAGTGAAGGGGTTTTTTACAGATTTTTGGTTTAATTCCGATCTGACGATGAGCTGTGAAGCTTGAAAGCGCTAATCGGGATAATTTTATATAGTGCTGTGCAACAGTGATCGACCTAACTAATTGCTAAACGCTTGGTAGAGGTGCTTAAATTATTAACATGCACGAAGTGATACAATCATGTGCTGTTTACAAATTTTTGTAACTGCTATTGTTTGCTGTTTCTATATCACAGATGTGTTGTACTCAGGGGCGGACTGGCATCCCAGGGGCCCTCGGGTGGAAGCAGTCAAGGGGCCCCCTGTAGCTACACACACAAACGCGCATGCGCGTATTTGTGTGCGTATACTTTTTTAAATTATTTATTTACTCTTTATAGATACATAGTATATAGAGTATTTACGTAAGTGAACGTTTTAATAAAAAACATACAGGACAATTTATTTGATTATTTAGATTTTAACATAACCAGCTTAAAAACTATAATTACCTATATCAATGATATATATAGGGTAAGTTACCAATAAATACTACTGGAAATAATCACGATATTTATTCAATGAAACTTACAATACAGATTTAGAAGTAATATAAAATCGTAAAAAAATAATTAAATCTAAAATGTAATTTATATGAAAGAACAAAATAATATAAAGTACTTGAATCCACATAGAAAAAACAACTTATGGATTTCAAAATCATCATTCTGTAAAATTATAAAGTCTACAGTTGTTCACGCTAGAAAACCAACAGTAGATTAATATCCTAATGGCGGCAGTAGGATTTCATAAACTTAAGTATTTATTTCCAACAATATTCAGGCAAAAAAAGATTTTTAATACCGGTAAAAATATATGTTGCAACGGTACAATTTAAAACTGCATAGATAGGTTACATTTAAATTATTACAACAAAGTCGGAGATTCCTTTTCTATTATTCCTATATCTGGAGATAGGAAAATTTGTATTCATTAACACAATAAAATTTACTATTGTCTTATGGCTTTATAAAATAAATTGTTTAATAAATAATTGCCTTTCAATAAATGAGTCTATTGGCTTTTTTACATATATGTTAGTCTACTTGTACGTAGAATTCCAACTGTTTGCGTAGAGTCCCGGCGCTCCGCACGCTGGTTGTCTGCACCGCTGCGACTTTGCACGTCAACCGACCGAAGACCACTAACGCTGAATTATCTAGTCGCGGCTCACACACGCACTGCGATATGAAACTGTTATTGTCTATAACTTGTATAATCTTAATCTCAGGGATCAAAACTGGGTAAAATAGATCGTGTATTAAGCATACACAAATCCGGCTTCTTGAAGTGTTCTCGCGTTAACTTTCAGAATATCTCGGTAGATAATCTGCCCTAGTCCGGAAATCTTCCACTCTACGCGAAAAAGCACAAGAAGTTGATCTATTTAAATATTTGAGTTCTATAATGGCAATGGTTACGAAGAACTCGTACCGTGAACGAAATTACCAAGTCTTATAGAAACCGACTTGTCTTATCACAAAAATCTCGTGACAGCGAGTATGTCTTTCTATGGCAAGACTTCGGAAAGAACTGACCGATGTGCACACGACAGAGCACCGGCTTAAATAATTTTTTTATCTTCTGATTGATTGAAAATCTAGCAACGTCAAAGATTTTCTTAGTGATAGCCAGACATCAGGCTGAAACTCTGTCCGGTTGTGCAAAGGCCTGTCTAGATTTAATCTACAAATTTTATTACTTTCTAAGAGATAACGAAAATAAAAAATAAGACTGATTTCATTAGAAAAACCATATAAAAATTATAGTTGTAAAGAATTGAGTATATGGAAAATATACCCTCTTCAAGATTCAGAAGAAACTGTTAATTTTCAACGAAGTTATTAAATAAAAATGTAAATCACACGCGCACCCGCTCACTTACACAGAAATATTTTATATGACATAAAAGAGTACACAATTTTGAATATTTTGACATAACATACTTTTTTAAATATAGCTTGGTTCAAAGCTTATGACTACTTTACAAAGAAAAGAACAAAATCAATTTTTAACATGTCTATGGCCGTCAGAAAATGTGTTATAGCATTAGTATTCTTATTATTTGAACTTCATATCCTGTGTTTTGTTGCAATATTTTACTCGTTTTTTCTAGAAATAAAATGTTTATGGCTCGGGGGCCTTCTGAGCCTCCCCGGGACCTGGGGCCCTCGGCGATCGCCGGCCAGCCGACCTGGCCAGTCCGCCCCTGCTTGTACTCATCCGGTCAAATCTGCAAGGATTCCGGATTACAGATCTTATTGAAGAGCAAGGTTTTCATAGAGCTGACCCTATACGAGCAAAATTGTTGTAGATGGTACTGTTCTGTAGCAGCTCAGTAATTTTGACTATCTGGGCTGTAATGTATGTTACATTAGAAACAACGATGTGGTGAGAAGTTGCATAGTTCAATCGTATGTGCGGGACCATCGGGAGAAGTAAAATCCACGAGAAAAGAAACACGTCTAAAGTTCTACAGGGCTATAGCCCTCCTCACACTTCTCTATTGGCCTGAGAATTGGGGACTTTAACGAAGTCGTATTCAAGCGGGCGAAATGAGATTTTTTCAAACACATGGCGGAATATACTTCTCCAAGACCGCGAATGTCGATGCACAGCAAAAGCTAAATATCACGAGTGTACTCGATAGAATGGCCCAATATCGGTAGAAAGGGTTGGAAAATTTTAAGTGAACGGATGACTACCGCATCCCTAAACAATTACTGAATTACAACCCGAAAGGAGGGAGAGATGAGGGACGTCCAACGAAGCGTTAGAGTGACGAGCTCTAGTCTATCCGCTTGGGATCGGAACAAACGATTTTAGGTTTAATCCTGTTTGAAGAAGCTATGAAGATGATAACTGTGATAAATGTCTTGTAATACAATACATTATCTAATACAATACAGATGGCATACAGATGTAACAGAATTATTGCAGTCGCAAAGAAAAGAGCGGGTAGGTCAAATTCAAATTGGTGTTAAACACGTTTAAAATCAAACAGGCTAGCCTTAAGTATATAGGTCGTAATATAGGTTGCAAACAGGTTACAAGTTACACCTTCGAATGGAGAAGCCGTTTGGTTTATAACCCAGTTTGCTACCTCGTTGGAACTGATTCGCCTCCCTGATCGAGGGAATGATTGAGGATCTTAATGGGTGGTGAAAGCTCAGCCAGGAGTATATGGCTGAGGTAAAAACAGAAAGAAAGTACGTGATTAAGTGGCTGTGTTCGAAGTGGTAGACACTGCAAACCCATCTATTTCTGGGTTCAGGAGGAGACAAAGAGTTACAAATTTATGTTGGAGTTTTAGGGGCTGTAATACTGAAACGCTGGAACCGCCTGGAACAGTCGAGATCGTCCTTCACCCATCCCTCCCGTAGTCGGGCAGGTGTAGCCTCAGTCAAGGAGGGCGCGCTAATGTACTACATTCCAGAGTGCTCTGGATAACACTTGAATTACACACTAAGTGGCGTGGAGTTAAGGATGGAACGTCTATTCTGGAACTCTGCGCGACCTATATAAGCGGTGGCACGAAGAGTGCTGGCAGCGAAGAGTGCGGACAGTGGTACAGTCTGATTCCTGAGAAGAGTAGACCGTGAAGTCACAAACATTTGACATGCGGACACCACAAAACTTGCACGTTTTACTGGCGTAACATAAAAACAAGTTAATCGTGGGTGACTTTTAATATACTTAAAATGTTTTATCTACTTCTACACAATCTAAATTACATACAATACATGTAGTTTACATACAAGACCTGAAGGGAAGGGAAATACGCATTAGACACAACAGGAAGGGAACAATATGAACATTTCACCGAGTTATAAAATTTTTAGTAGGCCTTCTTTATTTCGTAAAAAGTGTGACTTACCAATTTTGTGTGTATACAAGCCTGTGGGTACATGTTGATGCTTTGTAAAATTAATATGTTTCCACTCAGATAAATTGGCAAACATCAAAAAAACGTTGTGTGTTTTGGTGTATGCAATGCTTTGCGTATACGTTATGATTCAGGGGAAACATATTAATACGAGTTATAGTTACATAGTTTTATATATATGTGTGTGTGTATACTCGTACACAGTTGCATTAAATTTGATGAGTAACTAAAAAAAATAACAGGCTCGGATGTGAAATGATCGTGTGTGGGTATGTGGGTGCGCGCGCGCACGTAGAAATATGCTATTCGTCCAGAACAGAAGACAAAATCTTAATGCAACAATTAGACTAAAACTCTGTAAATAATATACAATTAATTTAATTACGTAATTATAAATATTTAACGTAGTTTTTCCACCGATTTAGTCAATGTTTTCTTTAATGCTATCAACTAAATTATTGGAGAATCTCTCCTCTAACACATTCTTTGCATTATTCTTACCATCCATTTACATATATGAATGTGCGCAGCCCTCGCCTTTCTTACGCCAGAACATGTAGAAGAAAGATTTGTTGAGATTCATTCTGAAGCTCCGGATAATGAGAAATTTTGTGTGTTTTTTTTTTATTATTTTGTTGATCAGTAGCTACAAAATGAAGAAATCGCTTTATCGGTGTGGACGTGCTGCCAAAGACGACACAGGACAACAAACGCTGTTGAGGGATGGCATCATAAAATCAACACCGTTCTTTTGAATACCAAGCCTAAGGTGAAAGACGTCACACGATGTTTAAAAAAGAAACGGGGGTCTAAGCGTGGGAGGAAAGAAGAGGAAAAGAAAGTAGCCTACATGAAGATGGACGAGAGGAAGAAAGAAATGTTTAAAAGTATTGTTACGTAATGCGGAAAAAGTTTTGTACCATTACAAAACATTCTACGTGTTTCTCGGCTATTCCAGTGGAATCCGGCTGTAATGTGTGTGTGCCTACATGTTTCTGCAACTTTGAGATGAAGGACAATTACGTGTCACTTGTCACGCATCCGCGTAGACTGATCCAGATTTTCTCCAGTCCGTGCGCGCTGTGTGCGAGGACGCAGTCAATTACGTTCTGGGGTTTTCTAGTAGCGTTCTTGACTCGTAGTATGGAATATTCTGGTATTTCGGCGGGGTATAAATACAAGTATTCAACGACGCTCAGTTTCAGTTTTGAGTTGCGATATATTCAACTGCGGTTTGAAGTATTGTGGCAAAGTATTATGTGTTTCATATTTGTGCGGGACAATTGTGTTTTATATTCGTTGACATTATTATTGCGTGTGATCCATTTTTATTTGGTTTGTTGTAAGAGACTACCTTGTTGATTGCAAACTGTTTAATTATGATAATTAAAGCTGGTGATTAGTGACTTAATTGGTGTCTTGTATTTTGTTTTCCACTGTACCATACGACGATCAGTAGACCGTCGTAACAGTATGAAGAAACAGGCGACATCAAATCATGTTTAAAACCTATTTCTTTAATTCAAGAACTGCAGGAGGTGGATGTTGAATTTATGTAGGCCTATGTGTATGTTGTATGTACGAGTTGCAAATGTGACAGACAAAAATGTAAAAGATTACAATAAAGGTGCTTCATATAATGTATCCGATATGGTTTAACGAAAAATATTCTGTGTCTGTACTCGACCCCCCCCCCCCCCACTTTAGTCCGAGGTGGTGTCCACAGTCTTCGCATGTCAAATGTTAGTGAAATTGCAGTCTACCCTCCTCAGGTGTCAGACTGTACCACTGTCCGTACTCTTCGCTTATCCATAAAAGCAGAGCGTCTGGCTTAGTCAGTCAGTTGTGTTGAGTGCGGATCGAGTGGCTGTTTACACAAGTGCTGTGAAGTGTTATTGTGTTATAGATAGTGCGGAATTCTAGTAGGTGATATTATTATAACGTGTCTACAAAATTTAAAGTGAACTAAGTACAAGGTCTGTAAATTAAGTAATGAGACAAATCCAGTAAAACTTATTGTTTACAATCAAACTATATCTGGAATCTATCGCCTTCAAAAGAATTCCGTTGGAAAGTCACACAGCGCTTTAGACGTGTTTTCCTCTTTTCATAGCAGTGCTGGAACTCGGAAACTGGAATCTACTTCAACTGGTCGGTTACATTTTTTTAATGTTGCCTATCTCCCGAAAATAGTGTCCTTTGAGATGTTTTTTTTCAGTCTCGGAAAGAGAAAGTAGTCACAGGGACCCAAGTCAGGTGAATAAGGCGGCTGAGGAACAACAGGGAAATTTTTCTTTGCCAAAAACTCATTAACCAAGAGTGATGCGTGACAAGGTGCATTGTCATGATGCAGCATCCAGGTATTCACGGTGGCTGGTCTCACGCGAGAAACTCTTTTCTGCAGCCTTTCGAGAATCTCTCGGTAAACACATTCACTGACAGTCTTGTCAATCCCCAAAACTCATTAACCACAGAGTGCTGTGTGACAAGGTGCATTGTCATGATGCAACATCCAGGTGTTCACGGTGGCTGGTCTCACGCGAGCAACTCTTTTCTGCAGCCTTTCGAGAATCTCTCGGTAAACATGTTGATTGACAGTCAAAACTTAATTGCTCAAAGTTGCTCGCAATTATGTCACTCATTTTTATAACGCACGACAATAAGTCACTTCACGAAAAGCTTGTTTACGTTTCACGTGGCAACAATAGATAATAAATATTAATAGTCAATGTCAATCAGCTGTTTATCTAATCATCAGTGTTCATGGAAACCTTACAGTGTTGCCATATTGAATACTACATTATTAGTCTCATTACTTAATTTACAGACCTCGTATTGTACGATACTAATCTTGTTGGATAGCTTGTTGATCACAAATTATTAATTGTGATAATTACAGCTGATAATTAGTGATTTCATTGCTGTCTGTATTTTGTTTCCAATTGTACCATACGACGGTCAGAGAGACCGTCTCGTAACAATATGTTATATTAGAGTTTAATATGTTAAAGTTTTAACAACAATCGAAAATAATAATTAGTCTTTTAACAACTGTAACAATAATTATTACAAAACGTTTATGCTGTTTAGCAGCATTTATTATGAAGTCATTTTAGATAAATTAAGAGACATCAAAGAAAGTTTCAACATTTTTGTTCATATATGTTGCACAGATAGACTCTTAACTTCCTGTGATACAATCACGTGTAACTTACATAATTTTGTATTGGCTACGTAGTTACTTTTTTTTTTTATAACACAAACGTCTTATACTACTCTTCTTTGCGCCTCCAATCCCCCACTTTTAGAGTGGACCAAACTCGTAAACAACAGGGTTCTCTAAGTCAAACGTATGTCACACCCATGTCACGTTTTACGAAAATCGGTTGATGCATTCAGAAGACATCGTGAAGCACACCCTAAGTAGGCAGACAGACGGATAAATGCCAAAAACGGTCGAGTTAAAACTGAGAACTCGCTTTGCTTGTTTAAGTAAAGCAGGCAAACCCATATGAGGAAGGGGAGAAAGAGTAACAGTGACAGAGAGAATGAAACAAAAAGAGAGAAAGACAGGTTTGTGTACTTATAAGATCTGAATAGCCAAGTCACGGAACTACGGACGCCTTCACATCGTTACGTCAAAAGAGGAAGTATACGATGTAAGAGATGTAGTTATCTTCACAAGTACACACACACACGCGCGCGCGCACACACACACACACACACACACACACACACACACACACACACACACACTTCGAGATGTGCATAAGGTAATGCCAGCGTGGGTAACAAAGTGAACCGTATATGTAATTTAAAAAAGTATAAAACGTAAGCTTTCTATGTAAAGAAAACAAGAAAAACAGCGGTGACTCTTAGTCGGATAAACACAGTCATGTAAAGAGTATTCTTTGTATATTATAGTCATAGTCATACAAGAGTATTCTCATAAACTATGCTGTTACGTTCAAAGGAGACTTAAATAAACTCTGGAACACAGAATTCTATATAACTCACGAACACGATATAACTACATGAAACAATGTAGAAAAAAAGCGAGGACGAAGCGAGGTTTACTATACCAGGTCTGATCGAATAGTTCATGCAGTTCTTGTTTATTTAAAAAATTATTCCTTTATTTGTGGGCACTTATGCTGCCCCTTTCAAAGTAGTCTCAGTCCAATGTAACACGATTAAGCCAGCCGTTTTGCAGTCTTCAAAATATTTCAAGCATGCGCTTCTTGGTACTGTCTTGAGCTCGCTGGGCGATTCTTGTTTTACACCTTAAACGGACGCGAAACGTTGTTCTTTCGTGGAAATTATCACTATTGGGAGGAGGGAAGATCGCGTTGGGACACACCTGGTGAATACGGCAGTTGTCGTGTCATCGTTATGACGTTGTTTTTGTCTAGCCAGAATTCCTAACAACTAACTTACGGCAGTCTTTGAAGCTTGTTCACACACAGCAGTCTCGCCAGAAGCCTTCTGAACACATTTACCAGGTCAGAGTAGTCTATCTCACAGTTTACACAAAATTTAATACATATTCTTCAATCTTGCACTGTAGAATGACAAAAATCGCCTAATGCACCTAAGGACGACTTGCTCAATTAGCTGTGAAATCTATTCTATTCATTAAATAGGGCTAAAATTTCTAAAGACACTTATAGCTGTGGAAATTTTAAAATTGCACAAACTTTTTGGTCAAACGCTGAATGTTACTACGATCTAACGAATACCACGTCTTTGTAGAAAGAAATAATTGAAGGCCAGAGGATACGTTACTCAAAACTTTACAACCAGTTTCAGTAAGTGAAAACAGTCGTATTGTCAGCGCTCGTGAAGTCAGCTAATCGTGCGGGTGCGGGAGACCCATTGACTTTGCGGGTGGCGTCCACAGTACCTCGTGTTGGCGCGGATAGGGTTGTACAACGAAGCGCATTGCGAGGACGCCCACCGCTAAACACAGGCAGGCCTATCGCAAGGGGCAATCGAAGAAATCGGAGCTTGCGAAGAACATTCTGCCTAAAGACGAACACGTGGTATATTTTGAGGAGACGAAGATCATGTCCTCTACCTAGCACTATTATACGCGGCTGCATCAGCGGAAGCGATCAAGATATATAAACACAATAACACCTTCAACAGGAAGGGGAAGAGTTGAGGCTGAATAAGGCCTGGTATCCGAGACTGAGATATTCTCGTATCGCTACATCGGGTATAACAACTCACTACGTTGTTGACACAACTAAAATATAGGTATGGAACCATACATGACTTCCATGCTGCAAGATTTATATTTAAAATCATTTTCGAAATGAAGTGTTTCTATAGAAATTACTTCTTTCTTCAGCCTTAACCACAGTACTGTGGTCACTATCGTATACCACCTCACGTTACCGCGCTCGATTTTCACTGACAATAGCAGTCGATGGCATTGCCAAAACGTCTGATTTGCATCACGGCCAAACAGCCGGGGAACGAATTTTAACAACAAACCACTTCTTTGTATACATAACGTAGTACATATAAAAAAAATTATCCCCTCCCCCTTCAACTATCATTTTCATTTATAGAAAATTACCCCTTCCCCCTTCAACTACCTTTTTCATTTATAGATATTTCATCTACCTTCCTACAGTGGATTATTATGACCTTCTTTTCAGGATACTTTATTTATCAAAATTAAGTACTTTACTATTGTTAAAACACAAAACGTTGCAGGTAAACTATCCCTTTCCTTTAACCGATCTTCACCAAAATCAAAAGGCCTTGAGACCACTATAATTGAGGCACATATGCAAAACATTATTTGATTATGTTTGAATTTGCGGCAGTTATCGTTCGCCATAGAAAAAAATTCCAAACACACACTTTTCGAAAATGACTTTTCTTCATGTTTTGAGGGTAGTGCAATCAGAATCGGCCCTTATCTCGAACACGATATTTTTCGCCATCACCATACTTCCATTTCCTTATGAAACATGGAAGTAAACATGGAAGTAATACTTCCATATTCTTATGGAACATAGAAGTAAATATCGGTATGGAGAACCATACATGAATTCCGTGTTCTAAGATTTATATTTAAAATCATATTTGAAATGAAATATTTCCGTAGAAACTACGTCTTTCTACTTATTGCTTCAGCATTAACCACAGTACTGTGGTCACTAACGTATACCACCTCACGTTTTCGCACTAGGTTTTCACTGATGATGGCAGTCGATGCCACTACAGAAAAGTCTGGTTTTGCAGAAAACTTTGGACTACGACTAAACAGCCCGGGAAGCAATTTTAACAAAAAACTACTTCTTTGTTGCCGATAACGTAGTACACATATAAAAAATTCTCCCCTCCACCTTCAACTATAATTTTTAATAATAGAAAATTACCCCCACCCCGTTCACCTAACCTCTTCATTTATAGATATTTCATCTACGTTTCTACAGTGGATTATTATGAGCTTCTTATCAGGATACTTTATTTATAAAAATTAAGTACTTTACTCTTGTTAAATCATAAAATGTTTCTGGTAAACTACCCCTTTCTCTTAACCGATCTTCTCCAAAATCAATAGACCTTCAGTCCTCTTCAATTCAGGGATGCATGCAAAAAAATATTTGATTCTGTTTGAATGTGCGGCAGTTATCGTTCGTCATGGAAACATTTCTCTTGTTACAGTTGTTACAACATAAAATGTTGCTGGTAAACTACCCCTTTCCCTTAACCGATCTTCACCAAAATCAACAGACATTGACCTCTCTATAATTCAGAAAAGTGTGCAAACAATTATTTGATTCTCTTTGAATTTTCGGCAGTTATCGTTCGTCATAAAAAATTACCCTTTTTAAAACATAAAACGTTGCCAATAAACTACCCTTTTCCCTTAACCGATCTTCAACAAAATCAACAGACCTTGAGTTCCCTTTAGATAAAAAAGGTATGCAATAACGTAGTTGATTCTGTTTGAATTTACGGCAGTTATCGTTCGTCATATAAAAAATTACCCTTGTTAAAACATAAAATGTTGCCGGTAAACTGCCCCTTTCCCTTAACCGATCTTCACCAACACCAACAGGTATTGAGAACTCTACAATTTAGGGCAGTATGCAAATAATCATTTGATTCTGTTTGAATATGCGGCTGTTATCGTTTGCCATAAAAAAAATTACCCTTGATAAAAAATCGTTGCCGGTAAACTACCCCTTTCCCTTAACCGATCTTCACCAAAAACAACAAGTCTTGAGTACTCTACAAATCAGGGCTGTATACAAAACATTATTTGATTCTGTTTGAATTTGCGGCTGTTATCGTTTGCCATAGAAAATACCCTTGTTAAAACATAAAATGTTGCAGGTAAACTACCCCTTTCCCTTAACCGATCTTCACCAAAAACAACAGATCTAGAGAACGCTACAAATCAGGGCTGTATGCAATAAATTATTTGATTCCGTTTGAATTTGCGGCTGTTATCGTTTGCCATAGAAAATACCCTTGTTAAAACATAAAATTTTGCTGGTAAACTACCCCTTTCCCTTGACCGATCTTCACCAAAAACAATAGGTCTTGAGAAGTCCACAATTTAGGGCTGTATGCAAATAATCATTTGATTGTGTTTGAATTTGTGGCTGTTATCGTTTGCCATAGAAAATACCCTTGTTAAAACATAAAACGTTGCCGGTAAACTACCCCTTTCCCTTAACCGATCTTTACCAAAAACAATAGGTCTTGAGAACTCTACAATTGTGGGCTGTATGCAAAATAGTAGTTGATTCTGTTTGAATTTGTGGCTGTTATCGTTTGCCAAAAAAAAATTACCTTTGATTAAAAAAAAACCGTTGCTGGTAAACTACCCCTTTCCCTTAACTGATCTTCACCAAAAACAATAGGTCTTGAGTACTCTACAAATCAGGTCTGTGTGCAAAAAATTATTTGAATCTGTTTAAATTTGCGGCTGTTATCGTTTGCCATAAAAAAATCTATAGACACACAGATAGACACACAGACACACAGACAGACACACACACACTGACACTTTTCGAAAAATGACTTTTTTTCATGTTTTGAGTGTAGTACAATCAGAATCTGCAATAATCTCGAACACGATTTTTTTTGCCATCACCATACTTCCATTTCCTTAAGGAACATGGAAGTAAAATATCGGTATGGAGAACCATACATGACTTCCATGTTCTAAGATTTATATTTAAAATCATTTACGAAATGAAATGTTTCCATAGAAACTACTTCTTTCCACTTATTGCTTCAGACTTAACCACAGTACTGTGGTCACTAATGTATACCACCACATGTTATCGCACTCGATTTTCACTAATGATGGCAGTCGACGGCACTGCCGAAACGTCTAGTTTTGCAGAAAACATTGGACTACGGCCAAACAGCACGGTAAGGAATTTTAACAACAAACTACTACTTTGTTGCCGATAACGTAGCACACATATAAAAATTATCCCCTCCCTCTTCAACTATAATTTTCATTTATAGAAAATTACCCCCACCCCGTTCAACTAGCCTCTTCATTTATAGATATTTCGTCTACGTTTCTACAGTGGATTATTAGGATCTTCTTATCAGGATACTTTATTTATCATAATTAAGTACTTTACTCTTGTTACGACAAAAAATGTTTCTGGTAAACTACCCTTTCCCCGTTACCGATCTTCACCAAAATCAATAGGCGTTGAGTCTTCTACAACTCAGGCACAAATGTAAAAAATTATTTGATTCTGTTTGAATTTACGGCAGTTATCGTTCGTTATGAAAAAATGTCTCTTGTTACAACATAATATGTTGCCGGTAAACTACCCCTTTCCCTTAACCGATCTTCACCAAAATCCACAGACTTTGAGACCTTTAAAATATAGGGAATATGCAAAATCTTATTTGATTATAATTGCATTTACAGCAGTTATCGTTCATCATAGAAAAAATTATCCTTGTTATCACATAAAACGTTGCAGGTAAACTACCCCTTTATCTTAACTGATCTTCACCAAAATAAATAGGTCTTCAGTCCTCTACAATTCAGGGATGCATGCAAAATATTATTTGATTCTATTTGAATGTGCGGCAGTTATCGTTCGTCATAGAAACAATTACTCATGTTAAAACATTAAAGATGGCAGGTAAACTACCCCTCTCCCTTAACCGCTCTTCACCAACACCAATAGGTATTGAGAACTCTACAATTTAGGGCTGTATGCAAATAATTATTTGATTCTGCTTGAATTTGCGGCTATTATCCTTCGCAATAGAAAAAAATTACCCTTGATAAAAAAACGTTGCTGGTAAACTACCCCTTTCCCTTAACCGATCTTCACCAAAAACAACAGGCCTTCAGTCTTTTACAATTGACGAACGTATGCAAAAAAATATTTGATTCTGTTTGAATGTGCGGCAGTTATCGTTCATCATAGAAAAAATTACCGTTGTTAAAAAAAAATTTTGCTGGTAAACTACCCCTTTCCCTTAACCGATCTTCACCAAAATCAACAGAAATTGAGATCCCTACAATCGAGTGCAGTATGCAAAAAAATATTTGATTATGTTTGAATTTGCGGCTGTTATCGTTTGCCATATAAAATACCCTTGTTAAAACATAAAACGTTGCCGGTAAACTACCCCTTTCCCTTAACCGATCTTCACCAAAATCAATAAGTCTTGAGAACTCTACAATTCAAGGCAGCATGCAAATAATTATTTGATTCTGTTTGAATTTGCAGCTGTTATCGTTTGCCATAGAAAATAGCCTTGTTAAAACATAAAATGTTTCCGGTAAACTACCCCTTCCCCTTAACCGATCTTCACCAAAAACAATAGGTCTTGTGAACTCTACAATTCAGGGCTGTATGCAAGATATTATTTGATTGTGTTTGAATTTGCGGCTGTTATTGTTTGCCATAGAAACAAATTACCCTTGATTTAAAAAAAAAATGTTGCTGGTAAACTACCCCTTTCCCTTAACCGATCTTCACCAAAAACAATATGTCTTGAGTACCCTACAAATCAGTTCTGTATGCAAAAAATTATTTGATTCTGTTTGAATTTGCGACTGTTATCGTTTGCCTTAGAAAAACATCTTCAGACAGACACACACAAACAGACACACACACACAGACACTTTTCGCAAAATGACTTTTTTCATGTTTTGAGTGTAGTACAATCAGAATCTGCAATAATATCGAACACGATTTTTTTTGCCATCACCATACTTCCATTTCCTTAAGGAACATGGAAGTAAAAATTGGAATTTTTCGAATTGTGGCTTTACGGTAGAATACTGAGCATTTCATGGACAGCACTTGTAACTAATGTTCAAGTTCTTAGAAAGGTGAAGAAAGACAGGAAAGTTATTAACACAGTGAAGATAAGAAAGCTTCAGTATCTGGGACATCTCATGAGAAATGACATACATTTTACTTATTGCAGTCCATACTACAGGGAAAAGTACTTGGAAAGGGAGGATTTGGCCGACCGAGAATATCATGGCTGAGAAATTTAAGGACCTGGTTTGGCATGACTACAACTGACTTATTCCGTGCAGCAGTGCAGAAAGTTAAAACAGTCTGTACGATATCCAACACCCGAAACGGATAGGAACTATCAGAAGAGGAAACTGTGGATTAATATTTTCAATACAAGATTTTTTCAACGTCTCTTATGTCAATTTAACTCATTCATCCTAACAATCATTATACTTCTTCAGCACAACAGTATGATGTTTTCCTTTAATTTGAAATGAATGAATAAAATGTTGACTTTATAAGGATGGATAACAAGTTAACTGTTGTTGCAAACAGATGGAAGAGAAAGTCGTGTAGGAGTGGGATCAGCCGTTGTTTACTTACGTGCGTGCGGGTGTATGTGGAAACGGGAAAATTTTCTTTTCATACTGTAGAGGTCTTTGAAGTGAATGAAACTGGCAAGCTCAACGCACGACGCTAATTGACTACTAACAACAACGATAACAACAAGCAGCTCATGCAAGTGACGTATCAACACACTTTTGCGTCTTGTTTGCGACTCAATTGTGTTTCTATATTTAGAAGTTGCACGGCATTGCTTTTCTTGTTTTGTTTTATATTGTAAACGATGACAGCAGACAAGGTTGTAATTCTACAACCAGGCCCGCCCAGAGGAATTCCGGGCCCTGGGCAAACCAGATTGTCGGCCTCCCCCCCAACGAGGCAACCATCTGTTCCCCGAAAATGCGTGTATATATGGTTTTATATACAAGATTATATATATATATGTATATATATACATATAATATATATATTATGTATTACACGCGCGCGCGCGCGCGCACGCACACACACATGTTATTTTCTACCAGAAACCAATGGGTAGTAGAAAAAGGAGAAGGCCCCGAAGTAGATTCAAAGATCAGATGTAGGAGGACCTTGGAAATCTAACATAAGAAACTGGAAAGCCGGGGCGTGCAATAGACAGGAATGGAATCGACTCTTAGAGCAGGCCCACCAAGGGTTGTAGAGCCACGATTGATGATGTACTGAATTTAACTCGTGTAATTTCGGACCCATAAAAATCCAAAGGTGACTCTGAGGAACTCGAGAGTTGACATTCTTTCGGACAAACCATCTTTCGGACTGTCGGAGATCAACTGTAGATCATCAGGTCACCGGATTCTGACTACGGAAAAGCTTCCGTTGTTTTTCATACTAAAGTCAAGGGAATTCCAAACTATTTTATATTACTATTCAGTTGTAGAGTATAAAGCCATTTAAAAACTTAGCATTGTGTAAAACGAAAAGCCATAAGTGCAACATTAAATTTTAGATAATTTCTGTACAGGCGTCTAACAATTCTTCCTTAAAATAAGCCGACCTTTACATGATCGGATTGTACTTACCTCATTTACATTATACATTAACCAATCAGAGCTTTATAATTTCTCTAGGATGTAGAGAAACCTCAGTAACGGCAACAAATCCGAGAAATCACCGTATTCAAAGCTGCCTATCTTATTCAGATATTCTTGAGTTATTTAAACCTTATGGCCAAATGTTAGTTGACCGCAGATTAAAATCTTGTGCTTTCCGTGGTAGTGAAAGATTATCCGTTTAGGTTTGGACATTTCAAGCAAATTGAATTATTGCATGACCAATACACAACGATCGTAGCGAGTTTAACTCTTCTCTTAAAATTTAGAACCTAGCAAAACTCGAAACCGAACACACTACACATTATAGGACTGTCTGGAATCAACTGCAGGTCATCAGGACATCGGACTCCAGCTACGGGCATCGTTCTTCAGACTACACTCAAGGTAAGTCCAAATTTAGATAGTACTTTTGAAGGCTAAAAACTGTGTAAAACGAATTCTTAAAAGACGAATAATTTAAGTTAAATTTATGTTGGTCAACAGAGTAATTAGTCAAGTAAATCGGAACTGAAAACGTTTAAAATTCTATTTCCGCTACGTACGTCTGTATGTCTAACAACTCTGTCAAAGATTTTAGTAGTGATAGTAAAAGCCATATGGGTACGTCCGTTAGATCAGTGTAAACATCTAATCTTCATCTGGCTGAGGCTTTCACGACCGGCTTCAGTGTTATGAGAACTTCAATGTCCGAACGAAGTTGTTGTATTGTTGCGTCTGGACACTAAAAGTTTATAAATATGGGTGTCCTACTTACAGCCATTAGCCTTAACCACAGTTCCGTGGTCACTGACTACGAGACCAGACCTTTGTCAGTGTTTTGCAGCGTTCTGCACTGAAGGTGGCCGTTAAGGCACGGCCGAAACGTTTGCACCAAACAAACTTGGATCACGGCCTTACAGCCCCGCAAGCCGAAGTTCTCATAACATCTGATCTTCATGTTTCGTTTCCAGTTAAACAAAACAACAACGCAAAGTTACGCCTACTGTGAGTTTCTGCGTTGTGTATTCAGTGTATGTGTATCTCTCTCTCTCTCTCTCTCTCTCTCTCTCTCTCTCTCTCTCTCTCTCTCTCTCTCTCTCTCTCTCTCTCTCTCTCTCTCTCTCTCTCTCTCTCTCTCGCCTCTGGCACTACAGAACCCTGGCCTGCTCAATAGTTCTCCGTTCATATCTGTAGAAAGCCTTACTCTTCCAACCTGCCACTCGCATCTCCCTCAAATCCCCTTCCACGTCTTCACATCATCTCCTCCTAGGTCGCCCTATCCTGCTTACTCCCTCCGGTTTCCTTTCCAATGCCATTTTCGGGCCTCGGTCACTTCTCATTCTCACCGCGTGCCCCAACCATGTCTACCTTTGCGCCTTCACTGCCGCAACTGTGTCCGCTTTACCTTAAACCTCTCTTAGCTCACGAATCTTTCTTATCCTCCACATCTCTCCGTCCCACACCGGGCCATAAATTCTTCTCAGAATTTTCCTCTCGAAACACCAAGGTTTTTTATATCTTCCAACTTCAACACTGCCGAGTTTTGGAATACTCGGCCATTTTCCCAGTTAATTATGTGACTGTCATTGCGGGGTTTGTGTATTAATTATCTGAGCGGGGTCTATGCTGTTATCTACATGCTTTGTTGCCGATCCGCGCGCGCTCTGTCGGGAGCGATACGTAATATTTTTCCTGTGACTGCGCTGAGCAGTATTCGCCAGGCAGCCGAACGCTACGCAGCAACCATTCTCTCCCGGCGGCGACCAGTTTGAATTTTTGTCTGCTAAAATCTACCATGATTAGATAAACGACTACGCGACTCTCCGGTAAGTCTGTTCAAGGTAACTTACTTATTATTTAATAAAAGAATTGTAATTTAGCTTAAATTAATGCCGATGCAATGCGATATATATACGAAAGTCACCACGTGGCAAGCGCGGGTTAAATTCTGTTTATGCATGTCTTGAAAGTTAACACTGGCTGAGTTAAAGTATTTATAAAGTATTTATTGCTGTGTATTTTTTCTAATTATATCATAATCATTTCATTATAATCAAAGGGGGGCGTAAGAGAATGTTTTATTGACTAAATGTAGAGATATATGAAACTGTATATGTATTATGAACCTGTTTAAGTTTGCAACTTGTCTCGAAATTGTAATAAGGGATTATTAAGTTGACGAACAATCTATAAATACTAGTCATTTATTTCTAAATTTGTTTACTGAAGGTCATTTCTGTGCATTCTTAAATTTTTTTCAAAATTTTCTTTTAATCTGAGCATGTGGTAGTGTGTGAATTATGCCGGTGTCTAGGGGGATTGTGAATTAGGTAACGTTTGAGTAATTGTCCATATATATAATTGTTCAGGGTTCCCGACCTAAGACGATTCCCGATTCACTTCGGCTGGTGGCCGAACATCTGCCACCAATGGCATTAAAACGAGTGATTCTCCGTCTGTGCCGTCGGGAGGAAGAAATGGACAATACATCATGAGTACCTCAGGTTTCGTGCCGGATTATACCAGGTGACATTTAACCCATTTATATATATATTTTTGGCCTCTACAATGTTGAACATCTGATTCTCTTCCTGGAACATCTCCAGTTAAAGTTTGGTACACAAGTCCAGCGAGACAATTACTGCTTGTAAATTTTGTCAGTGTATTTTACTAAGGCTTAAGCCCCCCCTGAGTAAGTGTGAGCCCGGACGGGGTCATGCGTCACAGAATTTTGCTGCGAAATTTTCTTTTAGGGTAAAAGTGTGTGTGACTTAAGATTACTGATTTATAGGGGGGTGAATTATGCTTGCATTGATTAAGGGTATTCATAGCTCTATATGGGTTTTGTTTTTTTTAAGTAGATTTAAAGGGTTGGGGAGGTGCTGTAACCTGTGGAGCTCACCTGCGGGTGCCGTTATCTACAGGTACATAGCATGTTTCAGTTTGCTGGATCTGGTGGTGCGCACGGCCTCGCCTGTGGCCAAGCCAATTCTGTATGAACACCTCAAATGTGTTTTCTTAGGGGCTGATGTTATGAAGTTTTTTTCATTAAAATTGTCATTATATATATTTTATAAAAATTTATCTTAACTCTGTAATAATTCAGTAATAAGTGAAATTTCATTCATTTCCTTTTACTGCCATAGCGAGTGTATTACTAGTTCAGTTGTTAATATGAGTACACTATTGATTCTTACTTTCAATCATAAATTCTGTTATACATTTTGTACGGCCGTGCAGCCATGTTGACCTGGCGATGGCACATTCCTATCTGGGGGAACCTTTCTAATATTTGAATACTTGTAATAATTTCATTGGTTGCAACGCAGTCATAACCGGACGGGTTAATGGATTGGTTTATGAAAAGTTTTTTATGGAGGCTGGGCACTTTACCCTTATACAGTAGTTTGGGATAGGGGTCTAGGTCACAGATACTGAGGATTGTATTCTTCGGAGGCACGGTGAAATGTATATGGGCTGCCTGCCAGGTGAACATGTGTGTAGTATATGTGTGTGTATATAGATATGTGTGTGCTATGTGTATTTATGTAACTATATTGATTGATGTTCTATTTATGTATATTTGGGAGAAAGTATTATGCTGATGTTTACATATATTCTAATTTTATGAGATTACACGTGTATATTTTCAGAGGATTGTAATGACAGGGAGGGGAGTAAAAGTTTGTAACGAAGTTTTTTTAAATTCTATAAAAGTATATTGTATACTGGGAGTGATACTTACATGTTATTTGAAATGGCTGAATAAAATTGTTATTGTTGCTTAACAACGAGTTTAATTGCAAGTCCCGTCATACTGGACCCAGCGCAGTTTTGGCTTCTCTAGCCTCTTGCCTAGTTTTAAATAACTAGTGGCCCCTCTTTCAAAAAAAAAAAAAAAAAAAAAAAAAAGTAAATAAATAAATAAAAAAAAGGTTCTTTTTTATAAAGTCTAAAAGTTTGAAAGAGGGGTTACAGCACCCATGTCTCGCTTACATAATATGTAACATATTATGTTACTAAGGTCTGATTACCGTGGTGTATATTTTCTTTTTGATTTTTTTTTATATATTCTTGGACTGGAATATATTCTTTAATACGTAGTAGCTTTTGTTTCTTGCTGCTATTCTTGCTTTGATCTCTTTGCTTGTTTCATTTTTCTCTGTAATTCTCCTTCCGAGATATTTAAATTGTTAGACCTCCTCAAAACTCTAGTTGCCTATCCTTATTATTCCTTTCCCTCTTCTCCCATTACTTGTCATCAAAATATATTTTATCAGTGTGTGTGTGTGTGTGTGTGTATGTGTGTGTAATAGCTTTTAAAACGTCAGTGATGGGTTATTGAAATTAAGCCTACTATTGAAGGGACAGCCTTCTTCCATCACTGCTCTTCTTATATAAAGCGACGTTCGCGTACGCAACAAATCTGTAGCCGTCTTCAGGAAAAACAAACACTAAAACATCACAAATAAAAAATAAACAATACTCTGTCCCACAACTGACAGAGAGTCAAAACGTAAGAAATAAAAAATAAATAAAAAAAATCTTACACACACACACACGCGCGCGCGCGCGCACTTACATGAACCCTCACGCCTCAAGTTGATCTTGCAATTGACCTTGAAGCGTGCGGATATACCGTATATTATGTAAATACTTTTCTGTGTTTCGACACTTTGCCGGTTGTGGGAGAGCTTTTCTTATCTTTTATTTTTGATGTTTTTTTTGCGTGAAGACGGCTACCGATTTGTTCTATAACCGAAATAGTAAGAAAGTTCGTCTTACCAATCAATAGCCCATTAACCCATCGCGGATATCTTTCAAACGGCTGTTCCGTAAGGAAATGGAAGTATGCTGATTGCGAAAAATTTTGTTCGCGATAAGTGCTGATTCTTATTGTACTATCCTCAAGCCATGAAGAAAAGCCATTTCCTGAAAAAAGTGTGTGTGTGTGTTTGTAGAATTTTTTCTATGGCACACGATAACTGCCGCAAATTTAAACAGAATCAAATAATTTTTTGCACATGTGCCCGAGTTGTAGAGGACTCGAGGCCTATCCATTTTGGTGAAGATCGGTAAGGGGAAAGGATAGTTTACCTGGAACGTTTTACGTTTTAACAATAGTAAAGTACTTAGTTTTGATAAATAAAGTATCCTGAAAAGAAGGTCATAATAGTCCACTGTGGAAAGACAGTTGAATATCTGTAAATGAAAAGGGTAGTTGAATTGGAAGGGGGTTATTTTCTATAAATTCAAATGACAGTTGAAGGTGCAGGGAATAATCTTTTATATGTGTACTACGTTATTGGTAACAAAGCAGTAGCTTCTATGGAAGTATTTTATTTTAATTTGTCAAACATAAAACTCGACTTACAAGGTGTGTAACGTCTGTACGCCGCGTTACAAATCCAGGGAACCCGTCGTAATTAAACTCCGTTAATTAGATGGGCTGCCTACGTTGTAACAGAATGTATCACAAATAATTAATATGACAAATTACTTACTAACTGTGTAAGGAAACAATGGCAAGGTATACTAGTGATTTAAGCACTCATCATATGTGTGTAACAAGAAGACTTCTCTTTATTTAACATTTAAAAACATTTACTGACAGATCCCATGACATTACTACTTAAATTATTAAAGTTATTTGAATGCTTTCTTTAAACTTTGGGATCAAAATTGATTCTATTTAGCTATACCTCGGATCCGGGTAACCTTCGGTATTTATTCTTTAAAACTTTTAGTCATACTCAATTCATGATATTAGCTTGCAAGACTTTCTTTTATTTAACGATTGGAAGAATGGTATTATTACTTGAATTATATTACTATACATTAGCATATAAACTGTTACAACGTATGAAGTTTGAATAGTTACATGAAATTCTTAGATTTAATTTATTAGTCTTTACAAAGTTAATAGTCTCTGAAAAGTCTCTTTTAAGGTGTGTTGTGTAACAAATATTAGTAACCCTCGATAGACAGGCTATCGAGTCACCTTTTTATTGGTATGCAGAAAACTCGTCCTGGGGTGTCCGTCTTGGGAATCCTGAATAGCGACGTCGTCATCTCGGTCTGGTCTTCGTCAGTAAAGGGCTCCAAAGTCCGCAGGTTGAACCTTCTACGATGGTACTTGTAGATTCTCGGATGTCCTGATCTGCATATTCTGTCGTGTGTACTAGAGTTTGTGGCTTCTGATAGTTCACATCTCCAGGTATGATGTTGGAAGTGTTGTTAGTTCTTGAAGTTCTAAGTCATCTTGTGTTACACCATTTTTTACGTTTCGAGTTACACTTTAAGTCTCTTGTTTTTTACATAACTATACTAGTTAACACATACATATGCTTTAAGCAGCTATTTCTTGTATACCACATTAAGGTAAACGAAAATACCGGTAACATAGTATAAGAGCATAGCTCTTACGTCTGTACTGTATGAAGTCACCATTGCGAGAGAGCGAAATTCTGCTCCCTTCGTCTGGTACTGGACAAAATGGTAGAGGGGCAATTACTGCGCGAGAATATAGTCCCTGTCTCTCTTTGTGTTAACATTTTTATTTATACAAACTATCCCTAAACAAATATACATAATTTAAATCAGTTGTTTTAGCGACTATCTGTGTCTTCAGATTTTTTAATTATTAACATTAGGTTTTTTTATCTTATTCTAACTTACACAAGACTCGGAAAACATGTCGAGTCTGGAATCAACAGGTCAGCGCCTGATAACAAGCAAAGGGTTAAATACGATATTAATAACTCTTTACAATTTATCCTTTTATTAGAGTATCTTCTTACTAACTAATTACTGCTTCCTCTCATACTGAGTACATACAGGTTTTTTTTATATTAATACAGTGAGATTTAAATGGCTTAATAGCTCGCAACCTTAATTTTTTAAATTTTTATTTTCTTGATTATTTTTACAATTTAAATCGTCACATACTCCACCGCTTAATTTGCACTTTACGGTTTTTGGTTTTTGAGTCTAACTCACAATTGGGGCTTAGGGGTATGATTAGGGTCAGTGTGTGAAGTTATTTAATATTACTATTATTTATTATTAGTGCACAGTTTGTTTTCTCTAATTCTCTTTAAATGATTCTGTTCATTTAAATGATCGCCTTCGTGAAATTCCTTTTTTTCTCACTTCTTAAGTACTAACTTACATTTTAATCTTAATACTAATTTCCAAACCTTAGATTGGAATGATCCCTAGTTATCCGTAACTCACAACATCGCGCCCCGACTGACACCAGCTTACTCTAACTACTCAAGTTAGCTTTCAGCATTTATTAATGTTCTTTGGCACCTTTCTGCCCTATCATTACCCTTTCAGTCGGCGCCGTTGTGACCTGTTACGTTACATGTATAATCAATTCTTGATTATATACCATAAACTTATTTCTAATGTAATCTAAAGAGGATCCCATACTCCACTCTAGATTACTGTTTTGAGAGAAGCGGAACCTTACGAAGATAATTCTCTTTTATCTCTTTAACAATAACCAAACAAACTATGCGGAAGGGGAGACACTTTACACAATGCATTGTAGTGCACACTAGGGGTGGTTTTCAATTGTTTAGGCTAGCACCGGTTTATCACAATTGGAAGGGTGCGTGCCTGCTTACTACCATTCTGAACACGCTTATTTCCTATAACTGGCCCACCAGTGCGGTGTCTACAATGTGCAACGTAACTTTTATTATTATTATTGTTTTCCCTTACTTACTTCTACACTTCACACAATTTTAGTTTACATCAAGATTTATTTAGACTTATTATTTAAAACAAATGTTATTATTCACTGGTTATTACTTTCTTTATTTATTTATTATTGACTTACCATATTTATTTAGCACAATTTTTTTATTATTATACATTTATGTAATAGATTATTAAGTAATCAATTTACACAAATTAGAAAAGAACAATTTCTCTTCTAAGGGAGAGACAGAAATTCCACACACATATTTATCAAGTTCATCAAGTTAAATAGCCGATCAGCTGTTTTCTGGAATGTAGGTCACCCTCTGTATTTAGTTAACAAAGGAACTTGTGTGTCAGTGAGAAAGGGGGTTTTACTCTTATTGTTCGCTACACAATGCGACTGAATAACACAACTACCGGTATAAACAAGAGAAGGGGAGCACAATCTTATTCAACAAATCTATTATTATTATTACGCTCGACAACACTTTGACTCCGTTCATTCATATACTTTTCTCAATTAAATAAATTAGTTATTTTGTTCACAAGTTTTAAATCACGAACTTCTACTTAATTACTTTATTATTAACAAAGTTATTTTTAATTAATTTTTCTTTTATAACACATACTAGTGTATGTAAGCTATATTGTTGGACATACACTGTGCAGAATGATTCAGGAAACAACAGGTCACGGATTGTCGTAAACAAACCTGTTACAGATTGTTCGGTTGACCAAAATTGTTATGTTTGGTCACAATTCATGTATGCAAGTATTTATATCGAGTAATGCAGGTTCCTACTGGCATATAGAATGCAAAAGCTATATGCATTGTATGACGCTAGGGATATTTCACTTATACATACTATCATTTACACAACTTAATAAACTATTAAATATGTTTTGAACATTAAAGTTATTAAGGTAACTTTCTGAGTGCATAGATCAATAATATATATTCAGTTATTGATCATACAAATTATCTACGCATAGTGATGCAATTTTGTTTACATGTCACAAGTGGCGCAATTTTGTTTGTGACACTCTCTACACAAATAAAACTCTTTCCTTTGTTCCTTTTTTTTTTTTAAAAAAGAGTGACGCAATTTCGTTTGCGTCGCGATGCTCGCAACTACTTTAACTTTTAAGTCATTAGCAGAGTGGCGCAATTTTGTTGCGTCCCGATGCTTACCAACCCTTTCTTACATAAATTAGCAGAGTGGCGCAATTTTTTAACGTCTGTACGCCGCGTTACAAATCCAGGGAACCCGTCGTAATTAAACTCCGTTAATTAGATGGGCTGCCTACGTTGTAACAGAATGTATCACAAATAATTAATATGACAAATTACTTACTAACTGTGTAAGGAAACAATGGCAAGGTATACTAGTGATTTAAGCACTCATCATATGTGTGTAACAAGAAGACTTCTCTTTATTTAACACTAGCGAGTACCCGGCATGCGTTGCAATGCCACTCAAAGAAAGAAAGTGTTTGTATATATATAATATATAAAGACTTCGTTCGCGTGGTCTTCAATTTAATGCGATAATATATTTAGAACAGAATCTATTCCATTGGGTTGCCATAGTAACCAGATCTAATAAGTTAGTTTTTTAAGACTCCAAAGGACCCCCCAGAGGATCGTATCGAAAAAAACACCTATCCTATGTTGGTTCTCCCGTTGCGTAAAATATTTGTGCCAAGTTTGGTTGAAATCGGTCCAGTGGTTTAGGAGGAGATGTGGAAGACCCCAAAGAACCCCATCGAAAAAACACCTATCCTATGTTGGTTCTCCCTTTGCGTAAAATATTTGTGCCAAGTTTGGTTGAAATCGGTCCAGTGGTTTAGGAGGAGATGTGGAAGACCCCAAAGGACCCCCCGAAGTATCATATCGAAAAAACACATATCCTATGTTGGTTCTCCCGTTGCGTAAAATATTTGTGCCAAGTTTGGTTGAAATCGGTCCAGTGGTTTAGGAGAAGATGTGGAAGACCCCAAAGGATCCCCCAAAGGACCCCATCGAAAAAACACCTATCCTATGTTGGTTCTCCCGTTGCGTAAAATATTTGTGCCAAGTTTGGTTGAAATCGGTCCAGTGGTTTAGGAGAAGATGTGGAAGACCCCAAAGGACCCCCCAAAGGACCCCATCGAACAAACACCTATCCTATGTTGGTTCTTCCTTTGCGTAAAATATTTGTGCCAAGTTTGGTTGAAATCGGTCCAGTGGTTTAGGAGGAGATGTGGAAGACCCCAAAGGACCCCCAAAAGAACCCCATTGAAAAAACACCTATCCTATGTTGGTTGCCCTTTGCGTAAAATATTTGTGCCACGTTTGGTTGAAATCGGTCCAGTGGTTTAGGAGGAGATGTGAAAGACCCCAAAGGACCCCCCGAAGGATCATATCGAAAAAACACATATCCTATGTTGATTCTCCCGTTGCGTAAAATATTTGTGCTAAGTTTGGTTGAAATCGGTCCAGTGGTTTAGGAGGAGATGTGGAAGACCCCAAAGGACCCCCCAAAGGACCCCGTCGAAAAAAACACCTATCCTATGTTGGTTCTCCCGTTGCGTAAAATATTTGTGCCAAGTTTGGTTGAAATCGGTCCAGTGGTTTAGGAGGAGATGTGGAAGACCCCAAAGGACCTCCCAAAGGACCCCCCAAAGGACCCCGTCGAAAAAACACCTACCCTATGTTGGTTCTCCCGTTGCATAAAATATTTGTGCCAAGTTTGGTTGAAATCGGTCCAGTGGTTTAGGAGGAGATGTGGAAGACCCCAAGAACCCCCCATAGGACCCCATCGAAAAAAATTCATAAACCTTCGCGGGCGTGCGCACAACAACTCACCGAAGTTTCATCGCAATCGGATGAATGGTATAGGAACGCATACGGGACAAAGAAAGAAAGAAAGAAACATTCATTTTTATAGATATAGATTTAAAAACATTTACTGACAGATCCCATGACATTACTACTTAAATTATTAAAGTTATTTGAATGCTTTCTTTAAACTTTGGGATCAAAATTGATTCTATTTAGCTATACCTCGGATCCGGGTAACCTTCGGTATTTATTCTTTAAAACTTTTAGTCATACTGAATTCATGATATTAGCTTGCAAGACTTTCTTTTATTTAACGATTGGAAGAATGGTATTATTACTTGAATTATATTACTATACATTAGCATATAAACTGTTACAACGTATGAAGTTTGAATAGTTACATGAAATTCTTAGATTTAATTTATTAGTCTTTACAAAGTTAATAGTCTCTGAAAAGTCTCTTTTAAGGTGTGTTGTGTAACAAATATTAGTAACCCTCGATAGACAGGCTATCGAGTCACCTTTTTATTGGTATGCAGAAAACTCGTCCTGGGGTGTCCGTCTTGGGAATCCTGAATAGCGACGTCGTCATCTCGGTCTGGTCTTCGTCAGTAAAGGGCTCCAAAGTCCGCAGGTTGAACCTTCTACGATGGTACTTGTAGATTCTCGGATGTCCTGATCTGCATATTCTGTCGTGTGTACTAGAGTTTGTGGCTTCTGATAGTTCACATCTCCAGGTATGATGTTGGAAGTGTTGTTAGTTCTTGAAGTTCTAAGTCATCTTGTGTTACACCATTTTTTACGTTTCGAGTTACACTTTAAGTCTCTTGTTTTTTACATAACTATACTAGTTAACACATACATATGCTTTAAGCAGCTATTTCTTGTATACCACATT
The DNA here is from genome assembly GCA_034769895.1 of Magicicada septendecula. Lineage (NCBI taxonomy): Eukaryota > Metazoa > Arthropoda > Insecta > Hemiptera > Cicadidae > Magicicada > Magicicada septendecula. The sequence continues at coordinate 58,172,188 of CM068374.1, forward strand.
AAGGTAAACGAAAATATCGGTAACATAGTATAAGAGCATAGCTCTTACGTCTGTACTGTATGAAGTCACCATTGCGAGAGAGCGAAATTCTGCTCCCTTCGTCTGGTACTGGACAAAATGGTAGAGGGGCAATTACTGCGCAAGAATATAGTCCCTGTCTCTCTTTGTGTTAACATTTTTATTTATACAAACTATCCCTAAACAAATATACATAATTTAAATCAGTTGTTTTAGCGACTATCTGTGTCTTCAGATTTTTTAATTATTAACATTAGGTTTTTTTATCTTATTCTAACTTACACAAGACTCGGAAAACATGTCGAGTCTGGAATCAACAGGTCAGCGCCTGATAACAAGCAAAGGGTTAAATACGATATTAATAACTCTTTACAATTTATCCTTTTATTAGGGTATCTTCTTACTAACTAATTACTGCTTCCTCTCATACTGAGTACATACAGGTTTTTTTTATATTAATACAGTGAGATTTAAATGGCTTAATAGCTCGCAACCTTAATTTTTTAAATTTTTATTTTCTTGATTATTTTTACAATTTAAATCGTCACAGGTGGGGGATATTATTTTAGTAATTGTTGAACCGAATTCAAGTAAACGATTTTAATTATAAATCTTAAAGCATGGAAGTCGTGCATTGTTTTCTATACCGCTTTTTCGTGTACGTTATAAATACCCCGCAGTTCAGAAAAAGGCGTCTTTCAAGTTGTTGTTACAACTATAAGATTATACTCAAAGGCAATGCAAATTCTACAGCGAGTAAATGTTGAATACGTTTAAAATAATTTGTCTGTAAAATACTGAATTTAGAAAGCACCTCGTGTTCACAACAGAACTTCGTAAAATATATTATGCCGTGAACAGACATCACCGCACATTTCCAAATTAATTATTTTTGTGTTCCCATCCATTAAATCTGTTATCGAGTTTGCCGTGTTCTTGTATTAAGTATTAAGATTTCTTGGAGCAGTTTAATTTCGTGCGAACAAAATAATAATAATAACAACGCATCCGCTCCACCGACGACAAACAAGGACGCACAGCCCAAGTAATTAAGTTTCGAGGACGTGACCTTGTGTTGTGTACTAACCCCCACCCTCCATCACTTACGCGCGCTCATTACATCCGTTTGAAATCAAATTTAATCTGTTCTAAGCGCTGGTATAAATTAAAGTTTCTTGACTAGGGCGTTCTTGTTTGAATATAAGAATAAACATTACTCTGGATCAGAACGTTTCGGTAAGAATATAAACAATTTCCTTACTATAACGCTTTGTATCCGAATTGAACATAATCCGATGTTATTCTCACTTCAAGTTGTATTTCTCCATTTTTGAACAGGCGATGCGAGTTCTCAGTGCTGACTCGACCGTTTAGTATTTGTCTGTCTATCTGTTTTTAGTGTGTCTCACGATACATTTTGACCGTATCAACCGATTTTTGTAAAACTAGGCATGTGTGTCTATACTTTAACTATACAGAACCAGAGAATATTTTAAGTAATACTAGTGGCAGATGTTAGTGCCGGTGCCGAAAAGTGAGAAAAAATTATAGAAATCAGCAAATCACGAAGGTTTGAATTTCTGTATACTATATTACCTTGTCTGTATAGTATGCGAATTGCGCTTGAACGAGCGGTGTCCGTCCACACTACACTTAAAACAAACAAACAATCATCTTACATCAGGAAGACGCTGAATTCTAGGATGTATATCGCCCTAAATAGAGTGGGTACTGCATTTTTTTAACCAAGGCCAGCAGTGACAATGTTCTTACAAGTTAACGAACGAAGGCGAAGACTTCCTGATGAAGAACTATACAAACATAATGTGTTCAAGAAGTTTCTTTCAAAAGACTCCATTTTTTAAGTTTGTACCTATGATGTAAATAAAGGAAATATTTTGTTACTGGCATATTTTATTCTTTTTCTTGCTTAACTAACTTATTTAGTTGTAAAGCAATTGAATATGAAATGTTTATGCATTTTTCATTAAAAGAAAATTACTTAAAATTAAAGAAACCTATAGTGTTTAAGCTTTTGCCAATCTCAATACTGTATATAATTACAGTACTTTATATATTTTTAAGTAGACCAGTGAAAAAGGCTTTCAATTTGTAACAGGGCCACATGTAGTTAGTAGGCCTAATGTGCATATCACACTGTAATGTACTTATTGAATATTATATAGTTAATTATAATGAATCGATTTGAGTGTTTATGATTTTTTTTTAATTTTCCTGCTGTCTAGAGCATTTGTGTCTATTTTTACAGTTAATTTCACGCGTAAAAAATGAACATGATCATGATCAAGTTAAATTCAAATTACATAATTTTCAATGTGTAATTGGATTAGTGCCGCCTAGTGCAAATTCTTTAAACTATGCTTTGTACAGAACCCTATTGTTTTTGAGATTGATCCCCCCGCCCCCAAGAATAGGGAAGAGTGGAAGAAATGCAAGGAATCAATATTGTGAAAAAATCGCAAAAGTCCATGTGGTATATCAAATTAAAGGAAATTTTAATCACAATTTGGATATCGTGTACCTACATTCCGTAACAACATGTGCGGCAGAATTTTTGATTTAGATGTGTATAAGTGAGGGAAAATTACTTTTACTGGACTCCGAAGAAACTTCTAATCCACAAAGGTACATCAAACAAGAAACTGCACTACTGAGGGAGTCACTTTACCATTACACACACAAAAACATGCGCAAGACACACACACACACACACACACACACACACGCAACACACATTGTCTGTCGAGAAATATTAAATAATAAATAAAAGTTTGTAAAAGCGTAATAAAACTAGTAGTGCTACATGGGAGTGGGACGTGATGAACCATGGTACTTAGACACGAACAGAAACTACCGAGTTTTGAGAAAAGTCCAAAGCGTGTACAAACTAAATGCGCCTGACTCGTAAACTTTCATGATCTGCATTAACAATAACACTGGTTTTCCGTTGAAACACGTATTTTTCTCAGGCACGTGGCAGGGTATACTCTCCATGATCATAGAAGAGACACAGATATACGGCAGGAATTAAATATTATGAGTATACTCGACAGGATCGCCCAGTATCGGCTGAATTGGTGGGAACATCTTTGCCGAATGGATGACTGCCTCATCCCCAAACAACTATGGAACCCTAAGCCGAGGGGACGGAGAGGTGTGGGACGTCCGAGGAAGCGCTGGAGTGTCTAGCTCTAATCTATGCCTATTTAAGACCGGATCAAACCATCGGTTTAATCATTGAAGATGACGATGATGATGATAATGAATATCGTTAGTTACTTTTCTTAAAGAAAATTATTAAATTTATTTGCTCCTGTTTCTTTCCTTATTGTTTATCTTGTAGGCCTATTTATTTAGATTGGATTACATTTTTTATTAAATTCATATTTTGTACTAAAGGAAACAGATGATTTACAAGTTGAAAGATGCCACTGTTGTTTTGTACTAATTTTAAATAGTTTTAATTGTTGTGATTCAAATTATGATGTGTAAATAATTGTAGTAAAAGTTGTTAAAATTATTAATTCTGTTAAAAAAATTGATTCTCTACTTGTTATAAATTACTGCTAGTGAATTGATATGAAAAAATAATAACTTTAAAAAAATTTGTCTTATCTTTGATGAACTGAAGTCCTGCACAAAAAGAAAGTAGACATTTATGGGTAGGTAGTTTTCCGCATAACGTGGTTACTTGTTATCAGATTTCAACAAGCAAGGTGGCGTTGTGTTCACAATAAACTGCGTAATATTTTACTCAATGAACTATAATTTGATGAAATTAAAATTTACAGAGCTAGTTGTGTCAAAGAAATAAGTGGCCACTACTTTTAAGATTGAGATCACAAAACAACGATATTTTGTTTATATAATGATCAAGTGTACAAAATTTTATGAAGATATCTAAATCCAGTCTTGAGATATAGTTTTCCGTAAAGAACACAAAATGGCGGTCAAACGAAAAACAAGACGTTTCCGGACCGGACCTATGTTTATAAGATTTTTTCCTTTTATTGATGCCAAGAATACGTGTGTATGTGTGTGTGTGTGTGTGTGTGTGTGTGTGCGCGCGCAGTAGAGCGTCGACTATTTGGACTAGTTGGTATTCGACCCAGTCCGGATTTTCGATTCATCCGGATTTTCGAACATATAAAAAAAATCACTACTTAAAGTAGGCCTATAAGGATAGACGGGGTACCTACGAAAACTCATCATTATGTTAGAAACATCATTTTTGCTATTTTTATTCCAAACACTTACACAAATATTGTATAAAAACTTTTTTTAATCACAGATTCTGAAGAAATACGCAGATCAGAACTACGATAAGAGTCACCAATTTTTTTTTTTCAACAAGGCTTGATGTACGTTTATTGGAGGCCAGGTCTCTCAGTCTCTTTAGTAACGAAAGTTGTTTAGTAGAGCATTCGGGCTGCTTTTCCAGCCAAGACATTGCAGTTTCCAATGCGTTGAATGCATCGGGGTGTGAAGATCCGGCTGATGCCTCGTCAGCGAAGTCTTCACTTTCGTCGTTTCCGTTATCGTCTGGTGGCACGACCTCAGCTATAGTATTAGTTATTTCTTCATCATTTAAAATTTGACGATCGAGTCAGGAGTGGGCTTGTTGTTGTCATCCCTACCACTCTCACATTCCATTCGTCTACTATAACACTGTATATAGGCTAGGTTCAAAGATATTCAGTAATTTGAACAAGCTTGCGCAAAACGTTCCCGATCTATTGGAATCTCGATTTTCATACCGCTGCCGATGAGTTGAATTTTTCTGTGGATACGGTCCGGATTCTTGACACTCCGGATTTTTGACGTCCAGATTATCGACGCTCTACTGTTTGTTTGTGTGTTTAGTGCGTTACACTCTGTATAGAGGTAATTAATATCCATTAAATAATCAGTTATATAGCTTACAATGTAACACACACACACACACACACACACACACACACACACACACACACACACACACACACACACACACACACACACACACACACACACACACACACACACACACACACACACACACACACACACACACACACACACACACACACACACACACACACACACACACACACACACACACAGTGATGTTAAATATACATTAAATATTTGTACTATATAACAAGGAAGTACGAGTACTTTATTTCAAGTACTACTCCATATATGTTATATGTAGCCTATATAATATGTACAACACAAGGAAATTCGTTTCGCCAACTCCAAATAACTTATTTTCTTCTTTCCAAGAATAACGTCTAACCAGACGTGAGTATACCGCAGGGACATGTCAGTTATAACGCTGTCATTCCACCGTCTCACAGTTGATTGACGTCCGTGTCGTTTGGATACGTGTATAGTTAAAGAATATTCAACAGCGTGTTTTATTGGAACTAAATTGTAGCTATGTTATAAATTTCAGGTTCTCAATTCAATTTTGGAACCGCTTAACGGAAATTTCTTACCTCCCTGTTTCTCTCACTCTCATTATTTCTTCCCCCCTGCCTCTCTCTCTCTCTCTCCCTCTCCCTCGTTGTCTATATCTATCTATCTACCTATCAGTGGCGTGGTGTGGGTACATAACTTCTATTGCCGGTTCTGATAGGCCTAAAACTTAGCCTAAAATTTAATTCTAATTTTTTCTAGTATCTAAAAATTAATTCGAATTTTTTCTAGTATCTAAAAATTATTTCGAATTTTTTCTAGTAGCAAGTGTTCTTTTTAGAGCCAAAATATTTTTTTTAGAGTATTTTCTATCATACACTAGCAGAAGAAGAAGGTCCCGGTTCAACGGGATCAAACTCCATTATACTTACACAGAATAAATGAGTACACAAATAATCGAATTAATAGTAATAAAGACAAACAGAGAAACACGAAATAACTGAACGAACAAAACACAAATAGGTACGTAGTAACTGCTCCACGTCGGTTCCGAAAACGAACATACAGTAGCTGCTAACTGAGCGTTTTGCTAGTTTATACAGCGGCAACACATTGGGTGGACGAATGTGTCTCCCCTCTACCGTTTGTACAGTGACAACTAGTACGAGGTCAATGACCGTACGCAGTAAAACATTGCGAATGTCCGAGCCGGCTACACAAGACGGTGCAAGTGCAAAGCAGTTCGAAAGCAACGCTATACTTTTCTTCAATTTTCCCTACTACGTAATATTGCTCGGATTTCAAATTATTCAATAACCAAAGTATTTACCGCCGGCAACAGCGGTTACATGGACGCCACGCTACTGCCATACTATCTATCTATCTTTCTATCTGTCACCAGTCAGTTTGATGACAGTTCTTCCTGTTGATCCAATTTCTTCACTGCCAACTACTTACAGTATCCCACGTCCTCAGCAATCTGCTTCAGGTCCTCCAATCTCTGCCTTCGCCTTCACTTTCCATTCACCATTCCCTCCAAGGGTATCTCAACCAGTGCCCCACCAACTTGTCTCTTGTTTTCTCATTATAGTTCTCAACAAAATTTACGGACTCCCATTGGTTACAGACCGTTCAAACGTTATTTTTTCCACCCATATCTTTTTTAACGTTCTCCTGTAACCGAAAATTTCAAGCGCCCCTAATGTTCGTCGTACAACTTTCCTTCATCTTCCAGGATGTTTATCTATATAATGTGATGCTACAAGCGTATACGTTCAGGAGTTTCTTCCTAGTTCCTTTTTCTCCTCCTCCTCCTTCTTCTTCTTCTTCTTCTTCTTCTTCTTCTTCTTCTTCTTCTTCTTCTTCTTCTTCTTCTTCTTCTTCTTCTTCTTCTTCTCCTTCTTCTTCTTCTTCTTCTTCGCGTTCTTGTTCTTGTTCTTCTTGTTCTCGTTCCCGTTCCCGTTACCGTTACCGTTTTCGTTCTCTTTCTTGTTCTCGTTGTCGTCGTCGTCGTCGTCGTCGTTGTTGTTGTTGTTGTTGTTGTTGTTGTTGTTGTTGTTGTTGTTGTTGTTGTTGTTGTTGTTCTTCTTCTTCTTCTTCTTCTTCTTCTTCTTCTCTCTTTTTTCTATTTCTTCTTCCTCTTCCGAAAGCGCTACAGTCCATGTCAACCGCTGGTTTTGTTAGTTGACCTCTTCCAGACATCCCATTTGATTCTCCTCTTTCCCATGCTGTAGCATTTATCATTTTCCTAGCATCCGTTACTACACTCTGTGCATACTACTTGTATTCCGCGTACAGATAACCATGTCCATATTTTGTTTGCAATGTTTATTCTTATTAATACGATCAGATTTCAGTGGCTTGAACTTAGTTTTCGTAACGCGAGGAATCTGGAGTATTTGGCCTTACCTCTAAGACCCTAATAATCCGGGTTGGACCATTTCTCCCTCTATTTTCTGACTTGACCATTCTTCCTACTGGTACTGGTTACCCAGTCTTCTGCAGGATTGCTCAGGGTTTCTCCCGGGTTTCGCCAACTTGGAGGAGTGAGCAGGAGTTGGGTAAGATAAGCTAGCGACTGTAACTTGCGATAAACTCATACGTTGCCCTTCATTATCCTATTTTGACCTCACCTCCTCATTCTTAATATTTTCATACAAGGATATATAAAAAGGATAGTGTTTGTAACAAGGATACAATTATTTAAAATTTTAAGGACATTTTGTCCATCCGGTTATACCTTGCTTGAGCGAGTTCAGTTGTTAATATGTATGCTGGATATGTTACTAGCATGTAGAGGGGTAAATTCGTCGTAAGTTCTACTAGTGATGGCCTTCCTGTAACATAAAATATTACTTAATGGTTTACTTAACTTGTAATCCACACTTAAAATGTTTACTTTACTTAAAATGTTTATTCACACTATAGGAAAAAATTTCCGTTTAGAACAATATTTAATTATGTCATTATGTTATTAGAGAAATGTTGCCACGAATGTCTCGATGCATTCAATTAAGTTTATAACACATAGAGATATTTGATTACTATGTATTTTACAATGCACTTTGCAAATGCTTGTGCAAAATATTAAAATGAAATAGAATGGGAACAGCTGATTAAATTATTTTGTACGCATCGAAACCATGAAACATAAATTGGGACACGAATTGCCCTTAGGTTATTGAATCTACAAATATAATAATTTGAGTGTAATTATATTACGTAATATTGATTTTATTCTTTGTAGTAATAACATCATATTAATTATTGGACGCTGTCGTATTATTGTTTATATAAACGATCTTAGCGAAAAATCATTTATAAACTCCAGAATTATGTAATTGGCGTTAATTATGAAGTGTTATTAAACAAAAAAATTACCAGAAAAGAGATTAAACTTTGTCTTTTCTAGAATGTACACACATTACTTCAAGTAACACTAACTCAAATATCACTATTATGGGCTGATTTAGAACCATACGTTTTAATTCATGAATTTCAGGAATATTTCATTATTGAGTATGTGAAAGTTATTATCGTTCGATTAGCGTGACCTGATTAAGACTAGTAAACTCTCAATTACATTTTTCACGATATCGATTGAATACTCTTTGAACACTTGGTGAAACATATTACTACAAAGCATTTTAAAAACACAGAAAAACTTGGTAATTTTTACAATTTTTACCTTTTTGTATGATGTGATTTATTACTCCTCCTCCTCCTATGGCGTTACAGACCAAGTCGGGCCCTGGCCTCCACCAATCTCCGCCTCCAATCCACTCTATCCACTGCAACCGTCCTCCAGTTTCTTATCCCCATGCTCTCGCGTCCTCTGCAACGGCAGTGATTTATCACAACGCATCCAATTAAGTAGATAAATGGATAATTTATAATTTATTAGAAATTTTAGAAATTAGAAAAGCAAATAAAATTAACAAAAATTTAACAAACGAACTGACAGAATTCTTTGTATCTCCTTTATTAAAAGTTGTTATTTAGTTTATTTAATATTTAGATTTTGCTTTCCTATTATACTTATTTTTACAGTCACTTGACCTTCTCTATACTAGCTCCTCCACCCCGTCCAACATACACACACCACACATGTTCATATGCACGCCTTTAACACATGTTCACCATCCTACACATTCTTTGTATTTAGTTGCCCTCAGCAGCTCTTTGACAATTGAATTAAAGGCTGAAACAATTGTCAAAAGTTAAGGAATAAATTGTGAAGCTTACTTAGTGCATGTGTGTTTTTAAAAATGTTGTACTTTATTTTTATTATTACTTATGATGTAACGACAGAAAATTTGTAGACTTGTATTAGTTTGAAATGTGACGTTAAAAGTAGATAGTGTTACGACGGTCTTACTGATCGTCATATAATACAGAGGAAACAAATTACAGACACCAATGAAGTCACTAATAATTAGGTTTAATTAATATCAAATAACAACTTGTAATCAACTCGTACAATAATTCCAGTTAAATTTGTCCACACGCAATAACAATCTCAAATAATGGAGTTCCACACTAATTTTTAACACAATAACACTTCGCCAAAATACATCAACCACCAATCGATCCGCACTAAGGAAAATCGTTCAAAGTAACTGATTGACAAACCAGCTGATGTGGTTTTTATAGGTCGCGCAAGTGTTTCAGAATAAACTTTCCATCCAGACAGCGGTGTGCCAGCTAATGCGTACTTCAAGTGTCCTCTTGAATAATCTGGAACATACTTGTGTGCGGCCTTGACTGAGGCTACACCTGGTCGACTAGCAGAGGGGACGGATGAGGACGCTCTCGGCTGTTCGAGAAGGTTCCTTAAATGCGTAACAATAGGTTTGTCTCTACACGAGTTAATAATGCTTTACTATCACATGACCAGTGCTGAATAACACCGCATTAGGATCACAACTCCTGTGTGAAACGGATACTCACTCATATTATTTAGTAGTAGAGCATAAATGGCCAACACCGTGGTAAACATTTTTGAAAAGAAGAGTAAATAAATAATTAAATATTTATTAAAATATATTTCATTTAGCTCTTGCGGACCGGAAAAAGTACAAGTTTCTTTAAATTTTTAACAACGCACAAAATATAAATGGTTCTCGTAAATAAAATAAGCCAAATCTTTTGTTATGTAAGAAATGTAACAATTCCGTCATTTTCGATCTGAATTCCATAATCTATTCCAAATCTATCAGTAGTAATTTACTTAAAGAAAAGCATATGCACACATACAAACGGAAAATGAAGCCTTTTTCTTCGTTATATGTTTCTCGGACATTTGTCCTTTACAAACAGAAAATACGCTGTTGCAGTCTGCCACATGAAAAATTCCCAATTATCGATTTTGAGGCTCCCAGCTCGAAAATGTGAGCTGATCGGAAATATGATCTGAAAGGCTCGAAACCGCAACCGGAAATTATTTATATAGTGGTGTGCAACAGCGTAGTAATTTTTGTTTGTTATTATAAGCACTAACATAAATTTATTACTTAAAATATTGAGCTCAGCGGAAAAATACAAATATTGGAAGCGACCGAGATGTAGACTTTAAGAGTACAGGGATACTGAACCTTACGCTGCTGGATATGAAGAAATGTGATGGCATTAGCAAAAGATACAGCGCCCTAATGGTTATACGGGGGTCAGTTGAAAAGTTCGCGCAGCGACGTCTGTAGGTCAGTGGTAGAAATAAAATCTTTCGTGAGCTGCAAGACGTATATTTCGCATGAACCCTTGTTAATTTCCAGATATATCTGTCAATTTATTCATTTTTTATTAGCTGTTTGAAATTTTCCTGTCACGCGTGTTTTTTTTTTAAATGCATAAATTCAAACATCGTGTTGTGATGAATTCATTGTTAAAAAAAATTTAGCGTTAACGGAAAATCAAAACGAAATTGTGAATATGTTAGGAGACGCGGCGCCTTCAGAAACAACGGTAAGTGGGGCACACTCGAGTTTAAACGTGGTCGTACAAGCACTGAAGACTATCCCGCCAGTGGACGTCCATATAAAGTGCAACAAAAAATGACATTGAAAAGAATTTCATAGGCTGTTGGAAGCCCGCTGATTGAGGAGTGGATGACGTTGCTAACATCATAGGCATCTCATATGAGCTTGTGTATCATACTTTAACTGAAGAACTTGGTGTGAAAAAGCGTTGTGCAAGACGGCTGCCGCATCTGGAGTTGTTGCATTTTTTGGGTGTCCAGTGCTCGTAGCTCGTATTATCTTCATTGCTCGTACAACCACGTTTAAACTCAAGTGCCTTGTTATAAACCGTTGGTTTTGAAGCGCAGCATCTCCTGACAGAATTACAATTTTCTTCTGAATTTCCGTTGGCGCTAAACAAATTTTAAATAGGAATCACACCAAGATGGTTGATTTTGTCCGTTTTCCAGAACACGCATGACACGTCAATTTTAAACAGCTTCTAAACAGTGAATAAATTGATAGATCGATTTGGAAATTAACAGTTCGCACAAAATACAAATCTTGCAGCACACGAAAAATTTTAGTTTTACCGCTAAGCCACAGATGTCGTACCGAGAACTTTTCAACTGACCCTCGTATGTATGATTATAATATTTTTATATCTTTAAATAATGTTTGTTCTGCGTAACTATTAACAATCAAAATAAAAATTATAACACGTCAAATTTTGATTCCATGTTTCGTTTGTAATGTGTTTAAATAATTTTAGTAATGTAAAATTCAAATATGAATAGGCATAATTTTAATTTTTCACCCCTGTATTATTAACTGTTTAACAATTAAGTACTAAATTAATAGAAATTTAAGTGTTATATTAAAATATTTCTTCTTCAAAAACATACATTTACCAATATTGAGTCGTGTGTTTGAATTATTTACACTTATATTTTTTCTGTTTTAAGGGTGGTTTTTACCCTCATCTACTAAATTGATAGAATTTGCAGTGTGATATTAAGGTTTGTCCACCCCAAAACATATTGTTACGACGGTCTCCTTGATCGTCGTATGGTACAGTGGAAAACAATATACAAGACACCAATTAAGTCACTAATCACCAGCTTTAATTATCACAATTACACATTTTGTAACCAACAAGATAATCTCTTACAACAAATCAAATAAAAATTGTTCACACGCAATAAAAATGTCAACTAATATAAAACACAATTGTATTACAATTGTCTCGCACAATTATAAAACACATAACACTTCGCCATAATACTTAGAACCGCACTGTGTAAATCGCCCTACAATACTGCAAACTAAGCAGCAGGTATGGGCTATTTATAGTCTGCAGAGTTCCATAATATGCGTCCTTAAAAAGCCATCGATAATTCTAGAGGACACTCAGCGCGACCTTTGCAGAAACACGCACCGTTGGCCTAATTGAGATGCTTCTAGATCGATACCATCAAAAGCACGAGACGTTCCGCACTACGCAATACTGTCTCGCATGCCAAGCGTCACGTACGCATTACAGCTGCGGGAATAGCCGAGGAATGACTAGAACAACGTTCTCCAATGTACCAGAACGTTTCGTAACGGCGGAACATTATATATACTAATATTGAGCAGTCTCTTTTGATCACTAATTTTGTAATATTTTTTTTTTAAAGCTAGTGTTTGATTCACCATCTAATGATTTTATACACACGTTTGTGTATACTACAGAGCAAATTTGATATGGTAGTCTTCAATATTGCGTCCATACTCATTAACGAGAAAATCGCGACAAAAACGTGAGAAAGCAATATTTTGTATATCAATCCCTCTGAAATCGTCGATTTTACCCTCAAAATTGTATTAATACACGCTTTCACGCCATGTTCACAGCTGTCCGTGCATGGACGGTAACAACCCTTATTCAAATGATGTTAAATTTTAAGGAGTATTTTAATTATAAGAACAATAGATATGATAATGTGAATAAATTACACCAAACTGTGGAGGTTATAAAAATGCACAAAGGGTTAAAAAACCATTTGAAAGTGACATACAATAAAACTACAGTGAATTAAAAAGTGAATAACTCTCCAAATAATTATAATATAAAAGTGTAAGTTACGTATAATAAACATGTGAAAATTAGCGATCGATTGAGTATCGCGTAGTGTAAAACAAACTTCGCAATTCGCGAAGATAAGCGAAATAAGAGAATTGAACGAGAGTGGGGGAAAAGACGCTTTCTTGAAACTCTAACAGGACCAATATTGTTCAAACAGGAGTTTTGCACAATGTGGCTATAAATACCAGGTCGCGCTAATAAAATTCCTTCTTCTATATTCAACCGTTGCTGTAGGAGGCTATGTCAGTCAATTACGCGATCGTAAATCTACAGTAAGCGTCACCTGACGACTTGTGAGGCAGAACAGAGGTTCGATGGACACACCTACAACCCATGATGTGAGCAGAGCCATCAACAACTAAGAAAGACAAGCAGTGGAGGCCTGGAAGAGGACCCGCGGACCCGAGAACACGAAAGACTGGAGCAAGGACTGGAAGAGGACTCAAGGACACGAAGGACTGGAGCAAGGACTGGAAGAGGACCCGAGGACCGGAGGAGGACACACTGAAGTTGCCACATCAAACGAGGCGATAACAAACCATAATAATAAATAGACAATTGAAAGACAATATTGAAACTAGAATGAAAGACATTCCAACTGTTGCTAACAAAATTTAAATTGTACATATAATGTAAAGTCTTATTGTAATTTAGAATAATGTCTAATGTTGAGAAAGTAGTATTGGAATAACGTAAATGCTATGAGAGAGCAATGCTTGATTTTTAAATTGAAGTAAAGTAGAATAATTAGTAGAGTCTTTAATTGCTAAAAGAATAATGCATATGCTATAAATTTAAAAGAGAATTAAAGCCAAGTAAAAATTAAAGAAATAATTGAAACAAAAGTAAATTCATTGTAAATTGATAAGCAATTGCAAAAGATGGCCACACTAAATGAGTAAGCCGAGAGCAGAAATAGATAATTAAGAGTAGATAATAAGATTTGTGTATAAACTGTTTAGACATAAATTGTTCACATAAATGACATACATAAGATCGCACAAGCGATGAATAATGTATATTTTTTTTGTATTGCCGAAATAAGTAAAGAGGTTGATAATTTAATTATGTAAACATTTAAAAACTTTATAACATTGTCTTGTTATTACAATTACACCCAAACCAAACCAGTAAAAGTTGTTATGTTATATAACTTGTCGCTCTAAAAGCCTGGGGCTTCCCAAATTAAATAAATTTGGGGTTGTTATGTTATAGCACATATACCTGAAATAATTAATTGATGGGTATAGGTAGTGACAGAGAGGAAGAAGAATGGCGGAGTGTGTGTGTGAGAGAGAGAGAGAGCAAGAGTTGGGTTACAAATAGCCAAGACATTAAATACGGTTTTCTCTTTAAAAAGTAACGATGCCTTGGGGGAGTAAACGAGTATGATGAAAGACATCCACTGAGCTTTACGCACAAACTGCGACCCGTGTACAAAGTAACGGCAGTAATAGCGGACTGTTGCAACGGAAACCATATGTCACATTATAAAAGAAGTATGTAACATAATGGTGTCTACATAAGAAAAGTAAGATCAGTGACTTCCTGTCCCGCAAGACATTACTCTGACACGAACATACGCTAACAAAACATATAGTCGCAAAGCTCCGTTATATGTTTTATATGTGTAGTAAAAAGCGTTAATAAACACATTATTAACGCTAATGTGTTTACGTTCCCTCTCAAAAACGAACTTCTTTTTTCCTACAGTCTAAAGTTTAAACTAAACACAAGCCTATATTTATAGAGCCTATTGGTTGTCTTTCTTTTATAGGTAACACAGTTGTTTCTTAAAGTACATCTGTAGAACACGTATATGTTTTTCAATACTAAATACTTTTACATGTATATTTTGTATAATAATTATCGTTGTATTTTTATCTGACACACGTTCCACAGAATAAGTCTGTATCTTGTTGTTGTTGTTGTTGTTGTTGTTGTTGTTGTTGTTGTTGTTGTTGTTGGTCTTCTTCTTCTTCTTCTTCTTCTTCTTCTTCTTCTTCTTCTTCTTCTTCTTCTTCTTCTTCTTCTTCTTCTTCTTTAGAACTACAGCTCAACATGAGCGCTGGCGTCCAACATCAATCTTCCCCAATGTCACCTATCGTGCCTTCTCATCGTAACCCTCACATCCATTCTTCTTAGATATTCCAGCACATCATCATCCAACCATCCTAGGTCGGTTCCTCTTTCTGCTTTTATAAACTTGCTCTCTCAGAATTTTCTTTGGCATTCGTTGATCACCTTTGGGTGACCTAACCGTTGTATTCGTTGAATGCTTATAATTCTTACAACGTCCTCACGCTTCGAAAGCTCATCTATATCATGGTTATTTCCTATTCTTTTACTGCGAATGTCTACTCTTTACAATTTTGTTGTGAATGTTTAGTGACGGGTAGACCTTGTTTAACAAACCATTCCACCACAACACGATGTTCGATTTTATCCATTTTTCGAAACATGCTTTACACGTAGGCCTAAGTTTCAAACTGACGGTAAGTAATGAAGAAATTGGCAGACAGACTTGAAAACTAACAGGTGTTTACAAAAGTATGAATCGTACAACACACTAAAAATTTTAATTCTACGTCTAACCAATAAATGTCACTCCGCGGACTTTTCAACTGACTCTCGGTACCCGTTAAATTTACACGCGACTTGGTAATTGGTATTCTTTAATTGTATTAAATTATTGTACCTTGAAATTAGTTTTCCTTGGATCCTTATCCTTAACAGGAATGCTGTATGCGTGTCTTGTGTCTGTGTTTCGTTGAAGGTGTCTTCTTACCTAGCAGAGAGTAGGCCTCTGACAGTGTATTTCTTTCTTTTAATTCTGAAAAGATTTATGAAATCATCATCCTCATCATCACCACTCCAAGGACTAGCCCTTAGACCTCGTGCGGAACACATCTCCTCCTCGGTGTACCGACATCTCTCTTCCTAGTAGGGTGACAACCCAAGGCAGCCACAGGTAGACGGATATCAGGCATGCGATTCAAGTGTTCACACCATCTCCTTCTGTGGTCTTTAATCTTCTGGTGCAGCAATAATACAATGTTTAAATCGCGGCTGATAACCGCGTTCTTTCCCCGATCAAAGAGCGAACAACCTTGCTTTCCTTTTAGAAATTTCATTTCGGCTGCCTGAATCCTCTGCACGTCCCTTTTCGAGGCAGGACTATGTAAATTGAACACTCGGGTCTCGATGCGCAGTAGACAAACACCTCGTTGCGAGGCTAACAAAATGTTCATTCAATTCGCACATGCGCAGAACAGTTTTGTGCAGTGTTTCATTGCGTGATCATCGGCTGGAACAAGACTGGCGAGAACAACGGAAGCATTTGTGTGACAGAGAGGGAAATAATATGGAAGTGAGACAGTGAACGTTATAGCGTCTCTCCCCTCTCTTCTCCCTAGATTATTTAGCTATACTTGAAAGTGGGGGTAATTTATGCATTGGGTCGGGGAAGATTACTGTTCAGGAAAAGCTGGCGGGCTTATACCAAGAGTCCATATCTCACTAGTATACAGGAATGTGGGGACAGCCACAGTTTTATAAAATTTCATTCGGGTATCCTTCCGTATTTTATTTTTCAGGTGCCTATGATGCGTCTAAATTTTGTTAGCTTACCCCAATCAATAAGATTTATGAAATCTACTCTCAAATACAAACCTCTAAAGAAAAACGTTTGCCTGGTTACAAGCGTGCAGTCTTCTCTTCTACAAACAAACATACAAACGACTTTTGTTACCCCATTTGAAGAATACACTGGGATTTGTGGAAGACATCCTGTTTAGCCTTACTAAAATTATAACAAACGGCAAACACAAAAATTGACTAACACTTCTACAGGGTTTCAAGTCACACATGTTATAAACAAAAGTTATGTAAATTACTAAATTTCACTGTGTTCACATAATAAAGATTCGACAAGTATTTTCTGCTCTCGACAGCCGTCGCCTCAGATTTCAATTAACGCTTTTGTTATTTCCTCCATCAAAACTGTTAACGAGCTGGCTGTGTGAAGGGTACGCATTTCTTGGAGCAGTTTAATTAGGTGCGAATCAATAACAACGCATCCACTGTAGATGACAAACAAGGACGCAAGATGCCAATAATTAAATTGTGTAGGACGTGACCTTGGGATGTGTATTCATCCTCCCACTGAGCTAACCTGTTAAACTCTTTTTAGGTGCAATTATTTCTCATATAATTAGTTCTCATCAGAAAGAGCACATCTGTGTGTGCAGACAATGCTTTTGTTGTTACACAAATCATTGTGAAGCATCGCGAAATCAATAAAGAAACGTATATAGCTTTTGTTGACTTTGTGAAAAGTCTTTGATAGAGTAGAAAGAAAACTGCTGTGGATATCCTCAGCAACTTATAAGAACTGTACAAGGCCTATATAATGGAACAAGCATAGCTGTTAAAAAATAATTGTATGATATCTCAACCAATATCTTTCAGACAAGGGTGCAGTATATCACCTACTCTTTTTGACATTTATATTGACGATCTGGTAAGGAAATGGAAATAACTATTGAGCCTTCGTATTAAGTTATCACAAGACAGATATTTGAATGTGGTGTTGTTTGCTGACGACTTGCTTGTACTTCAAAATACGAGTTGTCTCGTATATAATCTCGTTTGAAAAAATCTGTTTTTAAGCTTCATCAGATTTGCAAACAATACAATATAAAAACGTCCACTATAATATCAAAGGTCACAGCAAGGAGCTAATAAGAACATAAATAATGATTGGTAATCGAATTCTAGAACAGGTGAGCCATGTTAATTATTTGGGATATGACATTTGAGATGATGAAAATTATGATATTGATGTTAAGTTAGGTAAGTTCCAGATGATCAGTGGAACAATCAACCCTATTTTGAGAAGCAAGGTACGTCGAGATACAAAATTAAAGTTTTAGAAAGTTATGACAGTCCCTGTACTGTCCTATGGATGTGAAATGTGGACAGCAACAACAAAAAACAATACAGTAAAATACTATCCTAGGAAATGGCATTCTTAAGAGGAGTTAAAAGGTGTTATAAAGTTGACCGTTGTAACATTACATAAACAGTGATCAACACTGATAAGAAATAAAGGAGTATTTGTATAATAATAAGGATAAAAAGTCAGAAGTTACCCATTCCAAAAGTCAGAAATGAGCGATCAAGTATCATGCTATGAAAACATTTGTACCATAAAACACTGTAGCAATTAAAAAACAATGTACTAAGTGTTACCATAAAACTGCGGTGTGTACAAAGTGCAACATAGTATGATATGTGTAAATGTTAAAAACTGAAAAAGACATCAATCACAAATAAGTGAAGATGCGTTACTATAGTAATAAACTATAAGTTTAATAATAAGTTGTTGTAGTTTTGTGTTATTATGCCACAAAGGCAATATCAATATAATTAAAATATTATTTTTGTTTATGTTTAAAGGATCCAGGGTTATATAAGAAATTAATAATTGCTAATTAGCATAAAGTAATGAGATGGTAGAAAAGGAAAATAGTACCCAGAGTAATAATACATTTACAGAAGTATAAGTCAGAAATAAACCAAGTTAAAAATCATTAAATTATAAAATACAAGTAGCTAAGCTTATGTAAAGATGTGAAGAAAAACCTTATACAAATTAAATTTAATTATAGTTAAAAATAATAAAGGAGTATTTTTCCTAAAAGAAGGGAAGAAATAATAATAATTAATACTAGCCTATTTACTAAAACTGCACCTAGGTTAACCAATAAAAAATCATCAATTTCTTGGTTACTAAGAGTAACTAATCAACAAGAATTGTTAATTATTAAATTGGATTTGAAGTGAGTATATGACCAAAAAATATGTCCAGAAAATTTAAAAATTAAGTAACTACAATTTGGAAAGAACCACATCATTAAAAAATAATGAAACGATTCAGCACAAGCCACTACATATAAGACATCCGTTGAACAACCATAATTCATGCCAGAATATCGAAGAACATAGAAAATCTCATCTAACCATATTGGTGTGAAAATTTTGAATAGTCGCTTCTTGGTGAGATCGCCTACCTTAATAAACTAAAAAATTACACATCACCAACAAGTAACGAACACTAAAAAAAATACAACATCTTCTAATTAATAAGAAAAACTTAGTGTGAACATTATAAACTTTATTTATTTAACCAAAAATAGTATAAACGTAGATTCATCAGATATCTACGGCAACCATCTTTATTTTCTTGTCTTCTGTATGAATACGTAGTCTGTGCTCTGGCGTTTAAAAAACGAACTTGTTGAATCAAACTGTAAGAACACAAATTTTAATTATTGTAAAGTATGATACGATTAACTAAACATTTGTGACTTTCTTATAGTTCAATGAATCCTTGAAATAACCCTGAGATATACAAGGTGTCCCGGGAGGAGACGGAAATAATTTGAGAAATGGTTCTATATTGTAAAAGAAAAAAAAAAGTTCATATAAACATATGTCCGGAAACGCTTTGTAAGCGAGTTACGGCTAGCGAAAGATTTCGCCCGGGTTTCGGTAAATGAAGACTTTCTGAAATTCTGGGAAGGTAAATTAAGGGGCGAATTCTGTTATTTCTTATGGTTTTTGACCTGAAAAATCGAATAAAGCAGGTCGCAGAACTGTATCTCCCATAACTTTCATGATATCCGACGTAAAACAGAAAAGTCTTTGCCTAAAAACGTATTGTATTGTTTTTAACCAAAATTGGAATTTTTTGTTGATTTTTATTGACTTATTTACATCATTTTTCTCAGAATTAAATTCTTTACAAGTTTTGTTTTAAACTTTTATGCATTTATTAATCATTTAACAAAGTTATTGTACTTCTAACCTAAAAAAAGTGTTGTTTGAAAAAAAGTACTGTTACTGAATAATTATAAGACGCATAAAATACTCTTTGTGAAGGAAATTTACACGTCAGCTGGACTTGTCACTTAAACTAATGTAAGTCTAAATATACATGAAATATTTATAGTACAAAATGATCATAAATAACATGTAATAAGCTTCTGTGTCTGACAGACAGTAACAAATTTACAAGTAAAAAAATATGAAATTCCCAGTATAATGTAAACTATATAAAGACATGTAGGATCTATAATATAAACCAATATAAATAAAATAAAACAGATTTCAATTATTAACAGAATTAATGTTGATACTGTTTTCAACAATGCATAAATATTTGAAGTGAGAGAGATGTGTATGTATATTAAATTAATGCAAACATATACAAAGTATGTATATTACGATTACTAAGTGGTTATAAATAACATATAGTCTTAACTCTAAATTACATTAACATATTTACAAGTAAAACAACATAATAATAATGATCCCAGTATAATATAAAATATATAAAAATGTATAATGTTATACCAGTACGAATGAAACATGAGAGACTCTCCTTTGTTAATCCGTTTACCTGGAACTTTCCAATTCCCCCCCTTGGTCATACACAACCTCCACGCCTCCTCTACATTGAAACATTTCAAATCTGTCAGTTCAAATCTAGGAGCGGTCGTGGCGTAGTGGCTAGCGTGTGGCGCTGCTACGCTGTCTGCGCGGGTTCGATTCCCGCCGGGGCCATCTGATTTAGATACGACCGTTCCCCCTCGCAAGGCAATGGTAAACCACCGAGAGGTATCCTGCCTAGTATAAACCCTCTCCAACTATGCCGTTCGGATCCGGCGTTAAACCCATATACATGTGAGAGACTCAGTAACACACGGCACGACTGAAGGACCCAATAATAATAATTTCAAATCTAACGTCTGAAGCTGCGGTAACTGGTGAAATAATGGTCAATAAAGTAACATGTATCTAAAGAACTATACCAAGTCTTTATTTATTGAACACAAGTATTCAATGCCAATTGAATGCTTATGCCATTTG
The DNA here is from genome assembly GCA_034769895.1 of Magicicada septendecula. Lineage (NCBI taxonomy): Eukaryota > Metazoa > Arthropoda > Insecta > Hemiptera > Cicadidae > Magicicada > Magicicada septendecula. The sequence continues at coordinate 58,193,143 of CM068374.1, forward strand.
CCAATTACCAATTGCCAAGTGAATACAAGCATGTCAATGCCAAAAAACGAACGCCAATGTTTAATTTGATGTGTTTTCTCGTAATTAAATAAACAATTTAAATAAATGTCTGTGTGCCGTGAAGACACAGCGCCAGAAGTGCGAACTTCAGTGCCGAATGGTGAGTGAAATGATATAACGTGTAAATTGTTGCTCGTATGTATATGGAGTAAGAGATGTTTTGCTATAAAGAATTAAGATTAAACTAAGAGTGAACGTTTAATTGAAAGAGATGAGAGCATTGTAGTGTTTATATACATTTTATTAAAAGAAATCTATAATTACAATAAGTATCAATGGAATAATATCACACCTAGTGTTATTCGCTGTATACAAACGTGTACAAACAATATGTAACAAATAATTTTTTTATGTAACAATATGATTTTAGCAATATTTAGTTGAAAAGTAGAACTTGGTGAATAATAATTCAATTTTTTATAAAAAATTGTTATTTTAATTACGTTCATTGTGTAATCACCAAATCTTGTTATGTGCTGCTCTCTGGTGGAAGACCTGGAATTAACGATAATGTAACGTGGTACATTATGATGAGACACATAACAGTAATGCTGTGCTTTGTTGGCGATCCCGACGTAAACACCAAACATTTCGTCATCGGATGTGATCAAACGCCAAACAGATTAATTAAAGAATAAAATTACTTTTCATATTTACGTAATCATCGTCATCATCATCATCTTCACGGATGAAACCAAGGATGGTTTGTTCCGGTCTCAAATAGGCAAAAATTAGAGCTGGTCACTCCACCGCTTCCTCGGACGTCCCACACCTCTCCGTCCCCTCGGCTTGTAGTTCCAGAGTTTTGGGGAATGCGGCAGTCATCCATTCGGCTAAGATGTTCCCATCAATTCAGCCGATACTGGGGGGTCCTGTCGATTATACTCATAATATTAAGTTCCTTCCGTTTATCTGCGTTTCTTCTATGATCATGGAGAGTACACCCTGCCGTTCAGCTTACGTCCGATTGAGGAAACAATTGAAATTAAGAGAGTACGTAGGCTTACACAAGACCTTTCAAATTTTAATAAAAGTGTAAAATCAGGTAACAGAATATGTAATCGTAAATTTAACAAATATTTATACCATAAATATTTGTGCTTATATGGGTGTGACACTAAAATTGCAGTATTTTGCTTTCCTTGTGTATTGTATGGAAAGGAGGATACTTAGAGATTTTCTGATCTGACAATAAAACAATCTAATACCATCCAAACCAACTGCAACCGCCAAATTTTTCAAACACCAGCCGCCATTGGTATATTGTACGTAAAACTAAGAAAATAATATTATTAGTAGAGAAAGACGAATTTAACCAGATTACGCGTAGAAACTCAACATTTCTACCCGCTGTAACATTGTCGTTGTAAGAAATTAACAAAGCAGAAACTTGGTTCTGTCATGTTGTTTAGAGATAATCCTGAGATTCAGACCGTTCAACTGTGGCTATCTGGAGCTCACGCGCCAGAGGTTTGCGTAGACTAAATCGACAAGGCGTGTGCTCAACAGTAATCCTACAGACAAGGTCGTTGGTAAACGGCTTATCCGTTTGTTGAGTTTTTCTTTTGATTACTGTGAGTTTAATTAAAAACTATTTAATAAGATGACCTAGAACAAACTCGGTGATAATTTTATTAAAGCAAATAAAGTTATAAGAGATAACAGTTGTATGCAAGTATCATTATAATTGTAATGCTGCATAATTATGGTTGTATGTATGTATTTATAATTTGGTATCATTGTTATTTTTATAAGCAATAAAATATTGCTGTATTGAGCAACAACAAAAATAACTAATTACTTTAAATTTATGGGATACAGAAAATTAAATATAATATATTAAGGTACAGATATACCAATTTAATTAGTCTTTAAAGCACTTTCAAGTTTATTATTTAACAATAATATTAAAATTTGGACTTCCCTTGACTGTAGTCTGTAGTTGGAATCCGGTAACCTGGTGATCTACAGTTGATTTCAGACGACGGTCCTATGGTTCAATCGGCTATTCAATCAGCTGACCTAGAACAACTCGGTGGTAATTTTATTAAAGCGGATAAAATTATAAGGTAGAACAGTTGTATGCAGGTTATTTGTTAATTTGAAATCATTATTATTTTTATAAGTAATAAAATGTTCCCGTACTGTTCAACAAAAAAATATGTAGTTACTTCAAATTTATGGGATACAGTAACTTAAATCTAATTAAGGTATAGATATACTACTTTAAAGAGTCTTTAAATGTGCTTTAGAGTTTATGATTTAACAGTACTATTAAAATTTGGGTTTACCTTGACTATACTCTGAAGAACGATGTCTGTAGATGGAATCCGGTAACCTGGAGATCTACAGTTGATTTCAGAGGCTTACCCTATAGTGTGTACTTAATAATGTAAACGGTAGAGCCTTTTAGGGTCGCTTTCGGGGTTGAAATTTATGAACTAGACTCTCGGTACGACCTTGGTGTATTGGTCTTACACCAAATTCAGAACGCTTGAAGCGTGTTTCTAAACCTACAAGAACAATCTTTCACTTCCACGGATAGGACACGATTTTAAGATGACGTCGGACTAACAGTTGTTTATCATGTTTAAATAAATCTAGTTTATCTCCCCGAGAGCGGCAGCGTTTGATGCGGTAAATTCGCTAACTTGTAGACCGTTTCCAACAAACTTAACTTTTGTAGGGAAAGTCACGTGTATCACGTTCGAATATCCGATACGAACTGGTCTTCATGCTGCTTAAGTTAATCTATACTGAAGTGGTGATGCTTTTATTGTTTAATATTTAATTCAAGTGAGGAATTACAATCCGGTCGTGTAAAATTTGTCTTATTCTGGTCAACAATTGATCTAATCTGACACAGAAATTATCTAAAATTTCATTTTTTTATGGCTTTTCAAACATGAGTTATACACAGAATTATATAAAAAAAAAAGCTTATAAGCAGTAGAGAATTATATTCAGTTACGCTAAACTATTAATAATAATAATGTTACGTAATGAGGAACGTTCTATAAGTATCTCGAATATTCCAGTTGTAATGTGCGTGTGCGTACATAATGCTGCTACTTTACGGTGAAAGACAATTATGCGTCAACTATCGGGTCTATACCGGGCCATACCGGTAAGCGCAATGTGTTCAAGAACACTGTTTCTAGTAGATTCTCGAGAGCGGCTGTTTGTTTAACAAAGTGACAGATTATTCTGGCCATCAGCCGGCTATAAATACAGCCATTCAGCGACGGTCAAGTTAGTTATTGTCGGGCGATTACACAGTGCGGTTTGAAGTATTGTGGCGAAGTATTACGAGTTTTATAATTGTGCGAGACAATTGTAATACAGTTGTGTTTTATATCAGTTAACATTTTTATCGCGTGTGAACAATTTTTATTTGTTTTTTTGTAAGAGACTGTCTTGTTGACTACTAACTGTTTAATTGTGATAATTAAAGCTGGTGATTAGTGACGTAATTGGTGTCTTGTATTTTGTTTTCCACTGTACTATACGAAGATCAGCAGACCGTCGTAACAATATAATCTATGTTGTTATATATAGATATATCGTCCCATCTCGAAATCGCAATTAATAACGCCACCCAGTGGCGAAGTTACATGGAGGCAATTGAGGCAATGCCTACCCTAAAAATTCTGTAGAATAAAAATTATAAATACGTATGAACTACGTAACGTAAAGATTATACATTGTTACTGTGACTGTCGAATTTATTAAGCCGAAATGTGCTTTACTGAGCGACCGCTAGATGGTGACAGGTGAGATTCGGCGTAAAGCGAATGAGGCAACGTGAACTTGCCTCAGAGTTTTTTGTATAAATCGTATGTAAGCAATGTGCTGGCGTGAATGGGAAGTGCGGGGGAGGGGGATTGTCCCGTGCTGTACACATAGAGCGTTGAGGCATGTCTCACTTCTATGGTGCAGACAGTTAAGTTAAAGCGCGCTGTGTTGTTTATAAGTGTGCTTATTTTATGCGGTTATTAAAAGTGTGCCTGTTATTCCGCTGAACTAACAGATGATCAAGATTGTTTTTTAAATCGTTTGTAACATTAAACATATAATATAGAAACTAATCAAGTTTAAAAATTGGAAGTTCAATCAGATGTTTTATTGTGTATTACAAGGATATACAAGGATTGTTTAATAGAAACACGTTTAGTTCTGTAAAGCATTTTTTATTCAACGATTTTAAAAGAAGTCTCCATTAACATTAAGACATGAGTCCCACTCTTGCACTAATCTGTAGATTCCCTGCTAGTAAAATTCTTACGGCTGTTTCCGGAACCATTCGCTAACAGCAAACTCTACCTCAGCGTCCGATTTGAACCACCGTCCTTTTAGTGATTCCTTAAAAAAAATTTAAGGTAAGATTTTTGCCTACCCATTCATTAACTACTAGCTTCGCCACTGATACCACCAAAGTGTTTTAATTTAATTGGTGTCTACGTGACCACGAACTGTTGTTGCTTTCGAATATTGTAGCCCATACTTACAATACTTACACATATTTTCATACATTACACTACACTTGGAATAACGTCTGTTCATGTTTATACAGTGTGAATTTATTACATCAGTGGTACTGACGGGTTAATGCAGCGTTTCCCAAACTGTGTGCCGCAAAATTTTGGAAAAATAATAAAAATATAAAATAAAATGCCTAACTGGGCAAAAAAAAGAAATAAAAAAACTGCTTCTCTTTTATACATCTTATATTTGTGAGACAGCATTTTTCACAATGAACCACATAAAATCAAAAAAATCGATCTCAACTTAAACATTGGAATACGACGTGAGAGTATGTTTGTCCACAGTTCGAACGCCGAACAAGGGCCTAATGAAAAAACACCAATTACATGTATTGCTTTAAACTTTGGATGCAAAAAGACTACAAAACCTACTTAGTACAGAACAAACTTTAATATTGTAATATTTTGTGTTTTTAATTATATTGTAATAAGAAAGTGCTAATAAAAGTTATGTGAGAAAATGTGTTTCAGTGTTTATATTTGTGTGTAATTTTACAAGTCAGAAACATCTGAGTTGTTGGTAAATTGCGTTTCAGTTGGAAAAGTCCACTGACATAACTGGGAAACCACAAGTAGTACTGAGGTAAGTATCACTGACATAACTGGGAAACCACAAGTAGTACAGTACTGAGTTAAGTAACACTGACATAACTGGGAAACCACAAGTAATACTGAGGTAAGTAACAATGACATAACTGGGAAACCACAAGTAGTACTGAGGTAAGGAACACTCATTATTATGATCTATTACGCTGCAGTGTAAATTTAAACACATCGCGTAAAGGTACTGAAGGTAAGGGGGGGGTCAGTGTGTAGAGGTAGATAATGTGCCGCTGCTTATGACTATTTATTTGTAGTGTGCCGTGGGCCAGAACGATTGGGAAACGCCTCGTTAATGCGTCCTTGACAATATTGACTTTTTATAAAGACGTAGCACTCAAAGGGCTAAATAACAAAAGCTTCTTACAAACTAAAGTATAGAATGTCACATGGAACTATAAACATTTCATATGTTTTTCTATGTATAATATGGTTTATTTAAAGCTCGTATATATCCTATAAAACATACACAACAGCATGTTCGGTTGCAATATTTATAGATCGAAAGATTAAACTAACGACTTCAGTGGTGAGTAACTATGTAAACTAGAAATTACAACACAGTTGCCTTATTAAATCACCTCAATCCAGCACACAATATTCAATTATGAGATCATGTGTGTCACGTACGTATTAGTCTGCATCACGAGTCTTTCCTTCTGGTTGCGTCCGTCATAGCAGTCGACGGTAAACCACGTCCAGTCTGGTAGGCCTATATCATCATCATCATGTTCAGCAAGGATTAAACCGGAAATACGAGGATTGTTTAATAGAAACACATTTAGAGGGTGTAAAGCATTTTCTATTCAACGATTTTAAAAGAAGTCTCCGTTAACATTAAGGCGTGAGTCCCACTGTTGCACTAATCTGTAGATTCCCTGCTGGTAAAATTCTTGCGGCTGTTTGCGGAACCATTCGCTAACAGCAAACTCTACCTCAGCGTCCGATTTCAACCGCCGTCCTTTTAGTGATTTTGTTGGAATATTTATAGATCGAAAGATTAAACTAACGACTTCAGTGGTGAGTAACTATGTAAACTAGAAATTACAATACAGTTGCCTTATTAAATCACCTCAATCCAGCCCACAATATTCAATTATGAGATTATATGTGTCACGTACGTATTAGTCTGCATCACGAGTTTTTCCTTCTGGTTGCGTTCGTCATACCAGTCGACGGTAACCACGTTCAGTCTGGTAGGCCTATATCATCATCATCATGTTCAGCAAGGATTAAACCGTAAATACGAGGATTTTTTAATAGACACACGTGTAGAAGGTGTAAAGCATTTTTTATTCAACGATTTTAAAAGAAGTCTCCAAGGCGTGTGTCCCACCGTTGCATTAATCTGTAGATTCCCTGCTGGTAAAATTCTTGCGGCTGTTTGCGGAACCATTCGCTAACAGCAAACTGTACCTCAGCGTCTGATTTGAACCGCCGTCCTTTTAGTGATTTCTTTAAAGGGCCAAAAACATGATAATCGCACGGGAACAGGTCGCGACTGTAAGGTGGATATTGTAAGACTTCCCACTTCATACGACCAAGCAGATCTTGAATCGTCTGGGCTACATGGGGTTGAGCATTATCATGCAGAAGAATGACACCTTTTGTCAGCAGCTTCCCGGGACGTTTATTCTTGATGCTGACCCGTAAGCGTTTTAAGCTGTCTGCATATCGCTCAGCGTTGATCTTGACACCAGGTTCTTTAAAATTTAAGCAGTCGTGGAATACACTGAGGAGTAACTTTTTGATAGCCAAGACTATGAATGATGGAATGAACAGTTTCCACGCTGAGGTTCAACATTTGAGAAAGTTCTCTAACTTTGATGCGCCTATTTGCGCGTAAAGCAGTTTCCAACTGTCTCACATTTTCATCTGATGATGTAACACGTGCAGGTCCGGGACGGGCCAAATCTTTAGTGGATCCTCTTCCTTGTGGAAATTTATTGCACCATTCAACCACTGCCGTATGAAAATAATTATAGTCACCATATGCAGCTTTCATTCTCGTATAAATTTCCATAGGCTGGCGCCCCTCAGCGGTAAAAATCTGAATAACGGCGCGCAGATTATCTTTGGACGGATTTTCTATCGTAGATGCCAGTTTTCAACCCAGTCACAACGCTCAGAAAAGACCAAACTGCAAATATTTTTGACAGACGCGACACTAGTACTTAAACAGAGAATATAAACAAATGAATTCCGTTGCCATGGCGACGAAGTCACGGCTGCGCATATCAAACGTGTTTTATTCAACAATCCTCGTAGTTTGTTCCGGTCCCAAGCAGATAGACTAGAGCTGGTCACTGCAACACCTCTCCGTTATTTTGGCATATAATTCAACAGTTGTTTGGGAATTAATTGCGGTAATCATCCATTCGGTCGTTTCAATCATTTCAGCCGATATTTGGCAATACTATCATCGAGTATACCGACAACATTCAGTTCTTGCCGTACAACTACATTTCTCCAGCAATCTTGAAGAGTACATCCTGCTACGTGCTTGAGGAATATCATTTCGGCCTCTTAAAACGACATCCCTGGGATTTCGTTAGAGTCCAATTCTCAGTCCCAGAGGGAAGTGTCGGGAGGGCCGTCACCTTTTCGAACTTCACGTGTAGGCCTACATCTAGTATTTATTCGTATATCCGTAGACACAATTAGTGGTACACGTAGAACGATCAGACAATACTGTTCAAACTTTTGGGAAACCGTTGTTTTCTTGTTGTGTTCTATGGCCTTATTTCATATTCGGCAATGCTGAATTTTATAGTTCACATGTAGGCAATGCTGAACGAATAAATTTCAAAGATAGCAATAAATTTCACTATTAAAAGAACTTTTGGAAGAAAAACAAAGAAGGAAACTCAAATGAAGTTCTCTAAGGACGGAGAGGTGTAGGACATCTGAAGAAGCGATGGAATGACCAGCTCTATTCTGTCTACTTGGGACCGGAACAAACCGTTTTTGGTTTAATCCTTGCTGAAAGTGATGATGATGAGAATGAGCTTGTTTTTGGGCACATGTGATAAAATTTGCGGCTCGCGTTACTATAATCCGCAATAAATGGTCGTAAAACTTTGTTACAGAGAGCGATTGAAAAAACTGAGCCATCAGATTGATCAATATAATTTGAATATATCTATTAATAAAACAAAAGTAATGGCTTTCAAAGGCAAACATGCCGTAAGATGAAAGCTTACGATCAACGATAAAGTACTGAAGCAAATATCCCATTTTCAACACCTAGGATATGATATTACATATCAATTTGACGAGGACATAGAGACAAAGATAAACATATTTTAGGCGATTTGTGGCACTATTAAAAGAACTTTAGAGAGAGAAACAAGAAAGGGAACTCTAATGAAGTTCTATAATGTTATGAGAGTCCCCGCACTTCCGAAACTTGAGTATGATCTAAAAAAAGATACGGGTCATATACAAGCTGCAGAGAAGAATTTCTGGAGATTCGTATAGGGCTGTACTGTACATGAAACGATAGAATTTGAAACGATGTGATAAGGACATCCACAAAACAATACAACACCAATATATGTTTGGCGCCAGACAGGAACGCGCGCTAGTGTTATTTTACAACAAACTATGGTACAGTAGAATTATAATAGCCATAAATGATATTGGAATACAGAGACGCGCGCGCTTATACATTTCAGATTGAGTACACACTGAAGTCGCTAAGAGGGAGTCGCCTGGTTTATATGTTTGTACTACAGGAAACCTACATTAGTTTAAGCACAGTAAGGAAGGCCGCTACAAATGGGTCACCCAGCAGGGTTACGGCTTCGATTCATTACGGCTGACGTTATGTGAAGGTTCTGTGATGGCGATCTACGATTCTGAGGCCGCGAGAGAGAACAGCATGACGCTTGTGCGAGTTTTACACTTAATACACGCGCTACCACCAACCATATTTATGATTAAAAATTTTCTTTGTTTTACATTTTAGTTCACTTAATATGTTTTTCTTCAACTATTTTCATGTTATTTTATAGCATATACTTGTTGCATAGTCTAGAAAAGCAACTAAAGGCTATCCGAAAACACAACAAAGTCAACACTTGAAACACACTATAGCCTAAAACTTGAGGCAAGATATTATTACGACAGTCTCACGGATCGTCGAATGGTACAGTGGAAACAAGTAACAGACACGAATAACGTCAATATCAACTTTAGTCACAAAACACAATTTTAAATCAAACAATGTATTCTCATAGAGTAATTCAAAATAGATTTTACCACACGCAATAATAATTGTCAAGTATTCAGAGTTACGCACTGAATAATAATAACACAATAATCACTCTTCACTAATCGACAACAATCACTTGATCCGCACTCTACAAACTCTCCAGGTATAACTAACTACCTAAGCCGCCGCTGTTGCTTATATAGGTCTCCACAGGCGTTCTAGAATAATTTTCCATTCTTTTGGCGACGTGCCAGCATAATTTGCGTAGTTGCGAGTGCTCTCAAAAAAATTTAAACCTGGTAGTCGTGGGACTACCGGTAGACATGGAATCATGGGCAGACTTGTGCTTTCGGAAAGAATGAAGGGTTGGTTAAATAAACAGAAGCGGCAAGCTTGGCGGGATCGGTGGATATTGGAAGCCGTATGATTTGCACAGCGGCGGTACGTTGCCTTGTTTGAGACTTGCAACAAACGTAGAGCACACGCCTTTCATATTACTCGCACTTGAGTATTCGTCCGCTCCGAACACTGTGGCCAAGAGACTTATGTATGATGGTACGCACGGTCTTAGATCACTCTTGAACCACAAGCGATCGCAGATCCCACACACCGAGCCGAACGGATTGTTAACAAAGTGCTTAGAGAATCCTCGTCGACTCCTTTGAAGCGGCGACTTGGACCGGGCTGTTGTGCGCAGAGCATCGAGGGTCCTTGTTGTCGAAGCACAAGTTATTAATGTTCTCATCGTCTGTTTTCTTGCTAGCTAGCCGTATGCTCGATCTGAGTCGCTTTGGGGGCACGCCGGATGACCCAGGTATCGGAGATGCGGGCCGCTTGGGCGCTGACGGGGTTTCGTCAATCTTCAAATGGTTGCCATTGTCTAAGTTCTCGGCCGATTTCTTTGATTTTAGTCTCAAACGATAGCCCTGTTGACGCTATGCATATGATTTGCCGGTTTTCGGTTTGAAAGTTTTGGTTCGAGTTTTATCGCGATTTTTAGGTCGAGGCATTTCAAATTTTTGAGTTGAAATGTTATTATTTTCTGTGAGTGCTTCTGGTACTCGGAATTGGTGTTATTGGAGAGATTTAGTTCTGAGGATCACAACGCACTTTGTATTTTCGCGATCGGACTTGTAGTTCCCGAGATATTTAAGTTTTAGTGGAGCAATTTAGAAATTTTCGGCGCAAAAACACCCTCACGCAGACAAAGCCTAGAGGCGACTGAAGTCAGTTGTCAAAATTCTCAGTACTACTGGTGGAAGGGGGCCGAGTGACTCGATCACCTGACACCTGGTTTGCTGGGATTGGTTGAGCGGTTCGTGAGATAGTGGTATGCCGAAAGTACATTTGAAACATAACGGTCGATTTTCGCGAAACGTGCGAGTAAGACATTACATACCTATGGATTCCATGTCAAAAGTCTGTAGTGCTACGTCAGTGGAAGGCCTTGACACAGCCTCTGCACCTGCTCGGCTAGTCGAGAAGCGTGTAGAACTTTCACGTAACTGCACCTGCCGGCTTTTCGAAAGCGTTACTTAATTGGCGTAGCAATATGAAATAATGTTTATACTGACACGATGGTTTCACTGATCGTCGTATGGTACAGTGGAAAACAAAACACAGACACCAATGAAGTCGCTAAAAACCAGCTTTACTCTCAAATAACAATTTGTAATAAACTCGTACAATAATTCCAGTTGAATTTGTTCATACGCAATAATAATGTCAAATAATAGAGTTCCAGACTAATTATAACACAATAACACTTCCCTACAATACTTCAACAAACACTCGATCCGCGCTAACAAAATTCGCTCGTCTTTGAACTAAGCCAGACGCTCTTGCTTTTATAGGTCGCCCTGAGGTCCTGAATTTTCCATCCTCACTTAGGCGTCTCAGTTAATCCGTATTTCAAGTGGTCTGGGGCTAGCGGAGGGATGAGTGGAAGACGCTCTCGGCTTTTCTATAGGGTTCTCGTTATACTGTATATAAGAGGGGCCCTCAATAATTAAAAAGACAAATTGATCTAGAGAAAAAACGGTTGGCAGGAAAAATTAGGTACTTTTAGGACTTCATGTTGGCATCCCTGGTATGATCTCTGAACAGCTGTTCCATGAAAATTGTTTTGCTTATAACCCCAAAATCTCATTTAACAATGGCAAGTCCGCTAGAAGTTTCCACATTAGTTGAACAACGTTCAGTGATTCGATTTTTACTTTCTGAAGGTGAAAAACTCTCTAATATCTATTCTAGAATGACTAAACATTATGGTGAAAGTCGCATGAATCGCGGAAATTTTTATAAGTGGGTGGATCAGTTCAAAAACGGTCGAACCTCAGTGACAGACGAACAGCGATCTGGACGTCCAAAGGAACTTTCAACTCCTGGGCTTGATGCTCGAATAGACAATATGATTCGTGAAGACCGTCGTGTTACAGTTGAACAAATGGCTGACAATTTGCAAGTAAGTGTTGGTACAGTTTATAGCATTGCCAGTGAGAAGCTTAGGTGCCGCAAAACAAGTGCAAGATGGGTTCCAAAAGAGTTAACGCAACAACACAAGGACAACAGACTCAGAGTGTGCACAGAGCTGAAGCAACGCTATTGGCTGGGAGACACTACCACACCCCCCGTATAGCCCAGACTTGCCACCATCAGATTTCCACCTGTTTGGCCCACTCAAGGAATCGCTACATGGTAAGAAATTCAACAACAACGAAGCAGTCAAAAAATTAGTGGGAGACTTGTTCAAACGTCAAGATAAAGAATTCTTTGCTGCAGGCATAAAAAAGCTGATTCATCGTTGGGACAAGTGTATTAGTGTTGGGGAGGATTATGTTGAAAAATAGGAAAATTGTCATTTTGTAAAAATACACCATTTTTTCTCTAGATCAGTTTGTCTCTTTAATTATTGAATGTCCCTCTTAATTATTTTTAAAACAACATTATCTATATAACTGTAGTCTGTACAGACAGGAAATCAGACGTCGAGAATGTAAATTGTTACCTCACCGAGGATTTAACGGATCGTCGTGGTTACAGTGGAAATAGAATAACTGACACCAAATGAAGTCACTAATTACAAACTGTAGTTAGACACAAACAATAGTTATAAATCAACAAAGTACGCTTACACGATAATTCGAGTTAAATTTGTCCAACAATAAATATTACCTTATTACAACAGATGGATTATGGAAACCTGACGGGGTCAGACTGCCTGTTTTAGTCGTAAACGATCCCGTTTACGACCTTAAAAGTGTCGTTTAGTGTTCCACAATACAATGACTGCAGGTGTAACAGGTAAAATTTAGTATGACTCCGCGAAATTGTTTGAGGTACATTTTAAACTAAAATGAGCGTACTCGTGTTGAACAGTAACTATCCTGTTAGTGTTTGTTAGGACAAATAAGACTAATATTTTTAAGTACGTACCATATATATTTTTTAACCCCTTTTATCTATCTCTAGCCTCTTAAGATAATATGGAAAAATACTTAAAATATTGATTATTTGTAAAAATATCTTCCTTATTTAGAGAAACCGGCTTGAGAAGGCCTAGTCTTATGACTAGATGACAAATATAATTAGCGATAATATATTACAAAATATTTACAGCAATGCAATAATTTTTTTTAGTTTTTAGGTTTTTTAGCTTTAGATTTTTGGTTTTTAGTTATTTTAGGCCTCTATTCAGTATGTAATTTTTAATGAATCTATACTGTTGTTGTAATTGTCAATTGTACTTACTGTACTTGTAGCATAATTGTTACTTAGAAGTGAGAAGATAAGAAATTCTTAGTTGTGTGGAGAATCAGAGACAGGTGCCAGGTGTGTATACGAGACTGTAGCATATGTTTTGAACATAAAAATTGTTTTAGGAGCTTTCCCACGATTGGTAAAGATTTCACCCTCTTTCTCAATAAGCGTGACTGAAGGAAGTGATAATCGTAGGAAATCTGGCGAGACACATCTAATAAGAATTAATGGTGACAAGGTCCAGCAGGAAATATAAAATGTCACACAAATTTGATATCCTTTTGGGGGAGTCAAGTAATTGGTCACAAGTGTGAAGCCAGGTGGTGTACTCCGTGTGAACATTGGTAAAAGCAGGTGTTCTATTCCGTGAGAACTTTTAATCTAAATTAGTAAAGCACCCCCAAATCGTGACGTAGGGTCACGTGATACAGTCTTTGACGAGTAATAGAAAGTCTTATAAAAATTGTATGAAACTACCCTCACTTCAACTAGTTTTAGCCTATGATAGTTAAGGATTTAGAATTAAGAGGAGGGAACAGTCCCACCACTAAAATTCAGTGTTACACCCACGATGATGTACTATAAAAACTGTAGCATTCGCTGGAGAAGACAGATCTGATTGTAAGAGATCCGAGAGAAATTACTCATCTTTTCTCATCTTTATTTTGACTTTGATCTGTGTTGGAAGGTGTTCTTAGAGAGCCGGAAAACCAGATGTTGTCAATAGTTTGTTTTTGTAATTTTTGAAGTAACTAAAAGTAGTTACATTAATTTGTGAACTAAGTACTAGTAACTGAAGGTACTTAGAGTTTAAATCAGTAATTGAATTAACTGACTTATAGTTTGTCAAGAAGAGTTGTATAAAGTAACTTGTAAAAGTTCGTTTGTATTTTGCTAATCACAATAAATTGTCTTCAAGAAGAACGGTTCATTCTAATGATTCAACTTCCCCTACGGAAACACGTCAAACAAAACAGTTGTAACTTAGCAGCCACTCGATAGGTTACAACATTAAAAGCTGGTGTCAGTTGTGCTGGGTTCAAGAGGTGACCAACGACTTCAAAGATGACGAAGGTGATCAGCAGTTGTGGACATTGGAGTGCAGCATCATGAAGCAGCTTCAGGGCATTCACTGGACTAGCAGCAGTCTTAGGATGAGTCAAGCAGTCGTGTTGCAGAACCAAGGAGCAGTTGGAGCAGTTGTAGCAGTATAGCAGTGTAGCAGTTGAGATCGTCGCTGGACACAGAGTGCAGTTGAGATCGTCGCTGGAAGCAGTTGTAGCAGTTGAGATCGTCGTTGGAAGCGATCATCGTTGGAAAAGAAGACTTCAAGTAGAAGTAAGTGAATAGCGTCATTTTATTTACTCTAGAGAAATGGCTACTGCAGAGTTAAATCATTTTGAAAACTCAAATAATAATTCTGACTCTGAATTAGAATTGAAAGATTATGCCACAAGTAGTAAGATAGATAGTGGTGATAGAAAAAGCAGTAAAGTAAACAGTAAAGTAAAGAATAGCTTTGATGTGTATAAAGAAAATCATAAAAAATTAAAACTTGACCAAGCAGCTAAATTTGTTCCTGAGTTTAATGGTAAAAGAGATGATTTAAGTAAATTTATTAGCTGTGGTGATTTTGCGATTGAGAATGTAAGTAATTCATATAAGTATTTGCTGTTTGAAATTATAAAGAATAAGTTAGTTGGTGATGCTTACAATATTGTTAGATTTAAAGATGTTGAGTCATGGGAGCAGCTTATAGTAGCATTACACGATAAGTACGGTGAAAAGAAAAATATCGCTCATTTGCAGTTAGAAATGTCTAGTGCAAGACAAAATAAAGATGAAGATGTTCGGCCTTTTCTGAAAGGTTAAATAGTATTTTGAGTTCATTAGCTATTCAGATGACGGAAAATAAAGATAAAAGTGTTAAAAGCGTGATTTATGATGTGCTAGAGCAACAGAGACATAACGCGTTTATTGAAGGGTTGGTCAACCAATAAAATTTTTGATGAAAGCGAAAAATATTCGTACGTATGAAGATGCTGTTGAAGCAGCTGTTTTAGAAGAAATAAACATATTAAATGATAGGGAAACTCAAGAGTATTTCGGTTTAAAAGTAAAAGATTATAGGGAGTATGAGAAAGATACTCGCCCTAAATGTTTTAATTGTAATAAGAGAGGACATGAAGCTAGTAATTGCAATTTTAAGAAAACCTCGTTTCAAAGTAAAAGCGGGTTTAATAAAAATAATTTTGCTAAAAGAGATAGAGACGTACATGTTAAAATAATTACGTGTCATTACTGTGGTAAATAAGGGCATGTTATTGCTAAGTGCTATAAGAAGCAGAAAGACGAAGAAAATGAAAATAATAAGAAACCGAGTTTTAAGCCGAAGAGTACGGATGCTCATCCGAAGGCAAGTGATTTTAAAACTATTCAAGTAGGTCGTATTGCAGATGACCGTAAGCACGAATGCATAGAAATGCAATTATCCAAAACAATAAACGAAAACGTTTGTTTTCTTTTAGACACGAGAGCGGATATTTCGATAATTAAAGTAGGACAATTAGAAGATGATGCTGAAATAATGCCAGATACCGAAAGAGTAATTACGGGTATTTCTGAGGAGCCTGTAACAACAATCGGTTTAATAAATTTAAATATTAAAATGAATGGTAGAGAAATTGTTCGTCCATTTCAGGTGGTATATGATAAGTTTCCATTAAGAAGTAACGGTATTTTGGGTAGAGATTTTATGTCGAAATACAAAGCGAATATAGACTTTGAGAAAGGCGTTGTCCAGGTAGGAAAGACTAAATGGAAATTAGTTCCGTATATAAATAAAATTGTATTACAACCGCGATCAGAAACGGTTATTTGTACGAAAACGCACAGCGTAGGTGAAGGCGTCGTATATTCGTGTGAGTTACAGCCAGGCGTACAGTTAGGTAGTAGTCTGACTAAAGCATTTAAGGGTAAAGGTTTGGTTCCAGTTACGAGTATAAATGATGATAAAGTTGAAATAGAGATCCCAGAAGTGGAGATACATAAAATTGACGAGTATGAATGTAAACAGTTATCGCGAAATCGCGAAGATGAAGTTATTAAACAATTAAGGGTAGATCATTTAAATAAAGAGGAAAAAAGGCTTTGATAAATATATGCGTAGAGTACAATGATTTATTTTATTTGCCGGGAGACAAATTAACGGCGACTGATACGCTGGAACATACGATTCCATTGAAACAAGATACAGCCCCAATAAATATAAAACCGTATCGTATTCCGGAGCAACATAAAGAATAAGTGCAAAAGCAAATAGACTCTATGTTAGAACAACAAATAATAGAACAGAGCCAAAGTCCTTGGAACGCGCCACTTTTGGTTGTACCAAAGAAAATGGACGCGTCGGGTAAAATTAAATGGCGTATTTGCATTGATTTTAGAAAATTAAATGAAGCGACTATAGGTAATTCATTTCCGTTACCTAACATTACAGATATTTTAGACCAATTGGGTAAAAGTAAATACTTTAGTACTTTAGATTTATCGAGCGGGTTTCATCAAATTAAAGTGCATAAAGAACAAAAAGGAAGAACCGCATTTAGTACGGCATATGGCCATTACGAGTTTACTAGGATGCCGTTCGGATTAAAAGGGGGTCCGCCAACTTTTCAAAGATTAATGAACACAGTACTTACAGGTTTACAAGGTATTAAGTGTTTTGTATATTTAGATGCCATTGTGGTTTACGCTCAGAATTTAGAGGAACATCAAATGAAGTTACGCGAAATATTTGATAGATTAAGAGAACACAAGTTGCTATTAAGTGCAGATAAATGCGAATTTTTACGCAAAGAAGTAAATTGTTTAGGTCATGTAATTACAGATGAAGGGTTAGCTCCAGATCCTAAGAAGATGGAAGCTGTAGATAAATATCCAAAACCTAAGAACGCGAAAGACATAAAGAGTTTTCTAGGGCTAGTAGGTTACTATAGGCGATTTATAAAAGACTTTAGTAAAATCGCTCAGCCACTAAATGAATTATTAAAGAAAGACGTACCATTTGATTGGGCGCAAAAACAGGATAATAGTTTCGAAATGCTAAAAAGCAAATTAACTAGTGCACCGTTATTACAATATCCAAATTTTAAAGAAGAATTTGTAATCACTACGGATGCCAGTAACGAGGCCTGCGGAGCAATATTATCACAAGGTAAAATAGGCGAAGATAAACCAATCGCGTACGCTAGTAGAACACTACATAAAGCTGCAAAGAATTACAGCACAACAGAAAAAGAACTTGTTGCATTAGTATGGGCAGTGAGACATTTCCGACCTTACATTTACGGTACAAGGTTCACTTAAGTCACTGACCACAAACCTTTACAGTGGTTGTTTAATATTAAAGATCCTGGATCGAGATTGATGCGTTGGATTATTAAATTAGCTGATTATAATTTTAATATCATACACAAGGCAGGGAAGCGAAATACGAACGCAGACGAGCTTAGTAGAATAAAAATTAATATGGCAGAAGTAATTAAAGAGGATGTAGGAACTGAAGAAGAAAAGAGACGAATAATTGAGGAGTATCACGATTCAACGTTAGGAGGTCATCTAGGTAGGCTATATTTAGAACATATAATAGAATAAAATTAAAATATGAATGGCCTAATATGAAAAATGATATCGAAGATTATATATTAAAAGATGTGATAGTTGCCAACGTAACAAAAGTCACGTGAAAGACACACGAAGAGTTCCTATGCAAATCAGTAACGAATTGAGTAAGCCGTATGAGCAATGCGCAATGGATATAGTAGGTCCATTACCGGTAAGCCAAGGAGGGAATAAGTACCTTCTTACATTCCAAGATTGTTTCTCAAAATATGCTGAAGCGTTTCCTATTAGGGATCCAACCGCGGAAACTATCGCGAGAGAATTCGCTACGAAAATTATATGCCGCCATGGTGCGCCAGAAAGATTGTTAACTGACCAAGGGTCAAACTTTATATCTGAGGTAATGCAATCAATTTGCAAGTTATAAAAATAAAAAAGATACAGACCACTAGTTATCATCCACAAGCTAACGGGTCTTTAGAACGAAGTCACAATACACTTGTGGAGTATTTAAGACACTATGTTGACGAAGATCAACTGAATTTGGACTTATGGGTTCCATATGCGATGTTTACGTTTAATACAACCATGCACACAGCTACGGGACATACACCTTTCTCGTTAATTCATGGAAGAGAGGCCGAATTGCCTACAAGTATAATAAGAGATTCGCCTCAACCTCAGTATAATTACGACGAATATAAAGACGAAGTAAAGAAAAGATTACAAAGTGCTCACCAGTTAGCAAAAGAAATTTTAAAGAAAAAGAAAGAATCTAGTAAAAGTCATTACGACAAAAATACAGCGGATAAACAATTTAGAGTAGGCGACAAAGTATTGTTACATGACGAAACCGTACGTAGAGGTAGGTCAAAGAGACTAGGTCCCCAATGGATCGGACCATACGTTATAACAAAACGAAATTCCGAGGTAAATTACACCTTACGGAAAGGGAGAAAATTAATTAAAGTACATGTAAACCGAAGAAAGAGGTATGAAGATTAATTAGAAACTGCATGTTGCAGATGGAGCTGTTGACCTTGTGTACAGTGATAATTTTTAGACTTTTATTAAGGAAAACGGACGCAGATGACAATCCATTCAGTGTAACAAAAGTAAGAAATAATCCTGGTGTATATTTCGAAAAAATTGGAACAGTTCAATTGACTAATGAAAATTGGAAATTAATTACGTATATAGATATTAATAATTATTTACAACGATTAAAAAATGTCAGAAACAGATATAATAAGCGTAAGAGATTTTGTACTAGAGAATACTCTGATTATTGTAGTAAAGTAATTATTGCTATGCAAAAGACTATGAATGACATTAAAGAAAATGTTAACCAATTAAAAATGCAATTAGGACATAGCGAACCAAAGAATCGTAGATTTAAAAGAGGTATGTTTGACACTATAGGTGAAGCAGCGAAAATTTTATTTGGGACTATGGATCATGACGATGCCATGTATTATGATGACAAAATTAAAGAGATTAGCTACAATCAGTATGAGCTATCGAAATTAGAAAAAGAACAAGCCGCTGTCATGATTTCAACCATTAAGACTATTAATAAAACAATTAATGATGCGAATATTAATCAAGGTAAAATCATAGAAAGCTTTTATAAAATTATTGGTTTCCAAAATTTGACTCGAAAAGTATTAAATGAAAAACTTAATAATATAACTTTTCAGGCAGCAATGACTGAATATGTGGAATATATCCACATTGAAGTTATTCAATTAGAAATTGATGTTAAAGAATTGTTACGAGCTATTACTGATGCTAGACAAGGAGAAGTTCACTCCTCTGTTATTAATTTAAAAACTCTAAAATATGAATTAGAATCTATTAGAGGAAAATTACCTGCAGGACTGTCATTTCCTCTTGCGGTGAATGATGACAATATTCACTCATTCTTAGACTTATTTTCTATTTGTGTGTATGTTAAGGACAATAAGTTAGTGTATGTATTCGTTATTCCTTTCATTAACGATTTATTATTTGAATTGTATAAGGTATCACCATTACCAAAATGTTTAAAAAATAATGAATACCTATTCATTCAACCCAAAACTGAATATTTGGGTACAGACGATGTTAAACAATATTTTATTTATTTAAAATAATACGAATTGAATAATTGTAAAAAATTAGAAAATGATGTATTTATTTGTCGACAAATGAATCCTATTTATCAAGTACATTTACATGAATCTTATGAAGTAAATTGTTTAAAGGTGATTGTGATACAAAGAGTTGCGATCAGAGAATAATTAGAATTAATAATCCTTTATGGCAGAGAATGATGAAATCAAACTCATGGCTTTATGTTTTACCAGCGAATGATACATTGACAATTAGTTGTAAATTGGCTGGTATGCCATCCATTATACATTCAGTACAATTAAGTAATGTGGGAATTATTAATTTAGCACCAACGTGCAGAGCGTATGGCTCAGGTATAATGTTATTATCAAATACTAAATATGAAAGTAATGGTACAATACCAATTATCCCACCTGTGGATATAGAAATTGATTGTTGTGATGAATTGGATAGTGTAGTTAAGAATGATGTAAAACTACCTACGTTAAAATTACCAAAGTATTTGAAAACTGTGGAAATGCATGCTGACGATTTAGATGCAGCCAGTTACAGATTAAATGATATTAGAAAAGCTATTGAGGAAGAGAATATGCATGTCAAAGGTAACGCATCATTCAGTAATGATGTATATAATCTGTGGGTTAATAACAACAGGAATTTTATACTATGTATATAAAAGATTTTGTCCAAAATGGTTGTTACCATTGTTTGGTAGATGTTGTAGTAAAAGGTTAGAAGAGAAGTTTGAGGAATCTGTTAAACAGGTACAGACATTAAGTACCACACCAATTGTAGTAAAGCAGTACCAGTATGGAAAGACAGTCCATGATTTAACTGCAATAAGAGGAGAGAGTCCAACAAACGGTTGTACTCAATTAGAGGATGAAATTGTAAAACTAAAAGAGTTTGAAAAGAAACTGCGACCAAGGTCGAAAAGAACGTAATAATGGGAAAATTAATGTAGTATCAAGTAAAGTCATTCGGTGAAAGTACAGTAAGATGTAGATAGAATTGCTTGTGTTTTTATTAGTGTGATCAGTTCAGTAGTGATAGTATGTATCATTGTAGAAATTTAAAATTTATAAAAATTATGTAATCACTTATAAAATTAAGCAAGATATTTGAATTGTAATAGTAGTTTAGTATTAAGCATTAACCATTGTCTAGCTTAAAGCTTAAAATAAGGGGGAAGGTGTTGTAATTGTCAATTGTACTTACTGTACTTGTAGCATAATTGTTACTTAGAAGTGAGAAGATAAGAAATTCTTAGTTGTGTGGAGAATCAGAGACAGGTGCCAGGTGTGTATACGAGACTGTAGCATATGTTTTGAACATAAAAATTGTTTTAGGAGCTTTCCCACGATTGGTAAAGATTTCACCCTCTTTCTCAATAAGCGTGACTGAAGGAAGTGATAATCGTAGGAAATCTGGCGAGACACATCTAATAAGAATTAATGGTGACAAGGTCCAGACAGGAAATATAAAATGTCACACAAATTTGATATCCTTTTGGAGGAGTCAAGTAATTGGTCACAAGTGTGAAGCCAGTTGGTGTACTCCGTGTGAACATTGGTAAAAGCAGGTGTTCTATTCCGTGAGAACTTTTAATCTAAATTAGTAAAGCACCCCCAAATCGTGACGTAGGGTCACGTGATACAGTCTTTGACGAATAATAGAAAGTCTTATAAAAATTGTATGAAACTACCCTCACTTCAACTAGTTTTAGTCTATGATAGTTAAGGATTTAGAATTAAGAGGAGGGAACAGTACCACCACTAAAATTAAGTGTTACACCCACGATGATGTACTATAAAAACTGTAACATTCGCTGGAGAAGACAGATCTGATTGTAAGAGATCCGAGAGAAATTACTCATCTTTTCTCATTTTTATTTTGACTTTGATCTGTGTTGGAAGGTGTTCTTAGAGAGCCGGAAAACCAGATGTTGTCAATAGTTTGTTTTTGTAATTTTTGAAGTAACTAAAAGTAGTTACATTAATTTGTGAACTAAGTACTAGTAACTGAAGGTACTTAGAGTTTAAATCAGTAATTGAATTAACTGATTTATAGTTTGTCAAGAAGAGTTGTATAAAGTAACTTGTAAAAGTTCGTTTGTATTTTGCTAATCACAATAAATTGTCTTCAAGAAGAACGGTTCATTCTAATGATTCAACTTCCCCTCCGGAAACACGTAAAACAAAACAGTTGTAACTTAGCAGCCACTCGATAGGTTACAACACTGTTGAAATCCATCTTGCTGTTCAATTTAACGCTTAAAATTTTGTATACTGTAATACAATGCACTGACACTGGATTACACACTGTAGTTTCAGTGCTCTGCACTTCAAGACAACACGATGTTAACAGAACACCGACTAAATGAAATGGCCTTTAAGAAACTAGACGGGACCACGTTGGTTGGGGATTTCCTTAAATCTGTATGAATAGACGACTTGCTTAGGTGCAGTGAAAGTAAACAATAGGTGAGCCTTTCGAAGGTTGTTAACGTAGTAGGTGGGTAGTCTGATACGATGGCACCGTCAGGTTTTCATAACCGCACCAGATTATCTTGAAGTCGTCTAATAACACGGTAGTATTTTTTCACTAAATCGCAACAAACTATTCGAGACACCGCGCACTTGAATGTCGTCAGGTCTAAACTGAACTGGACCTCTTCGAATCCAGTAATTATACCTGTAGTCGGATAGCGAGCCTGGATGCTGGTAGCCTAGTCGAGTAATCGTCTGGAAGGGGCATCTCACGTGACCTTGATCTGTCCACAGCGTTACGTAATTCTGCCGCGTAGAATGATCTGTAAACGTCTGTAACACCCTCGCACGTGGCGGCGTGTCACGAATCACGAATCACGTACGCACTCAGGGAGTGGCCTACTACTTAATTAATTAATTAATTTTTGTGTGTGTATCGGCCATCTAAAGACACGTGCCAATTTCAATTCTTTATTCCTTTTTCTTTTCTTTTTCTCCAATATTCTTTCCTCTTTTCACTATGTCTCTTCTTCATATATTCAGTCCACTTTGAACCTGCGTTTTTCTCTTTCCTACCATGGACTCCTTCTACTTTTAAAACTTTTACCCGAAAAACTTCTCTTTCAATTGCTTCTTCTGCGTATATATTATTTTTTTTCTAAACCTTTTGGTCGTCTTAATCCAACTTGATGTTGATATCTTCCCCCACAGATATTTGAAAATCTCCTTTGTCAACCTATTGTCGTCCATTCTATATAAATGTCCAAAAAATAATAGTCTTCTATTTCTCATTGTTTCTGTTATACTGTCTATACTTTGATATATTTCATCATTATTTCTTAATTTACAACCTTCTGAAGTTTTCCTTGGACCTAATATTCTCCTAATAATTTGTCTTTCCAATATTTATAGTTCGTCTGAATTACAATTTAAATATGGCGAGTGGTACTAATTTATTTTTTTGTTTACTTATTTTATCATCAGCCTAATAATATATAACTTCCTTAACTGACCTTCCCTGATGTATACACAGTTTGTTAGGTTACTGTTCAGATGAGGCAACATTGCTCGTTTTATATGAGATTAAACTCTTTTTTGTGTGTGTGTGTGTGTGTGTGTGTGTGTGTAGAGTAATGTTTCTTACAATTTTATGGACCAAATACGTATCCCAGAAATCTGGCCAATCCGTTTGGATAATAAACATGATCAGGTTATCCCTAATTTCAGCCTTCCATCTTCACTTTTGTAGTTCATATGTGGACCACTTTTTTGCCTAACTAAATGTATTTCTTCTTCTTCTTCTTCTTCTTCTTCTTCTTCTTCTTCTTCTTCTTCTTCTTCTTCTTCTTCTTCTTCTTCTTCTTCTTCTTCTTCTTCTTCTTCTGCTCCTCCTCCTCCTCCTCCTTCTTCTTCTTCTTCTTCTTCTACTTTTTCTTCTTCATTTCAGGATTAGGCGAAATCACCTGTTCCGGTCCTCTGTTTTCAATCCATCTTTTGCGTGGTCTTCCCACATCTCTTTTTCCTTTAGGCGCATATTGTTGAAGTAGCCTTTTCGCTTCCATTCTATCTATATGATCAATCCATTTCACCTTACGTTCTTGCATTCTTGCATTTACAGAAAATATATCCAATTCATGTCTTATCACATCGTTCTAATTCTACCGTTTCGTGCACATCACTTTACGTATCTGAACAAATTCAAGTCTGCAGCTTGTATATGACTTGTATCTTTTTTTAGGTAATACCCGTGTTTCGGAAACGTAAAAAAGTGCGGGGACTGCCATAACCTTCATTAGTTTCCTTTCTTGTCTCTCCCTCTAAAGTTCTTTTAATAGTGCCACAAATCTTCTAAAATATGTTTATCTTTCTCTCGATGTCCTCGTCAAATTGATATGTAATATCACATCCTAGGTTTTGAAAATGGGATATTTGCTCCGTACTTTATTGTTGATCGTAATTTTTGATCTTATGGGATGTTTGACTTTGAAAGCCATTACTTTTGATTTATTAATAGTGTTACGACATCACAGAACAATCTACGTGTTTCTCGAACGATCCGTTGGAATCCGGCTGAATGTTATAGCGTACGTGATTTCAACATGCGCTTGCGAGACTTTTCTAGACGCCGGCAATCTCGCTGACTCTGTCAAGGCCGCAATTAATTACGTCGTAGTGTAGAGATAACGCGCTAGTTGTGGAATGTTCTGGTCTGTGAGCGGGTATAAATACAAGGCGTCAGCGGCCTTAGTTCAGTTATTATCGGGCGATATTACTCTGTGCGTTCAATTGGTTATTAGTGCGGTTCGTAATATTGTGGCGATGTGTTATGTGTTTATATAATTGCGCGGGACAATTGCAGTACAATTGACTTGTAAAAGAAGAGAAAAAGGTGTAATAGATAAAGAAGTTTAGACGTATTTGCCGGTGACATGAATATCATCTTCAGGTGAGAAATTTATCTCCAGGACACGTGATACGCGCAAAAAAAAATATGAACTTGCAAGTGTTGTAACAAACCGGCTGTATTTCCTCCCTTGTATGACCTCAGGAAGTAATCATTCTGCATCCCCTGTCATCGTTAAACGCCTTTTGATGTCAAAATAAAAACAAAAGTTTCGTTTGTTTATCTTTTGTTACACTTTGTTTATACTCGGTTGTATAACACGCATGTAGACGTTGTACGGAAATTATACTAAATGAAATAAAAACAAACACTTTTTCCTTCATTTACAAGCAAAATAATTGTGCAGTATGTGAGAAACAAACAGGTGTCAACAATGACGTGAATGATTGTGCAGTATGTGAGAAACAAACAGGTGTCAACAATGACGTGAATAATTGTATTTTTTAACTAAATAGTTTACACGTACATGGAAAGTGAAACGAATATTTGTTAACTATATTTGTTCACATAAGTTAAAAATTTTCTGCAGGAAAATATGTAGATTTGCTTTCCAGACAGACTTTTTCCCGAGTTCTAGTTGCGTTACCCTACCAGTAACATAGCCATATACAAAATACAAAAAAAAAAAAAAAAAAAAAAAAAAACATAAAATTAATATCCTCCCTGAGTTGTAGAACTCTCTCTTTATTTTGGACGAAGTACATTTTTTTCTATACTTCTTAATTTCCAACTTTCAGAAGTTTTTTGTGGGCCTAATATTTTTCTAATAATTCGTCTTTCCAATACTTCTAGTTTGTCTAAATTATAATTCAATGGTAGACATTTACTTGCATACATGTATTATGGTTTCACTACTGTACCGTGATGCCTTATTTTCACATTGTTAGATATGCACTTTTATTGTAAATATTTTTAGTTATACCATATGCCCTTTCCATCTTATGAATCCTTCCTCCTATAGCAGATTTTTCTAAACCATTCTCTTGAATTATTTCTCCTAGATACTTACGAACTACATTTATTATTACATAAATTTTGATGTTAGATAATTTTTCAAGTATGGGAAAAATTACAAAAAACCTATTATTTTACAATTTATTTAGTAATATAACAAATGTAGACAACACAATTAACCAATAAACACTAAAAATTTGGAATATTCGGTTTTGGGTTATTTTAGTCTAACAGGCTGCTGGATTTAAAAAAAAAATTTTAATACATATTTTGGTACCCGAAGCTCAAAATTTTGAAACCTAAGACTACAAATATATGTTATGAAAACTAAATATCTAAGTAATACGTAGTAACTAAATTCACCTCTAAAGACGTTAGAACAAAAGAGGAACTGCATTACACGGGATATTCGTTTCCTTTACAGCAAAAACAGTCCACGAGTGCGCACATATCTCCTGTATAGCGTCGATTCGAGGAAGCATTACTGGGTAACTCGTGATTTAAAAAATGTATAACTGCATTACACAGAGGAAATCGGATTCCAGCGTCTTCTATGACGTCATTTCTCCCCCTAGTAACAGGTATGCAGTCCACCCTTTGTGGCAGAATTAATTGTCGTGTGCGATCAAAGAGTTGCGTCACTGATGTCGTAACATAATATAGACGTAGTATCGTCTATGGTATACGAGGAGCGTTTCAAATTTAAATGGTGAAAATTTGGTCTGAGCTTCAAAGAGAAGTAACAAATACCGATGTTGGTAGCACTGGATGATGAGCGGGAACCAATACTAATCTCTCTCACTAATTTCTACGGGGTGAGAGATGACTGTGATGAATGCGTAAGTCCAACATCGGGCGGGGGGGGGGGAGCCTTACAGATTGTGGTATGAATTCTAATGAAGACATTCTACCGCGCTAATGAAAACCTTGACGGTGACGGAGTACTGTTTGTTATCAGCGATAACCAAGGTAATGTGAGAATATGTTTCTTTATTAGTGCGTATTAATACGATAAAATATATGTACAAGTGATATTCAGTTGTATTTTTTTTTTTTTTTTTTTGTAATGGCCATCTGAGAACAATATGCCAATTTCAATTCTTTACTTTTTGCTCTTTTCTTTTTCTCCAATATTGTTTCATCTGTTCACTGTGTCTCTTCTTCCTGTCTTAAATCCACTTTGAACCTGCGTTTTCCTCTCTCCTACCCTGGATTCCCTTCATTTTTAACACTTTTGCTCGAAAACTTCTCTTTCAATTGCTTCTTCTGCCTGTATATTATTTTTTTCTAAATCGTTTTGGACTTCTTTAATCCAACTTGATGTTGACTTCTTCTCCCACAGTTATCTGAAGATTTGCTTTGTCAACCTATTGTCGTCCATTCTACATAAATGTTCAAAAAATAACAGTCTTCTTCTTCTCATTGTTTCTGTTATATTTTCTATACTTAATATATTTAAGTAAGAATCATCATTGCTTCTTAATTTCCAACCTTCTGAAGTTTTCGTGGACCTAACATTTTCCTAATGATTCATCTTTCCAATATTTCTAGTTTGTCTAAATTATAATTCAGTGCTAGACATTTACCTAGACATTATGGCTTCACTACTGTACAACTAATGCCTTATTTTCACATTTTTAGATATGCACGTTTTATTGTAAATATCTTTAGTTATAGCATATGCCCTTTACATCTTATGGATCCTCCTTTCTTCTATAGCAGATTTTTCTAAGCCATTCTCTTGAATTATTTCTCCTAGATACTTAAATTTTCGAACCCTCTCTATTCGACCAATATCTGTTAAATTCAATTGTATTATTATTTATAAAATAATAGTAAGTAGGTTTCATTACGTGAACTCTTGTCACCTGAAGTAAATCCACACTTACGTGCCGACGAACCCCTTACGCGCGACACGTTTATTTTAAACTACGCGTAACGAAAGCTAGATGTAGTTAGTCAGGTTCTTTTCTTGTAATGTTTGACGAGTTTTTTTCATATTGGAGGTCACTAAAAATGTCGCAACCAACCGAGCACTAAATCGCAAAACTATCACTAAATTACCAAGCAAAGACAATTTACAACAAAATACAAAAGGACACAACATAAGATCACAAAAAATAGCAAATCCAGGCAATCGCCTTAGATTTCTTACGTTTCACTTAAAATTACAATATTAAGGTATTACATTAATATTGAAATTTTTTATATTAAAAATAATATAATAAACATTAAAATTAATATGAAAATAGATTATATTTTGGTAATATTTAATATTACTGAAAATCGTTATGATAAGATATAGTTTATACTGTACTAGCAGCACTCGTGCGCTTTGCTGCATGTGCCAACCAACTAAATTTCTTAAAAAACCGCCAATATCTCGAAAACGAAAAGAGGATTTCAGTGAAACAAAAACCGAAATAAAATTTGGAATGTTTTCTAAATTTCGCTCGCTGACACCATATAGCTGTCTCTAATAAAAACGGCAGTTTGTTGCATGCCGAAAATTTCGCTACACGCGAATTAACAAATAAATTTCATTGTGGTCTGTTATTGAAAACTTTTAAAGCAATCGGTTCGAATTTATATTCTGTCTTTCAAAAAACGGTTGAAAATTTGGATAAAATCTCAAAAACTTATGTGCCGTATCAAATTAAAATAAGTTTTAAATGAAATCTAAATGTAGTGTTAACTTTTCGAAATTTTAAAATTTTGGGACGACAGGGCCCACAAAAGAAGCAAGTTAGTAAAATTAAAATTACCTTGTTTTAATAAAATTAAAGAGATTTTTCCCAAAATCTAAACATAGTATACAGTAGGTAAATTTCAAAACTTTTTGACCAGAAATTGGATTAAAAATTTATATTAAAGGCCTATAGAAGAGGAGAGAAGGCTTCGAAATGCAGACACGGAGAAGGATGGAAAGCGCTTCCTGGAAGGACAGAGTGACCAATGAGTAGTGCTTGGAATACTAGGAGAGGAAAAGATATTGTTGGCTCAAGGGCAAGAAGACAAATTTGTTTGGGATGATGTATGCGGCAAACACAGGGTAATATGATGTTACCGTAACCGATGGTAAGCAGAACACAGGACGGAGCAGGAACCAGAAGACAGACGATATACATGTCACGATATCCGAAAATCAAGAGACTAGGTCAGGATAGGTAAGCGTGGAGGGAGTATATGCTGTAGTAAGACCTGCCCTTGGAGAGAAAACATATGATGATGATGATGATGATGATGATGATGATGATGATGATGATGATGATGATGATGATAACAGGCAGCTCCCTGAACTGCAGAAGTCGCTCACTGTTTATACAAACATAATATCTTCAAACATGTTTGAACATACTGTTACGACGTTAGAAAACATGCTACATGTTTCTCGGCTATTTCTGCGGAGTCCGGCTATAATGTGTGTGTGTGTGCGTACATGTTGCTGCTACTTTGAAATGAAGGACAATTACGTGCCACTTGTCACGGGTCCGTAGCCGAGACTGATCCAGATTTCACCGGTCCGCGTACACTGTGTTCGAGGCGCAAGCAATTACGCTCTAGCGTTTGCTAGTAGCGTTCTTGACGCGTAGTGTGGACTATTCTGGAACCTCAGCGGGGTATAAATACAAGTACTCAGCGACGCTTAGTTCAGTTTTAGTAGCGATTTTTTCCAGTGCGGTTCGAAGTGTTATGTGTTGTGCGAGACTCGTTGACATTATTACTGCGTGTGAACAATTTTTATTTTATTTGTTGTAAGAGACTAGCTTGTTGATTACAAACTGTTCAAATGTGATAATTAAAGGTGGTGATTAATCAGTTAATTGGTTTCTTGTATATTTGTCCATACGACGATCAAGTTGACCGTCGTAACAATACTATCTTTGTTTAAAACAGTAAGCGAGCATGTGAGCGAGTATTAATTGATATTAAATATAAACAGATTATTGATATTATCTATTATTACATAAATTTAATAATAGATCGTCCATATCAGAACAATTTCAAAAACCCCGTTACTTTTCTATTTTGTTAGTAAACATAACAATTGTATAGCAGACAATCATGCAATAAATACCAACAATACTGAACTATTGCACTAAGTGCCTAAATCATCATCATCATCATCATCATCATCATCTTCAAGGTTGAAACCAACAGTGGTTTATTCCGGTCTCAAATAGGCAAATATTACAGCTGGTCACTCCAGCGCTTCCTCGGACGTCCCACACCTCTCTGTCCCCTCAGCTTATAGTTCCAAAGTTGTTTGGGGATGCGGGAGTCATCCATCCGTACGACTAAGTGCTTAAATGACAAATATTTTAGTACTAACTTCTTCGTTAAATATTTTTCGGTAAATGTTAGGTCTACATCTAATACGTTTACAAGTATACATAACTGGTAGCAGTGTGCAATGTTTCTTGTAAAAATAGCTTACAAACGTTTTCAAGGTGGTCAAAAATCTGTAACGTGTCTAAAGAAACATTAATTTTGTCAAATTATTAAGTAGTACTGGTTTTCATATTTAATATAATTCCTCATACCTTGATGTCTTGTGTAGACTGTAACAGTTTTTCTAAAATTTTGATTTCCATTTTTGGCTCGGATTGCCGCTGAAGTTAAAACATTTTCAAAGTAAACACTACAAGCTGCTTGTATAAAATTCCGCTTTAGTCCGGTACACGACAAAGATTTTCAAAGTTAACAAAAATTATGATCCCATTTTGCGGGCCCGGTGTGCTGAAATTTTAAAATTTCTAGAACTGAATACTACATACGCATTTTGGTTGGAAGACATTTTGTTTTGATATCCACTAGGATTTTTTTGGATATATCAAACGTTTGGTCTACTTTTCGGAGAATTTTACTGTACTAAAATTTAATTTTTTTGTACTGTATTCAAATTTGTATAAATTTCTTTATTCGTGAATTTTTTGATCGTTTTCAGTACTTAGACCCATCTCAGGTTGCTTCATTTCTTTCTATTTCCGGAATAATCAATTTCAAAAAGAATAAGTGTCTGCGGTGTAAGAATACGCACGCGAATGCCAAGATTTACGAATATCGAATAATGCATTCAAACATATTGTAAGACATACTCAAATAGGCAGACAGACAAACGGCTAAACGGTCGAGTTAAAACAGGGAACTCGCTCCGTTCGTTCAATTATATGAGGTATAGGCCTATTAACTACAAATTCACAAGCTTGTACGACAACAATACTGAATTAAATTAATTACAAAATAGCTCCTAATAGTTACAACGGTCCCGATTTTTATGTAAAATAAAGTTTGCTGATATTAGTTTGTAATTACTTCGTTGTGTAGAAGAGAAAGCATTCCAAACGAAGGCACTTGTGACCTCGTGTGTAGGATTATCTGCTCTCTGCGTTGGCTCACAATACCTTAACAGTTTTGTGGGTAAGCTTTAAATACACGTTTGAATATTTTCCTTTTTACAGGATTATTGTCCCTGTGCGAGGGTTGTTTGATAACGTTGTGCAATAACCTACGTCATCCCTCTGCTCACTGACCACCGACAATCGATAAACACCCACAGTCTCTGTAGGTGCATTCCCAGCAGTCTATATTTTCTGTCTAAATATAAAGTCCTGTTCCACGAATTTTCTTTTACGGATTTTGTTCAATTGTATTTAGGCTTTGAGAAATTCATGAGAAAGCGTTCGAGCATAATAGTAACTTACGTTAAATTATATACACATTTTCAGCGTGCCTTTGACAGTGCGAACAGAATGATTAATAATCTCACGGTAGACCTACTAGATATACCAAGTTAGTAAGATTTATCAATGCCACATTAGAATAGTCTAAAGCAGCAGTCGAAGTGTATTAATAATTAACAAACCTGTAATTTTGATATTAACACTTTTGTGTCAGACAAGGCGATGCACTTTCTGTAATCTCATCATCATCATCATCTTCAAGGTTTAAACCAACAGTGGTTTATTCCGGTCTCAAATAGGCAAATATTACAGCTGGTCACTCCAGCGCTTCCTCGGACGTCCCACACCTCTCCGTCCCCTCGGCTTATAGTTCAAAAGTTGTTTGGGGATGTGGCAGTCATCCATTCGGCAAAGATGTTCCCACTAATTC